>CM056551.1:10381436-10981436 GCA_029721515.1 Synanceia verrucosa | reverse complement strand
CGGGCCAACCGGCCGCCGCTGGAGGTCCTCAAGAAGATCTTCCCCGCCCACAAGCCTCCAGTCCTGGAGCTGATCCTGCGGGGCTGCGGGGGAGACCTGGTGGGGGCCATCGAGGCGCTGCTGTCCAGCCGGGGTCCTGACGGGAGCGCGCACCCGGCGCAAGCCGACCCGCACGCGGACGCTCTGCTGCTGCCTTCTAATGGACACCTGTTCGAGCACGCGCTGGGTTCTTACCACCCGGTGTCCTCCTCTAAGTGGTCCGTGGGCTCCGCCTTCCGGGTCCCCGAGTCCCTCCGCTTCTCCTCGGACTCCGCCTCGGGCCCGCTGGGTGTCCCTCTGCAGCACCCGTCCTTCCCGCAGCCCACGCGCTACCCGCTCATGCTCCGTAACTCCCTCACGCGCAGCCAGGCCAGCCCCTTCGTGCACAATGACGTCACTCTGTGGAGCAGCGTGGCCCTGCAGCAGCAGTACCAGCTGCGGTCCGCGGCCCAGTACGTGTCGCCGTTCTCCTCCTCCGCGGCCCCTGGAGGCCCCGGAGGCTCCGTGTTCCGCAGCTCCGCTCTGCTCCCCTCCAGGGCCTCCGAGGAGCAGCGGGTCGGCATCCAGGAGGAGAGCTGCAACCTGGCAGCCAAGCCCGGCCTCTACTCCCCTGATGAGGAGTACGAGGAGCGCTCCGACTCCTCAGACTCCCGCATCCTGAACTCCTCCACCTGAAGGAGCTGCAGCAGGGGGACGCCACAAATGTAGCCTATTATTGTGAAAGGACATCCGGTGTGTGTGTGTCTAAAGAGTCTTTTTTTTCTGTCTTGTTTCAATTGAACTGTGTCAATCAATCACCCTTTGATGACGTGATGTTAATCCTCCTCACGTGGACTCGACCAAAAAACGGATGAATGTAACGGACATTGTTTTGAAAATCTCTCCTGTTTCCTGCAAGCATGTTTAGTACTGTGAAAACCTTCGATGTTAAGGATCAATGCATGTGAAGAGTATGCCAAATAAATCTGAGTCTCCAAACGGATCAGACTGTTCTCTCTGAACTGATATTTTCAAATTAAAGGTCAAGTACAACAGGTTTCTCAACAGTAGCCTATTTTATTTTAAAAGTGGATTATTGTAATAAACATTTAATACTTTCTGAAGTAAAGTCAGACGAAAAACAGCTGTAGTGAAAGCTAAGTACATTTACTCAAATATTTAAGTTTGGTTACTTTTACTTTAGGAGTAAATTTCCATTTTCCGCTAAATTTCAGAGGCAAATAATAATGCACTATTTATCCTGCTACTTTAACTTTAGTTAATAATATGGATATTATGAAATAAATTATGATGTAATATAATGTTACTTAAAAGAGAAAATGAGCTCTACTTTTACCAGCTGCAACATTAAATTATGAACATATTACTGCAACACTAATTATAATACAACAATATAATAAATTATTTTTAAGTTATTCTGTATTTTAGGTATATTTTGATGACAATACTTTTACTTGTAACAGTATTTATACAATGTAATATTACTACTAGGAAAAACCTCACTTAAGTAAACGTTTAATCAGCAAGATGTAGTGAAAGTACTGAAATGTTCCTTATTATAACTGATCAGCTGATATTTCTGGATTACTATTACTGCTGCATATTTTAAACAAGGTTTTTTTTATAGAGATGATTCAGCTTCAGAAGGATTTCCAGCACATACAGAAACATTACATCCTTTAGTTCATCAAAAACATTTAACATCTTCACATCTGGAGATGCCCAGTGGACAGGAAGTGGATGAAGTACTGTCATCTGAGAATAAACTGAATTTGGTGAAATAAAAAGTAACTCTGAGATGTAGTGGAGAAAAAGTGTAATGTTACACAACATCCTCTATTCATTTTAAGCAGGGAAAAAGAAACAAGTTAGAATGGAATAAAACATTAATGCTTAACATCAGACCCCAGCATCCTTTTAAAATGGACCTGTCAGCTTTAATCGGCCCACCACTGACTTTAACAGGTGAAAGAGCAGCTGGGGGCTTGTGTTTAATTCTGCTGACAGCAGGACTGATAACAGCCTGTAAATGAATGATCACTGCCATCCTCTACACTGTCACTGATTTATTAAACTGGACTTCTCCCTGAGTGGAAAGTAACTGTATAAAGTACTTTGAGCGTCTTTATGTAGCCTGCTTCTCACAGTTGAATATTTCATGTTTGACTCCACTGCCTTTGATTGATAATTAAAAAAATTAAAAAAAATATTAGGCCAATCGTTTCTAGTGTTCTGTATCTGTGAGGATAATATATTGTAAAACAGCAGCTTTAAATAGTTTTACACATTTAACAGCACAATATTTGACTCATAAAATGTCCATATAATGTGAGACATGATCTATAAATGTCAGTACTGTGCTGTTTGTCCTCTCTTCATCTCCTCTGGTTGAAAGCTTTCAGATGCTGCCATCTAGCGGCCAAATGCATCAACGACATGTTTGTATCACATGTCAGAACTGAACATAACGTTGTTCAGCAGAGATATCCGTTGTTTATTTTTGCAGTTTTTCTCAGTCTCTCAGATTTCTCCGATCAGATTTGAAGAACTACTTGTTCATCAGTCTTCACATCACTGTGTCACTTGTGCACATCAAAAAAGCAGTTTGTCATTTCTTTGAACACGTTGTAAATGCTTTGGTACATCCATGCAGCTCTCTGCTGTTTCCTCAAAATGTAAATCATAATGTATATCAAAATGTATTATAATGGTCCTTGTTGAATAGTCTCACCTCCCGCAACATTTAGGCATTAGGTCATCACATAAGCCTTTCACCCTAAGACAGCTGGGATAGGCTCCAGGCCCCCACGACCCTATGTGAGGATAAGCGGTAGATGATGGATGGATGATATTGAAGATGCAATATGTGCTGTATAACATTAATCTTGTCCAAAATGAAAACTCAACAGACAGGAAGGTCAGGAGGTGTAGGAAGACTGACTGTAGTACCTACAGCTCTGCATGAGCAGTTTTCTTTTCAGGAGATTGTCCTATGATCACATGTCTTTTCCTTTCTGTGTCACCATGACATTTTCTGTCAACAAATTACAGTACAAATGTGTGTAATCTTGTCCTCATACACTAAGATGTAATTTAGAATTTACAGTATTTGTCATGCAGAGGTTTGCCATAGTTTCCCTCAGAACATCCCTCCAGAGTTATATTGATAACATGACTCAGCAGGTTGTCTGTCTTATCCATACACAGTGACACAAGGACTTGTCAGATGACACTGACATGTTCATCGACACAGATGTTTACTTCTGAGAGATGAACTAAGGACTTTCAGAGACTTCAGGTGGTGTTTTGCTATTTGTATGAATTGTTTTAAGAAATTCACTTCCTGTTTTACAAATGTTTAAGATGATTTGAGAAATGTACTGAAAAAAACTCAAAAATTCAAAGTCACATGAGAGCTGTAAAAACAACAGAGAGCCCCGTAAATATATTTAAAGACTGTACTTACTATTGTTTTTTTTAAAATAATTTTTCAGTGGTGTTGTTCTTAAACCTGGACCCAGAGCACCTCAGCAGTTTTTCTTGAGTATTTATTTATTTTAATGTCTCTTCAGTTTCCATCCAGACCAAGAACTCACACTGGTTCTAATTCACTTTCTGAATAAAATGTTTAATATTTCTTTTTTGTGGTGAAGGCTTTTCCATCAGTAAAACTCCAGTCTGCCACCCTGTGGCCAAAATAGGTACTTTCTACTGTGAGTCTCGCAAACAGCAGCTGGTGCAGCATTTTAAAATAAAAAATGTCCAAACACAGTTTGTTCTTTATGTAATAATGTCAGCTTAATTTCTTCATACAGCCCTAAAATTTATCCTAAATCCCCAGTTAAATAAATGTAAAAACTCAAACATGTGGCGGGTTGTAATTAAGTACTTTAGTACACATCTGAGGTACTCTACATGAGTATTTTCTTTTAATGCCACCACTACTCCTCCACATCTCAGAGGTAAACATAAACATACTGTACATATTGAGAAATCTGCTCTATTTAACCTTTAATTTGAAATACTGAAGCCACCATACAAACATGTGGTTTATAAAGTCTGTCTGTTGTAAATGAACTACTGTACAAGTATACACCTGAAATGACTTGAGTAATCAGTTAGTTGATGAAGAGAAACTATTCGTTTTCCAGCCTCTCAAATGTAAAGATTTGCTGATATTTTTTTCTTGTAATCATTTGAATAATAATAAGTTTGATTTGTATTATTTGGGGATTTGGATTGTTAGCTATGAAGGTCTCACTATTCACTTAACTATTCAATTTGCTGAAACCAAGCATTCAATTAAGAAAAAGATAATAAAAATCAGCTTATGAATCAATAATGAAAATATTAATCAGTTTATGAGTTAATAGTGCCAGAGGAGTTCCATCTCACAGTAACTCTACAGCAGTAAAACCTGTTTTTACATTAATGCAGGAACTGATAAAACATAGGGGACATTTTTCTGCATTTGCACTTTTTGTCTCATTTCTCTGGTAGTACAGTTCTACTTCCTGTAGGGAACATTTTGCTTTCCTCAGTGTGATGCTGGTACTTTCACCAAAGTAGAGGATCTGAAAACTTCCTCCACAGCTGAGGGACACGTCCTCCTGTTTGTTGCACATTACCCAGGAGAGGTCGACGTGTCAGACAGAGACAAATGTCGTCCCGCCTGGTTTTGTATTTAGCTGCATGTGTTGTCGGCCCATCAGAGGCTAATTAACATAACAGGATCCCCCAGTGCTCCCAGTGCTCCCACTCTGCTCTTCTGTCTATACACAGCTCCTGTTACACTTTACGGCCTGCACGGCGGGACACTTCCAACAAGACGCTGTTGTTTCAATCAGCCCCAAAAGTAAACTGGACAGCGTGTGAGAAAGTGTCATTATGTCCTCAGTTAGAGCCTGTGTGCCGCCCTCAATAAACATTAAGACAAAGAATTAGTGATATTTACATTTTAGACAGATAGAGTCCTTTTTCCTGAAACACAAATGGTGGAGCTGGAACTCCAAAACAAACATCATAACAATGTTCATTCAAAAAGTCTTAATAAGTTTATCAAAATGGCTTCCTAACAGGTACAAACATACCTCAGGATCAATACAAATCCATTTATATATTCAGTTCAAACCCCTAAATAGAGCCACAACCCCACAAGGACCCTTGAATTACTCAAAAACCCTGCAATGATCCTTAAATCTCCTGACATCTATTCCAGGCTCCAAGCAACACATCAGAGTTCCCTGAAACTCTTTTAGTAATGCCTGGACCCCCTTAAATATTTCCCAAAAACTTCTCAACGATCCCTGGAAGATCACTGGGGCTCCTTTAAAAACGCCTGGAATTATTTTAAGGATCCATCCTTCACTAAAACCTTCTCATGGACCCTGAAAACACCCGGACCCCCTGCAAAGAGCCCTGATATCCCTTCAGTATTCCCAGAAACTTTTGAAGGAAGCTGTCATTCAAGGATCCCTGAAAACTCCTGAAAGATCACCTGAAAGCCAGCTCACTCAAGAGTCCAGGATCCATGGAAACCCCTCAAGGACTCCTGGACCCCCTCAGAAACCCCTTAAACTCTCTCAGGACTGCCTGGAGCACCAATAAGTGCCTCTGAACTCACACAGAGATCCCCAGATTAGGGAGCTTGAAACCTTCTCAAGGACCCTGAAGATTTCTAGAAGACCCATGCAGACTGCCTGAAATGCCTTCAGTAATACCTGGAATTTTCTCAAGGATCAACAGATCCTTTCAGTAAACCCTGGAATATTTTTTTTCCTCCTCAAGGAAAGTGAAAGATTTCCAGGAATGTCAGGCAGGTACTAGAATTAATTCCAGGGATCCTGAAAGTTTTGATGGTCTCCTTGAAGAGATTTTCATCCCCAGTGGGACCACATCAGAGACTCACAGCCACCTTAAAATCCCACTGATCCTCTTCCAGATTCACTCTTACATACACTGTAGATTAAGTTCACCTTTCACTTTAAGGACTTAAACTACTCCTGGAAAGCATTCAAGGCCCTCCCTCACTGCTCCTGGGCTATAATGAGCTGGTGGACACAGACGACTCGTTTCAGCTGGAGGGTCCAGCAGCTCAGAGAGGATCCTCTGGTCAGACCATCAAAGCATTCCTGCAGAGGAAGCTGCAGGCAGTGCTGCTGCTGAAATAAAGCTGCACCTGCAGGTCAATAAAACACATGGAGGGTTACTGTCCTCACCTGGAGAAACAATTCAATAAAAACTATGAGGAGTGGAAGGCAAATCAATTAAAGTCACAAATCATAGGAGTCCAAGCACAAGAACAACGTGACAAATAGCTGCGGATCATATTATAATTAAAGTATAGATACAAACAAAAAAACATTTACAATTAATTTAAAAATCTACCTTCTGTCTTTTATAAGATTAATACAAAGATGCATTTTTGCTGTTTTTAACAGAATAGCCTCGCGAGAATTAAGCCTGGGAGATCTAAAATTAAGAAAATAAAAGTCAGATGTTAATAATTGTTGATAATTAAGAGCACGAAATACGGGAGGCCCATGCATTTCTTTCACTTTTTTTTAAATTTTGAATTGAAGGCTTTGAAGAGTCAAGCTTAAACTCAACAGGAAATTAGCCCCTACCTTTATTTTGAATGGGAACCACAGCACTTCCTGCTGTTATCGTCGGCTCGCTCGTTACTTTCACATCACAACAAAAGGTGAGAGTCAACATTTGGTACAGTGCATGTCTGCTTTGTCCTCCTGTCAGTTCCCATGGAGGTCAGCTGGCACTGAGTACATGCTGTAATGTCCCTTTGCTCCTCTTTCACATCAGTCACACCCAGCATGCAAGACCACAATAACATATTCACTTTTATTTAACCTTTTTTTAAAATAATTATTCGTGATCAATGAGTGAGACATAACTTTAAAAAAGGTTTAAAACCTTTTGCGTGCTTTTGTTTTATTTGATTAATGTTAACACCATTTAAGGGAAAATGTAGGCCTGTTTAGGACTGTAAGGTTTTTTTTTTATTTTTAAGGCCTCATGGTCATAGATTTACATGATGGTTAAAAAGTTAATAAATGAATAATTAATGGATTTGGAAGCGCTACTGTGGCCTGTTAAAGTGATAGGTTATATTTTAGGTTTTAGGTCACTTGTTGTGTGTGGGACTGTGCATGCTGACATGGCGTTTTTTTTTTGTCAGGTTTGATTGTTGTGAAAACACTGTAATCATCCTCAGTTGCTTCAGACTGTAACAACCTGCACATTTACCACCTACATGTCGACAGGCATATATATATATATATATATATATATATATATATCTATATATATCTATATATATATATATATATATATATATATAGATATAGATATATACAATGCACACGTCATCACTTGAATATATAGACATTTTCACATCTTTATTACTAACTGTATTTTCTTTTTGTATTTAATTTAATTTAATGGCAGAGTGATTGTGCAATGAATTCAAAATAAATCAGCTTATAGACTGAAATATCTGTTTGAGTGTGTGACCTGTGTATGTTTATTTCCTCAATTAAAACATTAGTTGTGGCCTAATTTGGCCATTTTGAGTTGTTTTACATTCCTTCAACATAAATCTATGGATTTGAACATGGCCTTTTATGGATATATGATATGCTTTTCTGCAACATATATCAGCCTGTCTGAACTTTAACAACAGCGAGCTATAGTATAGACTGACTATTTATTATCATGCCATTTGTGGCTAATTCAGTATCTTTGTCATAGGCTACTGCTTATTATTGATCAATCATTTATTTATAGGTTGTCTGGGTGTTCCTTCAAAAGAAATTGAAGGTAATAGCAGCCTTTACTGGGCTAATCAAACAAAGCAACAAATAAGAAAAAACTCATTGTCCTCCCCAGTAATAAACTGAAAACTGTCTACTCAGAAAGTAGACAAAGAAACTATTGAGGCCGTGCAGAGATCTGTTAGTTAAACAAACGAACTTGTTATTTTTGGGGGATAATTAACACTGGTGTACAAAAACAATAGACCAGTGTCCTGGGAGGGAAAAAAGGGCTGAGCTGCTCTGTTATAATATGACACTGATTAAACAAGAGTAACACATGCTTATTCTTGTTTTTACTGCTTTAATCGAGCTGAATTACTGACAAGTGGGCTAATTGCTAAGGAAGAGTAATGGCATTAACCCTCCGTTACTAGGATACCGAGAGAACCCCCCCACTCCAAAATGAATAACAGGTCGCAATCCTATTGGTTGACACATGTTTGGAGGCAGCCAATCAGAGGGCAGGAGGCGCAGACTGGAGCGGTTCATAGGAGTGTCGCTGCTGCTGTCTGCTTCAGAGGAAACTGGGATCTGTCCGGACTGACACACCGAGCCATCCACTTAATTACCAGCTAATTAATGCTTTGATTTGATCTGGAGGCTGCGCTCTTTATCTGTGTGTCATTCATCACAGAGCTGAACGACCCTGGACCAGACAGCTGAATCAACCCCTGGAGGTAAACTCAACTCTTTTTTTATGTTTGTTAATTTACAGAGTTATAGCATGTAGTTGCCACATGCTGTGAGGTCTGACCAGGTCTGTCAGTGTGGTCATAGACTATAATGGACTGATCAATAATTGATCTAATGGTCACTTCTTGATTTCATTCATTTATTTGTTCCAGTAAATATTTCAAACTAGTTGAGTCCAGACTGGTAGAGTATGTTGATAGACAGTGACCTTTCTGATGTGCACTATTTGTCCTCTTTAAATTTCTATTCAGACTGTGGTTGTGCAGAATAATGAATAAAAACCTGTCCGTTATCTTTTTTTATTATTTAGAAAATTAGTTAGAGGTAGCCTAAAACAAAACCAAAACAATCTACTGCAAAATCCTAAAAACCCTAACCCTAATGTGCCCTAATAAATGAAAAACATTGTAGTTTCCACAGGAGATGATTTTGTGTGATTATGCTGTTTTAATATAGTCCTGTAGCGTGATAATGACAATAATAATACAAATATTAGTAATAGTAGGCCTAATTCATATTTGTTCATCCAGACATAAACTGGGTGTAGGCACAGCCGGCGGACATGTCAAACGGCGCCGGTTGCGAGTTTGAAATCGACGTGGAGAGCCTGGAGATGGAGAGCGACGACCTGGCGGAGCCGTGCAGCCGCCCCGGCTCTGCGCCGCTCGGACACGCCGCCTCCGAGGACGATGGAGACGGCAGCAAAGGCGACGACAACCCGGGGCCCAGCGGAGCGGCTCCGGGGGACCAGAGGAAACTGAGCCGGACGCCGAAGTGCGCCCGCTGCCGAAACCACGGCGTGGTGTCCTGCCTGAAAGGACACAAGCGCTTCTGCCGCTGGAGGGACTGTCAGTGCGCCAACTGCCTGCTGGTGGTGGAGAGGCAGCGGGTGATGGCGGCACAGGTGGCCCTGAGGAGGCAACAAGCCACGGAGGTAGGCCTGTATGTGAGGAGCTGTGTGTGTGAGGGTGTGTGAGGGTGTTTTGAAGTGCTCTTAGGCAAATAGCTCACAGAACTTCACTGCACTCAGTCAGCAGGCTTTCCTGCAGGAACTTATTATTATTATTATTATGTAAAAACACACAATATTAACATTAAAACACACATAGTGTCAAACCCGAGTTTGCAGAAATCCTCCCAGGTTTATCAGGCTTCTGGCCCTGTGTTTTTTGCAGAAAGGATATCTTGCTTATAAAAAAATCGAGTGCATTATCTTCCACTTTCTTTATTTACTTTGAGAATCCAGTGGCTGAGTGACTGCTCTCCATACACTGCAGTAAATCAGTTAGAAGTTACTATCATCACCATCAAATGGCATGACAATAATTATATTGTCATTAGTTATAGATCACAAGATGTGGTTCATCTCCCAGGGTTCAGTTTCATGTGTTATTTAGGTGTGAACATCACTAAGTTGCCTTACTACGACCCTGTGACCTTTAAAATGGTGTGAGAATGTGTCTTCACTGAAGCTTCAAAGACTATAAGATAATTTGCTTAAATAACCGATCTATTATTATTCATATCGCTGTTTCTTTCTTTTTGTTTTTTATGAAGCCCGAAAAAGAAAACAGTTTTTTTTTCTGAGAAATATAATTCTGGTTTCTTAAACTGCCATATTCAAGTGTAAATAGGAAATCAAAGGGCAGATATTGTTGTGCCTGATAACAAATCTCATCAACACCATGATAAACAGTCATTGTTTATTTACACAGGTTATTTAGAAAATGAAAAAGAAATGTTCTCTCATTTCTGCACTATTTTCCCAACATTCCCTTCTTTACTGTACGTGTGTGTGTGTGTGTGTGTGTGTGTGTGTGTGTTTGACTGTGGTGAAATTATTGAGAATATCTGTGGGTGAAATAATGAACCACATCAGCTGTGCTATTTTAAAGATGATACCAGATGGGAGTTTCCTCTTTGAATCTGTGTGTTTTGAAGTTTGAAGGCATGCAGTCAGCTTTAGCTGTAAAACCATTTCCTGTAATTTCTGTATTTTTTTACTGTTAAATGACAAATTTAAATATGATGTATTATTTATCTTATGGAAGTAGTTTGGCCTACACTATGTTCAGTTGCTAAACACAGTGATCCTGTTTTAACTTACTTATAGACAGTTTGTGAAACTTTATATTGTTTTTATGACAGAAAATAACATGATCCGTATTTTAAATAAATTATTGTTAAATTATAGGTTTATATTATACAAACACATGTGACGTGGTCTGACTGTGACAAATCAAGCATTTTTAAAGAATGAAGAAAAGCATCCTGAGTGTTTTTTTTGTTGTTGTTTTCTCTCTTTATCAGGATAAGAAAGGAATATCTGGGAAACAAATCCCAGCGGAGAGGAGGGCGATATATCAGCGACATATTCGACCGTCCACCATGCTCGCCAAAAGCATCCTGGAAGGTAACAAGGCAACAGATCTGACGTAGAGAGGTTTTATTTCTCTGTGGTCCTCTCTTGGCTCACTCAGTGTCCCTGTTTAACTCTGAGAAAATCTCTGTTTCTCCTGTAGCTTGCCATGGATTTCTGTCTTTTTCCTCTAACAACACCAAAACAGTAACAGGACATTTTAACGTCTGTTATCAGTGACTTGATGCATGCAATACATTCATAAATTATCATCTCCAGCACTGCTACAAAATACAAATATGCCTTAATGGTCGAGCATGAATTAGATTTTCTGTGAGTGAAAAATTCTTTTTTCAGTGTTGCATGATTTTTCATGCTGTTTCAATCCAAAACACACCAGCTGTCATAAACCTTGAGTTAAATGGGCTATCTTTTGACGACAGGATACCGTCCGGTGCAGTCTGATCCATTTCTGGCGGCCAACCCGTCTCTCCCCCCGCCGCTGAGCGATCGCATGAGGAAGAGAAGGGCCTTTGCCGACAAGGAGCTGGAAACCATCATGCTGGAGCGGGAGTACAAAGAACGAGAGCTGCTGGAGAACAGCCAGGCGGCCTCACTCATCTTCCCCAACAGCATGGCCCACCACGCCGCAGAGTACAACTACAAGACTGCCTACTCGCCAGCAACTCAGGTTGAGCCGCAGCCCAAAGAGCTGTGCAGCTTCCTCAACCCTAACTGCCTGGATCTGTCCGTGCAGTACCCTGCCGCTTCGGCCAACGTTGAGCTCATCTCCTCCAACGTCAGCGTGGCCACCACCTACCGCCACTACCCACTGCAGCCGTCACGAGGTGGCTTCATGATGTGGCCCCGCGGCGCAGCCAACCTGGGTGATGCCCTGCTCTACCAGCAGTGTCTATTCAATGCTACGGCGGTGCAGAACATGAAGCCAGGTGCAGTCTGGGAGCCCAAGGCGATGCCCTCTGGGAGCCAGCCGCCAGAGCAGGAGGCTGCGGCCAAACTGGAAGGATCCCGAGCAGCAGCGCCGCAGGACTCATCAGATCCCCAGCGGGCTGATCCCAAACCTCCAGGAGTCACCCAGAGGGAGAGCTCAGCCTTCTCTCCACCTAAGAGGAGTTTTGGACATTCCTTCCCCAGCAACGCTCATTCCCAGAACTCCGGCCAAGTCCTGAGCAAGCTGAGCAAGGACAGCGCTAAGCTTTCCATGAAACTCAACTCCTTTCACTCACTCATCCAGCACTCTCTGAGTGAGAAAAGCAGCGGTGGGGCCGGGCTGGAGCTCAGGGCTCCGTACTGTAAAGAGCTCTTAGAGGAGGCCGCCCGCAAGTTCAGGGAGGGCTCCGCCAAGGACATGCAGGCCGCCAAAATCACCGACAGGTACGCCAAAGACTTTCTGTCCAAGTCTGCGGGGACCAAGATGGCGTCCAGCGAGTCTTTGTCGTTCTCTGTGGAGGCCATACTGAAGAGACCCACTCCTGCCATGAGTCGAGCATTCCATTAATTTCCATAAAGAGCCTTTTCTTGCACTATAAACGTCAGGATTGTCTCAGTTTGAGCACATCTCAAATTTGTGGCTTCGGGGTCAAACTAAATCTTAAACATAAAGGCACTGCATTAGAAACTACACCAGCTAGAAACTATTTGTTTCCCAATGTAATATTTATGTACAGTATGTTATATTTTCCATGTGCATGTTTTAATAACTTTATTGTGTAGAGTATTTAAGCATTATCCCAATGTTTTCCTCATGTCAATAAACTTTAAACGAATGAACTCTTTCCATAAAAAGTCTTGTATTTCATTTAACGCTGGAGTCACGACATGTTTAACTGTGAACAGGTTTTTGTTTAGGTCAGAAGTTAGTCTGCACCCACTAATAAACCAACTATAGTTTTTACATTCATAACAGTTGAGCTGGAGATTCAACACTACTCCAAATTAATAATTTGACTTATACATATAAATACTAGAAGAGACTAGAAGAAAACAGTCTATTAATTCCAATGTGAGTTTTGTAACAAAAAGAAAGCCACAAACAGGAAGGAGTTTTTTTTAACAGTTATTATTTCTTTACAAGGTTGTATCTTATTTCGACACATTTTGTAAGACTTTCAAAATATGTGCAGATATTCAGTTATGTTGTTGGGAAAGTGTCATTTATTCCTGACTTGACTCCTACAACAGCAGACACAACTAGAAATGCAACAGTCCTGTAGATTATTTATTGAATGTTATTGTAGATAACAAAATAAAATGTTTGATTTTGACTTTTCTTATTTACTGCCACAAAAGATGTGCTTCATGTTTAGTGTTTTTCATTTTTACTTTGGGACTGATATAACTGTAACTATATGTTACTGACATGATGACATATTTCATATAAAATATTGAGAGAGTGTTTTTGCAGACTGACTTTATTCAGATTATTCAAAAACTATTGGGACATTATATTTATTTATTATATAGCACATATCATTATATCTTGACAATATCACACAAACGTTTTTTTTCTGCAAATATTTAACTAAAGAATTATTAGAAGTATTTGTCATTGGAGGGATAGTTATTATTTCCTTTATTTAACCAGGATAAAACTCATTAAGATTAAGAATCTCTTTTACAAGAGTGTCCTGGGCACTCTTGGTGACTGTTTTAATAATATTGTATATTTGTATGAACACAAATCTGCAGGATTTGAAAGACGATATCAGCCCATAAATCTCAGAGCAGCATTGTCTCATCCGTTCAAGATGCATTTCTACACTCATTCCTTTCCAGTTACGGACTGTGTGTGTGTGTGTGTGTGTGTGTGTGTGTGTGTGTGTGTGTGTTCCCGCTGAAAGACAGCTTCAAACATGGGTTTCACATGAGCTGCAGAACACTGATCCGTGCAATAATGAACAAGACGAGAGGTTGAAAAAAAAAATCACTGATCTCTTCTTTCTGGAACAAATGTTGATGTTTCATTGATGTGAATCTGCAGCCAAACCACTCTAAAGCTCTTCCTGTCACTTTACTTTTTTTTTTTTTACTCTTTTTCTACTCTTAAGCCCACTGAGAAATCTCATGTCAGGAGGAGATTGTGGATGTGTGATGGTTTCAAAGAGGGCCCTGTAATTGGATTTGGGCTGATGATGACATTTAGTGTCACCAGAGCGAGATGACAGCATTTTAAGTAGTCTGTGGTGTCACAGACAAACAGACAGAGAATAGCGTGTGTGAAATCATGGTTTTGTTAGCAGACGAAAAAAGCAGTTATGGATACAGCCCACATATTTCTGTTCAAGCCGAACCACAATTTTATCCATTTTATCCATTATGTTTTTCTATTGGTGTTTAATACTTAAAAAAAAACAAAAGTGTTTGTATTTTGTGAGTATTTTTTCTATTTTTTCACTCCTTATTATATACTTTATTCCATATAAACATTTTTTTGAATTATTTATAACGTAATCATTCTCATAATTACTGCTGACTCACACTTTTGAGGGACATTTAATCTATAACAATGCATGAATTATAAAATGATGTTTGTTAAGTTGTAAAGTAAAATGTACAATATTTAGCTTTTTACATGCATGAAGTACTTCACCTTTTTATTGGCTTGTTCGAAATCATCATCCCCTGTCCAACACTGAAGTATGAAATCTTGCGCTCTAACACAGAGTACAATGAAGACGTTGTTCTGTGTGAGTGAGGCAGCAGTTGGCTGCTGAGCAGAAGGTGACAGTGTTTGTCTGCACTAACCGCCACTGATAAGTATCTGCTGAAGTCCTGACTGAGGGCTCATTCCCAAAGTGTGAGACTTCACATGTCAGCACAGAGGAGGACAGGGTTGTTGACTCTCCCCCTCCTCCACCATGCTCTTATCACCAGTTGCAGTTCACACAGTAGCATTTTGTTTGGGGTACGCAGGTGTCATTTACCATTTAGAGACTTTCCTTCATGCTGTGAAGTTGGGAAAAGAAAAACACAAGCACGGTCTGAGAGTTTTGTTTTTAGTGTCTCTTGTTTCAAGGCTCAGAAAGACACCAGAACACAGGTCATAGTTACAAACTAACTACACTATATATATTCTTCTCTTAACTGTTGTACCATATACAGTATTATGATAAACAGAATATTAGTCCATTTCACCTCATACAATATCTCAAACATATATGTTAATATATTATACTACTATAATATACTATACTATACCATATTATACTATTTTATATAATGATATATTGAAAAAATATTTTTATTTCTTTTATTGTTTTTTCTTTTTAATTTGTAATGTAATTTTCTAATTATCCATTTGTTACATGTTATCTTATGTGGTCATGCTAAATCTCAACTTGTTTTCATTTAAAAGACCATCTTTAATCCCACTATTTAATGATTCACAAGCCTGAGTTTTATTGTCATGTGTACAGAGAACAAATAGTGGAACAAAAAAGTGATACAAAGGAAGAATAAGTCTGATGTGCAGCAGTTGCTCATATCCTTATTATATCCTTCATTATGTTAAAGCTCTCGATTTCTTAATGTACAGTTTCTGACCAAACACATGACAACAAATATCCAAATACACATTTTGTGCATTTTCAGTCTACGGCTGTATATTTATGGATAATTAACAAATATTAGCATGCTGTGATAGCATGGTGACATTAGCATCTCGCTCAAAGCACCACTACAGCCTACAGAATGCAGAGAGCCATCAGAGAACAGTTCAGTAGTCAATCATATGTTTTTTTTTTTTATTTACAAAAATAAAAGTAAATCTGTGTGATCAGTGAGTATAGACTTCCTCTGCAACGATACAACAGCTCCATTCTTCTCCTGCCCATATAGCATTTGGCTGCCCTTCCAATGGCTGTGTGGTTGGTTTATTGCTTTATCACAGCCCGAGTCGTCTCAACCCATAACACACACACACACACACACACACACACACGCGCACACACACACACACACACACACACACACACACACACACACACACACACACGCACACACCTATGAACCCCTCTCCAGGTGTTGAAGCAAGCCATCCGTTCCACTGTTGCTGTTGTCACGCCAGTAACTCCCAGCCCATCTGATACGCTACAATCCTCTTTGCACATTAAGAATCTATTAAGCACCACAAACTCAAACACACATGGCCGGAGGAAAAAATCCCACGGTGGGTTATTTTGACTCTAGAAATAAATGGCACATGCCGTATTTTGCATTGGTGATCAGTGTGCGTGACAGGAAGGGTAGAGGATCTCTATTCATTTGTTTCTACCAGCAGCAGCAGTAGAGAGGAGTACCGGCCCGTTCCTGCATTCCCACCCAGCACCTTGTAATCTAATAAGAAATGTGTAGCACTGCAGCTTTTTGACAAGTAGCTCCCACTTAATTACCATGTTGTCAGAGCTGACAGGCCTGGGGGCTGATAGGGGCGAGAAGACTGGTGGTTCCTGGCTGAAAGGGTCTGGGAATATCCTGAAAACACAGTCGGACACACACACGCATGAAATGAGGTGGTTTCTGTGGAGGCAGAAAATCATCTGACTTAAACTTTGATATTCTTTGTCCCAAATGTTAACTGTAAATGCAATGGAAAGACAACAGCAAGGTAAAGAAGCATTTTTGGTGTTCGGACATGGAGAAATGTGTTTGTTTCCACTCACTAGTGGACTTGGATTAAAAAAAAAAACATAGTGTAGTCCCTCTATGGTGCCCTCAAAATGAAATGTAACAAAAAAACACATCCATCCATCCATAGAGACAGACAACCACTCACACTCATACCTGCAGGCAATTTAAATCAGCCAATTAACCTCATCACCATGCATGTTTTTGGATGATGGGGGGAAGCCGGAGTACCTGGAGAGAACCCACACAGACACGGGGAGAACATGCAAACTCCACACAGAAAGGCCCCGGGCAGGGAATCGAACCGGGTACCTTCTTGCTGTGAGGCGACAGGCCTAACCGCTACACCGTCCAAGGAAACACCACCCTTAAAATAGAGAAAACACAGTGCAGTGCCCTCTAGGGTGTCTTTAATGGGACAGGCTGCTGTGATTCTCTGACATTTTCAGTTCAAACTGCTTGAGTGTCACAAACACTGTGAGGTGACTCGTTGAATTTGACCCTATAATTTTAATACCGAATAACACATGAACCATTTTTCATATACAAACCTTCAGTGTTTAGAATGAGCTGTTTTTTTTACACTTTGATTTATTGTCATGAAATGCGTCCTCACATTAGGAGTGAAAACCTTGCAGCTAATGGTTATGGAAAGAAACTAAAACCGAAATAAGAAAAGAAAGAAAACTCCCTGACTGACACATTTTGAGTGCAGTCCGCTGACCTTTGACCTTTGACTTGTGTCGTCATTACGTCCAGATGAGCGCGTGGCCGCGATGACGCGCACAGTGCGCAGCGGACGGATCTAAAGTTTAATGCTAAAGTTTAATGCTAAAGTTTAATGCTAACGTTTAATGCTAATGTCTCAGGCAGAGAACAGGATCAACGGGCTGTGCTTCACCATGGATTTAGTAAGTAAATGATGCAGGGCCTCCTCCTCCCAATGAAGAGTCAATGCGCCTCCTTTTTGAGGAGCACCTCCGTGAGCAACCACCTGCTAGCTAGCTCAGGAGCTACCGCTAGCTAGCTGAGGAACCCAAACAAACCGCTTTTTCACTGGTAGGGAGCTTTCTGTCTGTGAGATTTCACCAGAGCATCTCTGGTATCACAGCCGGGTGTGGCTGGACTAAAGGCCGGGTCAGAGTGGTGGGGTGGTGGTGCAGTCGCTGGATGTGACCACAGATTGTATTGATGTGACTGTGCACCTCCGTAAAGGAGCTTCAGGATGGTTGCTCACAGTGAAACTCATCCTGATGTGAGTGCATGTGAAGCATTTCATGGAGAAAGGTCCAAGTCACTAAAGAGTTTTTCAGATGAAGAGCTGACCTGACACAGCCCATCCTGTCACAGGACCACTCACATCTGATGGCAGTGTCCCACTGCTGGACTGACAGACCGCCAGAGCACGGCTTCAGGTTCAGCTGGGGTTTGAGAGGGACTTGACCCAGAAAACACTCACCTGAGTGGAGGAGGGACAGTATATCTCTCTATAACTCCTCTACAGGTAAGCTTATCACTATTCCCAGAGGTGTAATCCTGAACTGTGGCTCTCCTATACACTGATCAAGCATAACTTTATGACCACTAACAGGTGGAGTGGTCCAAGGAAGGACCAGTGGTGAACCAGAGACAGGGTCATGAGAGGACAAGGATCACTGATGCAGGTGGGGAGTGAAGGCTGGTCCTGGTGGTCTGATCCAACAGACCAGAGAAGTTAATGCTGCTGAAGATAGAAAGGAGTCAGGACACAAAGAGCAGAGCTGTTTGATGTGTTCGGGGCTGTTTTTGACCATCAGAATATTAGGCAGGTAGTCATAGTGTTATCTGATCAGAATATGTGATGATAAATAGCTGTGCTCTTGTTGCTATTCATAAACAT
The DNA here is from genome assembly GCA_029721515.1 of Synanceia verrucosa. Classification (NCBI taxonomy): domain Eukaryota; kingdom Metazoa; phylum Chordata; class Actinopteri; order Perciformes; family Synanceiidae; genus Synanceia; species Synanceia verrucosa. The sequence goes on along the minus strand of CM056551.1, from coordinate 10,962,988 downwards.
ATATTTAACGGATTGTTGTTTCTTGCAGGTTCAGCAAAGTCCAGCCTCATGTTTGTCCATCTTTACCGGTTCCCTTCTTATTCCACAGTGACCCAGATTTAAAGGTAAGCCATGCGTTGATTCACTTTATAATGCCAGCCTTGGCTTTTGTGATTATAATGTGAACTGTGTTTTTGGGCCAGTCTGAGTATCTCCAGTAAGGATGGGCTGTGTTTAGTGCATTTCAAAGATGCTCTAATGACAGAGTGCAGTGTGTGTGTGTGTGTGTGTGTGAGTGAGAGAGCGAGAGAGCGAGAGAGAGAGAGACAAAGATGTGGCTGGCATCAAGGCCCATCTATATTTTGTGCAGTGAGTGAAGGAAAGAGTCTTTGCAGTGTGTTTTCTTATTGGAGCCGTGTTAGTTGCTGACAGCAAACTCATTATTAAGCATTTAGTACATAGATTAAGTTCTCTGGCGACTGTTGTTACAGTCAAACCTGTGACCGCAGAGAGCCAGAGGTCACAGCTTGACCTCATGTGTTGCTGGCTGTCTGGGGTTTCTGTTGTTGCAGTAGCCTCTGGCATCGCTCCATGGTGGGGGAGATGCTTTTGTAGCTCAAACTGACATTTAGAGACAAGTGAACAGTCAGCCTGTTGCTCAGAGTAAACACTATCTCCTCAGGTCCATAAAACTACTCGCACCCTGAGGGAGAAGGCAGATTATATCTCCTTTGTGCTGCATTGTGCTTTGTTTCATTCAGTGAAGCCTGATCGTCACCAGAGAGTCCACTTTAATTTGCATGCCGAAGCTGCTTGAGGGTGCGCCTCGCCGTCTCTGGAGTCATTTTTGAAACATTGACTCAAGGACCAGGGAGAAAGGCAAATTCAGCCACTTCCAATCCAGATGATAGCCACATTTGCAAGTTAATGCAAATGATTGTAAATCTTTGAGCAGCCAGTGTTTGAACCTTGAGAGGAAAACAGATGAAACGTGACTCAATGTGGTGTTTTTCACCAGCAGTCTCTAACTTTTGACCACCCGTCTTTGTCATCCCTGCTCTGCTCAAGGTATTCTTAAGATTTCTGTTTAAGTAGAAATGTCTTTAATTTGTGCTTTACTCAATCACTGGCGTCTTCTCCACCTGCTGAGCCTTTGCAGGGAATTTGCCAGTCTAAACATTCATGTAAATGCTATGGAAAAACTCTTTGTGTTACATTTGTCACCCAAAGAAAATATTGTGATTCACTGCCGCGTACTGTCACACACCATTATTACAAATGTTATTTCTGTCAGGGTTGTTGTCTTTGCTGACTTCTGCAGTAAAATGTCTGAGTTGATTCGCAGCGGTATGACGGGGGGGAGATCAGTTGTGGCTGTTACAGCGTCACTTCACGTAGTGGTTGGTGCAGGTGGAGCAGCTGTAATTCTACAGTGATAAATGACCACCGCACCTGGCTCACGGTAGCTAGAGTAAACACCACAATTGCTAAGGTTAACACTTAAAAAGTCAGATTTGCATACAGTCTATAAGAGTCCATTCAAATGTACCTGAGCCTCCCCTCAGGCAAACTGAGCGCCTGTGTTTACAACTTTTACTGTTGAGTAAAAAAAGAAAAGAACATGATGACACAAAGATAAGAGATTGTTTTTATGATTCCATCACTAATTATATTGTGGTATTTTTAGGATTAAAAGTTGCAGGAACTCTGTAGAAAACTGTACCACTGGATGTTTTTAGGCATTTAGTTTCTGGACAGAATTTTCATGACCTGCTTTAAATGGTTTAGTTGTTTCGCATTTCGGGCAGTTTGTCGAGTTAGACTTACCGTAGTGCATGCCACAGAGAACCATGTTAACGCAGAAGCAGCAGTAAATATAATATAATTGAATTTAATAATATAATTTGGACACGTTCTGTGGGTCAGATAAAAAGCCTGTAGTTTGAATGTGATAATACTGTGTAGTGGGCAGTGAAATAACTGACTGTTGACTGAGATAATGGATGAGATTAAACAGATCGTGGAACATAGCCTGGTCTGAAGCAGGCTAGCTTCTCAGAATAAATCTCCATGGTGATTTATACCATAACATATCCTGCTCTCCTCTATCCTTCTTTTGTGCAACAGGATCACAGATAAGGTGAAACCAGGATAACCAAGTTTTCCCGGCTTAATCCCTTATCTTAGTTTTGTGCAATGGCTTCCATGAACTCTTTTTTTTCTGTGAGCAGTATAGCCCTAGAGTATTTCCACATTAAAAGCACAGTATTACACTACCTATTATGTTAGCTAGGGCTGTGCAATTAATCAAATTTTGATCACGATTTAGATTTTGTTGTCAGCCGATCTCCAAACTCATATAATCGAGTTGAAACAATTTATTTGGTGTTGTAGTTTTATGAATAGGACCTTTATTTTGAAGCTTAAAAACAGTGGAAACAAGAAGTAGAGAATGTAAACATAACGGCATGGTTGGTACTTAAGCTATGTGTTCTGGTGTCCTTTTTGGTTCACACTAGGACAGTACACAGCTTTAAGGTACTTATTTGTATTTATTTTCAATTTGAACGTTTTGCGTCAATCAGTAACAATGTGTTGTTTTTTTGAGAGAGAGAAATGCTGAATAAATGCATCAAGTAACAGAAATAATCGTTTGAATAATCGTGATTTCAATATTGACCAAAATAATCGTGATAATGATTTTTTCCATAATCGAGCAGCCCTAATGTGAGCTAACCATAGTAGGCACAAAAAATGTCACATGGTAGGATCGTACTGGATTTCACCAAATACAGTGTTGCAATTCGGCGGGTGTTCTGTCCCAAAATTCAAGTACACATGGAGTTCGTTTATATCAGATGGTCAGTGAACTAATTCCGGTTGACAGTTACTTAACAACAACAATAAATAATAATAAACTCCGTCTCCTCGTCCGTTCAAAAGTGAGTTGTTGATTTCTTCAAAGCCACGGTATCGTTTGACTTTTTTGGCAACAACATTACTATTTTTGACAGCATCGGTACCTCCTTCCACTTCCGGGAGAAATCCCCAGTGGAAATTGTCGAGCAGGACGCAGGACGTGAATACGATACTATCCCATTCACAAGAAGCACAAAGCCGATCAACAGTGTCTTAAACCAGGGGTTCCAGTCCCTATACGATCCTTAGCCTGTGCACATGAATTTGATACGTTTTCACTGCCTTTATTACGTCTGCCATGAAGGTTATGTTTTCACGCAGTAAGTGATAACACCCACTGGTTTGTTGAGTGCAGTTTTGAAGCCTCAAGTTTTGCATTTTTACTGCCACCATGTATGTGGATTACATTTTACATATAATTACAGTTCGGGTGGCAAATTCCTGTTACATGTCCAGTAAATTTCCAGAAACATTCTATGGGAAGTTATGCTGGGGAATTTTAGAAGCCTTATACACTGCTCAGCCAAAAAAAGTTGCCACCTGGATTTGACTAAGCAAATAGTTACGAGCCTCCTATTGGATAATTACTGCAGTTTCAGCAACAGTATGTGCTCAAAGAATGAGGTCAGCTGACTACCTGAATATACTGAATGACCAGGTTATTCCATCAATGGATTTTTTTCTTTCCTGATGGCACGGGAATATTCCAAGATGACAATGTCAGGATTCATCGGGCTCAAACAGTGAAAGAGTGGTTCAGGGAGCATGACGCATCATTTTCACCACAGAGTCCAGACCTTAACCCCATTGAGAATCTCTGGGATGTGCTGGAGAAGGCTTTGTGCAGCGGTCAGACTCTACCATCATAAATGCAAGATCTTGGTGAAAAATGGAGCACTGGATGGAAATAAATCTTGTGACATTGCAGAAGCTTATTGAAACAATGCCACAGCGAATGTGTGCCGTAATCAAAGCGAAAGGCGGCCCAATGAAATATTGAGTGTGTATTCAATGTACAATGAGTGTGTGACATTTTTTTTTTTTTTTTTTTTTTTGGTGGTGACTTTTTTTGGGCCAGGCAATGAATATTATAGTATGGGAATTTATAGATGTCCAAGTGTATGTGCATTGAATCTGCTTGTTTTAACCAGCTTTATATTACGATATACTTTCTCCAACTAAGTTTAAGTTCCTCGTTCTAAATTATAATTATAAATTCCCAGAAACTCTGGTTAATTCCTGTAGAAAGTTTTCAACTTTGAAAAGTCCTTGTAGCATCTTCTCAGTTCTGCTGCAGACGGCACCTTGTCTCATCACTGGCTGCTGTTGTTCAGTATTTCCACAGAGAAAGATGGATTTAATAATCTGTCCTCAACCCAGCAGTCAAACTCCAGACTGGAACTTCCTGTGTCTGCATGGGCAGAGTGGGACACTTTTCACTCGTCCATCTGGAGGAGCTGATGGCGCTTCACATGTTGCTGCTATTAACATCATACTGCGTCTTGTGCATACCTGCATTAATAATAATGATAATGATAATATATTTGACTTATATAGCGCCTTCAAGGAACCCAAGGATGCTTTACAGGGAGGGCAACAACTATTTAACACAGAGAAAAAACTGTAACTAAACAATATGAGTTTAGAGGTTGTAGGACTTGGTGAAAAGATGGTGCTTGAGGCGTTTTTTGAATGTCTCCAGGGATGAAGCTTTACGGATGTCTGATGGGAGGGCATTCTAGAGGCTGGGGGCTGTGTTCGCAGCCTGGTGTGAGGGATGGTGAGCAGACCAGTGTCAGAGGAGCGAAGTGACCGGGATGGAGAGTAAGGGTGGAGAAGGCATGATGATAATACATCCAGTGGCAATGTTGTTTATAGTAAATGCAGGATTAAGTGGGCTGTTTATGTCGCTTGACATAAAATAAGGGTTTGTCTTTGACATTAGAGACGGAGGTCTCAGGGAAAAGACAATTAAACAACAATTAATTTATCCAATTCATGTGGTGTTTTTTACTCTTTTAAAAGTTTCCCTCAGATCTGTAGAGATTTATAGTTTCTCTCAGCTCATAGTTTTGGTCTTCTGGATCACAGCTTTAATGTTTTAGTTCACTCTTGGCTCACAGCAGGCAGCAGTTACTAGTGGGGAAAAAAAGCAGCAACAAGTAGTAAAAGAGAGAATTATTTCCCTCAGTAGTTGGTGGATAAAATGTGTGAAATGTTTGCGAACAGTCGTGGTCGTCTTCCCCCATACCTTGATCTTTACCTTGGGATGGTACATCAGCCATGTGCTTGTGCACTTGCAGAAACAAAACCCTCATGATTTCATGATTTGTCTTTTGCTCAGGTGTCTCTTTCCTTTCCAAACTTTAAAGCCAAATTCTGGCCCTTTTTACCAAACGTTAGTATGAATGTTTGAATTCCCAACGTTAGGCTAAGCATGCGGTCAGTGTGACTGTAAAGGGATGGTTGTAATGATGGTGCTTTCACTTATTTTGCCTGATCACATTTGTATACACAGTGTTGGCTTTCATGCCCTTCACTCCTCCGTTGCACCTGTTGAAGCAGAAAACTTGCACTTTTTATTGCTCTTTATTGTTGCATTGGGTTTAGTGAGCTGACCCTGCAGGTTTTGGCACAGCTTGGCCCAGTGTTAACCTGAGATAGAAGTCTGCTCAGCTACAGTAACCAAAAACACCTGTTTCCCCTGCTAATATGTAGCTGCCTTGCAAGGAAAAAAAAAAAGCACTGAGCGTTCAAATATGTAGTTGTTCAATTTGCTGTTTGTAGAAGTTGCCTCCATCCGTACCTTTAGTAACAATGTTCGCCTCTCTCTCCTGTGAATGTTACTTCAGAAACATTTTACGTCAGTGAGAACTTAGTGACCCTCTGACGGTTTCAGGGCGAGGCTTTCACCTTGGAATTGGTCGGACAAAACCTGTTGCCACTGTGACACTTTGGCCTTGTTTAGTCAACACAGCCTGTGCTAATCTCTCTGTTTTCACATCAACACATTTTGTCTCCTGTACAATACAGTGTGAAGGAACTGGTTTCCATTTCTTATCTGCTCGCAGTGTTTGAAGAGGCTGTTTATGCTGTCACTCTATGGATTTTTATGTGTTCAGACAGACTTTCTTTTACTTTTTCTTATCTGATCAATCTATTACTCATGTTGCTGTTGTCCTTTCACTTATCCGACACCTGAATAAGACAGAATCTGCTTTCCCCAAAATGTTGTGTCAAGACCAAGAAAGAGTTGTGATCAATGATCTGATACATAAACATGAACTTTTATAAGAATAACAGGATCAATAGTTCCACAGATCAGGGGTCATGTTTATTATTTACAATAAAGGAACTACTTCACAAACAAATTTTTAAACCATGGAGGTGGAAAAATTAGGTCAATCATTTCTTGTCAGTGTCTATTGATTTTATGTGCGGAAATAAAAACAACTGGCAAAGCTTATCAACACGCTCTCATCCTAACTGTTAAAGTCTTTGAGCTGCTTTGACCCTTTGGCATTACTTTTTAACGCGTTGAAATAGTCCAGCACATCAAACTCTGATGCTTCACTTCGGTCTCAGTAAACACGTGGTTAACCTTGTGAATTCAAACAAAAGCACTTCCTGAGGTTTAGGGAAAAACAGCATGATTGGGCTTAAAATTACCGCATTTGTAAAGTGAAAGTGAAACATGAACATTGATCTCCTGGATGTGAAAACCCTGTGTTTGCAGTTGAAGCATTAGTCTGTGATGTTGGAGAGCTAGCATGAGAGCTAGCAAGATTTTAAAGTGGCACCTCCTCTCAGCCTCCTCTAGGCTCCTCCCCCTCCCGTCAGTGCTCCAAAGCCACGCCCCCTCTCCTGCTGTTTCTACAGAGGAGTGTGCTGAATATTTCTGGCAAAGGTAAAAGGTGATGCGAGACAGAGAGGGGCATGGGCAGAACGAGACGTGAAGGCTTCTGATTGGTTCTTTTTATTTAGACCGAGTGTCACTTGATTGGTCAGTTTTTACAGTCCTGTAGCTGCCACAGAGCTCTGAATCTTTTCCTTCCTTTTAATGATTTTTTTTATCATTTATTGACTGCTCTCAGGGTAGAAGGACCATTTCACCCAGTATTACTGAACAGGATTACCAACTATAGCTTTAAGATCAGTTGTGGGTCATTTCAACATATGTGACCTACAGGGGACTATATGTGCTGAGAACAAAAGACCCTTTGATTTGTGTCATTTTAAGATAATATTAAGCTGGGCATCATGGTTATTCTCCCACTATCTTTATATCTTTAGCATTTTAAAACAACAACCATGTAACAGGGTTGTCTTAAATCAGCAATTCACAACTACAAGCTAAAATAGGCCAAAGCTACATGTCCCACACAAGTTAATCATACTATTACAAGTGGTATGATGTAAAAAGAGCTAAAATAAAGGCCAGAAAGCCACATAGAGCTGCAGAGTTTTTGTGTTTGACACCACAAAAGTCATGAAATTTATTGTTGATATAGGAAATAGTGGGTGATGACCACCTGCTCCTCTGCACCCATCAAGTTAAAAGTGTTACGAAACAACAGAAACAAGTGTGATCCAACCAGAATGAAGATAGATAGAAATCAGTTACTCTTATGAGACGACATTCCTGTCAGCGATATCTGTCCTCAAGTTTGTCCCAGAAGGAGAATCTGTGTGACTCGGGGTCAGAAATGAAATCCAAAGCCTGTAGATGAAAAATAAAACCTCCCGTATATTTGACTCCACCTTTAAATTTTTACAAGACTTTTTTTTATGGTGCTACATCAAAGTGTTTTATGGGGAACCTGCGTGACACAGAGGGATACCACCTAGAGTTTGGACACTTGACTTGTCCAATACATCACCTGTAAGTCTATCTATGGGGAAGACAGCCAACCTGCCTTTGATCCTGTACTGTAGGACTGCAGTACTGTACAATGCAAATCACACTTGTCTCATGCTAGTGAAGTATGGCCAGTGTTTATAAGGTAAAATGTTACAATAAGATAAAATAATCCTTTATTAGTCCCACTAATGGGAAAAGCTTAAACGCTACAGCAGCAAAGTGGATAGAGCAACAATAACAATAAGGGCCCATAAAAGTCAAGACAACAGCAAACAATGTATAAAAGATAGCAACAAACCAGGGGAAAAAATAAAGCCATCATATATACAATATAAGTGAGTAAAATAAGTGAACACAATAAAGATAACAAAAGTACCTCACAGTGAATAGTAGAAATGATATTACACATTAATAGATAAAAAAATATAAAACACACACATTATGAGAGGCTTGCAGCTTTCTCAACAGAAGTAATAGTGTTAATATTGCACCACATAATATTATAATATTCATAGTCATACAATATTCACATTGAAAGTGTTCTTAATCTTTAAGTCGATGACAAGACACTGAAATATAATAGGATGTTAACAATGTGGACAGTTGTCTTTGGCTTCATCGCCATAAATTAAGGAACAAAATCATGACAACTGAGGACATCCACAACATGACTGTAAAAGACACAGATGCAGTTATACACACACACACACACACACACACACACACACACACGTGTAAAGCGGCCTTGCTGTTTCTGCCTTAATCTCACACATGCCCAGTCACCACAGTGCTGAATATTAACACAGAAACAGGATCTGCAGTTTCCTGCCCAGCTCCACTTTTAACAGGAGGTTCAATGTGGATCTACACTGCAGAACTCATTATCAAGAACCAGCGAGGCTTAAAATATTCTCACCTTGTGACATCTTTGGCTCATTTTCCCCAGTACAAAGAGACATGAACCTTTTTTCTTCTCTTTTCGAGTGCATGTCCTGTGAGCGTGAACAGAGACGAAAGAGGAAAAAGAAAATGACACACAAACATCATTTGCCCTCAGTTGAGCCACGGTCAAATGTCAGCAGAGGTCAGGATAAACATTAAGGTCATGTTGGCTCTTTAAAATCCCTCACTGTGTACGTTTGAGTGCACGGTAAACTGCTCCACCTGTAGGAAATTTATCAAGAGGGTCTTTGGAGGACGGCAGGAGGTCTTTTAACATGTGCTACTCAGCTGCTCGCCTTATAGAGGGAAACCTGCTGCACACGTTACAATAATGGAAGGCAAGATTTACGCCCTGCTTGGACTAAGAGAAAACCTCTGCGCCACATTTCCTACGGGGTGATTATTGCTCCGATTCAAGGGATGATGTAACAGTATATATGTGCGATACTAATGACTCTTGTGGTTTGCATGTGGAGCGGCTTCCCAAAAGTCCTAAAGTTCTCAGGTAGCAGAAACCTGCTGCTGAGGTGGAACATGTTTCTGCTGTGCTTGTCCTCCATCATAAGTAATATTTGAGTGCAAAGAATAAAAACCGAGAGGCAGGAAAAATATCTGCTTCCTGTGGGCCTGAGAGGGAAGTGTGGACAGCTGAAGTCTGCATGTGAACAGGCCGCCTCAGTGCTTTCACTTCTAGAGTAAAAAGATGTAAAAATACACCCCCGTAGGCCCCCAGAGGTAAAATCTGTGTGTTTAAAAAATGCTATTAGGTGACCGCGTGTTGAGACGCTTAATAACTCATCGTCTCTTAGATCAGTTTAGAAAGGTCTGGAGTAAAAATGAAACCTCTGAATGTGAAGCACCAAAGGTACAAAATGATGTAAAGGTCAGTTATTATCAGTCCATAATCCTGCAACTATTGATGGTTTTCTGATAATTAATGAAGTGATAAGTTTGATGCTGTCAGGATGATGATGTCAGGTCAGGATATAGCAGCTTGGATCTGCTAATCCAGGGAGCAAACGGGATAAAACCAGCACTGGAAGACATTTTCAGAATATTTACTCTGGTAAAAGCAGCAGTACTACAGCTATATGAGCTTATTAATGCAAAATTCTTGAAGAAAACTTGTTGCGACTGGAAAATCAAAAAGTCCTGATGAATTTTCGTCAGAGCAAAACATCTGTTTACAAACTCTCACACAACTCAGCAGTGAATCCTTTCAGATCTCATTCATTCAGTCGCATGCTCACTACTTCCCAAACAAGTAACATTTAAATCACAGCTCTGTTACCATCTGCAATGTAGTATGGTGCCATATGCATAGTATTCTGAATTAAACCGTTCTGCATAATGAGTACTTTTACTTTTGGTATTTGAGGTATATTCTGATGCTCACTGTACTTTTCTTTTAGTCACATTTTGAATGCATGTCTGTTTCTTCACTCTTGCTTCTTTTACTGTAAGTTAACTATCTCAGTACTACACTTAAGTACTACTACATTGGGGGGAAAAATGCTTCTCGGTCAGGTTGCAGTACTGCGGGCGGCCACTGAGATTAAATATTCTATTAATATAGCCATGACATGACAGATAGCCATGAGTGGGCTCCTGTTGCAGCAGTGCTTACTGTGAGCACTTATCTGCTGTGTGAGCGGTCCGTTATGGATCGAGGCTTCGCCGCAGAGAATTATAACAATCTTCACTGCTCGAATTACTCGAGTTCCTTAAGTTATCGTTTCTGACTGATTTCTTATCTTATTGTTTGAATGCACCTGTTACATTATTAAAACACTCCATGTTTCCATGCCATATGAGACGGTAAAATGTTTAATATAATTTAGCGACATGGCTCCATCGGAGCAGTTTCAGGCTTAGCTCTGATTTCCTCTCGTCTGTATAAGCATTACCTTCCTGCCTTCTCTCCCTGCTAAACCACAGGTGAGCTGAGGCCTCCAGCAGGTCCAACAGCTGCAGGTTTCACATACAAACACTCGATATGAAAAAGGAAATAATCTGATCTTGACTGCCATCGGCAAAACCCCCGACCAGCGCAATAAAGACTCACAATGTGGAACTGCAAAGATTTCTCAGGATCAGGAATGAGCTGTAATGGTAATAATATTAGTCCGCCATGTGTTTTCAGATTTCTGAAAAAAGAAATGACATATTGACATGAAGGCATCACTCAGGTGCTACAGATTTGTTGGCAACACTCAGAATTATGCAACGTGCATATTTACTTTAGGTAACAGACATTTATTACTTATTTATTTACTTATTTTAACCCAAACATGAATTTATTTCTAAGTCTAACCAAGTTTTGGGTAGCGAGCTTGCGGCGATGGTGGGGTACCGCGGTAAACCGCCATACCGCATGGGTGCTTTATCACCGTGGTAATAAAACAATCCACACCGTCACAGGCCTAAACAAGCATTCCTGATGGCAGGGTAGCAGAGTGGGGCCACTGACTACAAATTGGGAGTGATAATGTCACAATCGACACTATCGACACTTTTCTGTCTTAAAGGGTAGTGCAGTGATGCAGCGTTGAGGACTGGACTGTGAGTCCGCTCCAAATTGATGGGAAAGCCAGACAGCATGTGTAGTGTTTTACTGTGAGCTGCTCCTCTGTATTCTCGCTAGAAAAAAACCCTCACATCCATGAAACACACATTTTTGGGTGTCCGGCTGAACAGGAAGGGGCTATAGAGGCTATAGCATGACAAGTGTAAGCAGATCTAGCTGCATTTGAAGTTTTAAAAGCTTCTGCCTGAAAGATTTAGTATTAAGAGGGGGGAACTGTATACGACACCCTTGCAGGACCCCTTATAAATTGGAATCAATTTTTCAAAGGAAATCATAAAAGCCCTTTTCCTTTCCCCTGTCTCGCCGTGCCATGCTGATGGCTCCATTTAAAGTGGGCCCATCCACATTCTTTCACCATTACTGCTAAGTATCTGCCTCCATCTTTACCTTCACTGACAGAGTTGAGGTTAGAGCCGGGCTTTATGGCCCAATTTGAGCCATTTTTACATTACATCAGGATATATTGTGGTATTGTTTTGGAGGGGGGAAAAGAATAATACTGGGCCGGGGAGAACGTCAAACCCAGTCACTTCCTACAAAGTGACCAGCTGATGATGAGAAAAGCAAAGTAACGGCTCCTAAAAGCTCCCATATGTTTGGAGAGGATGGTTTCAAGTCCCGTCACGCTTCACTAGCAGAGCTTGTAACAAAAAAAGGGAGCAAAGGGTCTTTCTCTGGAGGTACTGGTGACGCAAGTGACTCCCGTTCACTCTTCATGCTCAGTCATCACCGCTTTCATCAAGATCCACAAAGTTCGTCCAGTAACGGCCTAATAACATTTATCGCTTTGGTTTATTGTTTGGGTGATTCCTGGTTGAGAAAATGTCCCGGGCCGTGTAAAACTCTCACATGAAAGACCCCTTTAATGCGCTTGAGTTTCAGTGGGCTCAGTGTCAAACACTCATCCATGTACTCTCCATGTGTCACAGGCTGTGGATTCATGCCAAAGAGCCAGTTGTTCTGCATGAATGATGAGCAAAAACATCAATCAGTGGGATGTTTCTAATTTGTTTGCACCAATGTACCAAGTAAGTACGTTTTCAAATGTACGGTATGTGCAGAAGTATAATAAAGACCAAAATGAAGAAGGTAAAAACAGCAAATAAAGGGTATATAGAGAGCAGCTTAAATTATTAGTACAAGTAGATGAAAATCGTACTGAATTACAGCTCTGAATTGAAGGACACAGTAAAATGCTGACATCAACTTCAGCTCAAAGGATCTTTTCAGCAATTTTGTTGCAAGCGGAATATTTACAAGTTTAAGCATTTTGTTTCCTTTACTTAAACAAAATTATTCGAGTTGCATTATCTTATGTTTAGCTTATCATGTAACTTTCAACTGGACAAAAACATGCTGAATGTTCAGTTCATTTATTTCCAAACGTTGCACAGAGACATCTTAAACATGGTGACATACAGTGTGACAGGATGTGTGAGTGAGTTTGCAGGGATTTTAACACTTTCCTCTATATATTCTTCCTCTATTTGCAAAGGACTGTGTGCTGAAAAACCTGCACCTCCTCTGTGCATCTTTCATCAGAAATATCTTGTTTTTGTGACAGGACAGTTTGTCGTTGCTGGATTACCTGTAGCCTGTTTTTGCCTCTTGTTTCTGCAGTGTGCAGTCACTTCACTACTGTACAAAAAGTCTTTATTCACACGGCTATGTGAGAAAATGAGGTACCTGTTAACGACTCAGAAATAAAGATTCCTCCCCACAGGGATGTAACAGGTAAACGAGGCAGACGATGAGCTTCACCTCCCTGTAAAGTGTGTGAGTGAGATGACTCGAGGGTGGTCTCTGGAGGACCTGGGTCCTTGTAAAGACGAGGACCTCCCCATCTGTATGCAGCCCTCTTCTGGGTCTGGTGGGGCCTGGCTCTCTTTCAACTTGATGACCCACCCAGCTGGAGTGAAAAAACACCTCCATGGAAAGTCCAGAGGGGAATATATTTATAGTGAAATGACTGTCCTGCCTCAGTTTCACTCACACCTGATCTAGAAACTTTTTCCACAGATCCACAGCAAACCACCAGACTGCAGTGATTGGGTGCTTCTTCCCATACGTTACAGCCCTATGGTTTAGGCAATAATACCACTTGGTTAAGGCTGGAAAAAACATTTTGGTTTATTTTCAATTAATATTGCAATAGTGGAACAGTCAAACTTTTGTCACATGTGTAACAATGTTATGTAATGAGTGTTTAACAGTCTGCACCTCCAGGATTTCACCGTGATTTATGGAAACAAGCCAGGTGACTGATTTGATGTGAATTGTGAAGTGGGGAAGTCTGACATCAGCCAAAGTGAAATCTAAATGTTTGTTTTCCTGCAGCTGTGATTTAAAACCATCACCATCATCTCCTCTCTCCTCTCTCCTCTGAAGGAGGATATCTCCTCTCTTCTCTCTCCTCTGAAGGAGGATATCTCCTCTCTCCTCTCTCCTCTGAAGGAGGATATCTCCTCTCTTCTCTCTCCTCTGAAGGAGGATATCTCCTCTCTCCTCTCTCTTCTGAAGGAGGATATCTCCTCTCTCCTCTCTCCTCTGAAGGAGGATATCTCCTCTCTTCTCTCTCCTCTCTCCTCTGAAGGAGGATATCTCCTCTCTTCTCTCTCCCCTCTCTCCTCTGAAGGAGGATATCTCCTCTCTTCTCTCTTCTCTCTCCTCTGAAGGAGGATATCTCCTCTCTTCTCTCTCTCCTCTCTCCTCTGAAGGAGGATATCTCCTCTCTTCTCTCTCCTCTGAAGGAGGATATCTCCTCTCTTCTCTCTCTCCTCTCTCCTCTGAAGGAGGATATCTCCTCTCTTCTCTCTCTCCTCTCTCCTCTGAAGGAGGATATCTCCTCTATTCTCCCTCTCCTCTCTCCTCTGAAGGAGGATATCTCCCCCTCTCTCTCAGACTTGCATAGTTTCCAGTGTGACTCCCTGAGGTTCCCAGCATGGTTCCACACATTTGACCAGTATGAACTAATGGTATCCAGACCTCAGTCTCTCTCCTCCTCCCTTCTCCTCTCTCTTCGTATCACATCTGTCAGTTCTGCTCATCATTCAGTCTTTTCTGTCTCAATCCCACCATCCATCTTCGTTCATCTCCCTATTCACGGCTCTTAAAAGACTCCTGCTCTTGCACTTGTCTCTCACTTTGATGCTCAGTCTGGTTGATCTGCTTTTTCTGAGGCTCAGGCTTCACCTGTCAAACCATGTTCTTTCTTCTTCATCGGACTTTCAGTGTTTTTTTTTTTGTGTCCTGTCCTGGGCTGAGAAATAAAATAATAACAATGAACCAGTGGCTCGCTGCTAATGGTGCTAACAACGCTAACAGAGACAGTGCTGACAGAGCTAACAGCGTTTTTCTGAGGCAGGTGCGACGACATCATCGACGGTAGGACGGTACTAAGCAAATTTCTACCGTGGGCCACATTTTCTACCGTCTACCGCAAATACCACCTATACCTCGCAGCCCTACGTTCAGCCATACATTACTTCTCTATAGCTTTACAAGTCCTTGCTTACTACTTTTATTAATACTCTGGATATCATATAGAGCACATTTATGTAAAAGCACCAATACCAAAATAAAAAAATACTACAAGTCACATTTATCGGTCTGTCTAAATAAATCAATATAACTCCATTTTCATCAGTTTGAATACCCAAAACACATAAATAATGAGAAAGACCATGTGCGGTGGATGGCTGTTTTTATGGTGGTTGTGTCGCCCCCTGCTGGTACGGCATGTAGATGTGTCATATTCATGCCTTGTCGAGGGGAACCTGACCGTGACATACAGTCCTCTGGTGGACAGGCAGGTCTGAAACACGCTTCAACACATCGGGTCATGTTATAACTACAATATGTCAGGTATTTAGTTGCATTTTTGGAGTGATTAGTGATCCACCGATCTCTTATTGGGTCACAGGTTCGACTCTGACCTGGGACTACAGTCCATAGACATGCAGTGAGGTGACTCTAAATTGGCTGTAGGTGTGAATGGTTTTCTGTCTCTGTGAGTCGGTCCTGTGATGCTCTGGTGATCTGTTCAGCCTCACCTAGTGTCTGCAGGGATCAATTCCAGCTGCCCCAAAGACCCTGAATACAGGCTGAGTGTATCAGAAGATAAGTGATTGATCAGTTATTGATGATGGCTGAATCCACACAGTGCTTTAATATGTAGGTATCTAAACATGCTATGTTATTGTACAAATAAGAAAAATCAGAAGTAAATAAATCATTGCTCACCTGCTGAGTCTGTGTGTGTTTGTGTCTCAGCCAGAGTCCTTCCTGTTGACCTGTTACTCTACAGCTCATGTCAGGCTGTGTCCACCAGCTGCTGTGTAAACTGACCAGACACATGCATCACTCGGCCTGCTGGGAAACTGACCGCATGATCACTGCAGACGGCTGGTGCTTTGGTTCCCTCTGCAGAGGTTAAAAAGGTTAAGAAAAAAATGTGTTTATAGAGAGGAAAGGACACCATCTTTTACACTTGTTGTTGCCTGTTTACCTCAGTCAGCAGTACAAAGATAGAAATAAGTACAGATAAATAGAGAAAAGTAAAAAAATACCTAGTTTTATAATTTCCAACAGTTTTTAAAAAAAGAAGGTGTGAAAATGCCCAAAATGACAGAAATGGTTTATTAAGAAATAAAGAAATAAAATTCACTTCACTGAGGTCAAGAATCACTAATGAAATATACATTTTCAATAAAAATATTTAAAAAAATTAAGGATTAGCACATGTTCACAGTATAAAATATAGAGACTCTCATCGGAAATAATTTTTGAATCAGTTTATCAAACAAACATTGTGCAGTTTTTTTTAATTATTCACAAGATACCCAAAATATGTTTCTCCATAGAAAGACACAACAGGGCAGAACTAACACATGAGAGCTGATCTGAAGTCAGTTGATTTAGCTGTTAAATGTTTTTTTTTCGATAGAGATGACTAAATCATTGCTTTTTCTTGTAGTCTCTCAGTAGATTCAGTACCACATCTGAGGTCTGTGCAACAACAACAGAGCTAATATTTTTAGTCCAGTGAAAGCTGGCTGCATGATTTAAACAGTCCTGACCACAGAATAAAAACTGAAAAACCATCTTTGGTGATTGTTAAAATACTCAGAATGAATCGTGCCAAGAGCCGAGCAGCAGAGAAAACAGGCCCGGACGTGACCAAACAAGATACATTTCCATCTGACACATGTGTCCCTTCAACCTTACATAAAAGAAAGGTGTAAGTCAATGTGCATGACCTTGCATAAACACATGCCATAAAAGTTAACACAGAGGATTTGAAGTGCTTCAGCTCCTTGATGTGGGCTTGCTGATGACCTCCACAGACCTGGTCCTTTTGGCTGAGGCCAGCTGCTCCAAGAGGACTACTTCAAATCATCGGCCTCGGCAAGTATGACGCAGCTATTTCCGTGCAGGCAGGTTACAATAGGAACAGGAATGCTTGCAAAGCCGTTAAAGAGAAAACGAGATCTGGAATCCAGATTGGAACAAATAAAGCGGAGCACTAATCTCTGCCGGGGGTTTTCATTTTGTGCTCAGAGAGTGAGAGTGACGGCAGGCGATGACCTCTGCATATCTGTCTGAATCAAGGTTTAACAAGCTGCCTCTGCCCCTTGCTTCCTCTCATTGGCCCTTTGGTGATGTGTGAGGAGTCAAAGCTGGAGCTGGAAGAAGTAATTTAGTGTGTGTGTGTGTGTGTGTGAAGGTGTGCTGTGGTATGTGACTCCTCTCTATATTCAGCAGCATTAACTCCTCTGGTCTGTTGGATCAGACCACCAGGACCAGCCTTCACTCCCCACCTGCATCAATTATCCTTGTCCTCTCATGACCCTGTCTCTGGTTCACCACTGGTCCTTCCTTGGACCACTTTTGATAGATCCTGACCACTGCAGACCAGGAACACCCCACCAGAGCTGCAGTTCTAGAGATGCTCTGATCCAGTCCTCTAGACATCAGTTTGGTTCTTGGTGTCAAACTCTATCAACCCTTGATGCTTGAACATTTTTTTCTGCTTCTAACATCAACTTTAAGGACAAAATGTTCATTTGATGCCTTGTATATCCCAGGAGCCATGATGAATCAGTGTTATTCTCTTCACCTGTCAGTGGTCATGATGATATGTCTGATTGGTGTATATATTTTATCCTATTTTAACACCTATCAGGGGCCCTTAATGTATCATATTTTGGAAATTCATTATAATGTTTTGTTTATCAATCCAACCTGGCAGTTAAATAAATATAATGAAGTACACAATTTCCCTCTCAAATGTAGTGGAGTAGAAATTTAAAGGAACATAAATTGGATAAAGTCAAGTAGAGTACAGGTACCTCAGAAATGTTGCGGTGAGGCATGAGGATGAAAACCTATAAAGGATGAAGGGTGATGTGATCTACTGAACTAATCTTGTTCTCAGATACATAAGCCCTGAAGCTTTGAATAAATCAGAAGACTCTCCCCTCCTCCCTCCTCTAAAGTCTTTTCTTTTGTTTCACCCTCTCTTTTTATTCCCAGATGTGCCCAATATATCACTGAGACTGTATCACCTTCTCCCTTTGTTTATCATCTCCTTGGATCACCATGTGGAATCCCCATCTCATCCCTGCTGCCTTGTCTCCAGGATTTCCAAACGTATTTTACAAGCCACCGGTTACTGAACCTAATGGTTTGCAGCAGCAGAGCTGGTAGCACACATGATATCTTGAATGTAACAATCAAAGAGGCATGCAAGATCTTGGTATTTCCGCTGGCTTACAGATGTGCTGCCGGCTTCCAGCTCCAGAAGCTGTAATCTAAGTTAAAGACATGGACGAAAAAAAACTTCAAACAAGCGAAACATCTTATTGCCATGTGTTCCTATCACAGATAAACACGATGAGAAAGAGAGTGTACAGTGTATCCTGATGTATCTTGAACCTCAATGTGTGTGATGTAAGTATAAGTAGCTCAGATATAAAACACCACTGATGTATGGATGAACAGTCTGTCAATAACATGTGCAACACAGGGCCAGACCAAATGTTTTTGGGGCCCAAAGCAGGATGTGGCCCCGTAAATGTTCAGCAACAATACCCACAGTCGTGGTCAAAAGTTTACACACACTTGTAAAGAACATAATGTCATGGCTCTCTTGAGTTTCCAGTTATTTCTACAACTCAGATTTTTCTCAGATTTAATGGAATAAACTATTTAAATGGCCTCAGAGAAGTCACCAGCTGTAGTCACTCATGATCACTTACAAGAAGTTAAGAGGCCATGCTCATTTCATTGACACAACTTTCTAAGTCACCAAAATTGCTAATTCATGTTGCTGAATGTATATTTTTGACCCAGCAGATTTGGTCACATTTTCAGTTGACCATAATAAAGTCATAAAAGAACCAAACTTCATGAATGTTTTTTGTGACAAAGAAGTGTCTGTTCCAATCACTCTATCAGAGAAAAATCAGAGTTGTAGAAATAACTGGAAACTCAAGAGAGCCATGACATTATGTTCTTTATGAGTGTGTGTAAACTTTTGACCACGACTGTACATTTAGTACATGGCTTCGACAATAGTGACAGCTTCAGTTTTCTATGATAAAAAGAAAATCTATGAAAATTTGTCTTTCTGCTGCTCCCGTCCACAGCCGCTCTACCTCACCATCACACAAACATTTCAGTCATATAACTCTGTTCGTGGAGGTGTTGTGGAATCGCATGAAACTGACAGCAGGAATGAGTTTTGCACTGGCCAATGATTTCACCTTGGAAACAGTAGTTTGACTTAAAAATTACACATTACCACTCTTTTTTTCTGGGGATTTAGCTGTGTCACAGGTGGTGCTGTGACGGTATGGATTTTTTTATTACTGCGGTGATAAAGCACCCAATCGATGCAGTGTGGCGGTTTACGACGGTACCCTGGTGATCGCCGCAACCCTGCTTTAATATGAAGCATCCTGTATCTCTCTCTGTGTTGACTTCCTTCCTGTAGCTCTGCAGAATCCAAATGATACAAGACACAGGGTTTTCATTATTTTATGATATTATATTATAAGTCACAGTGAAATGAAAAATCTTGAGCTGAAACTGAAAACTGACTTTACGTGCATTTTAGAAATTATGCCCACATGTGCTGTTTTTTTTTTTTTTTAACTAAGAAATGGAAAGTATCATTTATTTTCTTACTAGAGCTGCAACATTTTTGTTTTTATTTCTCATTGTTATATATAAAATCTTGTAAAGCTTTGCTGCAATTAACATTTTCACGTTTTGTTTGCTTCAAAATGTTTTCAACAGATGAGTGATAAGTAATCTGTGATAATAAGATATTTTGACTCAATGTCTTTTTTGCTTTTTATAGCAGAAAAAAAACAACTTAATTTTTTTTCAGCTTTTAGTGAATGAAAACATTGGGGGTGCACCGATTAGTACACATAGTCAACAAATATCGATAATAAAATTTGTTGCAGAAGGATTTATTTGTCGTTAACTCTTTGAGTGGCATTGAAGTATTACACCGTCAAAGTGTGGGCTTCTGGGAGATGTAGTCGGAGCATAGGAGACAATAAACGCCACAGAGAGTGGCCATTGAGGAGTTACGCTGTCAAAGTTATTTTTTTATTATAGCTGATTGCTGATCACGGTCTCCCGCAGCATGTGAGTCATTTTGGGGCTTCTGTGATTTGTAGTTGGGACACAGACGGTTAATATGCGCCACAGAGATCAAAACAGGAAGTGGAGACGATTGTAATTAGAGAGCAAAATGAATGGATCCTGGACAAAAAAATGCCGTTTTTGGTGAAAGTGGCCTCTACTTTCCTCCAGATAAAACAAGAGCGGAACAAGGTTAAAAAATAAAAAAATCATGATGAAATAGCGCAACTCTTCTTTTATTTGAGCTTCTCTGTGTTTTCAGAAACATGGTACAAAATATGCTGTGGGTCTTGAAGTATGACTGAAAAATGGGCAAAAAAACTAGCACAAGGCACTTTCGATTTAAAAAAAAAAACGGTTGGCACTCAAAGAGTTAAAGATGGAAAAAACATTCCTCTCTAAACACATCAAAGACATGGCTAACTGCTCTACATGCAGCACATCTGTGATGAGGCAGCATTTAAAGTGGAAGCATGTCTGATATAGGGCTGGGCGATATGGCCTAAAATTTATATCACGGTATAATTTGAACCGTAGACGGTATATATCATGTTATACTTTGGCGTATAAATTACAGCATAACAACATACAAACTAATAAATAATATAAAAGTCAAGAATATTACCTCAAGAAAATGTATTGTGCAAATCTGCAATTATAGGAAACAAATAACTTCACACTGTTAACACAATAGTACAGGCTTCAGTATTAGCCCTAGACAGAGTCCTCTAGCTTAATGCTAACACATGATGGAAAATGCCATAGACAGGCTAACGTAAATTAGCATTGCGACTGTGATCATTTTAACTTGTTAAACAGCTATATTCAACACAAAGTGCAGCAACACACAGAGCAGAACATATGACAACCAACAATACTTACACGCATAATTCTCACTAATTCTGTAGAACAACAAAAGAAGGTATAACCCAAAATCTCTACCGTTGGTTAAATTCATATCGTATACCGTTTATACCATTTATACTGCCCACCTCTAGTCTGATACCTGAAGGATGCAGCTTCTGTACTCTACAGAATACTGTACACAAAATGTGCTTTTCTTTTTGAGGAAGCTCAATAACTTTGGGGTTGTTTGTTTTTATTGCTACTATTTTGACTGTCCTTTGTTTACATAAAAAAATTATACTTTATTTTTATCAGCACTTTGACTGTCTTTGCTTTTAAATGGACAATGGATTAATAGAGTTATTCTTGTAGCAGCCTAATGAGCAGCACAGTTCATAAATATTTCTGAATGATAGTAGTCATCTTTATTGTCTTTATTGTTATCTTATTGTGTTTTATTTATTGTTACCTCAAGCTGAATTTAATAACCTATCGCTAAATAAGATCCACTGAATAGGTGTATGCTTCTTAATACTATTAGTCATTAGATTGGTCAACTTTCAAAATAATCGTTAGTTGCAGCCTTAGAAAACATTTTGGATATCACACTTAAACTTGACTTTTCCACTTCCTGTTGGGTTAATGTCATGTGTATTTTAACAGCTCTAAAAAAAACTGTTACATCCTGGGTCTTATATTTTATTATGTCCATCTATTATGACAACATGTTGCTCACCAAGATAATTTCAACTTGATGTGATTCCTTGATGGCCAAACAATGACAAAAATAAAATAAGGGCTAATAAAGGGCTGACTGTTGACTATATTATCTAAACCACCTGTTTCGATGTGAAACCAGAAATGTCTGTTGTGATTTTCCATTCCGCTGTAAAACTGCAGTAAGTACAGAAGGTCACAGTTGAGCCATGAGGTCTCTCTGAAACATCTTTTGGCCATCACAACCGATCAGGAAAACGGGCCAAAACCAGAAAAAGAATAAGATCCAGGTTGTAAAGAAAAAAGAAGAAACAGCATGGTGCATCATTTTTCAAGTCAAAGATGGCAGAGGAAGTCCTCTCACCTTTTGCCATGACGCCCCGATGTGGATCCAAATGGAGAAATGGGTGCCGTAAGGATTCATCATTTGTGTCTGTAAATCTCGGAGCTCAAAGGCAGCTGGATCCCAGTTTGGCCTGATCTCAGATCCTCAGTGGGAACCTGAGGGGTCAGTTTGACTCTCCGCCAGCCCTGACAGATAAATATGCTCTCTGCTTCCAACAAATTGTCTACATAAAGAGATCTCTCACTGCTGTATGAGTCTTTAAAACTCTTCTCAGAAAACCTTAAGTAAGTTACATTCTGCTGGGTGGAAAACAGCTTTTCTATAACCTGAGTGTCTGGCTGTACATTGAAGTGAAGGGAACTAAAGCTGCTGAATCAAACAGAAACCCAACAATCAACGGATGGGTTTAGAAAACCGAGGTCGAGGTCTAAAGACAAAGACTTCTCAAGCTTTTCAGAGCCATTATGCTACATCACTACAGTTGTAAAATGTCCCGTTCAAAGCCAATATATCAACATCATTTTAGCACCTTTATAATGGAGACACTGGTGACTATGGCTAAGAAGGACTTCAAGGGAGCAAAAAAAAAAATGACGGCGCCAATCAGGATCGCTGGGTGGGGTTTTCGTAGATGTGACGTAGTGGAAAAGCAACTGATTCAGAAAACAATGGCGGCTTGCAGCAAGAAATCATGCGTCGACATTGATTCTGCTATTTCAAATGTGTTGTCGAATCTTTCGCATAGTCATTCTTTAAAAGATGAACAGAGAACGATCGCTTTCAGCGTCATGGTTTGGCATCGATGTGACTGGTTGAAGTAGCACTAAAGATGACGGACAAGGGGTTTATCCAATCACATGCAAGGATTTTGATAAGGCCCTGCCTTCTGAAATGCATCTACAATGAATCACTCCCATATGAATGTGTGGAGCTAGCTACTATTAGCATTGGGCTAAAGGCCCAAACACACTTGGCGGAACATGGAGTGCTAGTGGCACTAACTACTAGCGGCAGAGCACTCCACTATGGAAGCTTTTAGCTGAACGGACATCCAGATTCTGCTCCACTCACAGTCTGCTGGAGTCTGTGAACACCTTTATAATGCAGACACTGGAGACTATGACTGTCAATATGATCAAAATGTCATTCCTATAACTTCTTTAATACAAGCCACACCTACAACCAGCTTACACCCACAGAGAAGCTAACGTTAGCATCAGGCTAATACACACTACAACAATAGCTAAGCTAGCAAACGTTACATATTTCATGAAAATAATAACTCCTCCTGAAGCTAAACAAATAATTACCTGTCCACCAGAAAGAAAGCAACTTCTGCATCACTTTTCAGTCCCTTCAGATGTCTCAGTGTCTCCACTGATGTTCACTCTGGTTTGTCCTCTTATCTTTATCCAGAGTTTTGTCTTTCAGTCTTTTCTTCCTCCCTCTTTCTTCTCTTTGTCTGTTTAGCATGATGAGTCGTCAGAAGTAACACTGGAAGTGGTATTTATGGCTGCATTTTCTCTAACATTGTTCCCTACAGAACAGATTCTCTTGTTAACTCTGTATTTCTGCAGAGGAGTGTGCTGGATATTTACAGCAACAGTGGGGAGGAGACATGAAGGCCTTCCACTGGACCCGAGTGTCAGTTGATTGGTCAGTTTTTACAGTCCTGTAGCTGCCACAGAGCTCTGATTCTTTTCCTTCTTTTTTCTGAACACATAATGTATTGACTGCAGGGTGGAGCCCTGTATATACCCAGTATAACAAAAAGTGTTTCTGAACAGAATGACAGACTATAGCTTTAAGTAAAGGACGTGAGTACTTCCCTAGTTGACAGATTGTTGACTTGGTGCTTCGTCTTAAACGGTTTTCAGTCTACACAACAGAATCCATTTTTGTCGCTTGTAATTCGATGCAGAGCAGGCGTCTGCAGGCGAAGCTTTATTTATTTCCAAACGAGTACTAAAGACCTCAAAACCCAAAAAGTGCAATGTCACACCAAAATTTTACACGCCCCTGAACATTGATGTAAAAAAATAATTTAAAAAAAAAATATCTCGACTGACATGATGGTATTTTAATTTCAGTTTGGAGCAGGAAACGTTTTTGTTTCTGTGAAGAAGTGTGAAGAGATAACGGCGCCATGGGAGGAAGAAAGAGAGAAGATCACACACTCGTCTCTGGCATAATACAGAGTGCTAATGGAAGCAGGAAAGGCATATTAATTTTAATACTTCACACGCAAATACTTCTGTACTCTCCCACCGGCTTGTGTTACTCAACACTTAGAAGACAAAAGCCAAGCGGCTCTCATGTTTCTGACCCCAGCAGACCTCTCTTTCTCTTTCTGCTCTGGTTGATGGTGCAGGGAGTGAAGCTTCGCTGTGATTGGTTAAAGCCTGGGCATGCTGCTCCCAGGGGAAGACTCCAGCCCGGACCGTCTTCAGATGAAATGATCTGGATTGTCGCCAGAGTTAAAACACCTTCATGCAGCTTTTTTGTTGTTGTTGTTTTGCCGTCGACATCTGTGGTGTTTTGGGGGAAAACAGAATGATGATGGGTGTGTGATGCAGACCGGCTGGACCTGTGTGGGGACTTTCCACTTTTAGACCTGTTTCCATGAGACAGGCACGTACGGTGGAAAAATTTTTGGCAAAGTGTGTGTTGCTGTTTCAATCAGCATGTGTCACTTTAGATGCTGAGTGTGTAGCTGGTTGCACGAGAGCAGGTTGGCCCTGCATGTAAAAGGTGCTGTGGACATAATTCAAAGATGAGCAATGCAAAATAAACAGCATTTGAAAACAGATCAAATGGAGGAGAATTAAGAAAGCAGTAATAAAAGAAGTAAATTAACTCATTACACCAAATGAAATCATAAGACATCAATAGTCCAGCGCACTCCAGGTTACTGGCATGGACACTGTGCTATTAGCAAATTACATTAAAAACAAGAAAGAGTGAGTGATGTGATTGGCCATCAGGCGTGTCTTAAATCATCTGGTGATGATTAATAAACACACGCACACAAAACGCTGCAGCTCCATAAGTCAACAACAACCATCGGCAGTAGCAACTGCCGATGGCTGCCAAAATTACTTTAAATAAAATTCAAAGTAATTTTTCAATAGGTAATCTCTCATCAGTAATTGCAGCAGGAACCATAACTATTGAAGCACATCACAAACATGTACATCAAAAAGCTAGGAGGAAAAAAAAGGTAAGAAGTTAATCTGTCATAAAATATCATAGCACACAATACCAAAAGCATACCTTAACAAAAAAAAAACACTTTACGACATATATAATAGTGTGTGTGTGTGTGTTTACTAATTAGCACCAGATGATTTAAGACCACCCGATGGCCCTCCAGCCCAAAGCCAATCTGTGAAGCGAAACATCTCTTTTGCACGTTATTGTTTTAAAGCAATTTGCTAATAAAACTATGCCAGTACCCTGGAGTGTGCTGGAAGGTAGATTTCTTATTATTTCATTTGATTTTCTGTTGTTAAAGCTGCACCGAGGAGAAACACATTACTGCAGTTTTTTTTTAAATTAACACATGTTGATGCTAATATTTATGTATGCTTGTTGATATGCATGTTTTATGGCTTAAGAAGACTTTAAATTAAATGAATGCTGTGGTTATAAATAACACAGTACTTTGTCTGCAGCAGGAAAATAATGTAAAAAGCAGACACCTCGTAATTTTACTTTTGTGAACAACATTACTCTCTGAAATAATTACTTCATATATGCTATTTGTGAGCAGAAAACTTGTCTGTACAATGCTGCAGATTACAGAACACATTAAACAACGTGAAAACAGAATAAAGATGTACAAAAAGAGAGATGAAGATGGGAAATTGAGACTGGGAGACGGGTTAAAGGGAACGCTCTATTGATTGATGTGGAAGATCGCCCCCTAGCAACCAGCATCCAGTTCTCTTTATACATATGTTGTCTACAGTATGTTCAACCTTCCCGAAACTCACCTTGTGTTATTCTCAGTCAAGCTCATTAAAATAATAATAAATTGAATTTGTATAGGGGTTTGCAGTGTGGCCTTGAGGTGGGATATCTTGGGGAAGGATCTGTCCCTGAAGCTGCAAAGGTAGACTGGCCAATCACAGCTCTCCTTTGCCTCCCGTCTTCCTACTGTTGAAGAAATGTTCGACAACACTTGTGTAGCCTCCAGCTGTTGCCAAGGAGGCTCCATTTCAACACTTCTACCTGTAACACAGAAGTATAAATCCAGTTTCAGTCAGAAAAGCTGGTGCTTGGACAGCAGTTTAAATGAACCAAACCCCAGGCCCAGAAAGCTGATTCACACTCAAACATCCCTAAGTAGCTCTACTTTGTGTGCACTAAAGTATTGGATGCTTCAGCACATGCTGAAGTCATTCATGTTGACTCCCAGAGCTGAATCAAAGAGACGCTGACAATCCTCATATAACTTAATCCTGAGCAGGAGGAGGAAATAAAACCGCCCTGTGGTTTGAGAGCGCTTGGTCGAGAGGAGTGACCCAACCTGGTCAAGTGTAACTGAGAAGGCCATGTCTGGTAACCCCAGGTGCACCAGAAGCGTTAAATGATGTGAGGAAATAAGCAATAACTGTGTGTGTGTGTGTGTGTGTGTGTGTGTGTGTGTGGTGTCAGGGTTGATAAGCGTCCTGTGGTGGCAGCGTCTAGCTGGAAACAGAGCAAAAATCAGTTTCACATGTAGCAGGTTCAGGATTTAACCTGTTTTTTTGGATTTTATTTATTATAGAAGTTTGTCCATGGATGAGGAGGTATTCACATCTTTTACTTAAGAGTACTGTTCACTCTGTAAAATATTCTGATATTTTGGGAAATAAAAAGTATTTAATGTAAAAGTACTAAATGCAAGTTACCCCGTGGCTGTTTTACTGCTACATGGTTTTGTTGAATACTCAGCCCTGAGTGGTTGGTCAGAGTGCTCTGCGGTCTGTTATTTCTTTATAGACTGTTGTTGTGGATGCTCTCCTGAATGTGGATGATCCTGTATGTAAATAGCCATGTAATAACCAGTAAACTGGTCATTATACCGGTCAGTCTTGCATGGCTCTGAAATAGACCTGTGCAATATGGACAAAATTCTATAGCTTGATATAGCTAATTTTATATCACGATAACGATATCTATACATATATGTATATATATATATATATATCTATATATGTACACATATACACGTATACATATATAGATATGTATACGTGTATATGTGTACATATATGTATATATATATATATATATATATATATATATATATATATATATATATATGTACACATATATGTATATATATATGATACAGTATTTTTTTCTGATGCAGCATTACTGATAACATTTTTTCCTCTTTCCATTGTGCTCTCCTCAGTCTCCTCCATGCTGCTTTACCTCTGTTTACTCCCTAGCGACCAGTGCCGTAAACAAGTGACGTAAAAATGCTACCACAAAGCAGTAGGATTGCTGCAGTTAGCATTTAGCCTTCATACCATTATGTCTATAC
Source organism: Synanceia verrucosa (assembly GCA_029721515.1). Taxonomy (NCBI): domain Eukaryota; kingdom Metazoa; phylum Chordata; class Actinopteri; order Perciformes; family Synanceiidae; genus Synanceia; species Synanceia verrucosa. The sequence goes on along the minus strand of CM056551.1, from coordinate 10,935,597 downwards.
CTCATACAATGAACATGTTTTGAACTCTCATGATACATTTGGATTATCCAGCAGCCATTATGACATTGAGATGTGTTTTACACAAAGTATCTAAACCACAACCAGAGTAACGTTAGCGTAGCAGCAGAGCTAACTACTGTAAGTAGCTACATGTTAAAATTACAATATAAACAACAGAGGCTTATATCCTACAGTAGACATTTTTAGTAAAGAAACTAGAAATTAATGGTAAAAGTATAATTAGTTATAATTAATAAGGGTGAAGTGGTTAAGTCCAGTTACTTTGGCTAGGAACCAGGTATAAAAGGCGCCAGTTTATATCTGTCTGGGTTCTTAGTCAGAGACTGTTATGCTGCTGTGTTTTGTGATGAAGTCTGTAAATAAATCACCCTGGTGTGGTACGGCTCATGACTGCCTGTGCTTTGTCCTCATCTGTACTGTTTCATCCAGCTGTTAAATGGTCAGTCCAAAAATCACATTACGATGTATATCATATATCGCACAGCTCTGAAATACTCATGCACTAATGAAAGCTGGATTTTGCTGTTTATGTTGTTTGAGCTGGAGCTGCATGATTGCAGCTCATGATTATTATTATTATTACAGGTTAATCAGCTGATTATTCTCTCCATTAATCAATTTAAATAGACAACAGTGAAAAATTGACACCTTTATAATATGTGTTTTGTCCAAACAACAGTCCAAACTTTAAAATGTTTAAAGGTAAATGAGGGTTTTTAAATGAATTAAAATGTAAAACAGCAAATCCTCAAATTTCATAAGATGGAACCAAGATTTTATAGTTTTTGGAAAAAATAATTTCAGCTGTTGTTGTATAATCTGTTGAGGTCAGTTTAATTTATAAATTTAGTAACAAATAAAATTTGTTGAGTAACTGGTAACTAAAGACAATATCATTTACATGCATAAGTTACATTTGAGTTTTATTGTATTGTCAGGTGTTCTTGTTATTTTGTCCACCCCCTGTATTTGCCTGTGTGTGTGATGTGAAGAAAGGATGCCAAACTAACTGAAACTTATAATTGTGTTTTTAAACCCTACATTATCACATCAATACTTTCGTTATTTTTGCAAAAACAAGCTACTAGTTATGACTTCATCAGCTGTCTACTAAACACAAGAGAATAAATCATAATACTCTGACTGTTCAGTCAGCCATCAGTAGATGCTGTTGTTTCAATTGATACTTGAACTTATGAAACGGCTGAAATCATTGTTGGAATAGTGCCTCTTCAGTCTTTACTTCATGGTTTCACATGGCTTTCCCAGGTGGAGATGGACCTGAAAGAGCGGAGTTAATAATGTTGTTAAAACTGAAAACAAGTGAACTGAATCTGAATAAAATGGCTTCGATGTTTGGACGCAAATCAGCAAGACCCCTTGAATAACTGTTCAGTGTGAGGTTACAGTACGTCAGTCAGCCTGTTGAAAGTTGGAGGTAGTCAAGAAATCTATTCACTCTCGTCTCAGTTTGTAGTTTGAGCAGTTCTCTGCATTTAAAGAGTTTGGAAGGTCTTTTTCTAGCAGTAGCGTTGCTGCAGTTACAGTAGACATCTTACTATTATGTCTATGCTTCATACAATACACGTTTTTAACTCGCATGATACATTTAGATTATCCAGCGGTCATTCCGACGTTGAGTTGTACTTTACACAGTGTACCTAAACCACAACCAGAGTAATGTTTATGTTAGCGTAGCAACAGAGCTAACTAAGTAGCTCCATGTTAAAATTATGATATAAACAACAGAGGCTTATATCGTACGGTAGACATTTTTATACCGCATTACGATATATATGGTAATATCGCACAGCTCTACACTCAGTGTCTGGGGGTCGGGAATGGTTCTGATTGGACACTGGGCGCACTTACGTAATTACTGCTCGAGACCAGCGCTCGCTCTGAGCCTTCTTCCTTCTCTTACGAGCATGCGCTGAATGATCGGAATAATCTTTAAGACAGAGAAATAAAGTAATTCGGCTTTAAAAGTGGAATAACCACCCACTTACATCAATCATTTTTGGATTTAAGTGTTTACGTGGTCTTTTTAAAGCGGAATTAATTTTTATTCGGAATTAAAGCTCTCATATAAACACAGCAACTGTCACTTTATCCACTGAACTGTTTGTTCAGCAGAGTACAAACATTGTCATTTAAAGCCCAACCATGTCTGTTTTTCTTTGTATAAGTGGATGTGTTGCCTAAACCCAAGCAAGTGATATGTTTAACCATGGTATAACCAAATGGGTATGCCAGGTCGCTTCAGTTATGTATAACATATATTATGGCGTTTTAGGGTGACAGATTAGTGGTTCCATCCATCCATGTCAGACATCTTTATAGAAACATCCTCCTCCTGTACAGACAGCGAGCACATTTCCCTTCAGACTTGGACACACAGTTATAACTGGGTAAACATGTAGGCTTATACTTTTAATGATATCTGATGCTCCTTGAACTTTTCATTCTACTTTAATTTTCACAACTGAACGCACAGTGTGTTCCTGCAGACTGAGTAATGATTTTGCAGATGGAGTTGAGTCTCTAAAGACAACTGTGAAACTTTGCTCCCCAGATCTGCTCTAATGAAAACCTCAAGCTGTTTTTGATGTGAAAAAGCTGCTCTCTGGATTACCCAACCCCCAGTAAAATATTCTGATCGGTAAAGATTGACAAATTGCCCCAAAAAGGAATGAGAAATTGGAACTTGAGCCCCTGCTCTGCAAAAATACAAAATTACACTTTTATGAGCCAATAGCATTTAATGACTTCCTAAGTGGTGAAACCATAGTAACTGACTAACTCAATATGAAGACACATTTTATGACCATTGATGTCATTCTGCAGAAACAAGTACCACAGATTGGAGGATAAAACATGGGATTTGCTCAGATGTTTCTGTTCAAAGTTGTAGCATGTGAAGAATCCCTGGGCGGTTCCAGTGAGGTTTTTATATTTTTATATATACTGTATATAAAGATAGCGGTGATTCCAGCATTACCTCTCCAGATATGCTGGAGACTCTCCTAAAAATCCAGCTATTCAGCTGGATCGATTTTTAAAAGCTTCACAAAGCTGTAAAATGTTACCATGGTGATGTTTTCAGCTCTTCATGTAACCACTACACCACAGGGGACCGTACGTATGAATGACATAGTGATCATCGTTTTACAAACATAAAAACAGTTTTCTTGCTTGTGATGGGTCATTTGGGTCACAGCTAGTGATAAAGAATAAACAGTGAGAAAGACTGCTCATGGTGGGAGAGACGGGAAGTAGAAAGGTCCAACAAACACAGGACTTTCAACCAGGAGACAGGTGTTCATGTCCCAAAAGTGTTTGCAGCATATTGTCCTGACTAACATTATATGTTATTTCTAACATTTTATTTATACATGTATTTTGCTCAGTTTACGTACTTATATTTGTGGCTTTAAGCACAGACATATTATTTTTCTTAAACCTAATTAAGTGGTTTTTGCATAAGCATAGCTGCAGCAGGTTTTTGCCGTGTTTTTTAGTGGAGTAAAAATATCCATAATGAGAGATGTGCCTCTAGGATGTAGCGGAGTAGAAATATAGACCTGCATGATTACAAAAGAATTCCAAATTATGAAGTACTTTCCTTAGTAATTGGTGATTAAGTTATTGAGTAAATGTACTTAGTTATGTTCCACAAGCACCCACAGTGTTTGATTGACAGGTGCAGAAAAAAAACAAACCCAGCAATGAGACAGAATAAAAATGAGGATCTCCACTTCAAAGTGATGTGACCGCGGCATTTGGAGACACATGAACCTTTTGTTGGATGTATAAGAAAGCAAGTTTCCCCCCTGCAGATGGAAAAAACATAGGAAGCAATTAAAAGCTTAAAGGTCGTCCGTCGCAGAGAGGCTTCTCGCCCCGACGCTCCTGACACTTCAGGAGCAGGAGGACGCCTGCTAAACAGATTCCCTTTGTCCAGCTTCTGTTACACAGAGACCCCCTCCCCACCAACACCACCCTCCTTAACGGACGGCTATTTATTTGCTTACACAGCTTTCCCAGTGAGCCCTTTCAGCCTCCAAAGGTCAAAAACCAACACCTGTCTCAGTCAACACTAATTGGAACAAAGTCTGCTTCTTTTGTTCAATCTTGTTACCTGCCGTACTCCTTCTGCATTCACGCAACCTGTCTGCTTTCGTGCAGTATTTATGGTGAGAGGAGGTGGGTAGACTCAAGGGAACCTGACACCACATTTACTGCCAATTGCTGTGGAATGATGAAGTGGCCCATTTGGTTCAGATACTCTATTTGTCCGAGGCAGGCTTTGTTCTGTGGGCTGCAGATCCATCATGTACGGCAGTCGGCAGGACGTCCTCCTCTCACGGTGACACACATGATGATACCAGCAAAGACCACCTGTAATGTTTCAAAATGAAGAAGTTACTGATGTTGATTTAGTTAAATTTCACTGAGATCAGTGGTGTCTTTTAGGAGGGGGAAAGGCTGGAAATCAGTGGAGGATCGCTAGTTATGGTCCGAACCACACTGCAGTAAATAGTTACAGACTGGGGTGAGTGGGTTATCTTCATGAAAAATATGAACAAAACCTTGATGAAGATCAGATTACTGTGACAAAGTTTCTTTTCTTGTGTCTAACATCAGTGTAGCACCTGAACTGCTCATGTTGGTCTTTAAAAGCCACGTTGCAAGATGTTCATTTGTGGCTCAATGATAAGGTTTCCTTCCCTGTTTATTTGGAGGTATTAGATAGTTATAGTAATTATCAGATCAGATAATCAGGTCATCTGACTCATGCTGTTAATTTGTTAAGCGGCCCCTTTATTGATTATATGAGAAGGCAGTTGGACTTGGCTGAAACTCAGCTGTTTTATGTGCCCCTCTTCACTCTGCTTGAGGGAGATTTATTTGCTCATATATCATTATTATTATTATTAGCTATTCTGGCAAGCTTTGTTTGTTTAGTTTTGTATGCCTGTGGGTGTATCTGGGGGGAGTCCTATGTGTAAACACCACATAGCGAGAAGTCAGTTATTCAGCGTTCACCTTTTCTTTTTAATTGGAACATGTGGGCTGAGATAATTCCAGCTCTTCCAAGCTTGTTAATGTACCTTGAAACAAAGACTGAGAAATGTAGATAGTTTTGGAAATAACAGTCACAGTTATAAAATATAATTTTATTTGTCTTTGTGGAAAACTGGAAAGATAACCTGCAATTTAATTTTGCACGAGAAAAGTATTGTTTGAGAGACAAAGTAAAAATCCGGTTTTGAGACGTGTCAAGAAGAAGCTTTTCGTCTTTGAATAACTTTATGGAACGTAATGACGTCTAAATCAACATGACTCAGCCACTGCGGTTGTTTTACCTTCTGCCTGCTTCTGTTTTTTTTTTTACTGCCAGGCAGATTTTGGCTCGTCTTCCCTCTACTGAGGCCTACAATCCGCACCAAATGTTTCACATTACCCAGTGTGAAAACCCTCCTATTCCTCAGATTCTCTTTTACAAGTCCACACATCCGCGGAAACTTGATATTTCATATTTCATTCTGGTTTGTGGATGTCATTGCAAGTGGACGCCGGTTCACATGCAACCGCCCGACCGCTGCCTTTGATCAGCTTGACCACGACTAATTGTGGACGGAGAACAAATGAAAGAAATATCGAGAGATTTCATGGGAATTGCCACTATGGCCCGAGCTGCCTGACGCTGCTATTAGCAGTTAAACTAGCCAGTGAGCACTTGGAGATTTAGCCTGTTTCCTCTTATGGTTACACAAAAATAATTTTGAAACACAGCTCCAACAAACTCAGCTTCGTGCTGTGGTGTTTGGACGTGTTTTTTGGCTTAGAGGAGTGCCGGGGTTTAAAGTTTTCATCATCACACTGAAGCCATAACTCCTCAGCACATGGAAACATAACATTTACGCTGCACTCCTTTTAAAAAGAGCTTTAACAGCGTGAGCACAAGTCATCCCCGCGCTGAAGTGACCTATTTCATGCGTCCTCTTTGAGTCTGTAATAAATTGCATCTAGAAACATAATACTGCAAACCACAAAATCCCCATGTGTACTTAAAAGGTATTCACAACAGAGAGCTGAATTGTTCTGGCAAACAAAATTCATTCCAAGGACCAAATATCAAGGGGAAGATGTAAAAAAAGAGAAAAGAAATTTAAAGCAGCATAAATGTTCCAAATGTTTAAGAGTGGTCAGGGAATCCCGTGGGGCTCGTTCGGTATCGCTCTTTGTTCCTCGTACAGGATGTAACTTTACAAGCTGGTTTTCATTCAGCCTCAAGCGCCAAAACGTTAGACACAGTCGGTTTGACTGTGTCTTTAACGGTTTCGGCTCAGATTTGCATGCGGCAAAGTTGTTTTTATTTTGACAAAAAAAAAGCAATTTCCACCCGCTGTTTTGGTGCACAAACATGTCAGAAAAGTTAAGGTATGTATCCATCCAAGTAGCACGTTGACCTGGGAGCGTTTGTAAAAAAGGCGGTTGATTTTCCGGTTAGGAGGGCAGGTTAGCCACGGTCCCAGCAGCAGGTGACTGGAATGAGGTCATGATGTGGTCATGGGAGGGGGGACAGCAGGCCTGTGTGTGTGTGTGTGTGTGTGTGTGTGTGTGTGTGTGTGTGTGTGTGTGTGTTGAAACATCCGAACAACTGCTGTGAGGGAGGTGAAACACATCAGAGGCCGAGCTAAAGTGTTTTTCCCCTCAGCTCAAGGTGTCGTTTCACACCACTGAGTCCTTCTGCTGTGGATTCCTCAGAATGACAGCAGTGGATTGATTTGCCTCTCCATGAAAGAGATGGACTGCTACTACGAGCCCCAGGAGAAGGCAGGGCAGAGGACCCCAGCACACACCGTGGAGAAAGACCCTGAACCACCTGTGTTGCATTTAGACCACTTCATCTTGTATCCTGCAGAACATCTTGGCTCTTTAATTCAGTGATCCTAAAATCTGCATTTCAGACTCACGAGAAAAAAAAACTCAGTACAACAGTTTTCAACTCACATTTTTTCAGATTTATTTTTGGTAACATAAAACCTTTTTCTACCAGTGTTGTGACAGCTCGGTCGCACTAAATGGCATATGAATGACACGGTAATTCACAAGTCAATGAGGACTCTGCTCTGGTGAGTCATTTCACACCATGTAGTCTGTACTGAGAAAACACTGAGGTGCCGTCCGCATGACAATGCAATTCGGTGAATCCGACTATTTAATACAGATTCCACCTCGTGTACAGTCAGTGACCCACAACGCTATTTTCTGACAACGGGTTCCAGAGTGAGAAGATCTGATGATGTCATTTCGGAGTTACTCAGCGTTACTTCACATCATCACGTGACCAGAAGAAGTACTAAACAAGGATTGCATTCTTTTGTTCTTTTTCCTGGGTCTCTCTGTGTTTCTTTGCAGCACCACCTATTGGCGTGGCATATGTATCACATCATTGTCAGTCGTTGCTTGTTATCGCGTTGCTGTGTAGATGGAAATACTTCCCGCAACGTTGTGAGAAAAATCTCACAAGCGTTATTGTGCCGTTGTCGTGTGAACGGAGCCTTATTCAACTTGACATACTTGTTTACTGATAGAGTGCTTAACAAATTTATTCGACCTCCACCCAGTGTAAGGTGTTTACCACTGCTGCCCTGAATTAATTATTGTTAATTAACAGCTTTACAAAAAAGCAGAAAAAATGCTCCTCACAAAGTGCCAATTCGTACAGTATATTGAGAAGTTTCCATAAAATGTTTCCAGCATTTTTCCCATGTCCTTCTCTGGTATTAGCAGTTCAATTCAAGTCAAAATGATAGAACATAAGATCCATTATCTGTGTCTGAATATTTTCAACTTCACTGATCTGTATTTATCACTGGTGAGTGCTATTGCTTGGCTGCAATACATTTTTTTAATATAGTATTTTCATTTTGTACAGCTGTCTCCTTCTGCTTCACTACATCTCAAAGAACATGAGCTGCAGGTGATCAGGTGAAGAAAACAGGAAAATCATTCCATACATAAATAGTTATGTGATTAAAAATAAATGCAAGAGATGTCACCGTGCTTTGATGAGATTATAACCATTATGGACAAATCTAATATCCACACCCTTGTACAGATATACAGTAGTGAGGTTGAAGCTGATTGATCTGTGTGCATTGGGACTTTAATAATGTGGGAAATTAAAATAATTATGACATTAATCTCTACTGTCTGATTTGAGGAAAATGTTACTCACAAAAGATCAGGTTGCAAATTTATGTATGATTTTTGGACAACATGTTATATTTGTAAAACTGGAATAGGGGGATGTGCTGTGAGAAGCTGGTGGATGAACATGGAAATGTTTGAATGGGCCAGTGATGGATGGGTCATGTCAATAATAACAAAATAAAATCACTCATTTATTCATTCACAGTGACGGAAGAAAATGATAAATTACAATATGTTCCAATAAAATAGTCAAATATTAATAGAGTGAAATTTAACAATTAGATCAAACGACAAAAAAAGACACAAAAAGAAGAAAATTGCATATATTAAAACATGTTGATTTCCCCAGTGAGCCCACCTCCCTCCTGCTGGGCTGACACAACAAAAATCTCCTTCTGAGTGCAGAACTTTTATTTTCACAGCAGCTCACTCATAAAATATCTCATCATCAAACATTACGGCGCTCATCAGAACAAATGATTAACGGCTCAATCAAGACATACGCTGTCTTCTCTCACTCACTATCCATCTCCTGTCAGTGCTTGAGTGTTTTCACTGAACACATTTGTCTTTCCTCTGTATCCTTTCACTCTGCTTTCTGCAGTTTTCTGCAAAGATAATGTCTTCAGTGAAGTATCGCCTTTCACTCTCCTTCCCTTCCCGTCCCATTTGCTGTGTGGCGAGGGGCGACAAAGAGACATAAATCTCCTGAACTACCTGTGTGATAGTCTGCTAGAGGCTGCCAAGAGGACGGGAACTGGATCTCAGTTCAGCTCATAATGACAGCTAAACTAACCCTTTCAGTAAAGAGAAGAGGAAGTGTAATTATGGAGACGTCCTCTGTGGCATCAAAATGTAACCTGTTATCTGATAGGATTCATGGAGTGTGTTGAGAAAGAGGAGCGAGTGTGAAATCGTCTTCGTTTGTCGTTTTGGACTTCACATCTGACAAGATGGATGAGCTTGATGAGTTCTTCAGTTTCCATCTTCACGGTGTCTGTCTCTTCCTCGCCACAGAGAGCCACTTTACAGGAGTCATGAGAAAAAAATGACTTTGTTAGGATATCGTGAGCTGATGTGATGTAAGAGAGAAAAAGAAACGAGAAGGAAACATTGGTGACGGATCATAAATTCCAGTTTTTATGAAACAACGTGATTTGATCTGGGTGTCAGCCCGTCGGAGCTGATCGGAACGAGCAGGTTTCTTTAGGTTTCTTTGTGCTCCAGATGATGTTCAAAGTGAGGACAGAAAACATTCTCTGCAGACCAACAGCCTTGATGTTCCAAAGTCCTGCAGAAACAAGAAACTCAGATGTTCTTTCAGACCAAATCAGATTTGTGCATGTGGTTCAAAATGTGTCTCAGTGATAGATAAACAGATGATTCACGAGGGAGAACAAGTTGATCAAAGGGAGGAAACTGTAATCAACGGCATCAATATACCTTAGTGATGTGCTTTATTGACCAAAATATGTTTTTTTATCCAAAATAACTGAATATTTTTTTTTTGATGTATCATATCTAATTTTGTTTTATATATTTTGACCTTGGACCATGGTTAAAACCCTTTTCCCCTTCAGGAATAATATGAAGGTCCTTTCACTGGCTTTTTCCATGACATTTTTCCAGAGCTTTCAACAGCATCTCATGGTATTCCAGCCAAAGAACTGCCTCTCGAACAATATCCACATCATATCATAGCTCAAGCTCCATTAGGGCTGTGCGATATGGACAAAATTCTATATCCCGGTATAGCCAAGTTTATATCCTGATAACGATAACAATCCCAATACAGTATTTTTTCTGATGTGTTTTTACTTTCCATTGCGCTCTCCACATCTCCTGTTTGACATACCGGAAGTTTGGCTATGTATGCGCTGTACTTTTAAAATGCAGTTAGGATGGTAATAAAGATGTGTTTTAAGTGGTAAAAAATCATTCACACGCAACACCACATCCTCCATGCTGCTTTACCTCTGTTTACTTCCGAACTACACCTGCCATAAACAAGTCCTTAGGTGTGATGTGAACATGCTTCCAGAACGTTGCTGCAGTTACAGTAGCCGTCATACTATTACGTCTGTGCTTCATACAAGACACGTTTTGAACTCGCATGATTTGGATTATTCAGCGGTCATCCTAACGTTGAGTTATGCTTTACATGGCGTATCTAAACCACAACCAGAGTGACGTTAGGGTAGCAGCAGAGCTAACTAAGTAGCTCCATGTTAAAATTCCGATATAAACAACAGAGGCTTATATCGTACGGTAGACATTTTTATACCGCATTAAGATATATATCGTAATATCGCACAGCTCTAAGCTCCATACTTTGGTCCACTTTGGCTCCAGAAGACGTAAATATGTACACAACTGCACTGATCATATTTCTTTAACCCTTTGAGCCACACTTGTTAGATTACAGGTTATGTCAGGACTGTTGATTGGTGTGTGTGATTGATCACAAACAGTAATTCAGTCAGTCTGATGACTGTGTGTGTGATTTGAAAGAGTTTGCTCACTGTGTTTTAGCATCTTTCAGTTTTTGGTTTTCTGTCTCACAGGTCAGCTTGGTTTGGTTCACACTCATCAGCAGAACCAGCTGAACTAATGGCGCTTTTCCACTACACAGTAATGGCACGGCACGGCACGGCTCAGTTTTGGTGCTTTTCCATTACAACTGAGTACCTCATAGTACCTCCTTGGCGTGGGTGGGGTCATCATACGGCAGCGCAAACTGAATTTACATTTACATTTAGCAGCTACTTTACCTCAGGAGTTAGTGGAGATAAAACAGAGTTCAAAGTGTGTTTACTGAAACGTCACATTGGCTGAATCACCATTATGAGGTAATAATGTGAGATTGCTGTGTTCTCAGCTTATTTGACATTGTTGTTAAGTAGTAGAAAGTGCAATGTGGACATGCATCATGTTCAGTTTTACTCAGTGTAGCACAAACAAGCGAACAGTTCGCTGCAGTGTCGTCATCAGCGTCATCATCTTTACAGGCCACAGCTTATTGACTGCAGTTTACTCCTGGTGCTGAAAGCTGGATATACAAAATTTATAACCAAAGCAGTCATCTCTGCTCAAGCCAAAAGTAAAATACCTGCTAATTTGAAATGTAGTTATTCTTGCATTGCGAATTACATTATTGAGGGAAACATAGTTTGTTGCTGAGGTTTGTTTTTAGTCTGCAGGCAGGAGGTCAGGGTGGATCAAACATTTTAACCCAGGAGGCCACTGTTTTTTTCCCCATTATTTTAATTTATGTCTGTAACTAAAAGAAGGAACAGACTTCTGATTTTTGTCCTCATGAGGACTTTTAACGTGTTATTCCACGCAGTCACCTCCTAAAGCTGAAGCCCCAGCTAGTTTAATACTGAGAAAACAGCCCATAAAATGTTTTTTTTATATCTCTTCTCTGGCTTCTCATTATCCAATTTAGGTCGCTTTCACACCTAACCAAGCAGACTCCGTTCGCTTGGGGGGCTGAAAGTTGCAACATTGTTGCATTTATCACTTGGTGTGGTTCCGCTTTCACACTGCAATTCCTGAACCGCACCAAACTTTCTGAGCATCAACAGTCAATGTCACAACGGTTGAAACGGCAGCTCATGGACTGGACAAAGCAGGAGGGGAAATCACTCCTGACTGGCAGACCTGCTGGATATACACAGTTACAATGGAGCAGCATGTGAAGTTTGCTATTTTGGGGATGTTTTGTTTATCTATCAGTTGCACATGGCTCAGAAAGTATGACCACCAAAGACAGTTAGGCAGAGCGCATTTCGTGATACCAATTGCACTGATGCACCAGAGGAAAAGGAAAGTTTAAGTCATATGGGAAGGTATTTTTTTTCGAGACAGGGATGCCACATTAGATAATTTCCTGGCTTGATGCTCATTTTTCAAAATGCTATGACCCCACTGTAGCGAAACACTCCATGAGGAGGGTATCGTGTCCCCCTGAAGTGAGGAACAAAACATCAGACGGCTCAAGAAGAGTCTCAGCAAGTGCAGCAGCCGCCACATACCACATTTTAACAAGTATCTCACCACACTCACGCTGTAACCAAGTCAAACCATATGGACGGAGGGAAGGGGTGGGGGGGGTCGGCCAGCCGTGGCCCAACAGAGGCGTCCCATCTCAGGATCGAGCCATAAGTCATGTTGAAATACCTCAAGAACAACAACATGTGGACAGTTATCATCCGGGAAGTGGAAAACAAAAACCAGACAGGCAGCTAAGAGAGATACACCAGCATCTGAACAATTCATGTTTTTAATCTTTAAAATGTTCCCATTTTATTCACCTTTAAGAGGCTTTAAAGGTATTGAAATCGTCCTACTCCAAAGTGTTTAACACTGTCTGTTCCAGCTCCTCATTGAAGTTCTATGATGTTTCTTCATTGTATTCACACTTTAATAAAAGAGATTATCTAATTCTGCTAGTTTGTCATCCTCAGCCATGGATGACATCATTAATATCATGTATTTAACCATAATTTATACATATCATGCCATTATTTTCATCAGCACCATATAATTAACATGCTATACAGTATCCTATAAATGCATACACATATATTTACTTTATATTCCAAATACAGTGATACAACAAATAAATGCATAGAAATAGTATATGGACAATCAAACATTTCTTTTAGAACATTTTGTTGTCAACAGTGAGTTGACCAAGTAATGCAAAATGCAACAATGAATAAACATTAAACAAAATAGAAAACAATATGACAGGAAAAGTCTTTAGAGTTCATCACTGCCACCATCTAACAATTAAGCAGTCAAAGTCAAAAGCAATTTTATTAGCAAACTAGATATTGCTGCGTAATGACAGTAACTGTGAGGTTACTTCTTTGTTACCTCCACCAAGGAGGTTATGTTTTCACCGGGGCTTGTTTATTTGTTTGTTGGTTTGCAAAATAACTCAAAAAGTTATGGACAGATTTTGATGAAATTTTCCGGGTTGGTCAGAAGTGGCCTAACTTAAAACTGATTCATTTTTGGTGGTGCTGTTGAATCAGTTTTAAGTTAGGCCACTTCTGACCAACCCTGAAAATTTCATCAAAAGGCGTCCATATTGTTTTGAGTTATTTTGCAAACCAACTTCTGACCAACCCTGAAAATTTCATCAAAAGGCGTCCATATTGTTTTGAGTTATTTTGCAAACCAACTTCTGACCAACCCTGAAAATTTCATCAAAAGGCGTCCATATTGTTTTGAGTTATTTTGCAAACCAACAAACAAATAAACAAGCCCCAGTGAAAACATAACTTTCTTGGCAGTGGTGGTAACTTAAAAAAAAATAACAAAAAGTTGCCGCCGCCGCCGCCTTGGTGGAGGTCTGCACTCTCTGAGTGTTTTTCCAGTCTTAATTTTGCACTACATTTTGATTGACTCCCTCAGATAAACAAACTATTTTTACCATGTGTTTTCCTATGAAAATATTTGGAATGAGGTCGATATGTGAACGGTCTCAGTTAAGTTTTATTTATTACTGGAATGAAAGACAAAAGAAACCGTTGAAGTGTTTGTCAAGTAGATATCATGTTTGTTTGAGTCCACTTCAGTCTTTTGGTTAGGTTAACAAATCGTGGACTTTAAACTGCTAAAAGTGGCGTTAGCATAAACGTTGCTCTGCCTCAAAACTGGTTCTCGTGTTGCGTACGAAGATGAAGATTAAGTCTCGTGTGACAGCGAGCAGCTCGGTGAAAAACTGCTTGTCTGCTGACAGCTCCAGTTAAAAGTATCTGTGGCAGGGAGTAAAAAATGACCTCGCTCTAAAATCACCCAAACATTCCTCCTACAGAGACATGCACAACGTTTTAGTTCTACACAGCATGCACTCATAATGTTCAGCCACCTGGCTCTGCTACGTTCCTGTTTTTTTATGTGGGAATTTCAGACTAATTCAGGCAGGAATGTCAAATGTGTTCTCAAGATGATGCACCTGATACTAAAAAGCACTTCACAGGAGCTCCAGTACAAGACGGATCACTCCCTGGAGGCCGACGCTCTTCTTTCCGTCCCTTCTTTTCCACCAACGAAGACGCCTGCTGGTGCTGCAGCCTCCCATCGTGTCATTTACCTCTCAGATATATTTCTAGAAGACATTATCAGTGGTGGAATATAACTAAGTACATTCACTTAAGTACTGCTTTCTTTACTGAGTATTTCCATTTCCTGCTACTTTATACATCAATATAATTTGGGAGCAAATATTGTAATTTTTACTCCCGTGCATAGATTCAGATGAGCCACAAAAACATACAAAAATATTTTGTTTTTGTGGATTGAGCTACCAGACAGTACACAATATATACTCTAATAGGCCATGTCTTATTTTGAAATGGGACATTCTGCATACAGCATACTTTTACTCTTTATAATTCTTTATAATGTAAGTCTATTTCATTGATGATTGTCTTAGTTGTATAAAATATGAATCAATACATTTAGATGTATTGTTCTTATTCTTATTATTCTTATTATTAATCACGTTAATTGTGATTAAATTAAAGTCAGAGTATCACGTTATTTTTTTAGTATGTTAAACATTTGCTACTAATTTATCACTTCAAAATCATGATTTTTTTTAAGTAATTAGAAACGATTGTTGTAGATAAAAGTTTGATTAATTTGGAAACAACATATATAATCGTAAGCACAGATAAGAACATTTTATAAAACACGTTGTTGTGCACACTTTATTGTTCGGACCCTGGAGATGATGAACAGAGACACCAGCAGGACTGAGATCAGTGAAGGGGGGGTTATATAGAGATGGAGGGGAAAGAGTTTTTTGGCAGCAACTTCAGAGAAGACGGGACACCTCTGGATCAGGTCGATTAGGGCTTGCGTGGCCGTGTCCAGGTTTATGGTGGCTTTTCACTGGAACATAAGCTCTTTGTTGGACAGCGGGGTGAGGCAGGTGTTTCCCCCCCTCCCTCATCACCAGGTCGTGTAACTCAATGAGGCCAGAGATGAACACATGGACACAGAGTGGAGGATGAGCCTGAAAGCAGAGGAACAGCTCCTCATGTGTTCAGGTGTGAGAGCCTCGCCCTGCTCCACCTTTCACACCAGCTTAATAATAATAATACCATACTATGGTCAATTATACCATCATTTTCAAAAAAAAAAAACACTATGTGGATTGCAATAATTATTTTACATTTTAGTCAGTGTATAATATGATATATGAATCAACTAATAGATGATGATGTATGTACCTGGCAGTATGTAGAGGAGAATAATCCCAAACATATATTGTGATTAATGCGACTTACTCAGTTGTGTGATGTAACTAAGTACATTTTTGCTTAAGTTCAATTTTGAGGGCGTTGACTTGAGTATTTCTATTTAATGATAATGTGGACTACTACTCTACCTCTCAGAGGTAGAATGTTGTTGTTTTTTCCTGAGCTGCATTTATTTTAACAGCTTTAGGTACTTTATAGATTCAGATTGTTAATACAAAATATAAATCATGTGTTTTATAGGTGAAGCCACCTGGTAGTACAACCCAATAATATCACATTTATTGTTTTAAAATGGGCCATTCTGCATTTTGAGAACTTTTCATTATGGTAATGTACTTTTGTACTATTGTTTAGTGCTGGAAAGTAACTAAGTACATTTGCTATGTTTTTTTAGTAACATGTACTATGCTTAAGTATTTTTTTTCAAATGTTGTAGTTTTTACACTACTACATTTATTTTAGTTGTTATTACTTTGTAGGTTAGTGAGAAAAAATAAATTCAAATAAATTATAATTTTTTTTTGTTATTAGAAAATTCTGCAGTGCATTAAGTTGTACATTATATATATATAAATAAATGCTTCCAGAAATGTTTTCCTGTCCATTCAGTGGTTATAGAGTCTCTGGAAAATACTTAAATTGGCAGTGACAAAACACAGTATTCAGTCTCATTCAGTCTCAGATTGACTGAAGATAATGAAAAGAGAGAAAAAGCAGCACACATAGAAACAATTACTTTGTTTGAATAAATGCCAGCTTGTTTCCTCATTTCAAAAATCAGATATGACTTTTTTTATTTGACACCAGAGATAACTGATGGCAGCATTTATGCAAATAGTTCAGAGTGAGAGAAAACAGTGGTGCTTATCTCCTCCTGCAGCGATCCTTGATGCAAAAAGTAAACAGGAGGAACGGCCCTCAAGCTGCTTTACGTGACCCTCTGTTTGACCTTTGCCCCCAGTCGGTTATCCCAGTAGCACCAGTGAAACACACACACACACACGCACACACACACACACTACACATCACACACACAAGTCTCAACAGGGTCTTTATGCAAAAACAAAGCTGTGTTCATCTTAACAGCTACTGGTGACGGTTTGTTCCAAGAAAGTCTGTCCTGTTGCGTCAGTTTGTGTCAGGTGGAAAAAAATATTCAGATATTTTACTCAAGTAAAAGTAGCAATACAGCAGTGTACTCAATTACAGATAAAAGACTTTTTTACTTATTTTAAAAAAATCAGTATTATGATCAAAATGCTCTTGGTCTGGGAATTATAGTATTTATTAATCATTAGATTATTAATACTGATGAGACAGTGTGTGATCAGCGCAGTCAGTTTTAAGAGTGGTGGAAGAAATATAGTTCAAAAAGTTCAAGTACTCATGTAGAAAGGCCCATTTCAGGATGATCTGTATTATATTATTGTAATGTACTACTAATCCATAGAAACACATCACAACATATATTTATGTATTTATAATTAGTTGTATTTTGTATTGATAATGTGAGTTTACAAAGTAGCAAGAAAAGTTGTCAAATAAATGTGGATTTTATGAGAGAAGTAGAAAGTAACATAAAATGTGAACACTCAAGTATAAGTACAGCTATCAAGATGATAGTACTTTAGGAAAAGTACTGAGGAACATTCCACCACTGGTTTTAACGACTCTAGACAGGGACATTTGGTAGGTTCCTACAGTGGTTCCCTACCTGGGGGTCGCAGCCCTCTGTGGGGCCACAAATTAAAGAAAGGTATGTATGTATGTAGATAGATATGTACGTAAATAGGTAGGTAGGTATGTATGTATGTAGGTAAGCAGATAGATACACTATATTGCCAAAAGTATTCGCTCACCTGCCTTGACTCGCATATGAACTTAAGTGACATCCCATTCCTAATCCATAGGGTTCAATATGACGTTGGTCCACCCTTTGCAGCTATAACAGCTTCAACTCTTCTGGGAAGGCTGTCCACAAGGTTTAGGAGTGTGTTTATGGGAATTTTTGACCATTCTTCCGGAAGCGTATTTGTGAGGTCACACACTGATGTTGGATGAGAAGGCCTGGCTCTCAGTCTCTGCTCTAATTTATCCCAAAGGTGTTCTATCGGGTTGAGGTCAGGATTCTGTGCAGTCCAGTCAAGTTCATCCACACCAGACTCTGTCATCCATGTCTTTATGGACCTTGCTTTGTGCACTGGTGCACAGTCATGTTGGAAGAGGAAGGGGCCAGCTCCAAACTGTTCCCACAAAGTTGGGAGCATGGAATTGTCCAAAATGTCTTGGTATGCTGAAGCATTCAGAGTTCCTTTCACTGGAACTAAGGGGCCAAGCCCAGCTCCTGAAAAATAATCCCACACCATAATCCCCCCTCCACCAAACTTTACACTTGGCACAATGCAGTCCGACAAGTATCGTTCTCCTGACAACCGCCAAACCCAGACTCGTCCGATTCGTCACTCCAGAGAGCACGTCTCCACTGCTCTAGAGTCCAGTGGCAGCGTGCTTTACACCACTGCATCTGACGTTTTGCATTGTACTTGGTGATGTATGGCTTGGATGCAGCTGGTCGGCCATGGAAACCCATTCCATGAAGCTCTCTGTGCACTGTTCTTGAGCTAATCTGAAGGCCACGTGCACGTGGTCTACCACTTCGTGGCTGATTTGCTGTTGTTCCCAAACACTTCCACGTCTTATAATACAGCTGACAGTTGACTGTGGAATATTTAGGAGCGAGGAAATTTCACGACTGGATTTGTTGCACAGGTGGCATCCTATCACAGTTCCTATCACAGACCCATTCTTTCACAAATATTTGTAAAAACAGTCTGCATGCCTAGGTGCTTGATTTTATACACCTGTGGCCATGGAAGTGATTGGAACACCTGATTCTGATTATTTGGATGGGTGAGCGAATACTTTTGGCAATACAGTGTATCTAGGTAGGTAGGTAGGTAGATAGGTATGTACGTAGATAGGTAGGTAGGTATGTATGTATGTATGCATGGTAGAGAGATAGTTCGAAATCAAAATGTACATGAAGACCATTTAAAGTAGTTCGCCTTGTGATCCAACAGAGGGCGCTATAAATCTTAACTGTCAACTTGAACTATTGCCTGCCTTTTAACCCTTGAACTATCAATTCAGCTTGTGATATTACGCTGGTTGCTACAACAATGGAGGACACTAGCGGGCAAAGCCGTCCTGAGCAGAAAATAACGATACCAATGTATCGAATGTACGAATGTCAGTATCTTGTGTGATCGTCGTGACATAGACATGATGAGCGCGTTGATTTCGGCCACTGGAATCGCTTCCCACTCTTCTAAGAGTGCAGTACGGAGATCAGCAACCGTCACCGGCAGTGGAACACGACGCCGTACACGGCGATCCAGATTGTCCCAAAGGTGTTCAATCGGATTCATATCCGGGGAATAAGGCGGCCAGTCCATAACCTGCACATTATGTCTGTGCATAATGTGCCTGCAGGCGTGAGATAGTGCATCTGTGGACGCCAAAATGCCTGGCTACCCTGGCTTCGGTCATTCCTGATCTCAGCATACCAATGACCTGCTCCCTCATGTTTGCTGCTAAGCGTGGCATGGTGACCGTCTGTGACAGCTTGCATTTTTCCTCCGGGTTTTTAAAGCCTTGACCAGTTGAGCATAAGTCACCAAAAGAACTCATTGAAAGCTTTCAAACAATGTCCTAACGAATCACACATGCAAAAACAGTGATTGGTACCGTCTGCCACGTTAATTTATTGTTTGAGCTGAAAAATGTGGCTCCATAGTTTCAATAGCCACGAGTGGTAGTAAACAAAACATTCTTTTGTCTACAAAGTAGTTGTATCCAATTTTATTTTACATTGACTTTGTTGTGTTTTTAATGCCTCTTAGTATACATAGGTAGACAGATAGATAGGTAGGTAGGTATGTATGTATGTATGTAGATAGATTGGTAGATAAATAGATAGGTATCTATGCCACACACCTGCGTGAATACATTGGAAATGGCTGTTTGCAGGGCTGACGATGGGTGGACGGGTTCACATACTGTATCACCCAAACCAAGTTGCTATCTGCATCCTCACCACTAAATGTCACCACATCCAACACACTGCACCTTTAAAGCGGGGAAAAGTCTGAGACATGTCAGTCGGGCTGAACTGGACCAGCCACTGCTTTAATATCAGGCTAATTAAGAATTTTACAAACTGATCACATGTTTTTGTTTTCCATGATTTCTATCTTAATTTCAAAATTAATTCCTGCTGTCAGATGAATGGAGTGGAGTAAGAAGGACAATATCGCCCTGATTTGTAGCACAAAAGGAAATAGTCAATTATGTCAAAGTGTGTGTTAAGTGTTCAGTACAGCACTTAGTTTCCATCACTGTTTTTGTTTTATCTTTCATGGACCCCCCTTAGCTCCATGCTGCAGAACTAGTTTGGCATTTGAAGGTTAAAAAAAAAAAAAAAACTCCATTTGGGTGGCCATATGGAGAGCGAGGCGTGATCAGATCTGCACATGGTACAGCCTCCCACCGCCAGAGGAGAGCGAAACAGGCTCAACACATCAATAAAGTGTTCGTCTTTCACATGTAGAAATACCAAACTATCAGTCACACAGCAGGCAGCGGGGGCCGAGTCCACGGACACACATCCTCCCCGAACATGTGTGTTCAAAATGTGCGCCACCTTTCCCTCATTCACACCCATGATTGGAGGTGCTGCTGGTGCAGACTATAAATCATATTTAACAGACTCCTTTGTATTTCATCCTTCAAACAAACTTTAACTCTTCGTACTCGGGCCTGTCCAGTAAGCAGTGATTTGTAGGTTAAAAGTGGGTACATTTCTGGGTAGAGACGTGGCTAAATTGGTTGAAAAGTGAGCCATTTTTTATGATAACGTTTATTACAGTGGTAGCATTTTCTTTACTTTGTTATGCTGTAACGCGGCAGTCTAGAGAAAATATGTGAGCTTTTGCAAATCAATAATTCCAGGAGATTCAAATAAAGACATTAAAATGCATTTAAACAAAGGTTATATCTAAATGGCTCAGGGATAAACATAAAGAACATTTTTATTTACACCAGCTCAGGTTATTGTAAAATATTTTTGCCTTCCTCTAACTCATATTTCTCCAGAGATTGTTGAAAGATGACATCTTTGTTTTTGGATTGTCACGCTAGAAAAGTTGCGTCCACTGATAACCTTTTTCTCTATGAACCTGCTGAACCAACAAAAGAAGTCAGAACTTACAAGAAGTCATCTTTGTGCTACTGTACCCACCTCTGTGGGCATGCAGGTATTTGGATTACATATGATAAACGATAGTCATAAACCACCACCAAGGCAGATATGACTGAGGTGACAAGAAGAATGGTCGACTGTGACCAGCGTTGATAACGATCCCACACAAAGGCCCAGCTCTGATAGAGGCGATAGCAGAGATGCAGCCATTTTGTGTGTGTGTGTGTTCGGGTGATATAATGCTTTATTTTACACGCTTTCTTGAGTAGAAGTCTGTTAACATTTTGATGGACGACCGTGATCTCTATCTGACTTACAAACTATCCAAATGCCATCATCCTATCAATTATAGCGTGAACGATAAACTGGCTCGTTGATTTGCAGATGGGAAAATCCCCTGGTCAGGGTCTTCGCTTTGATCACGACCTCAGCAGGAGATGACTCCTCAGATCTCACATGTACAGCACCAACACCTGCGTCCATGTTGTTTGGCAATGCTCCATTGATTGTCTGTCAACACCAGCGCTGATAGACCGCCTGCAAAATAAATGACCAGCTAGCCTGTGGGAAAAGAAACGAGGAGAGCAGGAGAGACACAGTCCATGGTGAGGAAATATGAGCGGGACAGTCGTGAGGAATCTGTGAATGAGATGTGTGGAACTGATAATATATCACGACCATCATAAGTCTCTGAAACTGATGAACGACAGTCACTTTAGGCATGAAAAGCACCTATTAGTAGTACAGGCGCAAATGTCAAACACAAATTCTAACACTGAAGATTAAAAAGTAAGCAGTAAAAATGATACCATCATTTGTACGCGTCGCACTGTGCACATTAACTCACTGAGTGGAAGCCATTTTATAAAACAGAAAGGTATTTGGACATTTTCAGTCATATTTCAAGACCCACAGAAGATTTTGTACTGCGACTCTGAAAACACTGAATAGTTCAAATGAAAGAAGAGACTCTCTATTTCATCATGGAAAAAATGTTTGTTTTTACCTTGTTCCATTATTGTTTTTTCAGAGGTAAGGTAGAGGTCACCAAAAACACCATTTTTTGTCCAGAGTCCATTTGTTTTGCTCACTAAACACGATCGTCTCCACTTCCTGCTTCGATCTCTGTGGCGTACATCATCTCTTTATGCTCCGACTACATCTCCCAGAAGCCCCAGAATTACTCACAGGCTGTGGGAGACCGTGATCTGTGACCCGCTGCTGAAAAACCACTTTGACATATTCTTACGTCGATGGCACTCAAAGAGTTTAAGTGCGTAAAATGGATGTAATTCTAAGTTTAAAAAGATGTACTCTAAACTATATGAATACTAAGTTTTTCCTCCTTCATTCCTTCAGTCACTTTGTAAGTCTGCGTTGTGATATCCAGAAACCTGTAGATATCCACATCTTTCCAAATTTCTCCTAAAAAGTCTGACTGTATGTACCGTTTTGATCATGCATCTCTGCGAACTATCATCTAGTTGGTTTGTGTTCAGTGCTCAGAGCTAGTCGTCAACGGTCGACAGACAAACTGCAGGAAATACGCAACTTAGATGCACATTTTGAATAAGCTGTAAGCTTGGGCTCTTGAAATTAGCGCACTAATGCACATTAATCCATCCATCCATCCATTTTCTTATCCCAGATTAATCCATAATAACAAATAAAAATCCAGATTGATGCACCTCAGTGGTTGGTCCGCACCGCAGCATTGTTGACACTGTCTGTCTGTGAAGCGATGATGCAGCTTTTGTATTAAAACCATCCAATGTTTGACTTAACTCAACTAATAAACTCCAACAACCCCCCTCATTGTTCACTGTGGCTGCTCTGATGAGCCGATAGGACGCTGCTGAAGAGAAGACAGGTGGATGGAGAAGCTAGAGCTTTCAGCCCAGAGTTGACAGACTCGTTCATGTTCATGAAGGCAACATTTTTGACCAAACATACCCACTGAAGTCTGAACTGTCTCGGAGCCCAGTGCAGTCAGTTCCCTCAGAACTGTTTGGATTTTGGTTCAACACAACGAACGTTTAGTGATGGAGTGCATGAGTGCAGTGGAAGAAGCCTTATTTTAGGGAAAACAAAAAGAAGAGCTTTGAAATAAAATAAGCATCATCAGCCACAAGGAACAGTGACATATTAACCCAGGATGTACCAGCCCAGCTGGATGAATCTATTCATAGAGCACTTATTCAAAACATATTTTATTTATTTTCTCTTATTTCTAAATGCAGCTCTATTCTTATTTAATGAGACAATAACCTACATGATTATGTGTTTACTTAAATGTTAAATGACAATATATATTGTCAAAATGTTTTTAAATCACTTGACAGTCAGTTATTGATTATTAGACACTGTGATACTCCAGACCTTTCTTTAGTATATTCTTTTGGACTGGACTTTTTTGAATTTTAGTTGAATAACCCTGCTCTAGACGCTCAGCAGACTGTAGCACTGGGGAGAATGTCTGTTATAGTAGAGAATAGTGTGTGTTTGTGTGGAAGCACATGGGAAACTCCACAGAAGAAGAAGTAGAAGTGAAGTCAGCCCCAAGTTCCGGGTTAAAAAGTCTTTTAAAACATTTAAAAATCAGTTTTTTAATCCTTTTTTTTTTTTTTGCACTGTGTTCTTTTAGGAATTTTCGGAAATGTTCTTCGTTCGTTGTATTTAAATGCTGTATTTTTTTGTTCTTTATTTTTAAATGTGTTTAACTCTTCGCCAGCCGTTTTTTAAAATTGAAAGTGCCAGCAGTTTTGCCCATTTTGAGTCGTATTTCTAGACCCACAGAATATTTTGTACTATGTCTCTGAAAACACAGAGTAGCTCAAATGAAAGAAGAGACTCTTTATTTCATCATGAAAAAAACATTTGTTTTTACCTTGTTTCGTTCTTGTTTTATCAGAGGCAGAGGGCACTTTCACCAAAATCACAGCTTTTTGTCCAGAATCCGTTTGTTTTGCTCTCTAAATGCGATCGTTTCCACTTCCTGCTTTGATCTTCGTAGTGCATATTAACAGTTTGTGTTCTGACTACAAATCACAGAAGCCCCGAAATTACTCACAGGCTGCGGGAGACCGTGATCAGCGATCAGCTGTAAAAAAAAAACAAACAAACAAAAAAACCCCACTTTGACTGCGTAACTCGTTAATGGCACTCAAAGAGTTAAAGGCTGTCAAATTGTTTTTAAATGCTGTATTTCTAATCATGTAAAGTACATTGAGTTTATGTGCTATATAAAAAAAACTACCTTGCTTTACCTACAACTCACGACTACTAACGTTACTGTGAGGAACGAATTGAATGTGGTATAAATTTTTATAAATAGTGGAAGCAGGAGGAGGTAGCTGTTTTCAGAGGAGAGCTGATAGTTGACAGGTGTGAGGTGGTCTTTGTTGCTGCACTTTATTTATTTTTCATTTACTTATTTAATTATTACTATTAGTATTATATACTGCTGCTATCTGGATCTTGTGATTATGTATTTGTCTTGTTCATGGTTTTTTGTACATTTGTTGTGTTTTTAGTGTTTTTATAACCTGCTGTGACAAGAATTGACCAGTTTGGGACATGTAAATAAACTTGAACCTTGAACCTTGTGAGGCCCAGTACTGCAGCAGCAGCTCTCTGTTCCTATGATAAACACTGATTATTAAAGTGACAGGGATGTAGTCAGTGATAATAGTAAGAAGGCTTACTATTGCTATTATACTGTTGTTTTCGTTGGTAATGTAGCAGTCTAGTTTTGAATGATGGGTCCCTGCTATTACATATTAAATATGTATAGATATAACATTTACATCAAAAAAATCAACTACGGGCTTCCCAAATGTTGTAATAAATTATCATTATGAGTTGAGCATTTGTATTGTTAAAAATTTTGATGCCAATATTTTAATTTTTACTGCAGATGAATATCAGCTCCAAACATCGGTTATCGGCTTCTTGACTACTAATAATCGGTATCAGCCCAGGTCTATCACTACTTGTCATGCAGTCCAATGAAATGACGGATGGCGGCTCAGAGGAGCGTTTGTCAAGAGAGTGCTGCAGCTGCTAGAGCACTTTAATACCTCCCCCCCGATTCACCAAAGTGCTTCCTTCTCCAGGGGCTCATTACTGGGCTCCTGGCTTCATTTTGGTACTTAACATTACCAATAAAGGGGGATTCAGTGTCATTAAAGGGCACTGTGATTCTGAAGTGTTCCTGAGCAGAGGAGGCTGCAGACAGACCTGAATCAGAGGGGTTAATCCAGGATACACAGAGCAGCACTTTGGCAGCTACACACCCCTCATGCATAATCAGATTTTACAGTTTATAGAAGATTAACTCAAATATGAAAATATGAAGGCATTTGGGGGGGGGGGGGCACTTTCCTGCTCTGCTGATCAGAGAAACATGTCCGCTTCCTAAACGTTCAGCCCTCCAACATGTATCACTTAAACTCGATCTGCCTGACTTTTAAAGTAACACCTGATCGCACTTGCCTTCTGGGCTCATGAGCGTGACTTATTGGTGTTTTCTCTGGATGTTGTTGTCTGTCACATCAAGCAGGCAGTTGAGTTTTGTAACTGCCAAGATATAATCTCTCTCTCTCTCTCTCTCTCTCTCTCTGCATAAATTGTGCAAAGTTTCTCTGAGGTTTGGTTTAATCACTCCTGCAGCAAAGCTCAACAGAAAGTATATTTAATAAATAAAATATCTGTAAATACCAGCCATTTCCAATTTGCCAAATGTACTTGGCAAGTGTTTCTATTTGTTACCCCAATAGTTCCTGTGTTTTTTTTCTTCTTCTTTTTTGTTGAAATAATATATACACTTGTTTCGTCCTAAAATAAAATCCCCAGAGAGCAGGTTTCACTTGTATTTATACAACAGCGTTTTCATAAAGGGTACCGTTCCTTTCATCAGAAATTCCTATTTGACATCAAACAAGTGGCAGAGGTGGCTGTTGCGGTCAAATGCTGCCTGTGTATTATGTAAATATGTATTCAGGCTTTTCAGGAATGCATGTGAGGATATGGGCTCAATGCTGCTGCTCAGGGAGTAACATTTACTGCAGGATCAGAGCTCTGTGAGCACAAAACACATGAGAAGGAAAGAATAAAAATACAACTGAAATGACTTAAATAGTGGTGGGATTTACTGTACAAACTGATGGGATTTTTTTTTTGTTCCCCATAAAAACTGAACAAAGATTAGAAAGAAACCAAAAACAGCAGAAGCATCAGGGCACCGCAGTACAGAAACAACAACAACATTTAAATTATATTACTAATTAAACAAAATAATAATCAGGGAAATGTGCAAAACATTTGAAGATCAACCTCTCCCCCAAAATTACCATAAAATTAGAAATACAAAATTATTGTAAATTAAAATAACTAGAGGTTTGCAGCTTTTGGAGAAGGTTTTCATGTTTCATATTTCAATTGTAGGATTTTTTTTTTTCAACTTCTCTGTGATGATGTGTAAATGTCAGGCGCTTCTGTGACGGTGAAAGTTCATTCTTGACCTTGGAATAAGTATTTAGTGAAACAAAAATTGCATCAACTACGTACTACTGTTTTTTTCTGAGGCTTTCAACTGCATCAAACAGTATTTTTATTATGATTCATTTGTCTAAACTAATCTAAAACTATATTTTACGAGCTTATTTAGTAAACTATCCAATAATCTGCAAATTAAAAAGTTATTTAGAAAGTAGACTAGTAAACTAACACTGATTCAACAGTGTAGTGCAGTGAAAATACTTCTTATCCTCCATTTTTACTGGAAGTAGCATGTTTTTCTAATTGCCAATGCAAACACACGCTTAATTAAACCTACTGTATGTTTTATTTGCTTTCACCGTCGTCGCTGCTTTATATTGTTGGTTTTGCTCTTGTGGTTCAGTGAAATCAATCAGCTGTCATCTTAGCTCACATCAGAAGGTATTTAATGACATTTCAATGCGAGAATTATAAACTCAGCTCCCTTAAGATAGTCACAGGACATAATTATCCATGTTTTTTCCTTTATGACTGCAGGTGTAACCATGCAAATATTGACTTTGCGTCTTTCAAAGTAAAACCCTGTGAGTACACAGTACAGTATAAAGTCTGAAACATTGGAGCGGTTGATTTATCGAGCAGTCTGCGCTAATCCGTCAGTACAATATCTGTCACTGTCAAATAAAAGCGTTTCACATATCCATAACATTTTTGAGATCCACATCCAGAGCCTGATTGATACCTTGTTTGTTCTCCAAAGTACACAAAAAAAATACCCCGCTCTTGTGGCTTTGTGCTCAATTTCCCCCCCTGTAGCAAAAATGTCAGAGCAGGCTGGCGCACGCTCAAAAATATGATACAATATTGCAGTTTATTAAAGAGGGAGAAAAGCCTCGCTGAGGCACCTCGCCCTGTAAGACAACAAGAAATCAAACAGCTCAAGTGTTCCCATCATCATCATTGTCGACGTGACAGCTTATTCGTTTGGCAAGCGCGAGTGAAAAGGGCCTGTTACGTGCTTCTCTGACACTTTTCATTATCACCTGCACAAAAGCAACAGTGAAAGAGGAGGAGGAGGAGGAGGGTGGACCTGACAGTATCCCCATGCTCATCCATCATAGCTGAAGGTATCTGCATCATGCATTAGAGTCAATAAAGCCTGGTGAAACTGGAGCTGATTTCTTGCTAAATTCCACCATTAGTCACAGGCCCATATTTCAGGATTAGCCAATCCTAAAAGGGAGTAATTGCTGCACAGGGAGGGGTGGGGGGCTCTTGAGGTTTTCTGAAGCAGAGTGCTCAACTTTTTAAGTGTTTTTTTTTTCAGGTATAATATCTTTTAAAAAGCTGTGTCGTTCTTTAGGATTGGCCCGGCTGAAAAATCCCTGTTTTGAGTTTTTGAGAGCATAAAAGCCTGAGAGACATGAGAGAAGCACCACAAGGAAAGGTGACTGTATGTTTTAAAAAGTCTAATGATTACCTTTGAAAAATTATTGCATGCATGCATTTTTTTTTTGTGGCGACGTGATCACATTTCCGCACCGATGCGAGGTGCTCATGAGGACAGTATGACGCCGTGCATGAGCCACTTCAGATCCCCGCTGATATTCGATAGAAGCCTTAATCGTTATTTTGGGGCAAAGCGGGACGATGGCGCCTGCAGCAGCGCCGTTTTCAAATATGTGTCATGCATGTTAAATCGTTTGCAATTGAGGGGGGAATTTTCAGCGCTGGGTTTTACCCACAAGAGGAGCCGCTGAGAAATAAGCCATTATTTGCAACTCAATCCTGTTTGATTTCTCTCTGCAGTGAAAGAAAATCGTTCCCATTGAGCTCTGTGAAACAAGTAAACCATAACATTTGGTCAGTCTCTCTCGTGTGGTTTCAGGGGAAACCAAAATATCCCATTCAGAGCGGGCTTCCGCAGGCTTTCACAGTGCACACTGAACTCCTGCTGAACTGGTTGTTAATGATTATAACCCTGATATATGCGGGCATATATGGTAAATGAGGGCACACTTAGGAAACCACAGGGGCCTTGTTATGCTTTTGCTATTTTCTTACAGCTTAAAGAGGTCCACCTGTTCTCCGTTAAGTCACGCCGTGTTGCTGTTAACTCTGAAAATTTTCAAACTAACATGAAGAAACGCAAAATCAGTGCTGTCAGCGAGTGTGCTCCGACCACTTCTGGGTTAAACGTTTCATTGAGACGTTCTGCTTCTCCTCCTTTACACATTATAAACGCTGTTTCAGACCAAAGTAACACTACCAGAAATGAAAAACCACATTTGTAGCTTTTGTAAAGATCTGATGATAAAAGACAGCAGCTCACGAATGTGTAAACATTTCCAGTGCTTTGACTGTATTTCTAACACATGAGGGGTTCAGCACATGTTGCTGCAGTGAGGTGAAAACCTTTCAACGCGAGTGAAAGGAGAAAATATGAAAACTAAAAACATTGTATTTCACGCTCACTTAGAGCTGTATTGAGCATCTGGTCGGCTGCAGCACAGCCTGTGGTGGCATGTTTGCAGTTTCATGGCACATTCAAAGTCTTGTTTGTAATTCTTAAAAAGCATGTGGTGATCAACAGGATTCCTCTTCTGTCCGCCGGGGAAGATGTCGTGCAGAGCTGAAGTTGTTTTAGGTTAATGTTAGTTTGCTTAGCTAGCATCTTTTTCAAATCACTTCAATATTTAAGTCACCAGTCAACTATTCTTTGGTAACTTTGTATCTGAATTAAATCAAGTTTAACGTTATTATCCAAAAGAAAAGTAACCTGGTCAGAGGTGCAGAGAATTCAGATGTTCATGAGGAAAAACATGAAGACCTACTTTCCTTTAAGCTTTTGTTTTTCCTTTTGCGTTGATGCTGACATGATTGTGATGATATTGATTACCAGCATCAGGCTCTTTAGCCAGTTATCTCTGCACGTTAAGGACCCCTGTATGTAAGGTAAACTTCATTAGTTTTCAGTCTGGACTGTTTTTCCATGTGTCGTGAACAAAAAGAAAAGTTATTAAACTTTGCTGTCCATTCAAACTGTTGCCTTTCTTAGTTTCAGTAGCTTATCACTTTAAGTTCAGCTTACTTGAACATATCCTGATATTTTGCTAGTAATGTGAATGCGAGTACTGCTTAATTAACAGTTTAAGTAGTCAAAACTGACATTTTATAGTCAACCTAGCTAATGATTTTGAGTTAACTTCACTCAGGTTTACTACCATTATCTGTTGTCTAAACACAGTTTGTTTTAGCTTTATGTACTTAAAATGAATTATCTACTTGGGAATTTTGAGGCAATCGCTTTCCTGACTTTTTTTAAGTAAAGTGAACTTATTACAATTTACAGTGTGTGTTCAGACCTTCACTTTTATTTTCAGGCTGCTGAACTTTTTTGTCGACCTGGCATTGCATTAATTTACTCAATAAAAAGCATGAAACCTGTGACATGAGAATTTCTGGGGTAATTTTCCTCTTCTGATTGGTGCATCAGTGATAAAAATATTGACTGAATGAAGCTGAATATGAAATGATTCACTGCACTGTGTCTTTTACTCACAGTGTTGGCACATCTTACTTTCTCTCACCAACAGGTTCGTACTGGTCTCATAATTATTCCCTCCTCGCCGCTCCGACTGTAAAAGTGGATTGCTGTTGATGGCTCTCAGCCAGCTCTGTCTACATTTCACTGATGGACTCGCACAGCAATTTGCCTGAACAAACTTACCCCAGCTGTACGGCTAAACCTCTGGAAAACGCATCACTGTGACAATTTCAGGCATGTTTGGCTTTTCAAATGGATTTTCAGAGATGTTCCTTCCTGTAACTTGTGTTATTTGAGTCCGAATAAAAATAGAAGCGGAGCGACTGATGTCAGCGCTCCCCTCAGAGATGCCATCCAGCTCAGGCATAAGCTTTTCTCTTTTCAGACAGGTAACACTGAGTTTGACGGAAACCTGTCAGGAGATGAATAGCGGGGTAATACAGGCTTTGAATGTATTACAAATAACACCATCATGAAGAAAGTTTTCCAGAAGGAGGAACAGGCGGTTCTGCTTTTGAAGGTTTCCTGAGAGGCCGTGGCTCTCTGGGTATATAATTAATAAGGTGGTCAAATCTTAAAACATCTGAGGGAGAGTATTTAACCGTCTGGCACTGCGGGATGCATGTAGGAAATCGTAAATACCGTACCATTAAAATCATATTCCATCCTGAGTGGTTGCGGCAGCTCAAACCAGGAATTGTGAGCAAACTGCAAATAGTCTGATGAATATGTCAGCGTTATGTCCTCCTGACCAGCTGCTGATGCTGAGTGAAGAGCAGCCAACACACGTCTGCTGGCTGTTTTCAGCTCTGTCAGCTGCCGGCACGGTTTGGTTCAAGTTGTGCTTTAAGAGGTTATGGTGTGTCTATGGAGCATCTGTGATGAACTGAAGACTTTTCACCCTAAGACAGCTGGGATAGGCTCCAGCCCCCCGTGACCCTGTGTAGAAAAATAAGGACAAGCGGTAGAAAATGGATTGCATCATCGACTACCAGCGAGCATTTGTACTCACACAAAAATCATTATTTATCTGCGCCAAGTTATGCTACAACATCTGCTGCCGCAATATTCCACACACTTTTTTTGTTTATTTTAACACGTGTGACCCGGATGAACCTGCTGACATCTACTTTGTCATCACGGTTCGCTTAGAAAAAAAAAGTTTTACTTGGTTCCTGTCGTGAACCAACTTTCGGTTCCTGGACGCTCTGATTTTTGGCGTAAACCCGTCAGTTGGTTCAAGATTAGGTGCGGGAACCGGCACCGGCACGGTTCTCAGTCGGCTTGAAAACACCAAGACTGTAGTGATGCAGATGAGCTGCAGAGACAGAAGAGCTGTGATTGGTCGGCTGGCCCGCTGGTCTTTTACACCTGAGGACATGAAGCAGGTGACCTTCACCTTCTCTGTAAGCACTAGTGTAATGTTACCAAATATGTTTACACGTACTTTTTTTGTACCTTTTTTTGTTACATTTTAGAGCAAATATTGTACTTTTTTCTTGGGCTGTATGAGTAAGTGTAATTTTACTGAAATATTTGTAAAAATGTGTGTCAGAATGCATTAAATTCTATTGATTTCGGAAAACATTTTTGTTCCCTGCAAAGAAAATCAGGCCATAATTATTTCAGTATACATTACAATACAAATCATTCGCTCTAATATCGCAAATCATATCACAATTGCAATATCAGTCACAGTAATCACAATTATTTATTTTTTTCAAAATTCTGCAGACCTGCGTTTTACTCTAACACATTTGTTTGCTATAAATCAACACATAAAATGTAAAAGGGCAGTTTTAACACTCTGACCTCTTGCATTAAATTAAATTAAATATTATGGTCATGTCCTTGAGTAATGAAGGAGGTATGTTACAGTTTCCCCCAGTTTACTCAGAAATAAAAGTAGTACTACCACAGTGTCAATACACCACAAGCTCCTACTCAACAATATGTACAAAAGTATTAGCATCATAAAATACTTAAAAAGTAAAAGTACTGATTATGCAGAACAGCTATTTTCATAAAAAAATACTCTGTAGTATTTTGTATCAATATTTTTTTTTTGTATTTGCAACAGAACTAATGTTGTCAAATATATGTTCGTGGAGGAAAAAAAGTATTGCTAGTAGACGTACAAAGTAGAATAAAATGAAAATACAAGTACGTGTGAATGTACTCAGTTACTTTTCATCCACAGCTGGATGTATCGGCTCCTGCTTTCAGAGAACAGAAGTTTGGATATGAACCAATTATTGACTGAACTTAATGCCATAACAAAAACTGAGTCTGACAAATATGACAGCTCAATCTGTTTGTCAGCGACAACAAGTCATCACAAGATTCCTGTCCAGGGTGAAAAAGTTACACACACATCTGCTGCGAGAGAGAGGAGGGAAGCGGCCTTTTGAAACCCTCAGCCTGGAGAATGGCGACAGCAGCAATGGCGGAGGGAGGATTTGTATTTTGAAAGGCCTGAGAGGAGAGAGGTGGGGCACTTTGACAAGCTCTTTGTGAGCAGAGGAATCACATATTAATTGCGGCGCAGGGCGGCTGCCTTCACTGTCAGTGGAGTGCCAGGGGAAATACCACAGGCTTGAATTCAACAACTAAATGCTTACCTGGCGTATTGTTCTCTTAAAGTGAGCGCTGAGTCCGCAGTGAAAAGATGAAGGCAGATGTAACTCAAGGGCAGCGCCTGACCCCGTTTGTCAAAAACACATCTGTCGTTACCTTAGTAATGGCTTAAGCCCCGAAACCTGTCAAATAGCACAGGGTTGACAAAACATACATCATCTTCTTACACACTGTTAAGTCTGATAAGAATGGTGTGCATTACAGCAAGTGATAACCTGTATGCATACAGGAATCACCTAAGTGACGCTCTCTAATAAAGAAAATAAACACAATGAAACTGTAAAAATGTGAAATATGTCCAATAACATGCAACAATTAAGTAAAAACAGGTGTGGAAGAAGCATCACAGAGGCAGACAGACGAAAGAAAGACTGTTCAGTACACAGAGAGACAAAGAGAGCAGAGTTTACATAGAGGTCAGGATGTGAAAATATACAGCGTAATACCACTATATATCATTTCTGTCAAGATGGTCAAACAGAGGATGCCAGACCTTTAGTGAAGTTTCCAGACTGATGTACTGTGGTTCTGTCTGTCTCACAAAGCAGCTCATCCACTTTCAAACATTTTTCCGCTCTTGTGTTTTTTGGCAAACATTTAAGTTTTCTGTGCTGGGCCAAGTGTAATAGGATGTTGTTTTCCCACTGATAATCTGGTTACATGTAAAAAATTAAATGGGTTACAATTAAGGAAATAGGAATATTTGCTGTCTTGCCAAAATTTAAAGATCAATCCACTCTGACGTCAGAGCCGTTATTCTTAGCTTAGCTAAACTTAGCTTAGCTTAACTTAGAGTAAGAACTGGAAACAGATGAAACAGCTAGTCTGGTTCTGTCCAATGGCAACAAAATCCAGCTACCTGCACCCTTCTAGATCACTAATTAACATGATGTGTCTGTTTATTGTGTACAAAAACAGACTATTATTATTATTTTTTAAAAAGAATAGTTAAAGTGGAAGTGCTGGTTTTTTTTACAAGTTGGACCTTACTTCTGGGATAAAATACTGCCATTTAGACACCCATTTCACTTTGGAGACTTTTGGAGTATTTCTGACGATATTTGGATTTGATGATATCCATTTAACAGGAGTCAATGGGGTACTGAAATGCAGCCAGTAAATGACACAAACTTGACCATTTCTCAAATAACAGATGTTTAATAGGATGGGCTACACTATTACTATTCTCATTTGAGTCAGGAGTTGTCCGTAACTTGAGAAAATTCAACGGACTCTACTTCCTGTCTATCACAATTTACTAAGGACCCCCTAGTGCCCACCTATGCGTCCTTCACAGTGCCTGAACTAAAATACGTATTTGTGATGTTGTCACATATGCATGCATGCTTTGTTTTAGTTCAGGCACTGTGAAATGAGAATAGTAATAGTGTAGCCCATCTTATTAAACATCTGTCATTTGAGAAATGGTCAAGTTTGTGTCATTTACTGGCTGCATTTCTGTGCCCCATTCACTCCTGTTAAATGGATAGCCTCAAACCCAAATACCATCAGAAATACTCCAAATGACTCCAAAGTGATATGGGTGAGTAGATGGCAGTATTTTATCCCAGAAATAAGGTCCAATTTGTAAAAAAAGAGAACTTCCCCTTTAAAATGAAAAAAAAAATAAATACATTTTAAATATTGCACAAATATCGAATGGAGACATTAAACAGTGCCCTTTACGTCAAAGACTGATGGTAAACAATGAAGTAGATGTTTCGGTAGGACGACGAAACACATCCATTTAATATCAAAATGATGAGTAGTGAGGTAAGCTCTCAGTGCACACTGTAAACAGGTTGTAGAGAAGCACCAGGTTTGACTGTTATCAGGTCATTAAATGTGTATTATCAGTCGTTAGAGCATAGATGTGGGTGGTGTGGGCCTGCTACACACCAAAAGTGAAAGTAACTCAGACCTCTAGACCCACATGGAGTTTTGTGCTGTCTGTCCGACAGTGCCTGACTTATACTCCATTACTACAGACAGTGTTGTGCATGACCACATTCACTGAACGTGTTCGTATTTTTGGTGAACGGTGAACTGAACAGTTTTAAATTAACGAACATTCATTGGAAAACTCGTGAGAGCAAGTGTTTTTCAGGTTTTACGACATTGTTTATGGCAAACATGATGGTCCAGCATGGCTTCAGCTGTCATGGTGTTTGCCATAAACAGTGTTTACGACACTGTTTATGGCAAACACCATGACGGTACAGCATGGCTAGTGCTAAAGCCAGTTTTGTGTCAGTGATTTACAGCTGGTGATAAATAGTTAAGAAGAGGTTCTATTGAGTAACATAGTGTCTGATTTATTAGAAAAAAGGAAATCAAAGCAGGAAGTGGGGGAGATTAGAGAGCAAAATGGGTTCTGGAAAAAAAAGTGGTGATTTTGGTGAAATTGGCCTCTACTCTCCTCCAGATAAATCAAGATCGGAACAAGGTAAAAACAAATGTTTTTTTTCATGATGAAATAGAGAGACTCTTCTTTCATTTTAGCTACTCTGTGTTTTCAGAGACATGGTACAAAATATTCTGTGGGTTTAGAAGTATGACTTAAAAATGACTTAAAAAACTGGCATAAGGCACTTTCGATTTTAAAAAATGGCTGGCACTCAAAGAGTTAAGCATGAAGTGGTGCAACACTGACAACAGACCCTAGACATCACGGCTGTCCATCTGCTTTTATGCCTTGTGTTGGATCGCCCATGTCAATTGATGATAAAACCTACTAGTGGGTGTAGCAGGCCCCTCCTGACCCACATCAGACACTTATAAACACTGCTAACACCCACTTAATACCTGACAACAGTCTAACTGGCTGGCAGAAAATTAACAAAGTGAAAAATGTTTCAGACAGAGCTGGTGAGATGATGCGGTTCCTCCAGACATGTTGATCTTTTGACACGTCAAACCTCCAAACTCCTGCAGGTCAAAAACCAGCAAAACATTTTAACCAAACAGAACCAGCTGCCTGTTTGGATTACATGAATTCCTTCTGAACAGGTCTTTTGGGTGATTTAGCGATAGAAAATGACCAGAAGTGTCAATCGTTAAATCGTTTAACGCTAAATTTTGTCAGTGGAAACAAGCAATTAGTCCCAGCATGCCACACATACCACAGTATATCATCCCTGAGCTGCTTCTGTCTTATTTCAGAGCCAAAAAAAAACTGTTCTTCTTTAACACTGGGCATTCACATACCCTTTTATAAATGTAGATATAGACACTTTGCACCCTTTTCTACATCCTAACACTACAAACCCCACGTCTGTGGATGTGGTTCTGAAGAAGTGGTCCTAACAGCTCACAGATGCTCACCATGATGGTGGGCAGGTATTCAGGGCTGACTTCATCTCCCACCCTCTGAGCTGCAGCTATTCACTGTGACAAGTTCAAAACACATGCTGCAGTTGCACTTTCAGCTACAAGTTGAAAGGGCTGGAAACACATTTGAGGCAAAAAAAAAAGAGCCAAACTAATCATCCCGCCCGTTTCATGTGTTTCATTCAGTTCCAACCGGCGGTGGAGGAAGAGCACAGCTCAATTACAGATGTCATTAACAGGCGCATAGCAAAAGGAGTTACTCTTTTTGCAGTTCATAGCATTTTTCACAAGTTTATTTCTGTACTTCACTTGTCAGTCAAAGTCTTTTGGAGCAGAACTATGATGTCTGTTCACCCTTGTTGGTGAAATGTTATAGTATAAAACATTATATAATTAGATTATGATTACTGATACATTATTTATCCCCAGGAATCAATAGTTCGATCTTAACATCTAATAAAAAGTCACAGAAAATTTGTTGATTATATTTTGTTAGTCAAAATAAATAAACATAGTGGAGTAAAAACTGCAATATATCTTTAAGTTTAAAGAAATACTCTAGAAAAGTACCTAAAATTGTACCTTAAGCACAGCACTTGAGTAAATATTAATGCATCAAAGATCTGTGTGCTTTCAAAGACTTTCTTCAGTCCATTGTTTCTTTACTTGATTGTTCTCTAATATTTAACAACAAGCTGTTATTTTAACCATGATGATGAACAACCATCCCCTACCATGAAAAAGCAGTTTCCTGTATTTCAGCTCAACCTCTCACTGTTTATCTTATTTGCGTGCATAAACTTAACTTCATCCACAGTGGACAGTGGAAGAAAACTGTTATTTGCATTTTGCATCAGATCAGATGTTAGTTTGTGTCCGGGGAGGCAGACCAACAGCACATTCTGTTGCTTTAATTTCAGGATTCTGTGACACAACAGAACACTGGACAGAGGTCCATGTGCAGAGTGCTTCCATACTGTATCATCTGTTGGTAATCAACATCTGTGCTTATTTGTAATCTGTTAGAAGACACTATCAGGCAGGGTATATCCCTGATCATCAGGAGCTGCTGCTCTAGTCCAGCCTGGGCCACCACATGTCAGGCAGGTTGTAATATTAAACAGCGTGCTTTAATAATGAATGGCAGAACACCTGCAACAAAAGCAACTACAAAGAGACTTCCTCTGACAGCATTTCCTCTCTTTTCAGCCTCCTGCATGACCCCGGCACCATCTTGGAAAAAGATCTCAGCGTTTGCTGCTGCAGACCAGACGCTGGTCCCCCGAGAGAGCTCAAAAGCAGCTCTCGCAAATTGAGTACCGGCAGGCAGAAATTGAGGGTGGAGTGATGGAGGGCACGCTGCACCTGCCCGTAAATCTTGCAGAAGTTTTCCTTTCACAAGAAGCACTTGAAGAGAGAAACAACAAACACTGGTCAGAGGGCTGCAGTATAAAGCAGAGAGAGCAGCTGGCCAAGAAAGATGTTCAGAGATCCTTTACTAAAACTGGACAAGTCAACCATGCAGACACTAAACAGCTGTTTGTATAGCACGCTGAATGTGGATTGCTCTTATTATAACATTTGAGGAGGAGTAGCGCATACATTTCAAAAACCTGAATGTCAATGAATGAAAAGCTTTTACATCAAGACCAGCTGTTTATTATCACTAATCCTAGAAATAGTAACAAAAGTTGTGTTCAATAAAATCAAAGAAACTAACAACGGCGTTGTAACTAACAATCAAACATGCTGATAAAATTAGGGATGCACAGCTCCGATACTGAAGAAAATGCTAGATTGGGTATCGGTGACAATGGGTCTGACCATAGGGGCAGATCTAGTCAGTGTAATTCTATGCTGTGCGCTGTGAGTGAAGTCATTCGCTGGTGACGTGCTGCGCGGAGGCTTGTTCAGCGGTTGTGCACTTGGACAAAGTGCCTGAAATGTGTTGCTAGAGATGTGCTGGGAGGTCCTGAAGCAGAACTTCATTCAACAAAAAAATCAAGGAAACTAACAACACAGTCATAACTAATGATCAAACATGCTGATGAAGTTAGATTAACCATCTTTTCTGAATCTGTCCAAGCTTCTAAAAAAATATTTATAGGAGATAAAAAAATATGTACAGTGCAAATAGGGCAAATATGCAATATAGTGCAAAACCAATAATATGAGCAATATAACAACATAAAAAATACTACAAGAAAGAACATAAGAACACAGTAAACTGCTAAGTAAGAGGCACTGATGAAGTGATATGTTGTAATGAATAGTGTTACAGTAAGTGATATGTGGAGTCTCAGGTGGATGACCTATAAAGTCTGATGGTCACAGGAAGGAAGTGGACTTCCTGTGGTGTTCTGTTCCTAACCTTAGCACGTCTCTAGCAACGCATTTCGGGCAGTTTGTCCAAGTAGATAAGTAGAAAATAAGTAATTCAGTTCATTTATAGCTGTTTGTTTGTTTAAAAATTAGCAAAGACATTTTTAAGTGAGGTCTGAGGTTGCCTTGAACAAAAAAATTATCCCAATCTTTTCCACACAATGAGACATAGTTTGTTAGGTCATTCAGCGCTGCTTTTCTGTATGGGTATCAGATTAGTGTCTGGCAATACTAAACCTCAACACTAAAAAAAAAACAAAGTGGATCGTTCATTCCTACATAAAATAACCATATTTTCTGAATCTGTCCAAGCTTCTCCTGTAATTTGGCAAAAATATAATCCACCAGAGAGCATCATTAAAGTATTAATTTGAAATAGACATTGCTGGGGGGCTCCAGCTATTTTTGTGAGGATAAGTGTAGAAAATGGATGGACAGTCTTTTCATAAACATAGTGCTTATTAGAGCTAATGTGGTGTCGATCTGATTTTAGCTCATATATACATACACGCATATATATATATATATATATATATATATATAGATATACTGTGTATATCTATATATATATATATATATATATATTTATATATATATATATATATATATACGTATATATATGTATATGTTTACATGAAGAGAAAGAATAGTGATAGAGGGAGGGAAATAAAATACAAGAAAAGAGCCATAGAAATGGAAACAAGTTGTAGAGGAAAATTCTCTTTCTTGCTAATATCAATATGCATGCAGTGCTTATTCTAATAAAATGAATTAGAGAAGCAATAGGCCTAACAAGCACATGAGTTAGTTTATAATAAATCTGGCCTCTTCATTATTTCCATGGCGGCTGTCATCCCTGTTTAAACATTCACTCCATCATCTGACTCAGAAGTAAAAATAAGTGCACCACAATGTAAGCATTGGTTATTCAAATGGGACTCTCAGATAACACAGAGAGAAAGCAAACAGCTCGCTGCCAAATATGGCTCATGTAAAACTAATTATAACACCCCTTTTGTTTGCACACACCTGTGGACAGCAGTGTGTGTGTGTGAGAGAGACAGTAGACTAAAGCTAATTCAAAAATAGACATTAATCTTCACAAAGCTCTTAAATATAATTATATCTAACTGTCATAAAATACGTGAAGATTATTAACATGCAGTTTTGTTCCAGTATGTCATAACTGGCAGACTTTGTTGAGGTAATTCCTACATCACTGTTAAATAAATGAGGCTAATGAATGTCTATATTATTAGAGGTATGATAAAGAACAAATTGCCTTTATTGGCACTTCATCCATGCACAAATAAGAATGCTTTTGTTATTTTATGATTTGACATTACTTATTATATTTTGTACATTAATTCTGTAACTTACTTTGTTTTATTGTATTTTCTTTTTCACAATTAGTCAGCACTCTTTGGGTTAAATACAAAATAATATGCAGGACTGCAATAAATTATTATTATATTATTTACACCCAGCATGTGCATTTTGTAATGACATGAAATGCAGGAAATCTTGCCAGTAGAAATGCAAAGAAATGATTGAGGGAATGATTACTTCAAGGGATCTTCTTTGCATCTGTAAAAGAGT
This sequence comes from Synanceia verrucosa, assembly GCA_029721515.1. Taxonomy (NCBI): domain Eukaryota; kingdom Metazoa; phylum Chordata; class Actinopteri; order Perciformes; family Synanceiidae; genus Synanceia; species Synanceia verrucosa. The sequence goes on along the minus strand of CM056551.1, from coordinate 10,895,813 downwards.
GATCCATTGTTCAGCCTGTCCATTTATAAACCTATAGACTTTGAATAAAATGTCACGCAAGTGGTTCACCGGAGCCTTTTTACGGAGGGTTTCAAGGTGAATGGAAGCCGCAACCACTTGTGCTTTCACTGCCAAATGAATGCGGCCGGGCCCTTTCCTGGCTCGGTGAGTCTGAGGGGGCCGGTGGCTTTAACCGCAAAGTTAATTAGGTTTGTTTATTTGGGTAAAATTTACATTCAGGAACCCCGGGCACATCCTTTATGGAGACATATAAGAAAAGGCAGGATTGTTGAGGAGGGGAAGTTAAGATCAAAGTTTAAATGTGAGGCTTTGTTTATTGATATGAGGTATTCAAATGACGGGCTGTCAGGCTGCAGTGCTTTGAATGTCTTACAAGGTCATCCAAGTGTCATCGCTTATATTGATAGATAGATAAATATGTGCATTAATATATCCAGCACATGCATATGTCTTCCCGTATGCAGCAATTTTGGGTGTGTAAAATAGATCCAACAAAACACTTAAAAGATTCTTTTTGTGATTAAGAAGAGTTAGACCAAGGACAGGTTGCAGAGAAGAGTCATTTTGAATACTGACAGCCCTAAAACAGGTTCCATCTATTTGGATAAGATACACTTGATGTAAATGCAGACAAATTATAAACTGTACTATGAAGAAAACTGAACAGAACAATAATAGCTGAGCCTAAACAAATAAATGCGCAATAAAAACAGCTTTATCTTTTCACGATGAAAACAAAACAAAGTTTCTGATATCAGAATGATGCAAATGGAGCTTGTGTGATACCTGGGTCATTTGCATGGCTTAGCTTTGGAACTCCACATAGCTATCGTCACACTTACTAAGTTAGTGTACGTAAATTAGGACTGGCACTCAATTTCTCTGGACTTGTTTGTTTTTGGAATGTCTGATGTCTGTGGTTTTAATTCATAACCTGCCAGGTGTTTCACCTGCCAGGTGTTGCTGATTCCTGCACTCAGCTGCTGTATTGATGCAACTACTGGTCACTGCTGCCATCTTGTGTTCACTTTAAGGTCTGCAGAGAGGAGAGCATTGGCATCTCAATAGTTCACTTCGTGGCTTTACAGTCAGAAAAGTATATTGTCCAAACATTATTACATATGTGTTTTGTATTTTTTGTTTCAACATTCAGAGGAGCTTAAATGATGCAGACATTGGGTGAAATAGGCAGATGACATGTTTTCTATGGCTTCAACGAAGTTTCTTCAACAACATAATAGATACCTTTACCACTTCTTTCTTTTTTCTTTTTTTTTACATAATTCTCTAAGCATCAACATGTTCAGCTTATATGAAAACGTTCAAATATGAGCCCTGTCTCCATTATTGGCCTGCTGTGAATGCAAGTGCAGTAAAAATACTACAGAATAATGGTCTTTGGTGTATTCCACCAGTGCTTTATCTATATGTTATAGATGTAGCTTGATGTTGATTGCAATGCTAAAAGCAACAAAGGGACAAAGATTTATTTACTAAATCCAGCAGGTTAAAGGCAGGAAGAGGTCTGAAAATGATAAGCAGATCATACCTGTTTTCCATTCACACTGATGCTTATCACAGTATCAAAATGAAGTTATTACATTATCATTTTTATGTCATCATAGTTGACAAGGGCCCCATATTTGTGGTAAACATTTGCATGAGTCTAGTCTTGTTTTCGGTCATGGCCACTCAGCTAGAAAATTACAGCAAATGGTTACAGGGCAGATACAAGCCCCACAAACTAAATGAGATGATTGACGTGGGAGCCAGCCAATCACTGTGAAGTAGGGGCGGGGCTTCCGGTGACATTGACAAATCAGTAATGGCGACTGAAGACAAACTTAAATATGTCAGCAAAACAACTGAGAGGGGGAGTGAACTTTCGGACAGCAGTCATATTTTGAAGCAACATTACAGTATTTCCATCTAATTGTGTGCAGTTACAGTTCAGCCGAAAGGTAAAGTGTCTGATGGCGCGTCGTTTGTAATAATTATTGGCATGTAACCACTCAGACTAACGCTAATTGTCCAAACTTTCTCTACACGGGCTCAGTTCGTTAGCTGGAGATTCTGTAGCAGGAGCTACCTAGCAGGCTAGCTGCTATGGTTGCTAACGCCAGCTAGTTAGCTAAGTTCACCAACGATCGAGCGAGGCGGACCGCCGAAAAGAGCCTGTAGTTGTTCTGTTCTGTGACACTGTGTGCTTCCAAGATGTGATATTAAAGTTAGTGTCTTAAAATGTCGCCAAGGTCAGGTCAGGAGCTTGACTTTGATCTAAACACTGATTTTGTACACATATCCGTGATGGCCACCAGTTTTTGGGGAAGCCATGATCCAATCAGAGTTAGCGTAGTTCCACAGCGATAGTCACCCAGCTAACATTACTGTAACTGTACAGAGATTGCGCGAAAACAACGACATAGCTCAGCAGGAATGTAAACCCGTTTATATAACCCGCATCGCGTTATTGTGGCACACATTTAAAGGCAGTTGGATTTTGTAGGCATCTGTTTTGACGCCTTAAATACTGCTCAGCAGGAAATGAGGTGACAGGATTGACAAGTCACACCAGCCGTAAACTGACAGCCTCACTGTATATCAGGGATGACTCACAGTGTTGTGCTTATAATTTAAAACATAATACGTCGTGTTAAACTGTAGGTGAGACTAATATATCTGCATTTAGACTCCAGTAGCTGTAGTTGTGAGTTTGACAGCCGGAAATAGTAGACTGACAGTTTGTAGTTAAACAAAGAGAGACGGTCGGGCAGACAGACACTACAGTGGATGGAAAGATGGCGTTAACATTAAGAGTGCAGCCCACATACTAAATATAGGCCTGTGCTGTACTTGGTTTTGTGCAGATATTGCTGTTGTTACTCGGGATGTGTGCTTGTTTATAAACATGTTTGAAAGTTCGTGTGTGTATCAGGTTCTAGGATGATGCACTGTGTCGATTTGAAAGATGTGATTTATGTATTATTTATTATATCTTATTTCTTAATATTATAGTCTTATAATATTATAGTCCTCTTAAGAAATCCAGACATGAGTGTTGGAGTTACAGTATATGGCACACATCATGAACTGTAAGTCATCTTAAAATGCTAGAATACAAAATGCATTACTGTCTTGTTAAAACATGCTTTAATTTAGATAATTAAAGGACTCTGACCCCTCTGCTATTTTCACCAGGAAGAAATTTTACGGGCCTCCTCAGTTTTCACACAAATGACACCAAGGCAGATATGCTTTACTGCATAGTACTGCATAGGAAATGTACACATAAATTCTAATGTAGTAGAAGTGCCTGTACAATGTAATCCTGTCCAATAAGTCATTTTTCAGTAAGAATCATTATTAAATAGTTTCAGCCAAACAAAGAAAGGGAAACCAATTTGAACACCACATAAAAATGTTTGGTGGTATATTAGATCTTTTTGCATAATAATTTCCCTCCTTTTCTGTTTGAAGCTGTCTGGTATGCTTCCAGCTGCTCAGTAGATGTCCACCCCTTCAGACACATCAGGTGGTATGTCCCATCCTGGCCCTTCTCCGGGGGCAGGTCTATCCCCAGGGCCCATCTTAGGCCCCAGCCCTGGACCAGACCCTTCACCAGGCTCTGTTCACAGCATGATGGGACCCAGTCCTGGACCTGGAACACCAAACGCACCTCATGGCATGCAGGGCCAGGGACAAAGTGAATACCCTCAGGACAGCATGTATCCTATGCACAAGGTACGGTGCTCCTGATGCTAAGTGGACAGTGTTATTGTGCCTGCCCATTCAGGAGTGACATGAGATGAAAAGAATCATGTAGTTTTGCTCTATGCAAGAAGTTAGATGTGCCATTAGATTTGAATATCAACAACATGAATATTTAATACATGGGATGATTCAATTCTTTTAATCACAGTCTTCAGTTTTGTGGATTTTGTTCCGCGGATTACATCAGAGATTGTTGTTCGAGGTGATAATATGTTGTATATAATAGCCTAATCTTTTCTCTATTTTCAGACCATGGAGGGGATGAATGAGAAGACCATGGCAGATACGATGCACTTTGGTCACATGAAAGGTGTGGGGATGAGATCTCTGCACAGCGGCATGGGGCCTCCACAGAGTCCAATGGACCAGCACAGCCAAGGTATCTCACCTCTTTGTTTTTAAATGCTCTTCAAGTGAAGCAGAATTAATTCTGATTGTTTCATTAACTTAAGGTTGTAGTAAGGCAGCTTTCTTTTGCTCTTGATCTTCAGAAACATGATCAATACATTCAGCCAGTAGCTCACAAACTTTTTTGGCTTGTATCACCATAATGCAATTTCTTATTGCATTTTGCAGATTATAATCAGACCAACCAAGTCATTGTTATTCCTACTTGTACTGTTTTAGTTTGATACCTTAAAGAATTAAAGAGGTAATATAACCCATCCTCAATCGCATAACTTGTTTTGTGTCAGAATAATATGAGCTGTTTGTTTTTCTTTACCATTTACTTTGTGACACCTTCAGTGGGCTCCAGCCCCTGGGTTGGGAACCACTGCTTTAAGGGTAGTAATGTGTTTTGTAAAATCATTACAACTATCCTTCCTGTCTACTGTAGGATACATGTCCCCTCATCCATCCCCCATGGGTGTCCACGAGCATGCTTCTAGTCCCATGTCAGGAGGTGGAGGTGGCGGGGGACCCACACCACCCCACATGCCTCCCTCCCAGTCCGGCCCTATGATGCCCATGGATCCCCAGTCAGCCGTGTCCAACATGAACCAGCAGGGGCGGGGACCTTCTGCTTTCAGTCCAGTCCAACTGCAGCAGCTCAGAGCTCAGATCCTGGCCTACAAGATCTTGGGCCGTGGGCAACCCCTGCCTGAAAACCTCCAACTGGCTGTTCAGGGCAAGAGGAGTCTACCCACAATGCAACAGCAGCAGCAACAACAACAACAGGCACCTAGTGCTAGTCCTTATAACAGACCCCCAGGTAAGAAGATTCAGTTGCACATTGATACAAACTGGCTAATACGATTTTTAATGTGATTTTGATCCAGTATGACAGATCTGAATACACCTCACACTTTAGTATGAACTCCGTGTCCATAAAAAGTGCACCTGGTTACCGTAAAACACGAATGGTTCATGTATCAAGATTTTGACTTGAGAGCTTCCACACCTGTGATATAACCTGGCATCTGACATCGCAGTGAACAGTGTGTAACAGTGTGTCAGCTTGCATTAAGATTCAAGATGTCTTGTGAAATAGCTCATTTGTTGTCCACAGTGAACGCCAAACAAATAGATAAATAAATGATGACGGGTGACGGTTGTAATCATGACAAATTCAAGCTCATCAAATCCAAATCATTTTGTGGCGTCAAGAGATGTTTTTCCTGGTGATGTGTCAACATATTGAGGATTTGCAATTTTTTGTTAATATATATTTGTTCTTGGCTCTTAAGAAATGCCGTATCGTATTTGTCATTATGTAGGTGGTTGTCTGTCTGATGTCTGATGCATCTAAATTCCAAAACAATGTTATAATGTCATGTTTCATCACAATGATTCAGATTAAGTATTGCCATGTTTTGGTGGCTTTTTGGGGCTGGGGAATAGTACAAAGTTACAGGATACTCATTGGTGGGTATAAGGAGCATAAATTGATAATATTTGAAGTGATTATTACAATTAATTGAAAAAATAGCTAAGTCTTTAAAAGGTCAGACAACACTGCAGTCACTGTCCCATCACAGACTCACATCATCGATTTAGTTCCCAAAAGAGTTGTTAAAATCTGAATTGTTATTGTGTTGGAAGGTATGCCAATGGCACCTTTGGGGGGGCCCCAATCAAGTCCCTGTCCTACCCCAACCATGCAAGGACACAATCAAAGCACAGGACCCAAGCCTTGGTCTGATGGTAAGTAAGACTTAAACCAATGTCCAGATTAAAGCTACAGTGAGCTGCATTACCTTTGGCTTATAATACCCATTCACAATGTGGTGTGAGATGAACCCAGCTAGTTGATGATGTCTTTAATGATTTATTGTTATATTGTCCTGAGTTAATAGCTCTTATTGAAATAACATAAATGTTGGGTATTGACAATATGGAAGAATTATACCAAATATATGCTACATATACTGAAATGTATGCATTCTTTGTTAAACATAAGGTAGATATCTTTAATAGTTTGATCTCTGCAATTTTTTTTCAGTTTCCACCATATAGTCACAGGTAGGGCTGGGTATCGATTCAGATTTTCCAGATCGATTCAATTCGATATTTCAAGGTCCTGATTCAATTCGATCTACGATTTAATCCGATTCGATTCGATATCAATTCAGTCAGGGATATTTCAGTTAAAATAAATGCTCCGTTATTTTCTGCCTTGCCGAGTCTGCCAACTGTTTCCTGGTGACGTCTCGTCAAATGGTTGCGAAGATTCGTTGTATTGCTGCTGTATTTTATCTTCCTGTTGCATATTTTGCATACTACTTGTTTTTTGTCCAACTCGTCATTTTCTTCCAACTTCTTAAATGCGAAATGCATTCAAACATCAGCTTTTAAACACGTTGGCAGTACCTGAAGAGGTGGACTCGCTTCCGCCATGTTTGTTTGACTGCTGGCAGTAACATCTCATGAAATCTTGTTACTTGTAAAGCGGTGGAAAGCAGCAGTAAACGCTGATCACGCAAGACTTGTTCTTCTTTGGTTTCAGCAGACTAGACGTATGTATGGTGATTGATGCCCTCACGCGAGACTGGCAGGCGGGTTTATACTTAAGGCTGCTTCTCTGCACATCCAATGACGAAAAAATACGCAAGTTAAAAGATCGATCTTTGGATTTTATGAATCAATTATCAACCATTTAAGTTTAGATCGATTAAAATCATTTGAATTAGAGATGAACCGATTGCAAAATTCTTGGCCGATAACGATTTCCGGTTTTAAAGGAGGTCTGACCTGCCAAAACATTTTTTCCAATACCGATTTTCTATCTAAGAAATAATTATAATCATATAATAGACACCATATTTGTTTGGCTTGAGTACCCTTTCCCAAATTTAATAAAGTACCCCTCTCCCAGACAACATTTTTGCTTATATAACTGCAATTAAAACCACAACTAATGGTAGGCTATATGCTATCATAACTCCCCTTTTCAAGAATAAAACCTTCAACAAATCTGCTGAGCAGATTTATTTTCAACACTGACCATAACATTCAGTCCACGGCGGAGGGTTGTTGTGGTTGCTGCGACTCTGCTGCATCCCTCCTCTTAGCGGCAGTGTCTTCCTTATATTTGCTAAACAAGCCTGGGTGCTTTTTTTCCAAGTGGTGTATTAAGTTTTTTGTTCCAAATGTCTTTGGCGTTCATCCTCCACGGCTGACTTTTGACTTGCAAGCATTACAAACAGCGTGTTTTGGGTCGCTCTGGCACACAGTGAAATAAGTCCATATCACCGACATGTTTTCTTCCTGAGTCTTGCTAGTTTTTAGCTGTTTTGCTCTGAGCTGATACGCAGTGCATGACCCGCATGCGCGGTGCATGCGCATGCGGGTCAGTTTGCTCTGGGAAAATCGGCAAATTTTGACAGTGATCGGCCGGTCACTGGTTGGGGCCGATTGGATATAAAATCGGCTTTTTAAATCGGCGGCCGATTGATCGGTGCATCTCTAATTTGAATCGATTTTTGTAACCCAGCCCTCGTCACAGGTGAACGGTGTATTACAAACATCTTTTAAAGTGGTATAAAGTTCCATTCCCTTTTTTAAAATCAAAAGTGCCTTGTGCCAGGCTGGCACTTAAAGAGTTAACTGTTATCGCTGATTTTTCAGTCATATTTCAAGACTCACAGAATATTTTGTACCATGTCTCTGAAAACATAGAGAAGCTCAAATAAAAGAAGATACTCTCTTTTTCATCATGAAAAAAAAAGTTTGTTTTTACTTTTTTCTGTTCTTGTTTTCTCTGGAGGAGAGTAGAGGCCACTTTCACCAAAATTGCCACTTTTTGTACAAAATTGTTTGTTTTGCTCTCTGAATGTGATCGTCTCCACTTCCTGCTTTGATCGTTCTGGCGCATATTAACTCTTTGTGTCCCGGCTACAAATCACAGAAGCCCCAACATTACTCACAGGCTGTGGGAGACTGCGATCAGCGACTCGCTGCAGAAAAAGTAATTTGACGTTGTATTACGTCAATGGCACTCAAACAGTCAAATAAAAATTAATGAAAATAGATAACAACATACATACATACAAAAATCCTAGTGTCCCATTGAGGCCAATCTGTGAAAATGAAAAAAGCTTCATTGAGCTGGGGAAGCTCTGGTCAACCTGTGTGAGGGAACAAGGTCAATTTCTCCAGAGATTTGTGCCTGTCGAGCCCTGTGCTATACTTGCGAGCTGAACATTGTGTTTTGTTGAAGTTCAACATTATCATGGCTGTAAGATCAAAACAACAGTCACATGCATTGTCAGTGCATCAGTCTTCATCAGGATCAAAATCCCAGTCGTGAGTCGTTGAAGACTTTATACATTTTGGAGGTGGAGCCGATTCAACGGCACCACCAAAAATGAATCAGTTTTAAGTTAGGCCACTTCCGGCCAATCCTGAAAATTTCGTCAAAAACCTTCCATGACCTTTTGAGTTACTTTGCAAATGGACAAACAAACAAGCCCCGGTGAAAACATAACCTCCTTGGTGGCAGGGGTAACTTTATATACTAACCAAAACTTCCAACGCAACACTCCCATGATTGAGAAATTTTGGGCGCACAAAGTCAAACAATGAATTTGAGTTATAACACAAAATATCACATGAAATCTCAAAGGATTTGCTTTTGTTTGCTGTGTGCCTACATGTTGTTCCACTTGACTGCACATCCTTAGAATTTGTCACAGCTGATGGAACTGAGCAGATCTTAATCACCAGTCCTTTTAAAACCTGGTCAATAAGTAGCCATACCAATGGCCATCTTTAGTACTCATTTGCATTGTCCTGGTGAAACGTTCGTCCATGGCATGACTACATCAAAATCAGAGAGAAAGGGCCATTGGTATGCTGATGGCTGGAATGGCACAGAGACGTGTTGTCAGGGCCTTGGGTGTATGTCGACCATTTTGCGTCTGTGGAACCGGTATAATGAGACAGGGCACACTAACGACCGACCACGAGCTCCCAGGCCACGTGTCACCACCCCTCGGCAAGACCACCATATTCGTCTTCAGCATCTGAGAAACTGTTTCCTGCCAGCTACAGTGACTGCAGCACAGACCAGAGGTCAACATCAGAACAGAATCAGCGACCAAACAGTACGCAACCGCTTGCGTGAGGCTGGGTTGCACAGCCGACGTCCCCTGCCGTGGTCTGCTTTGACTCCAGCACGTCGCCATGTCCGTCAGTAATGGGCAAGAGTGCTATTACACTGCATTCTAATTAAAACTTCATATCTGATACGTGTTGTTAGCATGTCACTTGAATTTGGTACAATATGCATAAACCATGGAAGTGTTGTGTTGGAAGTTTTGGTCAGTGTTTAAAAAGGTGCCGTCGCGGCAGAGGTCTGCACTCTCTGAGTGCTTTTCTGGTACTTGTACTATTGTTATCAGGTTCAAGTAATGCTTCTCTTTTGCTTTTTTTATTGTAATGGCAGAAAAACTACCAGTTGAAGGTTTCTAATATCCTGCCACAGTAGCTGGGTTGTGTCCAATCAGACGTATGAGAGACTGCCATATATTTCTGAATTGCCTTTCATGCCTTATGTTTGTGTAAAATCATCTTTACAAATATATTTCATTTTGAAAGGCAAGGTAGGTTTATTATTGAGCACCTTTCAGCAACAAGTCATTTCAAAGTGCTATATATAAAACATTAAATGTATCGAGAGCCACATGAAAGAAAACAGAAATAGATACATTTTATTAACCTGTCCTGTGATCCAACGACTCACAATGCCTTTGGTCTCCAGGTCAGGGTGCTGAAAATCAAGCCAATGCTCAGAAGCACCTCGGCCCTGTTGCCAGTGGACGTCCTTCCCCTGCCCCACCTCAGGCCTCTGCTCTGCCAGCTGGGCCTATGCCGGGCGGCTCAGCGACCCCTCAGCCTCCAGGGCAGCAGGTCTCTCCCATGCTCCAGATGCAGAAACAGAACCGCGTCACGCCGATCCAGAAGCCTCAAGGCCTGGACCCAGTGGGGATCCTGCAAGAGAGGGAGTACAGGTATTCACCATTATCACCCGTACAACACTGGTCTCTATGGAAAGATTTTATGCACATCTATGAACAGTTAGTAGACTTGACAATCCCCCCCAGGCTACCTTAAATTACATTTACCAGTAATCATTTCTAGCCATTGTACTTCTAGCTTTTGGAGCTCATTATTGAGCAGTGTTGTAAACATGTCCAAGACAGGAGTTTTCTTTGATAAAATAATTGAATCAAAAGATACACAGCAACACCAGATTGTGTTTTTCACAGGGCATGCTTTGCAGTTGCGGTTGTTTTAAAGGAGATTTCAGGCTGCTTTGTGCACACTGGAGTCTAATGTTTTCTCCAGTGTGGAAAGTTATTTTTAACTAGATGGCTCAAAGCAGACATGTGATTGAAGAGATGTGTGGGGCACTGTATCCTGTCTTTTAAATTGGTTTAATACAGACTTGAACTGTGAAGAAAATCTTACAGAAATGTAATGAAGTCCTTTTCAGTCAGATTGATGATGTGATTGCGATAGACTCATGGCTAACACATTTCCAGTGTGAAGTACATGTCTGAAAGGCCCAGTTCAGTATGTCTTACCGGTACTTCATGATGTGGAGAACATTTAGTTGTGTTGTGTTGGAGCCTCTGTGGTGTTTCATCCCTGGTGAAAACAAGGGACGGCTGATGGAGAAATGAGGATGGCTCACAGGCCTTAATCTCGCTGTGGCTCAAAAGGCTTTCATTCAACTTTTTGTTTTGATGATCTCCATGCCTTCAGATCAACCTTGGCAAGCTGCATTGGTCAAAAAATGGAGAGCTGACCTCTCTTCACTGTATTTGCCCAGACAGGTCACCCAAACATACAGCACCTGCTTTGAAAATAGCATTTTTTGTACTGCATTGTTTATTGATAATAATCTGAGGCACCCTGAGTGCTTATAAATTATTTTCCAATGGATGAGATGAGAGTAAGCTACATGACAATACTACTAATTATGTATTGTTTAATATCTCTGTGTAGATTATCTGTTTTCCTGAACCACAGCCAACATATGCGCCAGTACTGATATTTCTGCAGTGAGCCAATATCAGTTAATATAACCAATTCAGATCCTTGATGATGACACTCCATAATTCTCACTTTGTAGTCAGAACAACAACTTGATTCATCTCTTTCAAGGACCATTGTGTATGACGTGTGCGTGATGTCTGGGAGGAATGAGGCAGTTCTGGTCTCCTTCCAGAAGGAGTGTGCCTTTGTTATGAGTTCCTCCCAAAGTAGCTGTTACAGTTTGATTTACCATCGTCATAATGTTCCTCAGGTTGCAGGCTCGGATTGCACATCGAATCCAGGAGCTGGAAAGTTTGCCAGGCTCTCTGCCCCCTGACCTGAGGACGAAAGCCACAGTGGAGCTCAAGGCTCTGCGTCTCCTCAACTTCCAGCGGCAGGTACACAGCAGTGGCTGTGTTGCATGCTCAGTGTGATTACACAGAGTATTAATTGATCCACAATACCGTACAGTCGAGGGACATCAATCATTGACACAATCAAGACACATTGCTGATTTTCTTATTGAGGCTTGACATTGATTAAACTCAGAAAGTGTTTGTCTGAGCCCTGAGTTCATCCCCTTTATGAATTATTCCCTAACCAAGTGTCAAAATGAATAATATGAAATTAGTTTGAGTATGTTTACATGACGATAATAGATTCAAGGCTAGAAGTGTTTGTTGTCATATGAACATTATGGAAACATGTTTCCCTGCACAATGAAATACTTCCTTTGAACTTTCCTTTCACTGAAGTGTGAAATAGATTAAAGATAAAAATAGATAAATAAAAGCAAATAAGGCAATTTAAAAAGCAGCAATATGAAAAATACAGTGTATACAATCTGCACAATAAAATATTGGCTGTGATAATTTACATTCCAGTGATATATACAAATATATATATATATATATATATATATATATATATATATATATATATATAGTTTAGTTGTTAAAAAACCAAACTATCACCTGTGAGGGTTGTTGCCGTCAGCCTCACCATTTTCAGTTGCCTTAAATAAATGTTACAGAATACATCCTTAAAGCTAGTAATTGAATTTCAGTTGGACCTAATTTAGTGTTATAGTTGTCTGCCCCAGGACACCTGTACATCTGCAATTTTTCTTTTTGAAGTTCACCAGAAACCCTACTTTCCCTACTAAGTTTTAAGAAAATAACTTCAAAGTTGTTGTCAATTCAGGCCATCGGAAAATAAGCTGCAATTTGAGGTATTATTTCCAGTTCTGCTCACTGCTAAAGTTAACATGCTACTAACATGTACAGTCTCAACATCCCCTACCTCTGTACATGTCCAGCTGAGGCAGGACGTGGTGGCATGTATGAGGCGAGACACGACCTTGGAGACGGCCCTCAATTCGAAGGCTTACAGACGCAGCAAGCGGCAGACGCTGAGGGAGGCACGCATGACGGAGAAGCTGGAGAAACAGCAGAAGCTTGAACAGGAGAAGAAGCGCAGACAGAAACATCAGGTAAGCCAAGCTACAGCGTTGAGAATAAAGCTCAGGGGACAGCAGGCCTGGTTTTCATGTTTAGGAACAAAAAATGGTCCAGTGTAGTCTTTGGTGTCAACACAGCATGTGTTTGTGTTTGTCACATTAATTTGTCATGAATTCTCTGGAAAGGAGTGATCATGTTAGTTAAATTTTGAAAAATAAAACAGTTGCTTCTGCTATTACTTTGGGCAGAAAAGTTTTCATCAAGCTGCAACGGGAAAAAGTCAAGATATCAGTGGTCTTCATCTTATCAGAGAAACAAAAATGTGACAATATCTGAAGTTAAGGGCTTGTAATGCAGCAGTATCAAACAGTCCCTGCATGTCGACAAACAAAGTGTCTGGAAACACTGCCCTTTGTGATTTTTTTTTCTAGTGTGCCTTTATCAAAATAGTATTTTGACTTCAACAATTTATGTGGCTTGTTTTTCAGGAGTATCTCAACAGCATCCTTCAGCATGCTAAAGACTTCAAAGAGTATCACCGCTCAGTGTCCGGTAAAATACAGAAACTGACCAGAGCTGTCGCCACATGGCACACCAACACAGAGCGGGAACAGAAGAAGGAGACTGAGAGAATCGAGAAAGAGAGGATGAGGAGGCTCATGGTAAGGACCTGAAAATGGAAATTATATGACAGGTAAATATTTCACCGAGCAGGAACAGGAAAGACACACCTCTGCAGAGCGACTCTGGCCAAACATTGTCAGTGCTAAGGCAAAATGAAGTATTGGGCTTCTTTGTAACCCTTCCTTGTGTATTATGAAGACAGTCCAATCCACATGTGAGCGTCACTGTTTGGCAGCCTCCTGGTCTGAGAAGTGAAGCCACGGCTGAAATGCCTTAAACTTCTCTCTATCAGCCAGCAGAGGGTGACTCCTCTTGTTTTATAGAAGTCTATGAAAAAATGATCATACTTCTTTCTTGATTTATTCCCTCAGTAAGCATCATTAACATTGGTTTATGGTCTCAGTGTCTAGTTTCAAGTCTTCCTCAATGCATGATGTTCATTTAGTAAACTAGAAAAGCAGTCAGAGAGCGCAAACCTCCACCAAGGCGGCCGCGGCAACTTTTAAAGTTACCCCCGCTGCCAAGGAGGTTATGTTTTCACCGGAGTTTGTTTATTTGTTTGTTTGTTGGTTGGTCGGTTTACAAAATAACTAAAGAAACCCTGGTGAAAACGTAACCTCCTTGGCGGAGGTAATTATGGTCCCATTTAGAGTCAAACAGACGATAAAGGAGGGGATGCATTGATAGGTTGCTACCACGGTGTTGTCCATATTTGTCTCTTTAAGCCTTTCGCAGCATGTTTTCAGTCCTTTCCAGTTTGTATGCTTGTAATTGGATTGATGCTTAAGCACACCAGAGCTACAGGCACATAAGGCACAGGCTTAACTGCTTTTGAATGAATATTGTCAAGCTGTAGATAATATTTTGCTGATTGTTATCCTGAATAAGCTCTGGTTCTCTTCCATGTTAAACTCTTGTCACCGTGCACCCCCCCACTCAGGCAGAAGATGAGGAAGGCTACCGAAAACTAATTGACCAAAAGAAAGACAAGCGTCTGGCCTACTTATTGCAGCAGACTGATGAATATGTGGCCAACCTCACCACGCTGGTGCATGAACACAAAGCTGCCCAAGCTGCCAAGGACAAGAAGAAGAAGAAGAAGAAAAAGAAGGTAGGAAGAGAAACAGTCCAGTTGTGATTATTCACAGGAGAGCGATGATGTTTCCTGTATGGTTGTTGTGTTTTTCCTGAGTCAGAAAAAAAACATGAAAAGGGAAAAGCACTTTCTTTACCTTGTGTGTGGCACTTTTTAAATGGGTAAAATAAGAGCAGATGAGTCACAAATATCATGTTTGTTTTTTACTGGCACTCGGTCAAAGCAGTAACTTTATTCTTATGTCAAAACTCAGTGTAATCAGGTCTCATGTTCTCTCTGTTTTGCCTGGTTTGTATCTGGACATAGAATCAGTCTCTGAGATGCTCTATAATCCCCTTAATCTCATGGTTCTTTATTTTGTTTATGTTGGTCCTCTTCCAGAATGACAGAATATGGTTATTGTCAAGGATCACATCACCTCTATGTGATTAAAAGCATGAAAATGCTCCCAGTGGCATGGGGGCCCCACAGACACACTACCCAACATAATTTCACACCTTTTGTCAGAAAGTGAACTTTGTTTGACTGGAACAAATGCTGTTTACAACACCCAGTCTGAGATCTCTGACACATGTTAGCCATTTGAAGAGGTTCTTTGTGGAACCATATACTATGTGATAATGACAATTGGACAGCATCTAAAAACACAAACACTCAAAGTACCTTACAAAGCAACCTGTTGGAGAGCTCTTTGCTCTTTAACAGAGTAATGGAGCAGACCAAGCCAGTATAGAGCCATCATTATTGAGAGATGACATAATACTGGTGTTATCTTTACTGTAAATGGAACCTGCTGTCATAGAATAACAACATTTATAATGACACAACAGCTGAATGGGTTTGTGTGTCTTCAGAAGGTGGATGGAGATGGTGAAGGCACCAGCGCCATTGGACCAGATGGAGAGGTGAGCTGCTGAACTTTAAGTCGTTAAGTTTTCGCTTTTTTGTTGTCAAAAAGAGCAAAAAAGAGTCAACTGGACTTGCTTAATGTTTGTTGCAGATGTTTCACCTCTCATCCAAGAGGCTTCTTCAGTTCTAACCGACTGGTAGAGAGTCTAGATTCTTAAGCTCCTATAGGAGCAGAAGTGTCTCGTATCTTGTTGTATTTTTTCCTCTCATTTTGTTCATTTAACAGTTGCTGCGTTTATGTGAGATCTTTAATTCCAAATAAAACTTACCTTAATTCTGCTTTAAAAAGACCATGTAAACACATGAAAATATTCAGAATTAAACTTAATTCTGAAGTGGGTGGTTTATTCCGCTTTTAAAGCTGAATTACTTTAATTCTCTTTCATGTAAACCTTTTTTCTTCTTAAAGTTTTTTCCAATCGTTCAGCACATTCTCATCCTTGCTTGAGACTTTCATCCACTGCTCTTTGAATTTACGAGTGGGACACGGGAGTGGGCTGAGGTAGACTAGCCAAAGAAGTTTTACTTAAGTGCGCCCACTGTCCAATCAGAGCCCTTCCCTGAGAAATTATGTCTTATTTCAAGAAATCTTATTGAGACATTTTCACTTGGTCCATTGGCAGATTTTCTTGCTGAATTCAAGCATTTTTTGCTTGAATGTTTGAGTGATATTGTCTGAAATTAAGTGTAAAGACATAATTTGACTAGAAATAAGACAAATATTCTTGGCAAGATTTCGATTTTTTGCAGTGTAATTTGTTCTTTGATATTTAAATATCAAGCAAATGGTTCTAGTGATATTTAGTGCTCTGCTTCTTTCACTGAAGTACATATTGCAGCTGCAGTGGAACCAGACCTGCACTTTACCTCAGTCCTCCCAGTGTGCTCTGGCAGAAATAAATATCTGAACATCAGATGAAACAGTAATCATGCTTTCAGAGGCCGACTGCACCCTAGGCGATACAACTGGAGCAAATTGCTCCTCTTGTAAATAATACAGCAAATAAATGGAAATCTGCATTGTTTGTTCTGCTTCACATCATCCCACAGCTTTTAATGGTCTCGTCTCCTGTCAGAAATGGATACGCTAATGTGTTGATATGTTGAAGTCCCAAATGTTGGATTCTTGTGGAGGTGGTGGGTTTGAAAGTGGGATTTGTTATTCCTCCCAGTACCATTTAAAACAATGAATAAGTAAAGAAGGGAAAGCACTTCAAGCTTCCATCCATCATTCTCTTCTTCTTCTTCTTATCCGGGGTTGGATCGTGGGGACAGCAGCTTGAGCAGGGAAGCCCAGGCTTCCCTCTGCACAGCTACTTTGTCCAGATTTTCTGGGGGATCCCGAGGCGTTCCCAGGCCACCCGGGAGACATCGTCTCTCCAGCGTGTCCTGGGTCGTCCCCGGGGTCTCCTGACGGTGGGACGTGCCCGGTACACCTCACCAGGGAGGCCTCCGGGGGACATCTTAACCAGATGCCCGAGCCACCTCATCTGGCTCCTCTCGATGCGGAGGAGCAGCGGCTCTACTCTGAGCCCCTCCTGGATGACCGAGCTTCTCACCCTATCTCTAAGGGAGAGCTCGGACACCCTGCGGAGGAAACTCATTTCAGCCACTTGTATCGGTGATCTTGTTCTTTCAGTCACAACCCACAGCTTGTGACCATAGGTGAGGGTAGGAACGTAGATTGACTGGTAAATTGAGAGCTTTGCCTTTCGGTTCAGCTCTCTCTTCTCCCCAACAGATCGATACAGCGTTCGCATCACTGCAGAAGCTGCACCGATTCACCTGTCGATCTCCCGCTCCATTCTCCCCTCACTTGTGAACAAGACCCCAAGATACTTAAACTCCTCTACTTGGGGAAGAATCTCATCCCTGTCCTGGAGAGAGCTTAAGTCATGTTGATCTGAATTAGTATACAGTCAGAGTTTTAGATTTACTGCCATCATTATTTTGTCAGACTGGTATGTCAACAGTGACTCAGATCTGAGCTCCAGTATTTTTCTAACTGCATGCCTTTTATCATAATTAGCAATGAAAACAGCAGAATAAAAACTCATCAGCTGTTGAAGTAAATAATTCATTTAGATGGTGTAATTCATCGTTCTCATGTCTGAATGAAAGAGGAAACAGTTTCTGAAAATTTAAGGATTCAGTTCCTTGGGAAAAAAATGCTTAAAACATCAACTTTTGTCCAACATGAATTATATCTGTCTCCACATTTCTCCTTTGTTTGATGATCTGTTTTTCTTATAGCCCATGGATGAGAGCAGCCAAATGAGTGAGCTGCCAGTCAAAGTGATTCAGACGGAGACTGGGAAGGTTTTGCAGGGAACGGATGCTCCTAAGTCCAGCCAGCTGGAGGCCTGGCTGGAGATGAACCCAGGGTGAGGAGGTGGCACATCACTGCATATAACTAACTGTAGTCAACCTCAGACAAGTTAAAGAGATGTTTGTGTTTTTAGAAAATGACCAGAAGTGACTGAGTTTCTTCAGGTTGCCCTTGTTTCACTTGTGCTGTATTCATATAAAACCAGAAGTCTTTCTTTTTTCCCTAAATAAGATGACATACAATGGCACATTGTTAAGCTTTTAAAGGATGTTTTGTTTCTCAAGGTTGAGTGAGGATTCAACTTCCCAAACAAAGCAACAAACCCACTTCCTTGGCAGCTGCTGTTTGTTAATTCTGCTGAAGGTGTTCATTAGTTGTATGTGTGATGGACAGAAGAGACATAGGGTGATTCTTTCTATTTCCCTTCTCTCCACAAACCAGCTATGAAGTCGCCCCGCGGTCGGACAGCGAGGAGAGCGGCTCAGAGTTTGAGGAGGAGGTCAGTGACTTTCTCATTAATGAACTTCTTTCCTGTAGTACATCTTAATCAGTCTCCAGGCACACATGCAGACGCTATAGTCATACATCAAAATCCAGCAGGGGGCTGTAGATGTATGCACTTCTGTGATCCGTCTATGCCGTCGGTATTTTAATTGTAGACTGCGTTCTGTGGGTGAAGCACTTTCTCATGTGTTACAAACTTTTCTCTGTAAGGAGGAAGAGGAGGGGGCCAAGGCAGAAATGGAGGACAAGAAGATGATCGATCCTAATGGAGAAGAAATGTCTCTGGAGGCCAAGCACGTTATCCAGTAATGTCTCACACTATTTACTTGGCGGAGCACTATTTTCTTTCATCCAGGAATGTCATCAGTTTTAGGTCCAATTTTCTTATCAAAAAAAAAAAACATTAAAAGTTTATGAATATTTTTGATCATGAAACAAAAACGGAACAAAAACATCTCCTTTGAATTTTTTCAGAGATTTTTGTGAGTGTGCTTTTGAAAATAATTTAAACACTGAGTTTAAAGAAAAAAAAACAAAACTTAAATAAAACACTGTTACAGTAGCAAGTGTATAGAATGGTTTCTTTTCTTGAACATCTCACCCACACTCAGGTCGGCCAAGCAGGATGTGGATGATGAGTACAGCGTTCCTACTGGACAGACCAGCTCCCAGTCTTACTATGGTGTGGCCCATGCTGTCATTGAGAGGGTGGAGAAGCAGTCGTCGCTGCTGATCAATGGCACGCTCAAACATTACCAGGTATACACATTCACACACACCTCGCTCACTTATGAACAGTGACTGCTGTTAGTTTATATCATAATTTTGTTCTTATAGACAATCTGTTTGTTTCACATTTAATGTCTATCACCTTTCCTAGGCATTACTTCATATCAGAAAAGCATTTTATGAGCTGTAGCCCTTTTCCCTTTGAATTCCCTTTGAATGTAGGACTGATAAATTAAAAGGGCACTTGCAGAAAAACAGACAAAACTAAACCAAAAACATATCCTCCTTTGTGAAGGTTGTAAAAGAAATACTAATAGAAACATTAATTCATTTTGACATTGACATTAATGAAACAACCAGTTTCTATTCATGAACAAATCTTGAATTTGTATGTTTTTAGCTGTTTTTCCTGGTATTATCCAGTATGGAGCTTCTCTCTGCCGCTGCACTGCTGCAATGTCACACTGTGTTTCAGAGTTTATGTCGTTCACCAGTGAGGGCGTGCAAGATGTTGTTCTCAAAGTTAAATATGGTTCAGCCTCAGCAACAGGAACCGCATCAGTTCTAAGGACCTTTGTCTTGAGCTAGCAGGACTTCACAGCTGCTCTTGGGCTGCTTGTTGCAGTCCCTGCCTCAAGTCTGACTTGTTCTGACTAGCTTTGTGAGTTTAAACAGGATGCTCCTTGTCAAACAACATTTACACTTAGGATATAGTAATTAAGTGAGAATCTCTCATTACTTCAGCTTCAAGTGGCAGCAGATTACAAACATTCACATGTGTCAGGATATATGAAACACTCCAGCACAGAGCTGCAACTAGCAATTATTCGCATTATTGATTAAACTGTAGCTTCAGATTAACAGTACTTGTACTTACGTAAATGTATTTAAAGCATTATTGGCTCCTCCTATCAGAACTGGTTGTGACTCTCTGATCTCGTTTCTGCTGTAGTGAGTGGGGATGGCAGTGATGGATGGTGTATTAGAGGAGGTATGGAACTGGTAATTAGATGCTGCTACCAGTTCTTTTCTTCCGGTCAGGTTGCAGTCTGAGCACTCCTCTCTTTTTTAGTGTGCTGGACTTTAAATGAGCTGTGGTGACAGATCCTTGGGGAAATTGGAGCGATATTAGCTGAACAATAATTGGATCAATTGTCTGCTGTGCCAATGTCGACCTGTGTAAACGTGAATTTATTTACACAGGCTTCTCATTTATATAGGAGCATTTCAGTTATTTCTTATTAATTCCACCCTCTATCAGCCGTTTTTTTTTTATTTGCTCTGCTGTCAGGCATTAGTTGGTAATTGGTTGGCGGTCCCCTTTTCTGCTGTCAAGGCCCGCGTGCCCTTTCTTTTTCCTCCATATTGTCTTTTGCTGATTGTTTTGTGCAGGCCACAGGCGAGCTGCATGGTTGGTAACATAGTTGGATATTTTAATTGAATCACTCAGGATATAAAATGCCAAAGTGGAAATGAGATTAAAGAGCATTTGCAAGACTCATTGTAAGAATCATTAAATCAGCTTCTTATTTTCATCTAAAGGGTGGCTCCAAATTGTCTCAGTGGTCCAAAGAAGATCACACAACCCCTAAATCTTTCTGCTGTTACATGGGCAGGAAAACATGTCCACATTTTCTTATATATTTGCCACCTGAGTCATTTCCCATTTAGCATTCAGATTGTTGTGCCTGCCTGAAGGTGTAGTTTTGCAACACAACATTTAGTCGCTTTGACATGCAATCAGACATGCTGACGTGTCATTTTCCTTGATGATTTCCTTGAACATCGCCCAAAGCATTTGCCGTCTTGATTTCCTTTAATTTTTCTTGTCTTTTATGCACTAAAGGAGAAGAAAATAATCTTTTACAAATGTGAAAACGTAAGCGGCATGACTAATTAGAATCATCTCTGCAAGCATATTTTTAGACATTCCTTTATTTCTCTGTTATTTAGATCCAGGGGCTGGAGTGGATGGTGTCCCTGTACAACAACAATCTAAACGGCATCCTGGCTGATGAAATGGGCCTCGGCAAAACCATCCAAACCATTGCCCTAATCACCTACCTGATGGAGCACAAGAGGATCAACGGCCCCTTTCTTATCATTGTTCCTCTCTCGTACGTACCTCTCTGCTTGCATCCACCATGGCTAGGAACATTTTTAGACTAAAAAGCACCAACCTTAGTTGTCTAAATCACAAATCACTAAAGTCAAAGCAGGAGAGGTAGGAGTCCCATCGAGACACTGTTTGCTCAAATTAAATTCAATTTCTGGTGTGAACACTGGTCTGCCTACAGAGCACAAACCGTCTCTAAAACAGCAGAGTTACTATGTCCAATGCTGGACTCAGCAGTACTATGTCTCTACTACTACTAAGATGAGAGTGTGCTGATTATATGTCCCATCAACTATAAGACGACTCTTATCCCAACTCTCCCTGCTTGTTTTAGGTATGTTATGTCTCAATTGCTTCACAGATGATCTGGTTCCCTGTTGTGTTTCTGTAGTGATGATGTCAGAAGACAGCCTGTTTTGGTGAGGGATTTTGTGGGAGTAAGACATGATTCCTAGATAATGGCTTCAGTATCCCATCAAGATAGCCTGGCTATAGCCCTCCGTAATCTTCCGCTCAATTATCATTTCTCTGCAGACTACATTTAGGTTTGATCCCCTTGGACTCGATTTCTCAGGATAATTTCCATCCTGGCCAATCAGTGAATGGTGGGGGACAGGGAGGCGGGTGTTAATGATGATGTCGAATGTGCAGCATGTGCATTGTCGTCTAGCCGGTTGGCAGCAGAGACAGAAGTGTAGTGAAAAGTGAAACCATTCAATCCAAAAGCTCCCAAATATTCAGCAGTTGAAGTCGGAGCAAGAGAAATGTTTAACCAGTTTTATTGCTGGCAAAGATGTTGTGGCTTTACGCCCCACAGGGTTCAGGAAAAGTCTTATTTTTCAGTTAGCTCCTTTAGTGGCAAAGGAGTTGGCTAGCCTGAACGCTAGCGGTGCATTACACGACCAAATGTCAGCGATAGGGTAAAATCAGATGCAATCGTTTCAGACTTAAACAGAGTTCACGCCTCCTGCCTGAAATCGGTTCTCAATGGAGGAATGCCAGATCCTCTGTACGATATTTTCACCACTTTATCTTGATGGTACGATAGTACCACAATAAATAATACCAAAAAAATACCAAAATATTTGAAACATCTCAAACACTTGAACTGATACTGATTCTTTAGGTGGCTAAAATCGGTTTTGATGCTGTTTCCATCCACAGCAGTACATTGCTTTACTCTGGCTATGTGCCGATGGGTAAGAACCTCATACAACCCTGCTTCAAAATAATCTTTAATCCCTTCAAATTCATCAAACACAAACATTCCAGCCTTCACTTGGACGCAGCAGGAGACCACATCACCACAGCGTGCAGTTGTTTGGTGTTCCTAATCCCCAAAAAAAACATAGAATTCATTAATGCTCCAGGATATTTCTTTAAACATGGCATGTGAAGAGATTCTCAGAACTCTGTAATTCCACCTAATTAGTATTTCTTTTTCATGATAATTTACAGCTGCAGGCTTTAAGGGTTTAGAATGAACAATGAGTATTTTTTTTCTCCACTACGCTGCTTTTTGTAGTCAAACAGGAGAGGCTTAAGCATGAGCACAGGATTCTGTTTAGTACAAGATTAGAGACATGTCAATGAATACTCTGCCTCTTAATGTGTGAGTCCTCAAGATTCTCTCCATGTTCATGCTCAGTTTGGAGTTTGTTTAGAGGTGTGATAAATTCACTACACTTCAAGGCTCTGAACAGCAGACGTCACTCCTCTATACCTGCTATGCTATATTGAATTGATGCAACAAATTGATGCTGTATTGATGCTCTGGATGTCATATAGAGCACCTTTAACAAATTACCAGCATGGAAGTCAACAAAAAAGATAAAATGTATTACTTTGTGGTCAAAAGGCAAGTTGGAAAATGTTGGGTGCACCTGAATTTTGTGCTGCTGCACCTAAATCAGAATGTCAGGTAACTAATTTAAAGCATTAGAGCCCTGCACTTTCTAACATGCAGCTTCCAACATGTGTGGTGGTTTATGTTTTTCCAGGACTTTGTCCAACTGGGTCTATGAACTTGACAAATGGGCACCCTCTGTGGTCAAAATAGCTTACAAGGTAAGAATCTTTTTTCAATAAGATTTTTGCTTTTTTCCCCCGATTGCTTTTGTTTGACTTCCAACATAAATTTGCCTTTTTTCTGTCTCCTTCATGGTAGGGCACCCCTGTGCTACGCCGTGGACTGGTACCACAACTCCGTAGTGGGAAGTTCAACGTCTTGCTGACCACCTACGAGTACATCATCAAAGACAAGCACATACTAGCCAAGGTGAAGGAGATCAAAGCTTTGTCATCTATTTTTGCTTGAAAATTTAGAAAGTTTCCATGACAGCTTCACTAATCAGTAGAAGGAGTGTAACAGTAGTTTTCTACAGAAGGGAAAAATAAGGGAACTGCATAAGGATCTGTTTTTTATTTATTTTGAATAAACCCACTGCCCGTAGTGGTTAGCACTGTCGCCTCACAGCAAGAAGGTACCGGGTTCGAATCCCGGGCCCGGGGCCTTTCTGTGTGGAGTTTGCATGTTCTCCCTTGTCTGTGTGGGTTCTCTCCGGGTACTCCAGCTTCCTCCCACCATCCAAAAACATGCATGGGGATTAGGTTAATTTGCTAATTTAAACTGTCCGTAGGTGTGAGTGTGAGTGGTTGTCTGTCTCTATGTGTCCTGTGATGAACTGGAGACTTGTCCAGGGTGTACCCTGCCTTTCACCCTAAGACAGCTGGGATAGGCTCCAGCCCCCCCGCAACCCTATGAGGCTAAGTGGTAGATAATGGATGGATAGACAACCCACTGCCCACTGGGGACATACAGCAGTCTTATGACGGTGCAGTCTGCTGGTGAAATCAATAGTTTTGTGGTTTAGCAGACTTGGGTGCACTACCTTCACGTCTGTGCTGAACTTCAAAACATGAGAGCTTGTTTCTTTGTTCCAGTTTTAAACTATGGTAGCAGCAGCAGCAGCAACACTCTGTGTGAGTTGCAATAGATTTATTGACTTTTAGCGGAGACCTGAGAACAGCGCACTGTGGTAGTCAGTCCAACTTGTAATTACTGAATGATCAAGCCTTAGAGAATCTTGAAGAAAAGAAAATGCCTTGTATGTTTATGGTGATAGAATGGTGTGAAAGCTGAGTTCCATTAATGTGACTGGAAGGTTAAATTAGCTGGAACATGGGGGTGTAATGCACTGATAGCAGAAAAACAAAAGCCTCAGTTTTTCTTACTTAGAGGGTGTCATGGGGTATCCGTATCTCAGTCACATATATGTAATTTGTGATTAGCGTTCTGTGAGGTCTGCATATTAATTGTGAGGGAGGCTGGAACATGTCATGTCCATTTGCTGCAGGTGTTGGCTTTAACTCACTCACAAGCTTTGAGCATGTAGTCAGAGTCTCCACTAGTGGGAGCTTTTCATTCATCCAAGCCTCAGGTGTGTGCACAGCACTTTGTCAAGTCCATGGTTTGAGGTTTTTAAGCCACTCTGGAGGTTGGAGGTCAAAGTGTGTCTTATCTGGACCTCAGCTTTCACAAAATGGTATCTGCAACTGTATAGCAGCTCCATAGATCACTAATATGATTTGATTTTGCTGTAACAGTTAAGTTTTGTGTTTTATAAGTGCTCCCAGCTGCTGTATTAAAGTAACTCATAATTAAGTTTTTTTTTCAGTTTTTTCCTTTATTAAATAAGGTGCACATGTTAATTTGTTCATATTACTTTCAAAACTGTGCTCAAGCAGTTATTATAAGCTTGTGAAAAAAAGAGGATGGAAGAGACATTTCTATGTAGCTGTGTTGTGCACCCAGAGGGAAGTCTGATTAATAGTCAAACTGTTCTTCTCTACAGCCACTCTGCTCCTGTGTGATCAAAAATATATGAGATGTGATCGGAGGCATGGTGTTTTTTCAGTGTGTGTGTTTCAAAGCGTTGATCTAGGCGTTTAATAAGTCTCCTTCCACACACAGATTCGTTGGAAGTACATGATCGTGGACGAGGGTCACCGCATGAAGAATCACCACTGTAAGCTGACCCAGGTGCTGAACACACACTATGTGGCTCCCCGCCGCCTCCTGCTCACCGGCACACCGCTGCAGAACAAGCTGCCTGAGCTGTGGGCCCTGCTCAACTTCCTCCTGCCCACCATCTTCAAGAGCTGCAGCACCTTCGAGCAGTGGTTCAACGCCCCGTTCGCCATGACAGGAGAGAGGGTACATATGAGGAGAAGTGTATCTTTAGTAGTAACATTTTTAGGTGGACATGGTCGCAGAGTTGCTTAATTAATTCTAGATGTGTGGTGTTTATGTTGAGCAATAGAATCCAGAGCAGAGCATCAGAGGCTAACAAATTTATCTCCTATGTTAGTTGCATTTGATTCATTACAAAGACCAACAATATAGTAAAGTGTGTTTTACAAAACAAACCTAAAAAAAAAAAAATCCCATCCTCAGAGTCTGCAGCTGTTCAAAATTGTCTTGAGACCTCCTGGGAATACCCAGAGAGACAAACTATGACATAAAAGTCTTTCCCAAAGGGAAGGTGGAATACAATCTACCATCCTTATTAGAGACTCACAGTGTGCCGCAATGTGAAACTTTTTTTCCCACAATTTCATAAGTAAGACTTTGCTTTCAGCTCACAGAAGGTCACAGTAGGTTGAGCTGTCCACCTTCAAATGGCATCCTTCCCGAGGCTGAGCAAACCTATGCCTTTCAGTTTGCTGTCATAAAAGATACAGTCTCATGTTTTTAAAACATAACTCTTGATAACCTCTCAAACATTTAACCTGCAGGATGGCTAACTAGCAGGACACTTTGCAAGGAAAATAAAATACAAATAAGCAGCAAGTGACACAAACAGTTTAAGCTTGCAGAGCTGAGCACCAAGTGTGCTCAAACAAAGTCAATGAAAGGTAATAATAGTTGAGACTTTTCCTCCATTGTTTCTGTGTAGATATGGACCCTTGGATTCATGTCAAAGGTGGAGTTTTATTGCAGCTGTGTTTACATCCATCCAGCCATTATCTACCGCTTATCCTCATAGGGTCGCGGGGGGGCTGGAGCCTATCCCAGCTGTCTTAGGGTGAAAGGCAGGGTACACCCTGGACAAGTCGCCACCTCATCGCAGGGCACATAGAGACAGACAACCACTCACACTCACACGCAGACACGGGGAGAACATGCAAACTCCACACAGAAAGACCCCGAGCCCGGAATTCGAACCCGGTACCTTCTTGCTGTGACGCAACAGCGCTAACCACTACACCACCGTGCCGCCCACTGTGTTTATATTCATTGTTAATTGTGTGTATCCATGAGGTCTTCAGATGTATTCACATTGCAGCCGAAAAACAAGGGTTTGGAGCAGAACATATCAAATCAGTCACCATATATACAATGCCTGGCCAAAAAAAAAGTTGCCACCTGGATTTAACTAAACAAATAGGTACGAGCCTCTTGGATAATTACTGCAGTTTCAGCAACAGTATGTGCTCAAAGAATGAGGTCAGCTGACTACCTGAATATACTGAATGACCAGGTTATTCCATATTCCAAGATGACAATGCCAAGATTCATTGGGCTCAAATAGTGAAAGAGTGGTTCAGGGAGCATGAGACATCGTTTTCACCACAGTCCAGGACAGAGTCCAGACCTTAACCCCATTTAGAGACTTTGCGCAGCGGTCAGACTCTGCCATCATTAATGCAAGATCTTGGTGAAAAATTAATGCAACACTGGATGGAAATAAATCTTGTGACATTGCAGAAGCTTATTGAAACAATGCCACAGTGATTGTGTGCCATAATCAAAGCGAAAGGCGGTCCAACGAAATATTAGTGTGACATTTTTTTTGGTGGCGACTTTTTTTTTTGGCCAGGCAGTGTATTTATCACTTTGAAACATACCAACATTGCTAATGTTGCTAGCAAAAGGTCACTATGTAGACTATTTTTTTTTTTTAAACAAATCTGGAAGGGAGTCTGCGTGCTGACATTTTGCCTACAAAATATTTTGCCTTTTTTTTTGTCTATTCTCGATATGAGCACTGTTTTCTTTGCCTTGTGTTTTTTTTGTATTGTACAGTTCTTGAAATCCAGAAACACAAGGCATTTGCTTTGTTTTTCAGTTCAGGCAGTAATCAACCACAGTGTATGGCTCGCAGACTAATGTCAGGTTATTCTGCAGTTTGAAGGACACATCAGCTCATAACAGCGGGTCAGTGTCGTGCTTCAGCCTGCTGCCCAGTACACATAACATAACTGCTTTCTAACTTGTTTAGGTTGACCTAAATGAGGAGGAGACCATCCTGATCATCCGCCGTTTGCATAAAGTGCTCCGCCCCTTCCTGCTACGCAGACTGAAGAAAGAGGTGGAGTCTCAGCTGCCGGAGAAGGTGAGATCTCTACTTTGATTTGATGTAGCACGATTGTATTTGTTACTTGGTTTGCAGAAACTCTACACCACACTGTTTCACTGAACAATTTTCATTAAATGTAAATTAGCCTATTGAAATTTACTTTATTCCAAGAAAACATTCTCGAAAATTATTATTGTAAAGTATTTTTTTTTAGTTGTGCCATTACAAAAAATAATTACCATGTGCATTCTGCAGAGTGTTTTCATAATAGCAGGTATCCTATCTTGATTAATTCATGTTTGCGTAAGGCGTTTCCAATTTCAGGGATTTTTATTCTTATCTTGGGGCTGTAGACTTTATGGCACAGTCTTTGGCATCCTTGAAATGAAATTACTATTTCAGCAATTATTAGAGGCTGAAGCTTTGTAACTGCTTGAAGCCTGGCAATAACATGCATCATTTCCACATAACAAACCACTATTATCTGTGGCCCTGGTAGAAATTAATTTAACAAAGCAACTCGAATACGTTGTTGCCAACTTAAATTTGGATGGGAATAAAAGTATGTTTGGAAAGTGCATCATTTCATCAGAGTGATGCAGAGCAGGACAGCGTCTGAACTGGATAGATGAGAGCACTGTGACTATCCCTGTTTCCCTGAGGCATCTGAAGGCCAAGATGATCGTAATTCATCTTTTTAAGCTATTGTAACACAAGATACCCTCCCCTCTTATAGGGGGGTTAAGTACATCTTGACAAGTTGGAAACTAACATCTGCTTGTTTTATTCCAGTAACATATCATAGACAGTGAGATTTTTTGATTATTGTGTGGCTGCCATATAAATTATGAGTGTTTCAAAAAGCTAAATGCACATAACCTGTATTCAGAAAATGTGCCTTTAAAAGATCTGTGAGGTTGTGATGTCATATCTATACAGTCACCGGTAGAAGTGGCGCTGTGTAGTGGGCAGTGAAACGCTGACCAATCAGAGCTGACTGGGCTTAGGGAGACAGACACAAAGACACACACTACTGAAATTAACTGAACATAATGAATTGAGCAGCAGCTAAAGCACTCAAAGTTTACTTTTTCATTTGCTGACCTGAATTATAAATCTGTAGACTGTTTAGTGCACCTTAAGATTCATTTCTGATAGAAAAAAATAAAGTATGAAACATTCCCTTATTTACTGGCATGCTTTGTGATGTGTGGATTTTTAATATGAAGCACAGCCGGTCGACAGTTAGAGTCCACAGATCATTTAAGGTGTATTCATCTTTATCTTCAGCACCACGGACAACCATCTTTAGAAGCTCTGCAATCAATCCTTCTTGGGAAACAGCCCAGATTCATGAAAACTACTTTTAAAAAAACTTAACGTTCAGGAAGTAATGGCTTGCACTGAACTTCACTTTTAGAAATGTTCAATATATAGACAAGATGTACAGGATATTCTGTGGCTATCCACAAGGTACCAGTGCTGTAATGTAACACTACAAGTGCATATCTTTTTTTTCTCTTTTTTTGTCTTTCCTTATCGTGTGAAGGATGGAGTGTATTCAGCTCAAGCAACCTTGCGACTGAAAAAGGCTGTTTCACTGATTCACAGCATTTTTTTTGTTGCAATTCGTGCAGGTGGAGTACGTCGTAAAATGTGACATGTCTGCCATACAGAAGGTTTTGTATCGCCACATGCAGAGAGGCATCCTCCTCACTGACGGCTCAGAAAAAGACAAGAAGGTAAACATACAGACACCCAAGTGGCTTAACTGTACATCTCTGCTTTGTTTGAGATTGTGTGACACAATGTGCTGTTGAGCTTTGAGCTCAGTGATATTTGAAGTTTCCTGCCATGTGACATCAGAGTCCCCAAATTCTCTTGTGTTACTGTTGTGTAAAGTCCGAAGGGGTGATCAAACAGTTAATATCATGTTAGTGCTTTGCCTTGTAGGTTCTCAGTGCTGTTAACAATACTTAAAGTCGCTATAATGTCTATTTTTATAATATATCAAATAACAATGTAAACTATGTTCTTAGTTTGTTTTGGCTCATGATTTAAGTACTCGACCTACAACTTTATGGTTTTACTTCACTGTGACCGCTCATAGGGTGTCATTTTCAGACTGCAGCTGTTTTCAATGAAAAATCTGTGAAATGTCCGCTGTACACACCCTGCTCAGTTAGAGACTAGCTGGTGAGCATTGAGCATTTAGCAACTCAAAAGTCAGATCTTTTCCTCAGGATTAGTTCGAGACCAAAACCAAAGCAAAAAAGAGTGAACATTTAAATTCATCAGATGGACACAAACACAAGTCCAAATAAATGATAATGTTGCTCTGTGACTGCTGGATGTGTAAATAATCAACTATTTGGTTTGCTGACACGTCAGTGCTGTACGCACAACTTACAGGGGTTGGACATTGAAACTGAAACACTGGCCAATTTAGTGTTGGAGGTTTCATGGCTAAATGTGACCAGCCTGGTGGCCAAACTTCATTGATTGCACATTGCACCAGTAAGAGCAGAGTGTGAAGGTTCAGTTAGCAGAGTAATAGCACAGTTTTGCTTAAAATACTGAATGCACACAACATTATGGGTGACATATCAGAGTTCAAAAGAGGACAAATTGTTGGTGCACGTCTTGCTGGTGCATCTGTGACCAAGACAGCAAGTCTTTGTGACGTATCAGAAGCCACGGTATCCAGGATAACGTCAGCATACCACCAAGAAGGATGAACCACATCCAACAGGAGTAACTGTGGACGCAAGAGGAAGCTGTCTGAAAGGGATGGGTGCTAACCCGGATTGTATCCAAAAAACATCAAACCTCAGCTGCCCAACTCATTGCAGAATTAAATGTGCACCTCAACTCTCCTGTTTCCACCAAAACTGTCCGTCTGGAGCTCCACAGGGTCAATATCCATGGCCGGCCTGCTATAGCCAAACCTTTGGTCACTCATGCTGATGCCAAACGTTGGTTTCAGTGGTGCCAGCAGTGAAAATCTTGGACTGTGGACAATGTGAAACATGTATTGTTCTCTGATGAGTCCACCTTTACTGTCTTTCCCACATCCGGGAGAGTTATGGTGTGGAGAAGCCCCAAAGAAGCGTACCACCCAGACTGTTGCATGTCTAGAGTGAAGCATGGGGGTGGATCGGTGATGGTTTGGGCTGTAATATCATGACATTCCCTCGGCCAAACACTTGTGCTAGATGGGCACGTCACTGCCAAGGACTACCGAACCATTCTGGAGGACCATGTGCACCCAGTGGTTCAAACATTGTATCCTGAAGGCGGTGCCGTGTATCAGGATGATAATGCACCAATAAACACAGCAAGACTGGTGACAGAGTGGTTTGATGAACATGAAAGTGAAGTTGAACATCTCCCATGGCCTGCACAGTCACCACATCTAAATATTATTGAGCCACTTTGGGGTGTTTTGGAGGAGCGAGTCAGGAAACGTTTTCCTCCACCAGCATCACATAGTGACCTGGCCACTATTCTTTAAGAAGAATGGCTAAAAATCACTCGGGCCACTGTGCAGGACTTGTATCTGTCATTCCCAAGATGAATTGATGCTGTATTGGTCGCAACAGGAGGCCCGACACCATCCTAATAAATTATTGTGGTCTAAAACCAGGCGTTTCATCGTCCAATCCCTGTATTTCTGCGTCATTGTTTTGATCTGTCATTTTATTTCTTTCATCCTTGCTGTATTTTCCCCTAGGGCAAAGGTGGAGCGAAGACCCTGATGAACACCATCATGCAACTGAAGAAGATCTGCAACCATCCTTACATGTTCCAGCACATAGAGGTGAGTGATCACTGATATCTGCTGATGTCTGCTGGTGAATACTGACTCTGTGGTGCGTTTCCCAAAAGTTTGTCGCTGACTTTGTTAGCTACTTCCTAAGTTCGAACGATGGATCTACGACTCAAGTGTTTCCCACCAGCATCATCTGAATGAAGCACCTTCCGATGTTTACAGCTAACATAGTCCAATGCATCATTGGATGACACACGTGTTTACCAAAAGCTTAGTTAGAACGATGCTTCGTAAGTTGCATCGGAAAGTTGTGTCATTCAAACAAATAGCATGGAACTGTCGTTATAGGTTCGTTCAGGCGTTCAGGTGATGTCATGTCTTCTTCTTCTTGCTGGAGCTTGAAATGTAAGGATTGGGCACCCTGTGATGCATGATCCCCACCTCCAGCATGAATGAAGGATGTCACTTTAACTTTCACCTCACAGTTGAGTTATGTTTTAAAAACAAATGTTTGTGTAGCCCAAGACTTTTCAAATTACAACTTCGATAGCCTACTGTTAAATAATTGTATTAAGATTTCGAACTGACAATAAGTCATCATTAAAGCACTCCAATTGAATAAGGTAGAGTAACACTACTGCACCAGAAATTATGCAGGAAATGGTAGGAAAGTTGGATTGCTGCAGTTAAACATGCGGCGTTGCAAGGTTTATAACCATGACATTTTGTTTTATCATGTTTATGTTGGTTTATTTGTGTGACCAACAATTGATGAACAAGTGATGTTAAATCTTCACAAATATTGCAAAAACACAACTCAGTAATCAAATACAATGTCATAAATGTTACTAGGCTACATCGCATCTGCCAGCAAACGTGAAACATCTCATCACCTTCAGCAGGATTTGAACCCATGCCTCACTGAATACCAGTGATGTACTCAAGTGCCCATGCTCTAACCACTCTCCCATCCCACCACAGATCATTGCAGAATCTGTAGCTATATATATATATATAGATGTATATATTTTATATCTCCAATTTATTACAATTATATGAAAGAAACTGCAGTCAGTTCTTGGAACATGATCATGTTGACTTATTTTTCCCAAAATTGCTAAAGATGTCACAGTAGCTTAATGGAAATGAAGCTACGTTTCTGTTGTTGACACGCTATCAGCGACAAATGCTTCCTAGTACTCTCTGAACGTTTCTGAAACTGTGTCGTTCGGACGATACAAGTTGAATCTAACGTTGTTCTAACTTACATAGTACGACAGTAGTTGGGGAGTTTTGGGAAACAGAAAGGGGAAGTTTGGTCATTCGGAAGTACGACGTACTACCGTGGTTTCATGCTAACTTCCATCGTTGTTTGGGAAACACACCCCTGGTCTCCTTTTAGGCATGTCTGTGTCATTTGCCTACTGTAATTATCAGCTAATTGCATATTTATCTTTAAATAAATGAGTTTATTTATAATTTAACTTATTATTATTTAATCCACATCTATTTTGCTAAACTTCATGGAGTAACGTGGCATCATTGTTTATGTTCTTCTTGCATGAAAAAGCAAGCTAGTTTATTCCCAGGACGGACTCATTTAAATGTATGGTAGATGTTTGTCTCCTCTTTTAAACCAGTACATGTTCTCTGTTGTAGGAATCTTTTGCTGAGCACTTGGGCTTTCCAAACGGTGTCATCAGTGGGTAAGTCAGGAAAAAAAAATAAAAAAACACTCCCATTACACACCTGGGAAACATTGGAAATGATGCCTTCAAAAAAGTATTATGCATCTGATCAACACTTAAACCTCCCCATAAAACATTTATGTGCTGCTTACGACAGACTTTGTTGTCCCTAATTAATGTGGCTTAAAAATAGAGCCAACAAACAGCATGAATTCTGGCTTCCATTTGTATATTTTTTGAATAGTGCTGAACATCCTGTTATGACAAGATTGTTCATGGAAAACCAGCCTTATTGTCACATCTATTCATGTGTTTTCTTTGTGTAAAGCTCCTTGAGGCAGTACGGTAATTTAACATTAATGTAAGAGGACAGTGAAGTTGAAACGAGAACAGCCAGTGTGTCAGGTAATTGCTACGTATGCTGCAATACTTAGCGGCTCTGGCACTCAGCAGATAGTAATTATTCACAGCAGCAATTCACCTCGGAACAGACATGTCAAATTTCATGCTCCGGCCCTGAAACTCATTATGTTACCATTACCACGTCACTGTTTGTTTATCTTTAGACTCTCTAGTTTCCCTCCACCAAGCACACACACACGTCTATACAGTACATACATGTACATGTAGAGCAGCACTGCTTTAAAAACATCCTGACATCTCAGCTCTCAGTGCTGTAGCACAGAATCATTCAGAACAATGTGCAGTGCATTGGAACAAGAGAATTACCAATAATAATCAATAAAATATCTGGTATACCTCAAATCATTTTGAGGTGAATGAGAGTAAAATGGTTGAAGGATGATTTTTGCCCTTCTGCTCTCTGTGTAAAACTTAATACCAGTTGATTAGGGATGGCAATTGGGGACAAAGTCCATGTCCCCAGTTGTTCAAACCTTTATTTTGGGTCAGTGGTTAGGATTAGGGGGTTAGTTGTTATAGTTAGGCTTAGGGTAAGTTTTTTTAGACAATCAAAGTTTGTCCCCAAAGGGAGGGTAAAAATGCCGAAATACCCCAAAGGTGACTTAAGTAAACGCGTGCGTGTGTGCATGCATGTGTGTTTATGTTTATGTGTTTTTGTGTGTCCACCCAGCACAACCACACATAAGCTTTTGTATCAAAGCAAAAGTATTTAATTTTTATAGCTTTGTAAAGAATGTTCCTCTTCTCTTAATGGTAATAGATGTGAGTGAAATGCTCGACAAGAGAAACTCTGTAGCTCATTTCATCAAGGCAAGGCAGTTGCCTTATATAAAACACCACGAAAGGACATTTAAATACAATTAAATTGTCATTAAAGAGCCAAGAGAAAAAAAAGAAGAAAATTAAAATAAGCTAACTATAAAAAAGATGGGTATAAATTACAAGAATAAAAGTCACAGTTCACTGTAAGAAATGGGTAATTGTTTATTTTAATAAAATGCAGCAGCAAACAGAAGAAGAGGTATCAAATCTAGAATAAGCAGCAACATCACAGTGTAGAAATACTCCGCTGCAAGGAAAACAGGTCTCTTTAGATTTGTTTTTATCAGCTTAGAATAAGCTGTTTATGTTGTCTTTACAGAGCTGGTCACCATGACTCAGATGCTATATATACTACACTATCACTGACAAATGACGAAAAAAGAGCCAAAAAATAGTCTCAAAAAACATTTCCTGCTTTGGCCAGCGTCGTTGATATTCAATGCTTTTCCCATCCTCAGCCATCCTCATTTATCAAACTGTTGAAATCTGCAGCTTCATAGCTAGATGTCATTGCATTTTACGCACTGTTCTTTTTTGTTAAAGTACAAAATATTATCACCAAATGGATCAATAACAATGTATATTCATCCATTATAATTCATCTGTTGATTTGATTTTGTTTGATAAGTCTGAGTCTGCAAAGTAACTAAAGTGGTCAAATAAATGTAGTATGAAGCTGCATAAAATGGAGTGACTCAAAACTGAGGTTAGTTGAGTAAATGTTACTTTCCTAGTGATGGCGGTTTCCAGTAATTAAAATTTGTAAAGCTCTCTTCTGTCTACCGACAGGATCAGTGTTTGTCTGAACGTAGGTCACATAGAAGGTGTTATTTGTGTTGTTGCTAAAGCTGTCTGTAGCAGACTGAAAAAGACTACTTAAAAATAATCAGCTGTGAAGTCTCTCCAGTCACATGGACTGTACAGCAGATATCACAAACCCATCGGCTCAACATATGTATTAACTATTTCTCTTTCCTCTTACATAAGAAATACTCAGTTTCATTATGGTGTTTCTATGCTGTGAAGGCAGAGCTGCAGGACTCTATCAGTACTTTAAAAGGGAAAAGTGTATGAAGCTTTTTCGTGGCTCCAGAGGGAGCTGCGCTGTCGATTGTGTCTGAAATGTGAAAAAAGGATGAAGTCGTCTAGCTCATCCATCCTCTGGTTACTGCTGCTTATCCTGTATTCAGGGGTCTGGAGCAGATGCAGCTGACATGGGGTGACGGTTGAGGGCTTTCTCTGGTTTTGCTGCATCGACACAGATGTAGAAGTGCAGAAGTCAGTGGAGTACTCTTTCAAACGCTGACTTATGTCACTGTACTTTGTGTTTTATCAGCATGCTGGTGTGAGCATTCACAGCTGCCAGCCAAAACAAAGAGGTTACTACTCCAAACAAGCATCAGAGCATTAGTTGATTTAGACTGTAAACTACTGCTCTTTGATATGAGGCTAATGATGGCCTGTGTTATGTTTCTCCCCTATTGCTTCCACCCAGACTTGATCTGTATCGAGCTTCTGGGAAATTTGAGCTGCTGGATCGCATCCTGCCGAAGCTGCAGGCCACCAACCATAGAGTCCTGTTGTTCTGCCAAATGACCTCTCTCATGACAATCATGGAGGACTACTTCAGCTACCGCAACTTTCAATATCTGCGTCTTGATGGTGAGTCCAAAGCTCCTTGTGTTTTCAAAGTGTGTCCTCGTTAAATCTACAAGTGGTTCATAATGTGTTCAGAGGCATTGGTGAAATAGAGCAAAATCTGATCCCTCCTTTACTGCACTCTACTGACGTTTGCTTTAAAGTGATAGTTCAGGATTTTGGACATAGGGCCTCATTTCCAAGTGAGCTGGAGTGTTGGAGATGTGTGGAGACATTTCAAACAAGGCAAATCAGTTATAAAGCCAGACTATTGATGTAAATGTCTGTGTTGATAGAATAATTTTAGATGTGCCACCGCTACAACTCCATCCTATGGGAAACACTGCAAGGCCAAAAAACCTTGATTGGCACATCTCTAATTCCTACACTGTATATATACAGTCATGGAAAAAATTATTAGACCACCCTTGTTTTCTTCAATTTCTTGTTCATTTTAATGCCTGGCTCAACTAAAGGTACATTTGTTTGGACAATTATAATGATAACAACAAAAATAGCTCATGAGAGTTTAATTTAAGAACTAAGGATTATTCATTTTCCATGGTTTTCTTGATAATAACCAAAATTACTTAAATTCTTACATCAGTAGCTATGGCATTGTACCGCCAAAAACACTACTTTTAAGCATTCCATGTTTTCTTTTCTGTTTGCTTTAAACACATGATACACACAAGAGTTAATACTTGATTGCATAACCATTGTTTTTGATGACTGCAGCCATGCGTCTTGGCATGCTCTCCACCAGCTTCTGACATTGTTCTGCTGTCACAGCAGCCCATTCCTGTTGGACAAATTCAAACAAATTTTCTTTGTTTTTGGGCTTGTGGTTCTCCATTTTGAGTTTGATGATTTTCCACAGGTTTTCAATTGGATTAAGATCTGGTGATTGAGCAGGCCAAGGCATGGTGCGAATGTTGTGGTTCTCCATCCAGGCTTTAACTGACCTTGCCGTGTGGCAAGGGGCATTGTCTTGTTGGAAAATCCAGTCATTCGAGGCAGGAAAGAGTTTTCCAGCTGATGGAAGAAGACTGTTCTCAAGGGTAGTCCTGTACTTGACCTGGTTCATTCGGCCTTCACACAATTGCATTTGCCCTGTTCCACTCAGACTGAAACAACCCCAGATCATGACTGATCCACCCCATGTTTTACTGTAGGGGCAAGACAGTCTGGGTTGTAAGCTTCTCCAGGCTTCCTCCTAACCAGTAAGTTGGCTGGAGTGGGCATCAATTCAAAATTGGATTCATCACTGAAGAGAACCTTAGCCCAATCATCAACAGTCCAATCCTTGTGGTCTCGAGCAAAGAGTAACCGGGCCTTCCTCTGCCTTTCATTGATGAAGGGCTTCTTGCGTGCTCTGTGTGACTTCAAACCAGCTTCAACAAGTTGGTTTCGAACTGTCCTTGCCGAGCAAGTCACATTTCTCGACAGTGCCCACTCATTTTAAGGTCCCTGGAGGTCTGACGACGATTCCTGACACAGGAACGGATGAGTGCACGGTCATCTGGTGGGGTAGAAAGACGCTTCCTGCCACGGCCAGGTAGCAATTTGGTAGTGCCATGTTCAGCTTGTTTTTTTTGTTGTAATGAACGGCTGTCTTGGAGATCTTCAGTTTTTTCGCTACCTGTCTCTCACTCATGCCAATTTCCAGCAGTGCCAAGATGGCTGCCTTTGTTGCTTCACATAATTCTTTTGTTTTAGGCATTATGTGAGAGCTGACAACTTCTGAGTTGTGCTACGGCTTGAATGTAAGCAGGAAACCACTCTAGGCCTTTGCATGTGCAGTGCTGCTTGTGACATGAAATGGCCTCTTATATACCCTGGGAATCAATTAAGCTTAAGAATGTCAAATAGGACATAAAGTATTATGTGACCAGCTGCATTTTTTGTTGTGTTCATTGTATTATACGTTTAGTGGTACCAGATATTAGAATGAACAAGAAATTGAAGAAAACAAGGGTGGTCTAATAATTTTTTCCATGACTGTATATATATCCATCATTTTATTAATCATGTGGTAGATTATTGTTTTCATGTTAGAGGAGGACATTTTAAGTTGTCTATGCAGGTTATTTGGTGTGCAAAGCCAAAAGATTTCCTGTCACATTTTGTGCATCAAGCAGATAAACAGGGAGAAACAGGGAGTGTTTTCCAACTTATGCCTGCAAAAAGACACATGAACATAACCTGCTGTTAAATCAGATGCTTTCTTTGTGTAATCCTTTCATCCTTTTATGTATTTGCTGTATTAAAAATCTAATCTTAATGAGGTGACATCCTCATCCTCATCACAGGCGCTCACACTCTGCATCTCAAACAAAGACAATCCTATTTGCCGTCCTGTCTGGAAACAGAGACCTGATGTCACTCTGGAGACAACACGGACATGAATAAAATGTGATCTCTCACGCCATTTTTATTTGGCAGATGAACGAAACTGATAGCAGACTTAATTTAATTAGACATGAACTGGCTGCTGGGTGATTTGATAACATTAAATCCCTGCGTAGTCACATGGCCCTCTCTCACACCTCTGGGACAATTTATTTGGTCAGAGATGAGGCTCAGTATGCGGGCAACATTTTGACTTTCAACTCTCCTTAGATCACAAGACAGACAGTTCATTTCTAAGTGATCCTGCTTTGGTGTTTCAGGAACCACCAAGTCTGAGGACAGAGCGGCGCTGCTAAAGAAATTTAATGAGGAAGGATCTCAGTACTTCATCTTCCTGCTCAGCACCAGAGCCGGGGGCCTCGGCCTCAACCTGCAGGCTGCAGACACTGTCATCATCTTTGACAGTGACTGGAACCCACACCAGGTATGCCGCTCAGCAGATGGTATCATTATAAGTTGAAGAGACAGGTACTCACAGTGTGAGTGCTTCATTACACAAGTGTTGAGCATGTTGTTTGTCATGCTGGCAGTTCTTGGGAGATGCAAACAAAAGCAGATTTAAAAGGATACTTACTGAGGATGTTTTGTGTTGAGGCAACTGAAATAAACATTTCTCCTTCATCTGCGGATCCCAGGACCTCCAGGCTCAGGACCGAGCTCACCGCATCGGTCAGCAGAATGAGGTGCGTGTGCTTCGACTCTGTACCGTCAACAGTGTGGAGGAGAAAATCTTGGCAGCTGCCAAATACAAACTCAATGTGGATCAGAAGGTCATTCAGGCGGGCATGTTCGACCAGAAGTCCTCGAGCCACGAGCGCCGTGCCTTCCTCCAGGCCATTTTAGAGACAGAGGAGCAGAATGAGGTATGACTACGTAACAAGCTTTATCTTGGAAGTAATACCAAGCTATTTTTCATGTTGTCTTGTCATATATAATAATATAGGAGGCTTTTCCCTCTAGTTAAATTATGTATACTGCTTTTGATTGAGTTACTGCAGAGACATCTCCTGAGATATGATCACATCCCTCACCCATAATATTACATGATACGTTATGCAGTCTCGGCTTTTTAATTGCTATTTGATAAGATCTGAGAGTCATACGTGACTGATTGTATGTGGCTTCTGTTTTCCTGAAACACTCAAAACTGAGACTGTGTTTTAATGTTTTCATTCCAGGAGGAAGACGAGATCCCTGATGATGAGACCCTCAACCAGATGATCGCCCGCAATGAAGACGAATTTGAGCTCTTCATGGTGAGAAAAGCATATATTTTTGTGAGATCTGATCAACATTTAAATTGCACAATGACACTCTGACATGACTGGCCTTAAAGAGAAGCTGGTCATCTTACATCTAACTCCCAGTAATAGCAGGGTGTGGAGATCATTATTTGTGTGAAATGTCATCATTTGTTCAGGCACCTTCAGATTCAATAGACGCTTCCTCTCGTACAGTAAATGGTTGCATCGCCAGGACTCACAGTCACCTTGTCGCTCACTGTTTGTTATTGTGAACATTCATTATATTCTGTTGTTTTTAGGATGATCAATAGTAAGTGTAAACCAAACCTGACCAGAATGTAGTTTTTATCCCATGACATTAAAGTATTAATCCAGTTTAAAGACTTCATTTATGTGGGAAAACATAAAGGAACCAGGATTCATGTCTTTTCTTCTCTGTAGCGCATTGACATGGACCGGCGCCGGGAGGACGCCAGGAACCCAAAGCGAAAGCCTCGTCTCATGGAGGAGGACGAGTTGCCTTCTTGGATCATCAAAGACGAAGCTGAGGTGGAGCGGCTCACATATGAGGAGGAGGAGGAGAAGATGTTCGGCCGAGGATCACGCTGTCGTCGGGACGTGGACTACAGTGACACTCTGACTGAAAAACAGTGGCTGCGGGTAAAGACTGTGCATATATAGCTGTTAAAAAGCTATATAAAAAGCAAATATGGAAACTGCTGTAACATCTTAAGATGTATTTCTTCTACTTCAATCTATCAGTCTAGTTATTGTTATTTATTGAGACTAACAGTACAAACCACAGAAGAATGACATAATTGTCAGGACAACAAAGGTCAACAAAGCTGGATATACATGACAGCTTTATATACATGACAGTGCTGGTGGCCACGGTGCTCATGTCTTCTTTCCCGAGACGCATTTTGGGCAGTTTGTCCAAGTAGAGTTACCGTCATGCATGCCGGCATGTTAACACGATCAAACTTGATGGCCCTAATATACATTGTTGATGATGCAAAGTTGATTTTAGAAGCAGGAAAAGTGTTCAAGCATCAAGATTTTAGTTAGTATTACAACAAGAAGCAGTGATGTCTAGAGGACTGGATCAGAGCATCTCCAGAACTGCAGCTCTGGTGGGCTGTTCCTGGTCTGCAGTGGTCGGGATCTATCAAAAGTGGTCCAAGGAAGGACCAGTGGTGAACCAGAGACAGGGTCATGAGAGGACAAGGATCACTGATGCAGGTGGGGAGTGAAGGCTGGTCCTGGTGGTCTGATCCGACAGACCAGAGGATTAATGCTGCTGAATATAGAAAGGAGTCAGGATACACAGAGCAGAGCAGTTTGTTGTGTTTGGGGCTGTTTTGGCAGAAAAAAAGGGACCATCACAGTATTAAGCAGATGGCCTTAATGTTACGCCTCTATATGTCTTTTCATTGACTGTGGCAAAGAAACATTGAGGCCGAGGCAACAGTATATTGAAAGCTTTAATTCAGAGATGTTTAATTAATAGAATAGAAATGTGTAGAGACATGTAGAAGGATGCTACAGAGCCTGTCTACAAAAGCTTGAAATGATTGATAGACATTTTCCATCTGGATGTTTTCACAGGCCATTGAGGATGGCAACCTGGAAGAGATGGAGGAGGAGATCCGACTGAAAAAGCGGAAACGCAAGAGACGTCAAGACAAGGACTCATCTAGCAGAGATGACGGAGGCTCCAAGGCCAAGAAGAAACGTGGGCGTCCACCAGCTGAGAAACACTCCCCTAACCCCCCCAAACTCACCAAGCAAATGAACACCATCATCGACACCGTCATCAACTACAGAGACGGGTAGGTAGATTTAATGTTTCACTGGATTCTCTGTCTGCTATCTGTTTGCAAATTCAATATCCATCTTGTATGCATGATGTTTGGTCACAGATTTTGGGAGCAACATAATGTTTTTAGGGCAATTTGAGAGAAAGTTTTCTGTTGCTGTTTTGCATTGACGTGGATACTATTCTGATTCTGACTCTAGCACAGGAAGGTGATTCATAGTGCTGTTTACAGAGTGCAGAGTGTTTTTCATTCAGGGGGGAAAAAAAAAAAAAATATATTCAATGGTCCAACCCTTTGTGTACATCCCACTTATAAGCTGCTCAAATCAGAGTGACACTACATTAGCTCTAAGAATCACTGTGTTTATGAAAAGAACATCTCTTTCACTTTATCTTGTCATCCATTTTCCATTACAAATTAATACTATAACAATGCTCTTTGGTGGATTATTTTTTTGTCGGGTAATATTGGGACTTCTGGGAAATGTAGTTGGAGCATAAAGAGACGATATACGCCACAGAGATCAAAACAGAATCTCGACAAAAAGTGGTGTTTTTGGTGAAACTAGCCTCTACTTCAGGTGAAACAAGGATGGAACAAGGTAAAAACAAACATTGTTTTCATGATGAGAGAGTCTCTGCTTTCATTTGAATAGATTTGTGTTTTCAGAGTCATGGTACAAAGACATGGTACAAAATAGGGCTTTGACTCCAAACTTTGTTTTTCGAATATAATTCAAGTATTTACAAAAATAAAGATATTCGAGTGAATATTAGGCGTCCCTTAATATTCGAACCTGATATGGGCAATATTTTTTGTAAATGTGTTTGCTCGTAAACGTTATGTTCAATTTAGATTCCAAGGCTTTTTCACGCCTGGTGAAGTTGTGAATCGTGAGCTCATTAGCAAGGCTATTATTGGTCATCTTGGCTCCTGTAGGTGACGTCAGCATCCAGGTTAGTGCCTATTTTGCATATCAAAACAATGGCCACAACAACTATGCCTGAGGAAATCTACACTCCAGACCATCTGAAAAGCAACGTGTGCCACTACTTTGGGTTCCCAAAGGAACAGGGAAAAATCATGATTAAGGACAAAGCGATATGTAAAATATGTAGGACCAAACTCACGTACCACGCAACAGCCAGCAACTTGAGAGCCCACCTGTCAACACTACATCCCGGTAAGCTGGAAGAGAGGGAGGGATCGGGGGCGAGGCAGAAACGACTCCGCGCTATCTCCTTCACGAGGCCTCCCATATGCCCGTCAAAACAGAGCGACAGATTTACTGATACGGTTCGTTTGCAAAGATATGAAGCCAATTAACGTGATATATGGGAACGGGTTTCAAGCTTTTGTCCACAAACTGGTTTGATGCCTATATAGGTCTTACTGAAGGCATTTGATGGTCAAAATATTATTAATAAATATTTGAATATATTAAAATATTAATATTAATAAACAAATGAAATTCGAATATGATTTTTGGCCAAAAGTCAAAGCCCTTGTACAAAATATTTTGTGGGTCATGAAAGATGACTCAAAAATGCTGAAACAAGGCACTTTCGGTTTTATAAAATAGCTGGCACTCAATGAGTTAATTTAATTATGTCTGCATGTTTGATCATTAGTTACTGCTTTGTTAGTTTTCTTGATTTTTTTTAATGTAGTTTTGCTTCATGACTTGACAGCACGTCTCTGGCAACGCATATCAGGCAGTTCCGTCGTGGAAATTAACACGCTAATTTCAAGAGCCCTAGTTACGATGCATTACATCTGTAGTGTCATATTAGCAGTGATAGTACTTATATTACATTTACCATGATTTGTTTTTGAGTGTAGAAGATGAGAGGCCACACTTTGATTGTCTAATGGAAAGTTTAGATTCCTCCCTGGTCAGCAGACTGAAAATGAACAGCCATGAAGTCATATCTTTGGAGCAGCAAACTTTGGTAAACAGTCTTGTATTATTTCAGTCCAGCAGTTAATGTGTATTTATGTTGTTGGTCCTGTCGTCTGCATTTATTTCCTTTTTTGTACACAATCATAAATGTGTGTGTCTCTGTGTGTGTGTGTGTGTGTGTGTGTGTGTGTGTATAAATATACACTATATTGCCAAAAGTATTCGCTCACCTGCCTTGACTTGCATATGAATTTAAGTGACATCTCATTCCTAATCCATAGGGTTCAATATGACGTCAATTCACCCTTTGCTGCTATAACAGCCTCAACTCTTCTGGGAAGGCTGTCCACAAGGTTTAGGAGTGTGTTTATGGGAATTTTTGACCATTCTTCCAGAAGCGTATTTGTGAGGTCACACACTGATGTTGGATGAAAAGGCCTGGCTCTCAGTCTCTGCTCTAATTCATCCCAAAGGTGTTCTATCAGGTTGAGGTCAGGACTCTGTGCAGGCCAGTCAAGTTCATCCACACCAGACTCTGTCATCCATGTCTTTATGGACCTTGTTTTGTGCACTGGTGCACAGTCATGTTGGAAGAGGAAGGGGCCAGCTCCAAACTGTTCCCACAAAGTTGGGAGCATGGAATTGTCCAAAATGTCTTGGTATGCTGAAGCATTCAGAGTTCCTTTCACTGGAACTAAGAGGCCAAGCCCAGCTCCTGAAAAACAACCCCACACCATAATCCCCCCTCCACCAAACTTTACACTTGGCACAATGCAGTCCAACAAGCATCATTCTCCTGGCAACCGCCAAACCCAGACTCGTCCGATATGTCACTCCAGAGAACACGTCTCCACTGCTCTAGAGTCCAGTGGTGGCGTGCTTTACACCACTGCATCCGACGCTTTGCATTGCACTTGGTGATGTATGGCTTGGATGCAGCTGCTCGGCCATGGAAACACATTCCATGAAGCTCTCTGTGCACTGTTCTTGAGCTAATCTGAAGGTCACATGAAGTTTGGAGGTCTGTAGTGATTGACTGTGCAGAAAGTTGGTGACCTCTTCACACCATGCTCCTCAACATCCACTGACCCCGCTCCGTCAGTTTACGTGGCCTACCACTTCATGGCTGAGTTGCTGTCGTTTCCAAACACTTCCACATTCTTATAATACAGCTGACAGTTGACTGTGGAACATTTAGGAGTGAGGAAATGTCACGACTGGATTTGTTGCACAGGTGGCATCCTATCACAGTTCCACGCTGGAATTCACTGAGCTCCTGAGAGCGAGCCATTCTTTGTAGATGTAAATGTTTGTAAATGCAAATGTTTGTAATGGAACACCTGATTCTGATTATTTGGATGGATGAGCGAATACTTTTGGCAATATAGTGTGTGTGTGTATATATACGTATATATATATATATATATATATATATATATATACGTGTATATATATATATATATATATATATATATATATATATATATATATACACGTATATAAATATATATACGTACACATAGATAAACGTATATACTGTATATACGTACGTATATATGTATACACGTATATATCTGTATATACGTGTCTACATATATATATATATATATACGTACACACACATAGGTGAATATTAAAGAGACAGACACACACGCACACATGTGTGCGTGTGTGTCTGTCTCTTTAATATTCACCTATACATGAAGCAACATGTGTG
The DNA here is from genome assembly GCA_029721515.1 of Synanceia verrucosa. Classification (NCBI taxonomy): domain Eukaryota; kingdom Metazoa; phylum Chordata; class Actinopteri; order Perciformes; family Synanceiidae; genus Synanceia; species Synanceia verrucosa. The sequence continues at coordinate 10,850,971 of CM056551.1, read as the reverse complement.
TTTGTGTTTCCATTACTCAAATATGCGCTGGCCGACTACTCTGTAAGAGCTTCTTTCCAGGAAAGTGCTACCTGCCTTCCAGAAGTCAAATTCTTTCCTCTCCCAGATGATGGTTGTTCATCCCAGAGCATCTCATTCATAGCTCTGGCACTCCTCAATTCACTAGACTGGGACAGACTTTTCACTCCTCTGTGCTGAAATGCCATTTCCCCATAAAATAAAGCATAACATTCCAAAGTGCATAAAGTCAAACATGAGTGCAACTTAAATTTGATTTCATGCTATGAGGAAGTTAATAAACTTATATCTCTGTGGTGGAGCGAGGCAGTGGTCTCAGCTCTGTAAAACATTAAAATGTCCATATAAATCGAGTATGTCACGCACAGATGTTGATGCTTGCTATCAGTTGTTTTACCATCTTGCTGTCACAAGCCGCTGGAAAACAACTGAATCCTTCACAGACACATTTCCATTCGTTCTGGTGTTTTCCATGGAAGACAACAACTGGATCTGTTCTCAGGGGTCCCTGTTTCTGCAGGATTTTTATTTAAAGTAGAAAAAGATGTTGCAGATGAGTGCAAAACTTGTCATGCACAAGTTTCCAGTGGTGGCACAGAACTAGGGAATTTTAATACGACCAACCTCATCGTGCATTTGAAGGAAGGTGACCAGATTTCTGAAATGAAATCCGGGGACATTTCCAGCTCAGGGGATGAGGGTGATGGTACAGGCTTCACGGTTCATTGTTTATGGCAAGCCTTTTTAACATTTAATCGAACCACACTCCTATCTGTAATTGCATTTTAGATATCCATAATAGCATTTCTCCTCGTCAAAATGTAAATGTAATTCTGACTAGTCAGAAGGGTCATTAAAGATATCTGCAATAACATTCTTACTAGTAGAAATGTTATTTTAAGATATCTACAACTTTGATTGTACTAGTCAAAACTAAATTTTAGATATCTAAAAATCCTTAAAAATTGTAAGTGGCCATTTTAACATTTCATAGCTCGACAGGATATGTATTACAGATATATGTAATTAAATTCTTCCTAGTCAAACAGAACATTTCAGTTATCCACAGTGACATTCTTCCTAGGACAAATGACGTCACTTTTGCCATTTATGTTTATTGGGCTTTCAATTTCAGATATCCACAATTACATATTATCTAGATATCTAGAATGATGATTCTGGGTATCTGCAATTGAAATCTTACTAGGAAAAACTCCCATTTCAGATATCTTAAATCCAATTGATACTAGTCATAATTTTCATTTCAGATATCCAAAATAAAAAACTATTCCAGAGACCCAGAACAGATATCCACAATACATTTGTGGATATCTGCAATTGTATTGTTGCTAGTCGTAATTCTAATTGTAGATATCTGAAATCATATTTTACAAGTCATAATACGAATTGTGGCTATCCATAATGACATTTTTACTAGTCACATTGTATTTTGGACATTAAAAATTACATTCTGGATATCGCTCTCTATGTTGGGATGTCAAGAAATACATGCTGTCCTCACAAATCTGCCCTACAATTTCCCTCCACTCGAACTGTAGCCTAGCAACTTGATCGCCATGCATCTGCTCTGTGCTCATACCCCGCACAGAGCGCCACATTTTCTGTTCTTTGTGAAACCAGTTTGAAAATAAATATGGGGTGCAAAAGCTCTTATTACTGATGGGTGCACTTCATGTTCCACTGAAATCTACCTCACCGTACCTGTAGCGAACCATGACCCCCACACCGAGGTACATATTGAACTGTGACATGTGGGTACTGTTACACCCCTATTCAGAGATTATAGTTATGGTAGTGAGCAGCTGTTCTAGTCTGTGCTCAACATGCTCCCGCAGGCTTTCTGCTTACTACCCGGCTACCATAATAACCGTTTTTCTAGTAAACACACAACTTTTTTTTTTTTCTCAATCATAAAACGCTGAAATCGGGAACGTTTTCATGGAATGCTTTGACCACAAACTGTTCATCCAAAATGGGGACTGTCCCCGTCTGGTCTCCTTAATTTGAAACAGCATCACATAAATCAGCAGGAGGATTTTCAGGGTCTTCCAATTAATCAATCAAATTTTATTTATATAGCACCTTACAACAGCCAAAAGGTGCACAAGGTGCTTTCCAAAATAAGATAAACACAAAAGTAAGCAACTATGAAAACCAACATGTACATAAAAACAACAACATGAAAGAGGAGTCAACAACCATTAAAAACATAAAAACAACAGAGATAAAAAACATGTATGCACATAAAACAGCAACAGTAAACAGTAAAGGACAGTCGGCTATGTGCCAAATGCTATCCTGAATAAATGTGTCTTTAGCTCATATTTAGAGTCTCAGATGGACTGTAGCCGTACCGGGAGTAAATTCCATAGCTTTGGGCCAAAGACTGCAAATGAACGATCACCATGCTTTCTATATCTGGGTTTGGGAACAACCAATGAGGTGACTGGATGGTAACTCTTCAGTGAGGAAGGTCGGGGCTAGACCATTGATGGCTTTGAATATGTACAATAAGACTTTAAACTCTACCTGCACTGCACCGGGAGCCAGTGGAGAGAGCGGAGAATTGGGGTGATGTGGGAGTGTTTGGAGGTGTTAGAAAGGAGGCGTGCTGCTGCATTTTGCACCAGCTGAAGTTGATGGAGGAGAGAGTGGTTTAGTCCAGCGTAAAGGGCATTACAATAATCTAACCTCGAGCTGATGAAGGCATGGATAGCCTTTCGAGGTCAGCGTGGGACAAGAAAGGTTTGACTTTTGCAAGCAGCCTTAGATAGAAAAAGCTCACCTTCACCACTGAACTGACCTGTTTATCATATTTTTATTTATTCTATTCAGTTGTAGAATATGCTTATGTTTATGTTAAAGTAGTGGTTATTTTGCACTTTATATATGTTTAAATATATTTTTTAGTTTTTATTGGATTTATTATTTTTCAGGGTAGTCTAATTTATTTTTTATTTATTTTATTCAATTGTAGAATATTCTTATGTTTAAGGGTAATGTTTATATAACCCATTGGTAAATAATGAATGGGTCTGTTTTTCTCAGACATACTGTTGCTGACTTTTGTTTGACTCTGTTTGAGTAATATCACTTGGCCTTGTCTAACATTCCATACTACAAAATAAGTTATAAAAGTATGTGTGATTCGTGCTGATATCTGATCGATATCGGTACTGGCCAATAGTCAAGGCTGCAATTTTGGGATACCCTTAAAAATCACAATGGCTCACTAAGTTGCCTCTTTTCGCATTTATCAAACTTTTGGGAGATTAGTTGAGGAGCAAATTGCAGTTAAAGACCTTCTTGTCAGTAATAGCAAGAGGATGATTTTTCAAGGATGTCTTCTTCCTGTCTCAAAAGAAAATCTTGAAATGGCAATTATGAGAATGAAAAATGGAAGGACAATATGTGAAATAGTCTCCGCTCTCTTTCTGACTTGAATTATCCCTCAGTTGGCAGCAGGGAGTCTATATATTCATCCATACGTGCCTTGATAATGAATAGATAAGTGCCACATCTGCTGTCACAGTTCTGTATTGTGCATTTTCTTCAACATCCTGAGCGTATTGAGCTTCTCGTTATTTTTCTTATCATTCTTGTTGCAATATTGTAATTCTTTCCGTGTGCTGATCTTACTTGTCGCTTACATTGTTAACAACCAGCCTGGTCCTGAGCACCTCCTGAGGTGGAGGTGACGCGGCTCCGCCTGGAAGCGAGGGAAAATAAGATTAAGACACGCTGGTTCATAAACGTTAATATAATTGACCGTCAATAGTGCAGAAGTGTTCTGTGTAGTTTATAATCTCCGTCCGTGCTTTAGGAGCAAAATATAGAGTGTTTAAGTGCCTCGGGTTATGTTGATAAGTCTAGCAAAGCATACCAACTCACTGGTGTTGTCCTTTGTCCGCTCCAGGGTGTCCGGCCGAAAAGAGTCCCCTGGGATACAAACAGCATAATAAACGTTCCGGGAGGGACCAAGTGTGAGGATAACGGAGGGAATGTTGGTAGTTGTGTTAAGAGGGGTGTACTGCATTCATGATTTATAGGGAGATTTCTCTTGTAGCAGTAAGCAGTAAAGAAACTTAATGTAAATTAAATTAATGGTAAAAGTATAATTAGTGTAACGTAGTCGATTTGTTATGCAGCCAAGTAAGGGTAGAGGTGGAACCCCTATGAGTGGTTAAGTCCAATTACTTTGGCTAGGGACCCAGTATAAAAGGCGCTAGTTCATATTTGTCTGAGTTCTTAGTCAGAGACTGGTGTGCTGCTGTGTTTTGCAATGACGTCTGTAAATAAATCACCCCGGTGGGGGTACAGCCCATGACCGCCTGTGCCTTGTCCTCATCTGTATTGTTTCTTCCAGCTGCCAAATGGTCATCCCAACACGCTCTTTCTGAAAACTTTATTAATTAATTTTGCAGAAGGTATATCAATTTTTGCCTCTGTGTGTTAATTTCAAAAATACTGACTTTGTTTAACCCCTCAGTGGTCGCACCATAGAGACCCCTTGAGCCCTCGCAGTTCTCCGTCGTGGTGGGATTCATCTCGAAGTCTTGAATGCTAGTCGGTCTTGTGAAAATGGCGCTGGTAGTGTTAATGTTGTGGAGAGAGTAGTCAGACTGGAAAAGTAATTCAGGAAGTGATGTTTTTAGAGCACCAGTCGCAGCCCGTCTCTGTTTTCCCTTGACGGAGTGACGGACAGTTAAAAAAAAACTTTCATGCACCCAGAGAGAACAGACAGGCTCTCCATCAACATAGAGGGCTCTCCATGTCCATGTACAGCAATTTATGGAGTACGTAAGTTTGCCTTAACGGGCTCCAGTAATAGTAATAGTGTCATAAAAGTGTACTACTGGAAATATATTGTTTTTTGTAGTAGATTTGAATTAAGGTAAGGCAGAATTGAGGCAAGTCCTATTATTTTACATGAATAAACCTATAATTTGAATATTATAAATTATTGGTATTCATTAAAGCTGGGCATAAAACTTTCTGGAGAGTGCAAAGGCACCTTCCTAAGTCATGATCTTGTGAGGAAGCAGTTCTTTATCGTAGGCACTATTACTAGTTGAACAGACCATGGTACATGGGGGCTTAAAAAAAGGAGGGGGGAAACAACCAAAAGCGCTTTCAAAGAGTGAGTGAGAAAATTAAAAAAAATATCAAATCCTTTCTACGAAAGAAAGAGCTCACAGAGGAGTAAATGATTAACGCTAAATCTACAAAGGATGCTCCTCGGGAGGTAAGCATGAACGTAGAAACTACGAACAGGGGGCGCTCCTAAGGAGGTAAAGATGAAAACACTAAGCTACAAAAAAGGACACTTCCAAGGAGGTAAGTGATCTTAAATCTACACAGAAACACAAAATCACTCTTTCCAGACAAAGCACATGGCATCGAGAAAATCCTTTGCAGTATGTTTGAGGACATGAATGCAGCAATGAGCACATGGGGCAAGACAAATCACAGATGTTGGAGAACACGAGGGACAGGAAGCAAAGCAATCGGAAACAAGAGAGAGACAACGTTACTACAAAATAAAACCTGCAGAAAGACAGGACAATGAATGAACAAGACAAAACTGTTTAACCTAACTGAATTGACCGGACGTGACAGATCGATATGTTTGTAAAAAGGGCAACGTTATCATGAAGTTGTTTTGTGTTACCAGGTCGGGAAGACAACTCAGTGAGGTCTTTGTCCAGTTACCATCCAGGAAGGAGCTCCCTGAATATTATGAGCTGATCAGGAAACCTGTGGACTTCAAGAAAATCAAGGTACATTAACTAGGACCTGGTGCTTCATACGAATGATATCTGGTCTGACAGTTCAACAACAAATGTTCTTTACTTACTTACCTCCGCAAAGGAGGTTATGTTTTCACCGGGGATTGTTTATTTGTATGTATGTTGGTTTGTTGGTTTGCAAAATAACTCAAAAAGTTGTGGACAGATTTTGACGAAATTTTCAGGGTTGGTCCAAAGTGGCTTTATTTATAACATTAATTTTTGGTAGTGATCGGATCCAATTCGACGGCACCTCCAAAAAATTATTGGTTTTAAGTTAGGCCACTTCCGGCCAATCCTGAAAATGACGTCAAAAACCATAACTTTTTGAGTTACTTTGCAAATCGACAAACGAACAAGCCCCGGTGAAACCATAACCTTCTTGGCGACGGGGGTAACTTTAAACAAAAAAGGTCTGCGTGCTTTGCTAGTTGATAAGTCTATTTTAATGTCATGCCATTTTTTTACTGGACTTTTTAAATTATTGCTGGTTAAAAACAGGCCTAACGATGAGGGTCATTTATGAAGATTTACTTCAGTTCTGAGACTAAGCCAAGACATTGGACATCACATTGGCAGAAGGCTCACAGACCTGAGAGGGAAGAGTGTGAACCAAGCTGGTGTTTTTTTCTGTGAACAGGATCGAGTGAGGAACCATAAATACAGGGGAGTGGGAGACCTGGAGAGGGATGTGATGCTGCTTTGTCACAACGCTCAGACATTCAATTTGGAGGGATCCCAGGTCACATCCCCATATACTTTACCTTTGTTCTATTCTTTTGTATCTGTTATGAATGCTTTGCATTAATGTCTTCTCATTTCTGTCCACCTTTTGTCCAGTCCTCTCCTCTCTCTGTACTCATGTATACATGCCATTCATGCTGTTAATGGAACTGCTTATATTCATGTTATTCAGCCTTTTTTCCCTCCCCGCAGATATACGAGGACTCCATTGTCCTTCAGTCAGTGTTCAAGAGTGCGAGGCAGAAGATAGCCAAGGATGAAGAGAGTGATGATGACAGCGATGAGGATGATGATGACGAGGATGAGTCAGAGACTGAGGGTGAGGCACACCATTTCTTGGTCGCTCATTTAAATTCTATGTTGTGAATCCAGGGATCGCTGCTCTGGTTTGAGATTCCCTTTATCACCATCCTACTGGGAGCAGCATGGACTGCTACAGAGCATCAATATTATACTAATGTCGTGTAATACACAGAAATATGTCATACTGGGGGATATTAATAAGACATGACTTTCAATGCATGGAATTCTTGTCGACTCCATCTGCATCCGTCCTTCTCTTCCGTTGTTTCTGAAAGGAAATGTCCACTCAGTCGTTAGCATAAAGCAATGACGCAGGTTACCAATGCTAATCAACAAGGTTTTGAATAATGTGAACTCTGGCACGAGCTGTGTAAACATTAGCTGTGCCAAGTGTGGAAATAACTGAAGGGTGAAGGTGAAAGTTTTTATGCCTCTGCAGCAGCTTACATACTGGAGGCTTTTGTCCCTCCAGTCGTACATACTGTACACAACATTATTCAAACGCTTTGAGCACATTTCTATGATTTTGGCACGGACATCAACCATTTGACTCATGGATGAAATTATTTGATTTTGATTAAAATTTTTGTCCAAAACTCAAGAATACACATTATGTGTTAATTACATCAATTTCAACTGAACTGGTTGGTGGAGTCACGTGACCTCAAGGCTGTAATTCAAGTTCTTTCTAGTTTTTGTGGTGGCTTTGACGAGAGCGAAAAGGTATTTTAATCACCTCAAGACCCACGTTAATCAGTTGTATCAGTGTGTGCTAGATTTAGAATATTTTCACAGCTTTACCTTGCTTTGGAAGATAGCATTTTTGTATGTACAGTATTTACCCCCCATCAAAATCTGAATGTCATAGTGATGGAACCGCCCTTAAATTCAGTGACAAGATATGAAATATGAAAACTTGTTGAAGATGCTTGAAAAATTATTTCAACAATAAGATCAATTTAAATATGAGCATTATCTGTGTTTTCTCCCTGAGCCGCTGATGCTAAATCACTGCTATCTTTTCCTTGTGCTACGTTTATTCAGCAAAGTCTGTGCGGGTTAAGATCAAGCTGAGTAAGGAGGCACGCAGCCACGACAAAGGCAAGAAGAGGCAGAGCCGAGGGAAGGCCAAGCCAGTGGTCAGCGATGACGACAGCGACGACGACCTGGATGACAATGTAGGTTGTTACATAATCACTGTTTCACTCAGGAAAAAAACCTGCCCATTTCCAACACAGCAGTGTGTAATTATGACCTGTGTCAATGAGAAAAATACACTCAGATGGAAAACACAAAACATTATAATAATCAAATAATGTTAGTAATATTGGCTACCACAGTTTTTAAAGTGTAATGGTTTTTATTAGAAGTAGCATGCTCAGGGCTGTTAGAATATTTCCATCCAGAGTCTTGCTGGTTTCCTTTCCTCAGTCTATTCAGCAGCCAATTAATTGCAGTTGAACTGTTAGTAGAAAAAACTCTGGGCCCAAACATTCACTATGAAACAGAAACTAAGCTTTGTACCATGGAATCTCTTTTGAAGACTACCATATTTACTGAAAGGTCAAAAACACTGCAACTAAGGACTTTGTCCAATAATTCTTCTATTAGTTATTTGCATGGACTCAAATATTTGTTCATGTAATTTAAAAAAACAAGAGCCCATCACAAAAAAGTCATATTTAATTTACATTAATACAAAAAAGTGAAAAGCAGCACATCCTGAAATTTGAGAAACAGGAACCAGTGAGCTTTTAGCTGGACCAATCAGCTTAATATTGAGGTGATAAAAGAAATTGTGAAATTAGAAATCTATTGTGTTGACCCTCGTCTTCAAACCGCCCTGCATTGTCTTATTTGCTGACAGCACAATGAAACTAATAATGAGAAATTAAAGCCATGGCAACCAATACTTGGGACTCAATTTCACATAATTAGCACCTAATAGAGCCTCTTCTGGCTCCCACCACACATCAGGCACACTTCAGGTTTATCTGATGTGTTCGCTCACCTAATTTTATTGAAGATGGTTTCAGTGGATGCTTTGTTGTTCCAGTGTGACGCGTGGACTGCCTCCTGCGCTCTGCTGTATAGTCCCTGAGCAAGGCACTAAACCCTCATGTGTCCACAGGCAGCATGTAGCTGCTGACCTCCATCAAACATTCTTCACCAAATGTCCTGCTCTGACAGCAGTCTTAGGGTTTCTCATGTTGAAATACAACAGCTCCAGACCAGTGAAGCAGGCACTGACAGTGAATTATTCACTTCCATGCTGTTTTCACACTGAGGCTGGGCTTTATGGACCAAAAATCACATCATATCTATTTTTGGCTGAACAGTGATTCACAATATACCCTCTCTGGCCCCTTCATCAGGAACACCTTAAGGCGTGAAAATCGCTCACCTTTGGGTGTAATTCGCTGTTTTGAAGCCAAATGTTTTAAACATTAAACAACCTGTTTATACCACAGATCAGTTTCAGCATTGCCTAATACTGCTACTGATATTTGCCTGGTTCGAATGGTTGGTTCGAATCCCGGGCCCGGCACCTTTCTGTGTGGAGTTTGCATGTTCTCCCCGTGTCTGTGTGGGTTCTCTCTGGGTACTCCGGCTTTCTCCCACCATCCAAAAACATGTATGGGGATTAGGTTAATTGGCTAATTTAAATTGACCGTAGGTGTGAATGTGAGTGCGATGAGGTGGAGACTTGTCCAGGGTGTACTCTGCCTTCCGCCCTAAGACAGCTGGGATAGGCTCCAGCCCCCCCGCGACCCTATGAGGATAAGCGGTAGATAATGGATGGATGGATATTTGCCTTCTGTTACTACTGTTGACTAGTTTAAAGCATTTATGTGTCTACTTTCTTAATATAGGCCGTTATGCTGTTACACTATCCACTTGCTACTGTAACATGTAAATTTCTCTGTTGGTGGGATGAATAAAGGTTGATCTTATATCTCATCTACAGATAAATACATAAATATTATCAGGTTCTCAAAAGTATTTCAGTTTCACTTTTACCTTCAGGGCTGCCCTAATACCTTAATCACAGATTCAACAAGGTGCTGGAAACATTCCTCAGATATTTTGATCCTCATTAACATGATAGCATCACTCAGTTGCTGCAGATTTGTCGACTGCACATCCATGATGCAAATCTCCCTTTGCACTATATTTCACTCTTTGATGTTCTGGATTATTAGATATTGGTTGCATCCCATGGCTGTTATGAACATGCACACAGCTTCAAATGTTGTTTTGAAGAGCTATTTTATTTATTTATTTATTTATTTATTTATTTATTATATTATTGAATACAAATTGAAAGCTACACTTTTACTACTTGACTGCTCATGTCCATACAGGAAGATACATCTTCAAATGTGTTGAGGATTCAGCAGAAACACTGTTGTGATGTGTTGCTCAAGTGTTCCATAGTTATGTCAGTAAATAGCTCTTGGAACAAGCCAAAGGCTAAAGATGATGTTTTCCTTCCATTTATTTGGACAACAGAAAAAAAGAATTGTGGGAAGAAAGAAGGGGACCATACAATATAATACATAAAAATATATGTTTGGTTGTAAAAAAAAAAACAAACTCTAGCAGTGCTCTGATAATAAAAAAACATCTGTATAAGGAAATAAAGTCTGATTAGGATCTAAGACAAAGAGTGGCAGAAAAATATCGAAATATGTCCAATTAGACATAACACGATGGTAGAAAAAAAAAACATACAGTTTTCAGTCTGAATCTCTGCTAACAGAAGTATGAATCCAGTTCTAGAGCATGACAAGCCCTTTCTGATGTTCCTCTTTATATTTATTTATTCGGCTTATTGACCTGCGACGCCGCTCGACGGACAAAGAACCTTCATCACACCATGTCGTCCTTCATGTCAGCCCTGAAATGTCCATTAATGTCTTTTATCTCTTTCTTTCTTCAGGATCAGTCAGACAAGAGCGACGATGACTGAGGACAAATGGATATTGTTTATAGCACTTATAAACAAAAAGGGCCGTATCTTCCATCACCGTTGTTCAGGTTCATATTCTGTATTTTTTCATTTCTACTTCATTTGTCATCTCTGTCTGTCTGTAGTGTTTTGTCACACCTTCTTCTACCAGCTTGGAAATATATTACTAATAATCAATAAGCTACAGCAATACCAATCTGCATATATTCCTGTTTTTAAGACAATTTTTAGTATATTTTATAACTCTGTGCTTTAAAAGCCGATTTAAATTCTGTATGGAAAAAAAAGAAGAAAAAAAGGTTTGGTTGTTTTATGCGCTTTCGCTTTATTTGTACTTGCTTGCTTGCACTTTTAGAAAATGAAATATTAATATCAAAATTTTAAGAATGTGTAATGAATATATAGAATTTGGGGAACCACTTTTGACAAAAAAGGCAATCAATCAAGTTTTTAATTTTTGGATTCATTGGTTCACCTTGTGCAGTGCCAAATTTTAGAAGAATTGATCGTTCTCTAAGCCCCTCCCTCTGACCAGCGATTGTCCAATCATAGCTTAGCAACCGTAGCTAGGCACAGCCAGCCCTTCAAGAGTGCGGACAGAGGCATACAGCCAAAAGCAAAAGAGCAAAACTGGATTAAAAGTTGTGTTTCAGCATTGAATGTCCGATTGTCCAGTGCTACGCAAATAATAATAATAAATGTATTATTATTATTACAGTATTATTAATACTACACGCTGTAATAATCCAAAGTTCCTCGGTGAAAAAAAAAAAAAAACTTACCGTGTGTGGCTAACTGGAGTATCCACTGATTATGTTTTAGCTGCTCTGAGATGCTATCAGAGTTCAGGCTAACGTTAGCCGCTCTGTCCCGCTCTCTACGTCAACACGCCAGAGCGTTTGCCAAACTCACCGTTAGTTGGTCTTCCTTCTTAACACCTTTTCCAAACAGAGTTGGAGTACAACAGAATGAATAACTTTGCTCATTTCCTTCTCTTCTACATGGTGACAATGCTAACTTTTCGCCTGAGACAAGCTGGCATTAGCAAATGTCTTTTAGCATGGCGCAACATAAATAATTCACAAGATTCTCCATTTAAAACAAGTCAGCTGGAAGCTTTTCAACCAACTCCTGATGCTAACGTTAGCTCAACTAGCTAGCTGCTGAAGTAAAGGACCCCATCATTTAACAAAAATATGCCACCGTTTCCATTTAAACCAATAAGAATATACATTTTTACAGTTAATCTGGCTACATTTTCATCAAAAAAAAGACATTTTGACAGTAGATATGAGAGACGGGGCTTAGTGACAACTCAAGGTTTTTAGTTTGTAATGGTTTGTAGACTACTGTAATCTATACATACAAACAATATTCATATATATATCTTACAACTAGCACATCAAAATGTTATGTTGATCAGTGACCTACACATCACACTGAGGTGGCCATAAATGCTGAATGTTTTTTTTTCAACTTTTATTAAGAGAAATGTAAACTTCCATCATATAGGCGGCACATTATTGAGGTAAAAGTCAAAGTGTTTCATGTACCCTGTAGCTCTAATGGTCTAAAGTTGTCATTTATGGGGCTAATACTTGGGTTTTGTTGATCTTTACTTCAGGCTGCAGATTCAGGAGCAAACACCTCGTGTAGTTGAATAAAACCAGCATCTATCGTAGCTAAATGTAGCTTTTTAAAGCGGATGAAAACACATTGCTCCTGTTGAAAACACATTGTTAGCTGGACTGTAAAAGATGGTAAACTACAAAAAATATTACAAAGAAAACAGTTTTTTGGGATTAACATTGTGGATTTGAATGAATTTGAATATATCAGTATATTTTAAGCAATTTATTGATTTCTGATTTATTTGTATTGAGGTGTTTAGTGTTCTTGTATCAGTTTTTGAGCCCTCATATTATTGGTTTATATGTTGTTTGTAGCATGAACTCTTTTAATATACTGTGTAGGTATATAGCATTTTTCCTTTGTCTAGGCTAACGTGCTTGCTGACTCTCCATAAGTGTGACTTAATCTTTGCTTTCTTTGCACAGTGTCTTTGTGGTTGTATCTCATAGCCCAGGGCAAATAAAATCTCACCGATTTCCAGCACAAAAAATGTTTACAGATTCATTTTTATGCACTTTTTTTTGGCATAGCTCAATAATAGCTCTAATTGGGAAAATTTCACACTCATGTAACACGATAAAATAAGGAAGTGGTGACTTTTGGACAGTTAGGGTGTATACTCAACCTGACTGATTAACAACAAGGTGAAAGTTCTAGTGTTGCTTTAGTTTTTCATCTGTAGCCTATTACTATTTTAGTCTTGCAGCAAAGTCTATCAATATTTGGTGTGTGTGTGAGACCATCACCGGCCCTCCCTGGAAACTAAACTATCAAAATTTATTGGAATTTATTTCCTATTATAAGCCAGAGAGGGAAGTGCTGCACTTCAGTGACATGAGGGGAAAAAAATGGCAGATGGGAAAATAAAATAAGACAAGAAAAAAGGGGGGGAGGGTACAGACAGGCAGTGCTATTGGAATGAAAGAGTGTAAACTGCTGTGTCATTCCTAACACCGTCATCCCAATAACCTACTGTACTGAACACCAGAGTTGTGGAAGTGCTGACAGAATGGAGTAGGTCGCTGGCGAACACGAGTGAGACAGATAAGTGTAGAAAGTATGGTTTTAGTGACAAGCACATTCTGGCAGTTCACATCTGTACTCAACAATGTGACTCAAAAGGAGCTGGTAATATCTGGATAAAACATGCGTGTGTGTGAAGAACACCAGATCCCAGGGCTCCTACCACGACCCCACATGGCCCGACCAGCCGGGTGCCCCCCACAACCCAGGGAAGCGGGAGCACCCACGAGGCCAAACCCAGAGAGCCACCAGGACCACCATGCAGATCCAGCGACCAAGAGGAAGCAGAGACCACCACCCCCCGAGGCAGCCAGGACAGGCCCAAGAGGCCAGGAGCATGAGGGCCCAACCATCCCCAACCCCCACCTACACACCTCCAGCACTCCCCACCAGGGGCCAGGGGATGAGAGGGCGAGGGAGCGCCGGCCCCGCCCATAGCAGGCTGCCACCGGGTGCGAGCCAGAAGCAATCAATGCCGGGCCCCGAAGCAGGCCCATAGGGCGAGAGAGGCGGAAAGCCGCACCGGAAGGTGTCCCTGTAAAACTCCTCAGCACAGTGCCCCAGGGGAGCGTAGAAGACCCATAGTCCGTGCCTCCCAAGATGCACCCCAGCCCCCAACCAAAAACCGTGCAGGGCCGCAATCAGTGACCACCCCGACCGCCGACCAATCCACCGACCATCCCAACAATCAATCGACCAGTCCAATGACCAACCCAACGACCAGCAGAACCACCAAGTGCACACCCGCCCATCAGCCCCCATCCCCGCTATCAGCCCCCAAACCCAGCCAGAGGCCGCTCCAACCCACAACAAAGACAACAAAGATGACCACCATGATGGCTAAGATGACTACCACCACCCAGAAACATCCACATACTGCGCCGCCCGCTAGACCACCACAAAAACTAAAAACAACCACCAAAGCTCCGTCCATCTAAAAGCAAAAACAGGTGAAGTACAGACAAAGCATACCCAAAACAACAGCAAAAAAAACAAACAAAGCAACCCCAAAGCTACTGAGCCACCCCAAAAAGAAAAGTGCATCCCGTGCACAACACCCCATAGCGAACAGAAGCCGCAACCCCCAGGCCCCCGAGATGCCCCCAGCACCAAGCAGGCCACCGATAAATACCAACCAGCCACTGCCACCAGCCACTCAAAAAGTAACTCACGTACTCCGCCGATAATCCAGACCAAAAAACAACGTGCCGCTGCCAAAAGCAATGACCCAAATTCCGCCCAGAACCCCAACACCCCCACACCACCCGAACACACCACGAGGCAGACCACTCAAACGCCGGGCCCCCAACGCCTCCACGACAACACCAATTCTCTGCCCCACCAGAAGGGCCGCGCCCCCCCCCCCCCTCGCCAGGAAAGCGGGGGGGCTAACCAGCGCCATCACAAATCTGATTGTCCAGGCTGTTTAATCAGTTTTCAAGTCCCAAAACAAGTTGCCCTTTAATGGAGTTTAGAAACAGGGTGTCCTCAAGCACCAAAAAAGTCTTCACATCCTGACAGATTAAACAAAATTGACTTTATGTTCTTTTCCCTTCTCATTGTCTTTGCAAATGTCTTAAATCTAAATAAGCAAAGCGTCTCAGTAACACAAACATCTAGATACTATTCAGAAGACTGTTGAAGCGTTTTAAAAAAAATGAGGAGGAACTGAATCTCATGCACGGTTTATCGGTCACACTTGTGCTTATTAATTTCAGCCTTACTCAGCTGGCGGCATGGCTACAGGAGGTGTGTTAACGCTTGTTTCTCTTGACCTGAGGCGAACTGACCGTATTCCTCAGTGTTTTTTGTATAATGTATCATGCAGACACATTTGGTAAACAAAACTACGTGATGGGAGAGGTGGAGTAGGAGAAATGATGAATGATGCACGCACAAAACTATTATTATTTCATGTGGGACACTGTCAAGTGTGCTCAGCTTTGAAAAAACATTGTAAGTACTACTACTACTGCTGCTGCTGCCCTGACCTCAGTCATTAATGAGCTGTGGAGGTTCAGGTCAGCAGGACAGAACATTTACAGATTTCTATTTTCCCCCAAAATGGCATTATCAAGTGTGACTTTTTTTTTTTTTTTTTCCCAATATGTATTTAAAAACTGAATATTAATGTGCTCCGTCAGCCTCCCTAGCAGTCTGTATGGCCAAACTGACTCATTCAATTGACCTGCTTCATTCAGCTTTTATTTTATCACAGTTTTGTTTCTGCTGTGGACAGTGTGAAATTGAAAGCCTGGCATGTGGCAATAAAAAAAAATACAATTTATCCTCTTCAGGTCATCATGAAATTAATACAAATGTGTGCATTAATGCAATTATTATGGTTAGGGATTAAAGGAACCGAATATAGGATGGTGGCCAAAACTGGTACTGCAATTACTTTCAAATTACTGTCTAGCGGTGTCTCCCCTCTCCCTCTCCCCTGACTAGAGGTTGCCAGCTCGGCTGCAGGATCCAACAGGAACAGAAAATGTTACAGTGAATGAAAAGCAGCCACCTTGGGCATCATCATGGATACTTAGAAGGAGTAAAATGTGTCAGAGGAGATCTGTGGAGGGCTGGGGTAAAGTGAGTGGAGCTCCGAGGTGGTGCCAAGGGGTATGTGGTGGGAGTGGCCGATCAGGAGTGCTGCTGCGCGTCCGCTTCAGCCGTCTCCATCTTTCAAAGGTGTCTCCTATACAAATCCTTGACATGTCGTCACTGCAGTGGCAATAAATGCAGTTTATATGTAGTATATTGACATCATGGCGGTACTGTGCCGCTCAGACACTGCAGGCCAGAGGACAGGCCGTCGTACTGCACAGCTGGTCGGACCCTCACACTCCACAGCACATCAAAACAGCTTTACTTTTTGTAGTCCTGCCATTTTAAACAGAGCTTGACTAAGCCAGTTCCCCCTGAAGAATGACCATCCATCGCCCCCTCCTCTTTTCTTTTTTCCACCTCCCTCTTTGAAGTGCCGAGCTGTTGGGATAGTCTTGAGCCCAGGAAGAGAGGGCCAAATTGGATGTTAATCCTTGTCTGAGTGCCAGAGATGTCAACCGGGAAAAAAAAGTCAGGTGCTGGAGCGATTGGTGCTCTTTTTCTGTAGCTTTTGTCCTTCATCATCACATTCTCCAAGCAGCAGATGTAGATCTTTCCGATCACAAGCGGATTCAGGGAATTTTCCTTCCTAATGGCTCGTGAATGGTGATCTGAAAGGGCCAGGTGTTCTCTATTATTAGTTGATCTGGTGTTGTAGCCTGTCCACATTCATGGCGACAAACGGGCCCGATCGATGCTAACTCTTGCACAACTTAAAAGGAAGCGCAGGATTCCGGGGTTCACTATCAGTTTAACGCATGATCGAGGAAAAGCTCATTTTTCTTTTGCGGTGCCGCTGAAAGCGGTGGTGGAATGTAACCAAGGACATTTACTAGGACTGTATTTAAGTTCAAATTTTAAATACTTGTGCAAAGCAAATATTGTACCTTTTGCTGCATTGCATTCGACAGCTCATTTGCTTAATTATTTTTACTAAGGTACAATATGTAAGAAATGTATTTAAATTAATCATAAAATGTCCCTGATATGTCACCAGACATTAAGAAATCATGTTCATTTCAAATACTTATTTCACTGAGAACAGTAGTCCAGCCAGGATATTCTCATTTAAAAAGCCAAGTTGCAGCCCTCAACTGATGTTGATGTTGTCATGTTGTGTTTTGGTCTGATGCGCCACCCTCCACCTATCTCCCAATCACCAAGTCAGTAGTGTGTCAGCATCCGGGTTGCCAGTTCTGCTCTAGTAACCACAGCTGCAGCTACGAACAATAATTAATGTCTAATGTTACGAAACATAAAAGACCTCGTTATGAATCAGAAATACATTGTGACAAAGTCCGAAATAAAACAAGGATTTGTATAGGAGATGCCTTTGAAAGATGGAGACGGCTGAAAGTGTGCAGGCAGCAGCACTCCTGATCGGCCACTCTCACAGCATACCCCCATCCTGGAGCTCCACTCTCTTTACCTCGTCCATCCACAGCTCTTCTCCGGCACATTTCACTCCTTCTAAGTATCCATGGTGATGCCCAAGGTGGCTGCTTTTCATTCACTGTAACACTTTGAAACTTTGAACCTCCGGGTGGACACCCGGTGCTACCCGCCGGCTTTGGCCGGGCAGCAGCACCCCCGCCACCCCTCTCCGGAGCTCCACTCACTTTACCCCGTCCCTCCACAGCTCTTCTCCGGCACATTTTAATCCTTCTAAGTATCCATGGTGATGCCCAAGGTGGCTGTTTTTCATTCACTGTTACACTTTCTGTTCCTGTTGGATCCTGCAGCCGAGCTGGCAACCTCTAGTCAGGGGAGAGGGAGAGGGAGAGGGGAGACACCGCTCTACAGTAATTTGAAAGTGATTGCAGTACCAGTTTTGGCCACAATCCTACATACGGTTCCTTTAACTATGATGAGCACAACTGAAAATATTCCTTCAAACTAACAGGTTTAGCAACTAACAGTTAAGTTTCCTTGTATAACATTTAACCGTTCCACCTTGACAAATATTATTTTTAGAATTTCAATATATTCAGAATATTTTCAAACCAAACAATCAATCGATTATTAGTATGTTTTACATATATAATATATATATATATATATATATATATATATATATATATATACACACACACATATATATGATATCATAGTATCTCAGTTGGCATGAAATACATTTTAAGTACATTTTCCTTTGCTCTATTTTGTATTTTATTTAGATTTTTATCCATCATAATTCAAAAGTCACATCCATAGTAAAAATAGTAAAATACATTTTATCTAATTATTTATTTAATTGGCATTTAATTTGCCATTATATGTGTGTGTGTATATATATGTGTATATCATATTCCACATATACATATTTCTGATTTTTTTGTAGATACTGTAAATATTGTTATTATTATTATTACTCATTCTTTTATTTCAGTGCTGTTGCTTACTGTTTCTTTCTTACTGTAACTTGTTTTATGTTGTTGTGGTGGGTGAATTTCTGCCAATGGAGAATAATAAAAAGCTATTCTATCATTATACTTGCCTAAAGTAATTTTAGTGGACATTAGTACCCAGAGCTTGAGAACTACCTCATTAAAGGTGCACCGTATTTTTCCTCACAAGCCAATTAGAGCAGACTGTGTTTTTTTTTTGTTTTGTTTTTTTTATTTTTTGTTTTTTGTTTTTTGTTTAAAGGTACAGGCCCGAAAAAACGCCTTTTAAACAGAGGGTTAATACACATATGTTCATACAGATAGTAGCAGGAGAAATAATGTGTTTTGAATATTAAAGCATGTCAACATGTTCTTGTGTGAATCTGAAAATGAGAACATTTTTTCCCTTTTAATCGAGGCTCTGAGTACTTCTTCCACCTCTGGCTGGGAGGCCACATGACAGATGACAGATGAGAGCACAGAGAGGGGGTCTCATGGACAAACAGGCCTGTACACTAAAAGCACATTATTCTAGCCAGTCGATTGAGCGTCAAAGGACAGAAGTGTCAAGTGGTACGGGCTAATTTGTAGTTTTCACCACATGAATTACTGTTTTTTTCTCACTCGATCTGATAGCATGATGAGATCACACATACGGAGGCTGAGACGAGCTTCCTGTGCAGGGTGAATCACCATATGTAATAGCTCTTAATCATACAGCCGAGGCTGATGACAGTCATTGAATTACTTTGACCTTACAATGCCGCCAGTTGAAAAGTCAGGAAATCACTGAAATTATTATAAGTAATTCTGAGAGGCACACAAAGTATGACAATCCATCCAACAGTTGTCGAGCTATTTCACTTAAAACCTCATGGTGCTGCTAGAGGAAAGTCATTTGCTTCCTCCTATCACCATCCCTTGAGCCTCAGCGTCAGTATCACATCTTCTGGACTGGTTCCCTCATCTCTTGTCCATAAGTACAGTATGTCAGCTTTCTAATTTACAAGAGAATTAATTGTTACAAAGTCAAACACAGATATTAAAATGATTGATTGCCTGCCGGGCGGCATGGTGGTGTAGTGGTTAGCGCCTCACAGCAAGAAGGTACCGGGTTCGATTCCCGGCCCGAGGCCTTTCAGTGTGGAGTTTGCATGTTCTCCCCGTGTCTGCGTGGGTTCTCTCCAGGTACTCCGGCTTCCTCCCACCATCCAAAAACATGCATGGGGATTAGGTTAATTGGCTAATTTAAATTGACCGTAGGTGTGAATGTGAGTGTGAGTGGTTGTCTGTCTCTATGTGTCCTGTGATGAACTGGAGACTTGTCCAGGGTGTACCCTGCCTTTCACCCTAAGACAGCTGGGATAGACTCCAGCCCCCCCGCGACCCTATGAGGATAAGCGATAGATAATGGATGGATGGATGGATGGATGATTGCCTGCCATGACTGAAATCCAAGTTTCAAATGCATGTTTTCCTGCCACACTGAGCAGTTGTGAGGGATGAGCAAACTGATGATGGCTGGGCATGACTCAAAGGTGACGGCAGAGGACAGGACTGAGATTCCTCTGAACTGAATTCTTTTACTTCTTAAGAAGAAGTTAGATACATGTTTTCTGGACATTTTTATGGTTTTCTGACATAAATAATGCCAATACTCATAACATTATTTGGTCATTATACAAAGTACTCTGGAGTATCTTGCAGTGCCTTTCAGCTACTGAAAGAGATCTTAGATTAATCCTCTTCTTAGTTCTTGATGGGACATAAGTACTACAGACTAATACTACTACTTTCCCCACAACTACAGTTGAAACTACTACCCCTGTGTTGTTAGTAGTAGTGGTACTTGTTTCTGCTCCACCCATTTTATTGCATTTGAGTATGTTTTTGTTTAAATTAATACAATTCTGCATAAATGAGTGTGTGTCTTTTTGGATGGTAACATTACAGAGCTTTGAGGATCTCGAACTTCTTTCTGAGAGGATAACGACCGTGAAACTGGACTTGACAGCGAGGACAGGAAGTGAGCAGTGTAACTGCGAATTGAAGCTAACAGGTATGTGCTTAACTCTTTGAGTGCCAAGAACGTATGTTTACATCCTCAAACTCTTTTTTCTTTTAAAAAAACAGAAAGTGCCTTGTGCCTTTGTCCATTTTGAGTCATATTTCTAGACCCACAGAATATTTTGTACCATGTTTCTGAAAACACAGAGTAGCTCAAATGAAAGAAGAGACTCTGTTTCATCATGAAAAAAAACATTTCTTTTTAGCTTGTTCCATTCGTATTTTATCAGAGGTAGAGGCCATGCCCACCAAAATCACCACTTTTTCTCCAGGTTCTGTTTGTTTTGCTCTCTAATCACGATCGTCTCCACTTCCTGTTTTGATCTCTGTGGCGTATACTGTCTCTTTATGCTCTGACTACATCTCCCAGAAGCCCCAAAATTACTCACAAGCTGCAGGAGACCGCAATCGGCGACCCATTGCCGAAAAACCACTTTGATGTAGCGTTGGATTTTAAATGACGTTGAAATATGTCACTCAAAGTGTTAATATAGAATGCTTGAGTGCCATAAACCCATATGTGTTTTTTCCTTTTTTTCAGCAGTGAGTCGCTGATCGCGGTCTCCCGCAGCCTGTGAGACATTTTTATTTTCAGTCACATATCAGCAAATTATCATTTTTAAGTTTGTCAGACTTGATTACATCGGCCATTGAAAGATGGACTCTTTGTATTTGATTGATTCAAAAATCTGCACTGCAATCAAATCTGAAATAACTTTTATGTACTTTTTAATATTAGTTTTCTTCAATTAGCTACTTCTTTCATGATATATAGGGCTAGAATGGTGTTTATAAGTTGGCGGTATACAGTTTTCAGTTCTCACTATTTGGATATTGTTGATGATTCATTCAACCATGATTGTAAAATAAGTTGTCAGTATTATTGTTGATTACCATAACTGAATTAAAATTACAGTCTCAGTACTTTCTCCAAAGTTACCACAGTGAGGACTGATACTCTTTGCCTCTAGAATTATTTGAACAAAAAAAAGAAAAATCAATAGGGGTAGAAAATTGACCAACCTTATGTCTAAATTATGAAGAAGCTGAACAGCAGTATATCAGAAAAGGTGCTGCACAGAAGCAAAGGCTAGGTGAAGCATAACATTTGTTGAATTCCCTTGATGTGGAAGCTTTCACCAGTGGGAGCGACATGTAAATAGAAAAAGAAAAAAGTGCTGCTGTCACCTCAGGCGGCGAGTGTTTTTTTTATTAGATGAGCCTCTCCTTGGTGTCTGAGCAGCAGTTGAGCATTATGAAAGCTATTTTGCATTAATAGACAAACAGATTTCATGGCATCTTTAAAATGCTGCTTCATAAATCCTCTACGGAAAAGTGTTTCTACAGTCTCAACCTGCAAGTCAGAAAAGATTTAAACACAATCTGGGAGCAGACATGCATAGTTGCCCATGTTAATTTGGTTGAAATATTGGGTGGTTTATTTATTTGTTCTGAAGAGCTCCAAAACAAACAAATACATGAATAAACGCAGTGTTTGGAGCATTTCGTCACAGACACTGTGTTGTTGTGGTTGTGGTGGTTAATGAGGAAATTGATCAAGCTTGCAATAAATTTGTGTATGCACTGTCTGCTCTAGATTTGTGGTTCCCAGCCTCTTCATGTGAGCAAATCCACAACGAAAACATTCATGGACAAGCTGGTCCAGCAAGTTCAACGGTGAGAGGGAAGTGATGCTGTTAGTTTAACCTCCTTTTACCAGTGAGCTATCCATTTGTTTTCCAGAGAAATTATGATGTAACTGTACTGAACTGTAAAAATATATGTATTTATGTATGGGTTTCTTTTTTAGTTGTGAGCAGCTGCTTTGTAAGGTATGATACTGGTGACATTACTGTGGGTTTAGAGCCAAAACAATATTACTATTCTATATTACAATGTATTACTATATGACTATTAGGCCTGTAGTGCACATACTGAACCGTTGCGCGCACACAACACTTATTACGGTGGCTACACTTATTACGGTAGCTGAGCAGGAAGCAGAAAGCCTGATGGAGCATGTTGAGCACAGACTAGAACAACAGTTAGACGGTCGCTGCTGTATTAAGTGTTATTATAGCAGGAAATGTCCCCAGATTTCATTTCAGAAATCTGGTCACTTTATATAAACTTCCCGGTTTTGTGCCGCCACGGGAAACTTCAACGTCAGACTATAATGAAAAATGCTGCCACACGGCCGACGTCACTCCTGCTCTTTCTGCTTTGTTAGCGCTTTAGTTCAGCTGTCGTTATGATCACTGGGCTCTGCTGCTGGACAGAAGAGCTGGAGCGGAGTCTGGGATGGCTTCAGAGACTTTAGATGTAGGTCAATATAATTCAGTACTGATTTTTTTTTTTTTTTTTTTTTTTTTGCTGATATCGGATCGGGACATCCCTATTAGAGTACATTTAGTTGAAGTAATATTTTATTTTGTATTTCAATTATAGCAGCAGGTGAGGGGGGGAGTTCAATGGAAGACATTTTTATTTTTTTTTGTTCCCATACTGAACCATGGCTTTCAAAACCAAAAACCGAACCGAAAATGTTGTGTACCGTTACAGGCCTAATGACTAGGTTGCTTGCTGTTGCATGTCTATGCATCCCATCAGTACACATATTCATCACTCCAACAAGGTGAGGAGTTGAACTGCTGTGTCATCGAACAGCAAACTGACAAGATTATGAATTGGACCTGCTTTTATATTTGACAGTTTTCAATACTCAGTGATGACCAGACACATTTCGGCCTGTACCAAAAAAAAACTATTGAGCTTTAGTACCCAGCTAAATAAATGCTCCAAAACAAAAACCTTTTCTTTGCATAGATGAAACTTGAATCAAGTCTAGCAGACTGTCAGATTAGACCTGACTGCATACCCTTTTTTCTGTGTTGAACTTGAATAACCTTCCTATGGGCCATACGCAGAAAGTGATCAACTGATCCGACGGCGCTTTTGTCTCTCAGAATTGATGAACACTGTAGGTGAAGCCATCAGGCGCTCTACAGGTTCATCAGCATCTGTGGACCAAAGCCAGCGGTGGGATGTTGCCAAATAGAAACTTTTAGGTGAAATTCCAGACATTAACCTAACAAGTTAAAATGTTTGAACTGTTTTAAGAGTTTCAAACTTTCAAAGTGTAACAGACCTGTGTGTGGAGTCAGCATACATTATTCACGAGCTCAGCCGTGAAAACAGACAGAGATAAGTCGACTCTTTTGTTTCTGCTTGACCGGTCTGGCTTACAACGGCACTGAGTCGTCCTCTCATTGAGCCAAAAGCAGATAAGCAGCTTGCTGCAATGCTGAATTAGTTTCCTGTTATCACTAATTTTTGTTAATGAATCAATCTGTCATGTCTGTCTGACTGTCTGAAGCATTGGATTAGTCACTAACTTTTTATGATTGAATTAAATCAGACAATCAAAGTTTATTTATATTGGATATTAAGCTGATTTAATTTATCACTACTGAGTAATGCTAGGCCTGTAACGGTACACGTACCGAATCAAACTGTTTCAATACGTACCTGTTCGGCACACAGCTGTTCCGAAACGGTACAGTACGTCAAGAAAAAAGGAACGAAAATCTTATTTTAAATCTGCGCGAGTTCCACATGGACATATTTGAGGAGCACACATTGACACAGAATAGCATGGGCACAATACGAAGAACGTACGCAAGATGGAAAGTGAACGTCCAAAGTGTGTAAAGCACTGCTCAGCATGTAATTTTATTCATGGAAATTTCACTCCATCAACTTGATGGGAAGAGGTCACAACAGATGGTTTCACACTATCAAGCCAAAGCCGAGCCGGCCCGGGCTTGCCGGTGCTCAGTGCTTTCTCACTGCAGGGCCAGGAGCTAACTGCAAAGTGTCAAGGAAAAGGAAAAGCTACGTCAGTTCCATGCCAAGTAAAGCAGTAACGCAAAGTTTGTCCTATGTTGCCTAGCCTCCTCCTCCTACTGTCAGTGTAAACAAATAGCCTATCAGTTAGTGAGCTGTCTTCTATACAGCTTCATGATGATGTGGTATATCTGGCATTATGACCTGATTGTTTTATGGTTTACATACCTCAAATCTTTTGTGTTTCCATGCCTTGGCTCTTAGTCGTCGTTCCTGTTTTAATTTGATTGCTCTTCTTTGCCGTCGTCCCGCACATAGCCTCCATAACAGCTCCTTTCTTTCTTTATCAAACTTATCAAACATATCCAGTGCACAAAGTAACAGGATCAGCTCGGAGACTCTTCCTACAAAAACTGAAACTAAACTTCACTGAATAGCTATCAACACAAAATCACTAGGATCACTAGGAGTCTAGTCTATCTCATCTTACCTTACCTTATCTTATGGAGCACATAAAAGCCTTTCAGCTGATGAACAGGAAATGCTGGAGCATCAGTCCATTTCTTTTGATGAAAAAGAACAGTTTAGAGCAGAACTCATATTCTGCTATTAGAATCGCTGAGGTAAGATTGTGGCATATTTGATGGCTTAGGTCTGAAAGTTGAAAGAGATAATTACTAATGATTACTTAGCAGATGACTCGACCAAACGCATCATCTCTCTAGTTTCAACCATTTGACCCTGATGTGCTCAGGAGGAATTAATTTGTCTGAAAGAGAAGCAGCTCCCAAAGGAGGTGCTAAATGGTAGAAAATAATCGTCCAAGCCTCTGATAACATTTCCTCTACAGCTGCACCATCTGGACTTAATGTTGCTTTATTGTCTTTATGTTGCTGCCACTGTCTCAGTAATACAAGCCAATGAGCCTTACTGTTCAATGAGATGTCGTACTGCCAAGACAACATTAGTGCTTGCTAATGCTTGAATCTAATGAGTGGAGTTTTGTACATATTTATAACCTCTGCAACACTTTCAATCTTGCTGTGTCTGTTTTTTTTTTAAGGAAAAGGATCTAAATTGATGCAACGGGCATTCAGGTGGTCATCAGTTCAGTTGGAGATTTGATGTGTTTGAATACCACAACAACTTTAAGGTACAGTAATATAACCGCTCCCACATGAACACATGTTTTGTTCATATTAATACAGCTCAGTGTTGTTTGATACAGTTAACCTGTTAAAATGTTGTCTCCTCTTCAAAGGGGCATTTATCATTTGAAGACTGTTATCAACCCCCATCAACAACCAAAGTGCACCAGCATATTATAAACTGTAATGGACAGAAGACAATAATGGTCATTCACAAAAATGAACTATGGAGGTGAAACAAATTGATCCAGTGGAAAAAGTTCAGTGGTAATGGAAATTGGAGGCAGGTTTGTGGTCACATTCACAGAGGCATTTCCCATTGATACAAGTAAATTAGAATATATTTTGTCTCTTAAAATGACCTGCAGGGTCATAAATAGCCTTTATTAGCATCCAGCAGGGGCCTGTGTGGCTGCTGTAGACAGGAGTTTAAGTCTTAGAGACATTTTTTCAGAGTAAAAAACTGCTCTGGAGCAAGTTTATAATAGTTTTGGATTTTTCGTTATAGTTTAGTTTTATTTCGTTTTGACTTTTTTTTTCCCCTCTAAACTAATTAACTTAGTTTTAATTAGTTTTTAGAGTGGGTTTGCTAGTTTTGCTAGTTTTTATTCTAAATGATTAGTCACATTTTCAGTTGACCCATAATAAAGTCATAAAAGAACCAAACTTCATGAATGTTTTTTGTGACAAAGAAGTATCTGTTCCAATCACTCTATCAGAGAAAAATCAGAGTTTATTAAATATGAGTGCTTCCAAAAAAGTACATTTTAGTGTTTATTCACACAAAAGTATGCATGAAGTATGAAGTATGCTGTCAGCTCGTGCATTAGCAGACATTGCAACATGAAAGTGAAAGGAGCCCATTTAGCATGTTTATGTTAGGGTTGAAGGGGGAAAGCTGAACAACAGGCATGTCATACCATGAATTAATTATTTTTGACAAAAAAAAGTGTCAGCCAGCACACTGAAGGGGACCTATCATGTGTCTGTGCTTTTTTTTCCCTTTCCTTTCCTCTGTCTGAAAGGTGTCTTTTCTTCCATAAGTTAGTGATCTTGCCAAGTGTTGAAGAGTTTGGTTCGGTTGACCGATTGCTGCCCAATTGGAGCTGACATTTTGGGAGAGGGAGGGGCAGTATAGATCACACAGAGTGATGGTGAAAAGAGGTGCTGCAGCACAGCTGGTATGAAAAGAAAAAAAACTTTTCTTTGTGAACACTTAAGCATGCTAACATGTATTTTTGGTTCCTCTGCAACTGAAAATACACACAATAGGTCCACTTTAAGGATGAGAAGTGTTCACCAGAGTTTGAAGACGCTGTGGGTGACATCAGTAGTCAGCCTGCTGTTTCGCCTTGATGATAGGTGGATGTAGTCTGGTTTTTAGTCTGCCATCGAGTGCAGCATTCACAGGCTGAGGCGCTCACTGTAATCAATTTGGATTCTAATCATACGGGACAAGTGGCAGTTTTGTGCTCGTTAACTAAAGGCTGAAGGAGTCTTTGTGAAGGACGATGTCACGAAAATGTTTTTGTGCGAAAATTGTATGAGACAGCAACATGTCGTTTACAGGAGATGACAAGAGGTCTGTCGCCATGGTCATGATTTATGATGATGTGAAACACAAATCTACACATTAAGTCCTCAGTGAACTTCAGAAGGTGTTATTCCAGGTACATTTTAAAAGCTGTGTGATGTTGCGGATGTGTTTTCCTTTCATCACGCTTACACAGACACTTTCTCTATCGCAGTGTCACACAGGGAGAATTTAGAAAAAATGGTAATCAGAGAAACTTCTAAATGGACTTTCTGGATTCCTCTGAACAGCAGACAGAAGTCCATTTTGCAGCCTGAACACACATACCCTCCTGACCAAATATTCAGCAGGCATGTAGGCAAACCATCTATCTGCATTCCTGCAATCCTCTGGGGTCTGCAGAAAGAAGAGTTTCATGGTGATCACATGAGGACTGTGAAAGAAGACTTTCTAAGAGCAAAACTAACCATCAAATTGGTTTATTTTGAAAGACACACTGGTTATAAATAAATACTTAAAGCATAAGCGTCCAAAATGTGCTGCACGCATTTGTGAGGAACTGTTTTATTTTCTTCTGCATATCTCTCAGTAGTTTCACTCTCAGCTGTATAAAAAGCTCCCAGAAGCATCTGTTCAGGACACACAGGAAACACCAGCAACATAAACACTGTTAGAGCCTGTACAGCAGCTTCATGTTGTTTATTGCAGCTTGCTTTTTCAGATATTTAGGTATATTTCCTGACGTATCTTGTATATGTCTTTTTTATGATATTCGACTTTGGGTTTCTGTGTGTCAGCTTTTTTTTTGTCTCAGAGAGAGAAACAGAATCTGTCCATCATGCACAGTTTGGTCTGCACATTCAAGTCTTTGCCCAGCTGAATCACAGTCACCAGTGTTTGGCTGGTTTGTTGTTATTTTAGGACGTCTGATCATCTCATCTTGATTTCTTTATTTTAGTCACTCTGGGTGAGTTCATGTCGGATGTGCTTTTGTTAAGTGTACTGATACTAACTCCAGGCAGTGCTGCGGTGGTTTATGGTCACTGCATTAGGAAATGGAATAAAAATTTTAGTATGAGAAAAAATCATGATGTCAAAAGTAAATTAACTGAAAATATATTCTTTACCGCCTGGTCAAAAACTGTGAGATGACGTTGCATGTGCACACACTGCGACACTACAACAAAACATGTAGCTGCTGTCAGGTGAAATTCACGAGGGGTTCTGATTTAAATTGTGATTTGGAGCTTAGAAATTCCGACATTCATGTATAACTTGAACGCACCATGAACCTAAACACACTCAATGCTGCTGCAGTGACATTAATCCTCTGTTTTACCTGCGACGTTTGTCTCCTTATGCTGGGAAAGTGGGGGGACAGATTGGTGTCACTGTTAATCTGAGGGGACATGTCCCCCCGTCTCTAGAGACATCTGAGAGCATGGCTCACAGACACTTGGGTATGGGAATTTGGCACCAATTAATTTTTTGATACCCGACAGAATCGGTGCTTTTTGGTCAGGTGCTTGGTCATATTCAGTCCAAGTTTGAAAGAGAAATATTGAACGGAGTCAGATTCAGAGGTTCGTATGTAGTTTAAATGGACGGGCTATATTGAATGTTTCATTATGCATGCTCTCCTACAGTAAAGCAAATGCTCTTGAACTTTTTTGCTCAGTGTCCTATCTGTAAATTGAGAGAGTGTTCCTAAAGGAGGGTCCAGTGCTCAGACAGGTTAAATTCAATTCTCTGGACTCATAAATGTTCATATGGAACATGAGAATAAATCCCATAGTTTTGTTCCTGTCAAGGTAATGGAGAGAAATTATAGTCCCACTGTGAGCTATTTGGGGCAAAAAGGTCTGTTTCAAGTCATCCAGGTCATTAGGTGTCCTGCATTATGTAAAGAAAATGTAATTATATGAAAAGAGGGAGTTTTTTTTCCCTTAGAGATGAACGGAAACAGACATAAATGCAAATTATACTTAAGAGTGCATGACTCGTTGCTATTAGGAGGACACAGATCATGCAGTTCAAAACTATGAATATCATTTATCAGTTCTGCAAATTTAAAGAACAAAGCATTTTCCAAAGAAAGCTGCTTTTCAAAGCCTGGTGTCTGCATGCACAAAATAGTAACACCTACCCTTCATTCAGAAGAAAATCAACAAAAACCCAATACAGGACAGGAAGATGAGTTGTGATTTAGATTCTCCATGATCTGATTAAACCAAAGAGTAAATAAAAAGTGCTGAAACAACCTCCAACTCAGCATCAAAACTGAATATAAAAGAGAAGAGTAATGGAAAATGATTCATGGAATAAGTGCATTTAATAATTGTAAGTCATTAATCCAGTAATTTGTGAGCACAACTGCACTAGAATGCAGAACCTGTCACTGCTCATCAAAAAAAATGTAAAGTTTAAATGACTCAGAAATGATTGAGTAAAAGATGACAGCCATATCCATAACTGGCCAATCCAGCGAGAACCCAAATCTTCACATCATACTTTAATAATAACCTGTGACTTAATTCAAGGGAATTAATTGAATTGAAATGCAATCATTTGAAGGTATAATTTACATCACACCCGACATCTGACAGGCTCTCTCCTTGTTTGTGCCATTGAGCTTCACTTTCAAAGACTGTGAGGGGGAAAAGATGTCAGGGTCACTATCCATCTTAAATAATAGACCCTTCATTTTCAAGAAGCATTATCATCTCCGTAGTGAACTATTGCTCTGTACTCGCTCTCCCAAATCCCTTTTCTCTTTGCATTCAGATCCGCTCTTGTTTTGTTTCTTCACAGCTCTCATGACAGCCGTTCTGCTGCTCTGCTTAGCATATATTATAGCAGAGCGATGTTTCATACAAATGCAGGCAGCAGCAACACACTTAACATCAGTGGTGTAGTCTGGTTTATTCTAGTGGGTGTACTCTGACTCCCCCCCATAACTATGCGTGGATGCAGAAATTATGCAGGGATTTTGGCCCAGTGGGGAAAAAAAAAAAAAATGGTAGATGAATCACTGAATTAATAAATCCAGAGTTTTCTTCAGAAATATGAACTAATATGTGGAGAAAAATGAACTAGCGTAGGAATACCAAGCTAGGAATAGCCAACAGGCTAATTCTCCAGAACTTTCCATTACATGAATCACTAACAGACCCACCTTGCCTCTGAAAGAACTGGGTGACATACTGTCGACCCTTCACTTCTTTCTCCTGTCTGAGCTTTTTTATGTTTCTTTTTTACTCTCAGACTTTTGAGGCATCCTTCAGTCACCTCCTCCACTCTGACTGTGAAAAGTTAGCTCTCTGCAGGCTGTCTGATGGAGCGACTGGACTATGTGATTGTAAGTTTATTACTGATTGTCATATTATTTTTTCAGTATTATAATTGTATTAGGAGCCTCTCTGGGCCCCTGTCAATAATGGGCCCCACAATGATACCTATCTTTGCGCATATGTAGTGCTTTTCTAGTGGGTATACGGCATATACCTGCGTATCCTGTGGACTACACCACTGCTTAACATGTACTCATATCTGTCAGTACTAGCCTGGGTCCGTCCATACTTCCTGTGACGCTGCACAAAATTTCGCGATCAAGTCAGTCTGGCCAAGTTGTCTATCTCATCAATCTCAGATTCCCCCAGGAATGGGGATCAGTGAAAATCTAGCATTTCCAACGGCTCAATTGAGGCGTTGATGATGCTCTATTTCTTTGGATCAAGCAGTTTTCGTCGCTACGCATCCATCAGAGGAAAGAGTGGTCTGATTGGTTGAAGCTTTGTCCAGCAGCACAGAACTCGGTTTATAAGGCAGCTTGGCCAGACTGCGCTCGCAGAGCTTTGTAGTGGTGATAGCCAGGTTAGTCAGTCCACAATACACAGCTCAACATGAATGCAACTGATGAATATACTGTCATGAATGCAATTTGTCACGTATTGATCCAATCACATTATTTTCCATGTATAAATCCAATATTATCATTTAAGTTCCAGATTGTCATTTGCCATGTGAACTTTATATGACCCTATGGTGCATGAGGTGACTCTGGACAAAATATATATATATATATATATATATATATATATATATATATATATATATATATGTATATATATGTACACGCTGTACATATATATACATATATATATATATATATATATATATATATATATATATATATATTTCATGAGGTCTAGGGGCGTTCCCTGGGTCAACAGGTGTATAAGACGTGGGCATCAAGATGTCATGGTGCTTCATTGTATTTTTTTCAATAACCTCCATTTTGAACCTAGATCAGCTGGTTACTTTTCCACTTTGCTTCCAGAATCTCTTCATTTTTTTCAATTGGATTTTTGGAAATATCAGTCTCTAGGGACCTGTTACTTGGAAACCCTTACTGTAGGGGTTAACAACAGGGCCTCACCAAGGGTCAGTTGCTCAGGTGAACTTCATACAATCTGACTGGCTGATATTGCTGAAAAGACTGAAGTAGCTGCATTCCTGAGACTCCTACTACAATACTTTACGTCATGATTCATTTGGAGTCATGTTTGTGTCCACTGGATGAATAAAACTTAAATGCTCATTCACTTTTTACTATTTCTCTGGGGCAGAAAACTGTGGATACTGTCATAATGAAAGTGTCATGATGTGCAATATGCAGTCACAAAACTCTGCAGTTGTAGTCGGGGTGCAGTTGATCAAAATGAGGGTGGGCAGAGAAAGGAGGACAAATCTCTCTAAATCGGTCTAGTCTCTACCTGAGCCTGTTTGCTGTACGGTGGGTTTTTAGAGTCTTTTCACTGAAAACTGTTGACAATGACAATGAAAGTGAACCAACACAGTGAAGTTGTAAGCTGGACAGCTAAATATTGAGCTGAAACCTACTCCATTTGTTATATGTCTGCTACTGATTATTTTCATTTCCTTTTAAAAGCATTACATTAGTGTTATTTCATGGAATTATGGCTCTCGTTATTAGTTATGTTTCATTTAGGTAATTCAGATGTGTTTTGCTGCTGCTCTGTGTCCACCGGTGGAAAAGAATATTAGCCAAACACTTGAAATGGATTGAAGAACAGTGAGAAGGACCTTTGAAAAGCTGTTCCCACACTTTCATTTGCATTCTGAATAGTAATTGTTCTGACTGGAGCTTCTGTAAGGAGACCCCCCACTTAAATATATGCATAAATCTCCATTCCCTTCAGGTGCAGAAACTGTAATTTCTACAGAATGTATAAATATCTTTGACTAAAAGTCAGGTGTATTCACAATATAGGGTTTGCTAGAAGTGTCACCTGCCTTCCATTAAAATGAGACCTAGTCACTCTGAGTTCACTTTGATGACAGCTACTGTCAGTTTTTCATTATAGGGACTCTAATGTAACTGTAGAGTTTGGTGACTGCATGTGATCAGAATAATGTCATCTCAGCAGCATCTGCAGTGCC
Organism: Synanceia verrucosa; assembly: GCA_029721515.1. NCBI lineage: Eukaryota > Metazoa > Chordata > Actinopteri > Perciformes > Synanceiidae > Synanceia > Synanceia verrucosa. The sequence goes on along the minus strand of CM056551.1, from coordinate 10,818,419 downwards.
AGTCAACATGAAAAAATGGAAGTCTTGGTTATTTGCTTCCTATGTCTAAGGTCTTGCATTTATAAGGCTGTAGTGTTCACCGGACATCCATCCATTATCTACCACTTATCCTCTCATAGGTTCGCGGGGTGCTGGAGCCTATCCCAGCTGTCTTAGGGTGAAAGGCAGGGTACACCCTGGACAAGTCTCCAGTTCATCACAGGACACATAGAGACAAACAACCACTCACACTCACATTCACACCTACGGACAATTTAAATTAGCCAATTAACCTAATCCCCATGCACGTTTTTGGATGGAAGCTATTTTGCAAGGGAGATCTGAGAAAAACAAACAGAAGATGTAACTAAAGGAAAATTAGATATCCAGTTGAAGCACACACAGCATCAGTGACAGTCACAGGTTGAATGGGTTATAAGAGTTTAAAAATTGTTAAAAAAGTTTAAAATGATCCAGTGGGATGCGACACAGTTTTATCATTCATTGATAAGGAGGGTCAAACAGACCTGAGATCTGCTCTACTGAGCTGTGTTTTTCAATTTGAGAAGAAATACTGAGGGGGGCTTTTTACAGGAAAACGTAAAAAATAATCAGTATGTAGCCCCCAAATGGTCCTAGCCCGGCCTGGCTCGACAGTCTGAAACCAGCTTATGATCTGCTCTGCTCTACCTGGCCATGGATGTGTGGACCCGACTGACAGATGTGACAGTTTAATGTTTAATACATGATTTTTTTTTAACACACTCAATAAATTAGATGAAGTTTTGAAAGCAGTTAATGTTTTTGGCCTACTAGAGTTGACATTAAAATGGATGGATGCTAATAAAGTTGCTTCAACACAAGCATTTGATGATCATTTACCAATGATAAATACTTATAGAGCACTACGTGACAATTAACGTTCGCACAATATTTTGGCGATGAAAACAAAACAGCAATCATTTTGATAGGATACATTAAATAAATGCGCTGGTGAAACAACATGATTGGGTTATAACTTTGCCGGTTCGGCTGTAACAACACAGCGACTGACTGCTTGTGAAAGGAGGTGGGACAGCCGCCATCTTTGCCGTTTACAGATCTCTCCATTCAAAATGTTGTGAGTGGTGTGTCTCTACAATATAGAGCGTCTCTGGTAATATACAGTGATGAGTGCAGCACATAATCTTGTGTTGCTAGGATTGAATCTAATTTCTCCAAATCTGGTTAATTTCCATTCTTAAGACATGATGACACATGGATTGGCCACAGCTTGGCAGCATCAGTCTTCTCTAGTGTTCAGCACTACAGGACTGTTGATCACTATGTGATGGAGATGTGCTGTCAGTGCAGAGCAGCTCCAACCGGGATTAGTCTGATATGACAAGATGTGCTGTTGTATAACAGCTCCCTCAGTAAAAATACCCTTGATGCTGAATTCCATGTTAAGAGTGAATGAAAGCGTGCAAATCAAAAGGGATTTTATTTTGTTTCAGGCATTTTCTTAAACAAGCAGTTCTTAATTGCTTTAAGCTCCGCTGATTGAGGCTCGACTCAACCACTGACATTCCTCCAAACCCCCAAAATATTTGCTGCTTTCAGTGTCGTTTAAATGAATTTTCTATCATAATCTCTCAAATTGCAAAGGAGTCATTCAGCATTCATTCACTGAGGACTACACTTCATTCACTTTCTTGAGAAGAGTCAGATGAGACAATTGATACAACAGTGTGAACTCTGGACAGAAAGAGGCTAATGGTGTCCTGGTGCGAGCTCCATATTTTAAGAAGCTATATGAAGCAATGACAGCTGGCTTTTTAAAATAGGTACTGCAGTTGAGTCATTTTATTTCTTTATTCCTGTAAATACAGTACAGCAATCATAAAATCCAAAGTAAATCTCCGAGGTAAATTCGGTAGTGTTAGAGGTTTATGATGCTGACCATGAAATTTCTGTATCCCCGTATCCTCCGACTAGAGCTGTGCGATAAGGAAAAAAGTCCATATCTTGATATAGCTAATTTTATATCCCGATAACGACATATATACAATATAGTATTTTTTTCTGATGTAGCATTACTGGTAACATTATTTCATCTTTCCATTGTGCTCTCCTCCGTCTCCTCCATGCTGCTTTACCTCTCTTTCCTCCCTAGCGACCAGTGCCGTAAACGAGTCCTTGTAGACGTAAACATGCTACCACAAAGCAGTAGCGTTGCTGCAGTTACATTAGCCTTCATACCATTATTATTATTATTATTATATTATATTATTATACTTCATATAATGAACATGTTTTGAATTCTCATGATACATTTGGATTATCCAGTGCTCATTCTGATGTTGAGATGTGTTTTACACAGCGTATCTGAACCTCAACCAGAGTAGAGTAAGTTAGCGTAGCAGCAGAGCTAACCAAGAAGCTAATGTTAAAATTACGATATAAACAACAGAGGCTTATATCTTATGACAGACATTTTTATATTGCACTCATAATGTCACACAACTCTACCTCCAACCCACAATTTCCTGTCATCTAATTTATGTTACGCACCGAAGATAAAAAAAAAAAAAAAAAAAAAAAAAATATATTAGAAGATTTCAGAATATTGACTCAAGTGGGAGTGGAAAGAAGCAGTGTTGCTGTGGTACCCTTTTAGCTCCTGTTTCCCACAGCAGTACAGCAAGTGTTAGTGTAACATTGACAGTCTAGTGTCTGTAGCTCTTCTGTCTGGTAGTCAGTCCTACCCTCTGCCAGAAGAGTGAAAAGTTCAAATATTGGACTCTGCTGTGAAGCAGTTTTGGCAGCATCTGGCTTGTGGCAACAGCGGCACAAAGAGATGAGGCTCTGCCCAGTCTGCGGTGAGCTGTTTAAGATGTAGGAGCAACAACAATGTGAAGCTGCGATCCTTTGTGTAGCCTCACAAATGCTAATTTATAGTACTCTGTCGGCATTACAGTTATTGTTGTAAGCGAGAGGATGTGTTTTGGCATCATTTATGCATTTCTGGCTCCGCATGGGATTTGTTTCTTCATCCTCTTCCTCAAACACACTCTCATGAATTCCCCTGTCTTGCCAACGCAAACCCTGAACAGCTTGAGAAAACTGGTGGAAATGTGAGAATTTAACCCCGGAGACTTGCTGATGTAGCTGCTGATATTCACTGAAATTTAAACACTTACACAAAGTCCAATTAACAACTCGCTCACCAGAGGTTATGAGTTCAGCAACGCAGTGCCAGTGAAGTGAGAGAGGGGTGTTAAATGATAATTAATACTGGGAGTCTTATCCCCTGCTGGATATTATCTTCACGTGGGTCACATCATGTATTATATCTGAGGCCCAAACAGGGAATCAAGGAAAGGATAGTTACTCCATTGGTTAGTCTACAAGCATGGCGTGAAACTATCAAAGGAAAGGTTTTACATATCAGAATACAGTACAACAAAAGCACAAAAAAAAACAAACTAAGAGAAAAAACTGAACTAGAAATAGAAAATCACCAGTGATGGCTGCTGGTGATTTTGGGTGGGTGGGCTAACGAATGCATTTATCAATACTTCACGCAGCAGCAACAGCAGCAACAACAGTGTATGCTTTGTTACAGAATCACAATCAGAAATACTTTAATAGTCCCGGGGGGAAATTACTTGCTTATTATTTAGTTACTTACTTATTACTTAAAGAAAACTAATAAGAAAGTAAATATTCCACTTTCGTTCATGTTCATGCTAACGCCCACCATACTTCACTTGCTCACTTTATGCTCTCCGCGTTCTGCTAGAACTGCTCTGCGATAGGTCAAAGGTCACTGTACTGTTGCTACCACGCTGTGAGAGGTCAAAGGTCACTGTACTGTTGCTACCGCGCTGTGATTGCGGGGCTGAATTAATTTAGCACATGAAGGGGGCGTGTCACGACACCTGTCAATCAAACGTTAATGGAAGCTTACGACTGCTTGGGCTGAATACATTTAGCCCATTAACAGGAAAATATCTGGGTTTTTTTCTGTCAGTTTTTGGTGCTGTTGCTGCTTTAGGTTCAACCAAAATTAAAACAATATGTTCAAAGGTTTTTATTTTTATTTTTTTTTCACTTCTACTGTAAAAGGTAGGGAGGACTTAGCTCTGTTCGCCCATATATACCACCTGCTCCTGAAAATCACTCTTAAGTGAGGTGACGCTATTAGACGCAAAGAAGAAGCAAAAAAAATACTCACGGAAAGTATAAATTTGTGTGTAAACTTAACAGCCAAACACTGCAATACATGGGCAAAGATCAAAATTTAAAAAACAGCCTTTTCAATCAGCTCATAGGAGGTTTTCAGTCACATGATCCTGACTTCGCGTGAGAATCAAATGGAGGGCAGGAAGTGACCGACTGCAATGGAGGAGATGTGAGAAAGCTCATATTGCGCTGGTTTAGATGCGATATCAAGAAAAAGATACCTGGAAAAGGTCAACAAATATGCCGGAGGTGATCCATATCTTCTAAAGAAGACCAATTTTTCCACCGATCTTACGCATTTGCCTGCAATACATCGCCAATTACCTTGTTCTTCAGACGTCGTTCTACACAAAACAACATCCGAAGGCGTACAAAAGTATGGATGCCTACAATTATTTTGTCAGTGGGAGGGTGCACGACCTGCGCGCAAAAATACTACAGAACGACCTTCGTTTGTTTTTTGCCAGAGTAAGTTTTTTATGGCTATTTTATTGTTAGCTTCTGTAAGCATCAGCAGTATGCTGCTCTCAGCTATGACGATAACGGATTCAAAATAAACAGATCAGTTGCAAAACAGTAATGATAAGTACCTAGCTTCAATAACTTTGACTATACAGCTATACAGTTTGACACGACTCAACTTCAAAATGAAAGAATTTGTTAAGTACGGGCTAAAAATGAGTCATTACCTTTGACAAAGTGGTCACTGTACACACGGGCATTATCCGACGCAGCTCCTCCAGACCGTAGGCGGAGATTAAAAAGCCATTTTTTCCAGCGTTTTTCAGTCAGCTTCTTACATCTTTCCCCTTTGAGTAAGACTACTTTGGGCACACGATAAAAGCTCTTGTTTTTTTCCCTGTTTGGTCGATTCGAGCAGCCGTAAATGGAGCAAAACAACGGAATGTTGCTGGTCTCTGTAGCAGCAACTCACTTCCTGCCTTCCATCTGTATTTCGTGCGTGCCGCGTAACACGGAAGTGACGTCAAGTGAAAACCTCCGATTGAGCTAAACTCATGTAGCTAGCTCGCTACAGCTGCCAGCTCTTGTCTACCTCCATCGTCAGTCAGCATCTTGTTTGAAAATGTACAATGAAAATCAGTCTCTGATGTTACTGTAATTGACACAGAGTCTCCCTGACTGAGAAGTGCGATCAGTCAGAAAACTACAGATAAACACAAAGAAATATTCCCACAAATCCTATTTTATATTACTTTATAGTCCAAACTGAAAGATATCAAATTTACATTGATATAATACCAACAAGCTGTTGCATTTTAACAGCTAAGAAGTTAACATTATGTCATTTTGATTTACTCATCAGTCATGCTGTTATTCTATGAAGTGGAGCTCCCGCCGGTTTCTTCCATTTATATCCTCTGAAATCACCCATCTGTCTGTTTGTCTGGAATTTTCCATTAATCCAATTTCTGATGTCCAAGCTGTTGGAACATGAGTAATTGGATTTAATGGATTCACACATGTATGTATTTAATAGATTATATAAATAACACTGCAGAAGACTGTCAAGCCCCGTCTGTCTAGTTTTATTAAGTTACCCATTTCCTCTCTCGTGCCTGTACGTTGTCCTGTCATTTCCTGTTTTATTTTGTAGTATCCTGTCTCCCTCTTGTTTCAGGTGTTTTGCTTCCTGTCCTAATGTGTTCTGCCTGTGTGATTTTCAAGCTCCGCCCTGATTGTTTCCACCTGTGCACCCTTACCTCATGTTTAAATAGTCCTGTCTCCCTTTTGTCTTTGTTGGGGCGTCTGTTTTGTTCTGGTTGCGTCAAGTGATGTTCTTCTTCTGTTTCTTGGTCCATGGTTCATTCAAGTCCATCCTCGTCAGTTTATGCTTTTGTGTGTGTGTCAGTTGTTCTAGTTATTTGTGTGTTAATTGGTTGACTGGTCAGTCTTGTTAGTTTAAGTCTCTGTCTGTTAGTGTGTAGCGTGCATAGTATTTTTGGTTTTGTCCATGATAGTCTATGTTGTCGCCAGGTTACTTTGTTCATTTCAGTCATTTAAACAGTTTATGTCTAGGGCCGAGTCTGTTTTGTTAAGTTCATATCTGTTGCTGCTATTTTTTTTTTTTTTTTTTTTTTACTTTCTTGCTCATTCAGTGTGTAGGCAGCCAGTACCCTGTTTGTCAGATAGTGTAGTCTTCATCCTCAATTCTTGTGAGTGTTGTCTGTTTGAGGTTGAGTCTTTAGTTTACGTGGGTTATAGTCAGTAATCCCAAGTTGTTCAGCCCAAGTCACATTTAGAGTGTTCTTCCTTAGAGGCATCCTTTGTTTCAGTTAGCGTAAGTTAGAATAGTTTCCTTCCTTTTGAAGGTTCCCCCCCCAGATAGACAAACATTGTCCCTTTCTTTGTTGATAGTCTTGCCTTGTCCATGAATAGATTGCAAATAAAAGTATTTATTTTTTAAAAAGCCTGTGTGGGTGTGTGGGGGGGGCTGTTTATTACTATTATTTTTGTGTGTGTTGGTGTTTCATATCTTGAAAGCCACAACGTGTTTTCAACATATTTTCATGGATGAGTTCCCTTTTCCGGTGGGGGCTGGACGAAATATTCCGAATAAATTATATTCAGTGTTCACAGTTTTATGTCATCTATAATATGATGATGGATAATATGACCTACAATAGCAAACATTATATTAAAATAATAACTCCCCCCAACGCTAAACAAATCATTACCTGTCCAACAGAACAAAAGCAACCTTTGCATCACTTTCCAGTCCCTTCACATGCCTCAGTGTCTCCACCTTTATCCAGAGCCTGTTTCGTCGCAGGGGGGCGTGGTCAGGATGAAACATGAAGGCGTCTAATTGGTTCTTTACACTCGACCTGAGTGTCACTTGAGTTTTTACAGTCCTGTAGCTGCCACAGAGCTCTGATTCTTTTCCATCCTTTTTCTGAACACATAATGTGTTGACCGCGCTCAGGTTGGATGGACCATTTCATCCAGTATAACAAAAACTGTTTGTGTGTGTAAGTAAAAGAGGGTGTGCGCACATGTGAGAGAGCATATGTGTACGCTCAGGCTCTGGCTGAACCAAATATATAAAAAAAAAAAAAATTTCATTCATAAAGCTGTGGCATAGGCACACATTTTCCTATATTTATGAGCTTGCACAGATGCACCGTTGCCTTAATGCCCATGTGTGAGTTCATGCTAACTGTCCACTCATGTCTTTTTTGTATTTATAGGTGGGCATTCTATTACCTTAGCCTCTCCTTATAGAAATTAGCCCTACCAAGCACCTTGAAAACTAAAACTAGAATAAAACCAGCCAAACTGAAATAAGTGCAAGCGATATTAAACCCTCTCATTGCCCTTTTCCTTACACGGGTATCCTGCATTTCCCACTGTGCAGGCTATGTGACTATATGCCATGTTTATGTATTAAAGCTTTGGCCTTTATTTGATTTAACCTTTGACAACAGGAGCCTTGTTTCACATTTACACTGTCACCTGAGGAATGAATAATAGCATTGATTTTTGATATTATTAATGTATTCATAAACATTTCTCTAAATATGCTGCCCTGGACTGGTTATATGTAAAAATGTTCCTTGCTTTTGGTAAATATGCAGTTTAGGGTGGAAGGTGGGCAGGCCTGCTGGAGGTGGTTGTTTCTTAAAGGTTAACTGTGTGGGAAGTCTCCCTGACCACAGATATGTATATAGGGACCTCCAGGGACACACAACAGATGCTATCAGAGTCTCTCTGATACTGTATGCCAATGGTTCTCCATTATTTTTTTGTCATTCCCCCCCAGGGGACAGAATTTTTTCATGCTCCATGCATTAAATGTGACATCGATCTTCTGCTTCACAGAAATTTCACAGGAAACTACTGCGCGGCAGTGCTGTTGACTATGAAAGCTGTGAGAGGTCCAATAAAAATTCTTTTGTAACCCAGTGTAATCAGTGTTATTCACTTCATCTGTCAGTGGTCATTTAAGCCTGATCAGTGTATATTTTCACTGAAGCAGCTACAGTGTGAGAACACATTTTTCCACACTGTTCATCAATCAGAAACACCACACTTACATTAAAGGCTAAACGAGGCTAAAACGTTCTCCATAGTGAAATGATGAGTCTTTGTATATATATTCTCTCCGGAGGCTTCATTCTTTCTTCTCATTTGATTTAATATAAATATAAATTGATATATAAATTTATGGTGCAATACATCACTATTATGAATGATGTAAACGCACCCTAATGTTTTTAAGAAGGATCATGACTGTGTGTCTGTAAGCTCACTGAATAAAAAGCTTTTGATGCAAATATAAATGATAACAAGAAAAAGCCAAAAAAAGGAGTGGGATGTTTACACTAAATACACTTGACGTCAAATGTTCATTTGGTACAAGCTTTTAAAAAATTTAACTGCATGTGTTTTTGTTTTCAAGCTGGATACATGTTAATGTGTCTCTACACAATAATATAGTAATTTTTTCCATCATATACAGCTGGGAAAACAGGTAAAAAAAAATAGTTGTTTTAATCCTCATTAGCCAGAGTATGAACATGCACATGGCAGTGGCCTGAGGCTGTCTGTAAAACTGGAGTGCATCAGAAAAGCCCATAATCTGGTGGAATAGGAGAAATGAAAACAGACAAATCAGTGGATGTAAAGAAAAGAACACATTTATAAAATGAATGAAGGTGACACTGTAATCATCCTTCAGGAAACTGGTAACATTAATTCAAGACTGTGATAATTCTCTGATTATTCCAAACTATGTCTGAAAATGACAGCTTAGTTTAAAGAGCCACTTTGATCTCCAGTTAGAGTAACTGGCCCCTTTTCTTTTGGAAATGTCTGCACATGCTGCATACTAAATATGTATTCATGCTGTAATCAAGAAGTATTTTGCATGAATAGAAAAGTGTGATTTGCAGTTGATGAACACTGCTCTTAAACTGTGTGCTGCATAACAGACATGTCTTTAGACTCTGGCTTTGATTTGATAGAAGCCACAGCTTGGTAGTGTAGTGTAGTGTAGTGTAGTGTAGTATAGCTGGGGATACGGCCAGGAAGCAGTGTGTGTCAGTGTCACTTTCTCAGCTGAATTCAGTCATATATGAGGATGATCGTGGTCAGCGAGTCTTTGTGGGGCTGCTGCCATATGCCAGGGTTGAAATCATCTGCTGCTAAGGGTCGTTGAAATTCACAGACTGTGAGAGTCTGCTGGCTCTGTTTCCATAGAAACAGCAGAGGGATGGTGAGAATCAAGGAATGCTGCAAGACACCAGTGGTTATGTTCCTGTGTGCTGAGAGATCCATTCAAGTGTTCAATTAAAGGAGAATAAACTGCTAAAACAAAAAGAAACATAATCTTCTGAGGTCATGACTGTTACTATAAGAAACAGAAGAAGTACTCTGAGCTTTCAACCAGTAACCAGGGTCCTGTATTTCAACTCTTACCTCCATATACGTAGGCTACATAAGTATTAGCATGAAAATATACTTAAAGTACCATCTCATCATGCTGAATGAGTTTCTGACTAATATCATGATAGTTATATCACTGGGTTATAATTATTGATGAATTAATGTTAATCAATTTAATATTGTAGCTGTAAAGGTGGAGTGAATTTCAACTTTTTATGATACATCATAATTTATTAGCTGATTATTGTTACACTGTTAACGATCTAAATCTGCAATGTAATTATGTACAGTAGTCAATATATGTCTTGGAATGAAAAGTACAACATTTATAAGTATATAAGTTGCATGAAGTGAAAATACTCACAAACAGTTAAATTTACTGTTCACTTTTATTATTACCTTTACAGAAATCTAAAAAAAAAAAAACAATAATGGGAATAAAACAGGTAATAGCATCTGACGTAACTCATCAAGCTTTGTTTTATTGTATAACATGATGCGTTCAATAAACACAGATGTGCAAATCACTAAGAAACAAATAAATCCAAAAGAAAAAAAAAATGCAACCAAACCAAAAATAGGGAGAGATGGAGATTATAGATGTTGGAAGATGATTTACTGAAGCTCAGATTTGGGCTCACTGGATAATTGGGTAATGCCTGATGCTCTATACTGCTGGTTTAAAGTGGGAATGCAGACCAAAAGTGATCCATCAGCCCAGTGGCACAAATCTGGGGTTTTTAGAGGTCTTTAAGATACAGATAACTACAGAGGGGGGAGTGAAAGAAGCACATGCTTTCATGTTGTATTCTGAAGCAGTCACAACATTTTCCTTTGCACAGAATTTCACAGGAAATGAACAGGAATATATACTGTATGTCATGTCAGTCACAAAGAGGCTCGACCAAGTTGTGACATCATCTCTGTGTCTGTCTTACATTATTTATTTTTTATGATATTTAGCCTTTGCTTTTTCCTCCATTATAGATCAAGTAAATGCCTGTGATGATGATGATGATGATTGTGATGGATGGACCCTTGTTACATCAACAGTAAGTTACTTTTCAGTATATCCTCTGTAATTTATTGACAGTCTTGTGGTAGGTTTCAGTGCTTGCCATGTTTATCTATGTAATAATTATTTTATTATATTTTTAGTATCCTATGTTAGGTTTCTGTGTGTTGTGTCCGGCTCCTCCTTTGGGAAAAATAAAGTTCAAGTTGACTATTATACGATCCACAGGACACAGATTATTTTATTTTGAAAATAAATCAGATGTCCTGCACAGTCTGCTCTGTTGCCATGCTCCGTCATTATAAAAAAATAGAAGCTCCGTTTTTTTGTTTCGGCAAGCGTCAGCACTGTTTTGCGTTCAGTGGAAACTGACACATTGATTTCAATGGAAACCTATGGGGTCTGATGAAATGTTGGCGTCATTCCGCCTTCAGATGACAAAATTTGAATTTTCCATATTAAAGCAATTAAAGATAACTTGCCTGGACATTTCCCCATGATTTTTTATTTTTTTGAACTTTATTGCCTTAAATGCACAATGACAGGCAATTAACATCACGATAAAGACAAACAAATAAACACACAAAAAATAAACAAACCAACCAGCAAAAAAAAAAAAAAGAACAGAAAAAGGAAACATCATTGAGATGGGTCTCATCTGACACCTAAAGATAGAGCTGTATGGTAATAGAGCACATATATCTTAAAATAAGGGGTATTTCAAACAACAGATAAAGTATACAGAACCAATAATTGAATACAAAATAAAAACAAGTCAAATGATCATAATAACAATAGATATTTCAATAAAATTTCAATTTTGGGGTATAAGCGCCTTAAGCAAGATAGTCAATAACTGGGGTCCATCTTCTAGTAAAGACAGGTACTTTTAGCTGTAGCTGGGCAGTCATATATTCCATCACATAGACATGTTTTACTTTCTGCATCCATTGAGCAATCGTGGGAGGATTAGATTTCATCCAATTAATAGTAATCATTTTTCTTGCAATCATCAGCAAAACATGTAGTATATAGCCTTGTTCTGTGGTAAACAGGTGGTCAGGAACCACATCTAGTAAAAATAACAGGGAGTCCATGGGGAGGTCAATTGCAAAAATTTTTCTTAGTTCCTCTTTGACATTTTTCCAAAATATTTGTATTTTCAGACAGTCCCAAAATATATGAGCATGGTCGCCAACCATACCACAGTTCCTCCAGCATTTGTTGCTGGGATTGTTTTTCGAAACAAAAGTTGTTAGTGGCGTCCTGAAGAACCTGATTTTGACCCTCCAGTCAAATTCTTTATATAATTAACTCCCAATTCCCTTATGGCATCTGGAGCATGTATTTTCCCAAGAGTCATCATCTATTATTGTATTCAGCTCCAGTTCCCATTGTTGCTTAATGTGTAGTGTTGTGTCTGACATGTCCAGTCTTAGTTTTTTGTATATGTAAGATACTTGTGACATAATGTCTGATTTCTAAATATCTATATAAATCACTTGAAGGCAGGGCAAACTGGTGTTTGAGTTGTGAGAAAGATTTACATACATGCCCATCCAGGAGTTGATCCAACATTATCAGACCAGACCCCGCCCATCTTATATAGGCCCTGTCAGACACCGATGGTAAAAACTCTACATACCCTTGATTTTTTTTATATACATTTCTCCTTACCTTTTGCTCTCTTTGTGTTATTGTGTCACATGACTTGTTGCTAGAAGAGACAATGTGAAATGTGAATGAGTTGGAGAGTCAGTGCTGTCAAAGTTTGTTGTGTTTGAGTACAGAATGTGAAGCTTCATGTCATCTGAAATATTTTTGATACTATGGCTGAATGTGTAGAAGATGACACCAATATGGATGTGACACATTGACACAATAAAACAAGAGAAATGTTTTATTACGCTGTGGGACCTTTTCCATAATGTGATTAGACACCTCTAATTACAGTGTGAACCTGTCAGTTTTAGTGCAGGTGAGTTGACGGTGAGGAGTGATTACACTGCAGCCTGTTCGGCACTGCTGTCTGCAGCTCTCTCCCTCCACTAGACCACTTTTGTTGCAATCGTTGTCGGCATTTGTCACTTATCCAGGTTGAAAAACCCTTTCACTTTAGAATTTGAGCTCTTGCTACTGACCTTTGAACACTCTCTGATACTGCACTTGTTATTGATATTTTCCATATGACTTCTAAGTCTGCCTCGACCTGACTCTGTGGTAAAATAAAGCACAGATAGAATAAATATTGAAGGAAAAATGTATAAAACAAATGAACTTTATGCTCAGCCTGTGTCATGTTTTAGGCTGATCCAGAGACTCTGTCTTCTCTTATCAGGAAGCTACAATACCAGTAATAATGGTACATTTAGCCTTGCAGATTGTGTCTCTTATCAGTTCCCCTCTACTCTGCCCCCAGTGTAATTGTTTTTCTCTTGTTCCCAAACAAACCTACATAGCAGTGTTCATGCTTATGTAAGAGCGGCAGAACTCAAAATAAATGGTTTCCACTCAGGAGGGGGGATCGGGGGATCCCATTCAGAATATGACAACCGTGTTTTAAATTATGTCAGATCGCAGCGCTCCCCTCCCTTTGCTGGAATGTCTCCTTTTTAGCACCGAGGAATTTTACTGCCCTACCTTCCCTCTGTCCCCTCTGGGGACAAAAGCCAGTGCTGACCCCCGGGGGCATCTGCTCTGCTCGCCACCTAGATGCACATTGTGACTCTGGCATAACTTTGCTGTTCAACGTCACAAGTCATTGTGTTTGGGTGGTTTTGTGTCTCAGGACAAAGCGTGAAAGAGAGAAAAGAAAACTATACGGATGCCCTCTCTGAAATGGCCCAGCTTGCCCTCTTTTATAATGCAAGTGGGGGTCAGCTTTGTTCGAACGCAGTGATAATTGTCGTTTTAGAGAAAGCAACTTTCAAAGCACATACCTACGTCTTGCAATTAGGTTAGCCGTTCCCCTGTGCCTGGACTCATGATGGCTCTGTCCTCTCATGGGATTACTCTCACTCTGCAAAATTATACAGATTACACTCATGTGTTCGAGCTATGTATTCATTTTCTCTGACTGAGCACCAGTTGCCCAAACCCAAAGCACACGCAGGCTACAGTTAGAGATTTTTGAAACAATGGGTTCTCACTTCATATATAATATTTGTTTTTCTTCTCTGCTTCCTGTAAATATCTGGCAAAAACACTGCTGAAGGACATAAGGACCCGATGGGGCCTTATTGTTTCTCAAGACATTTCCAAAAGTCCAGATGTATTTTATTAGATTGGAAAATGAGAAAAGGAACATGTACTGAAGCAAATGTTTCACTTCACTTTAATTATGCATGAAGTGTAAAATGTGAGGGCAGCATGGTGGTACAGTGATTAAAACTGTTGCCTCACTTCAGCTTAAAGCCAGGCTCTAATCTGATTCTACGCAGGTTCTCCAGCTTCCTCCCACAGTCCAAAGACATGCAGTTAGGTGACTCTGTGTGTTGACCCTGTGAAGGTCTGCTATATCTGTATAAGAGGACATGTAACCCCACAAACTTCAATTCACCTGTTTTTCCCATTATATGTCTTTCTTTACTCATTATTGTATTTTTCTCGTCTTTCTTTCTTTTATTATAAAGAAATTTTTTTTTTTTTAGAAGAAGTATTCAGATCCTGGGCAAAAGTAGCAATACCACAATGTAAAAATACTCAAATAAATGCTGTAGTAGTACAGTAGTAATGCTCTGCATATCATATCAAGCACCTTTAAATAAAAGAAAAGTCTTATCAGCAACCTGCACTCAAAATATCAAAAGTAAAAGTATTATACTGTATGAGCTCACCAAAATGGATGTCAAATAAAGGTACAGTAGTAGAGTTAAGAGTGTCTGTGATGCAGGAGAGTAGAAATATCAAGTGGCACAAAATGAAATTACTCAACAAGTTTTTCATAAGTACGCCTCTTGAGTAGATGCAGATGACAAATGAAGAAGTTCATGAGAGTAGGAAGGGAGTTTTATTGGAGCAGAATGAAAAACAGGAAATAGGAGGGGGCGGGGGGCTGCTGTTGTTTTTAGGCCATATAAAATGTAATGACACTGAAATCTTGTGAGACATATGTATATGTTTTACAGTGATTTCATTTGTGTCACAGTGATGTGCTGCTTGAGTGTGAAAGCACACCTATGTCAGCAGAAAGCATCTATGCTCTGTACTTCTCTCCAAACATGAAATAGAAATCGTAAAATGTTTCCTTGTAACCTCTTGCCTTAAATCTTGTATCTGCATTGAGATCCACTTTTGCTGCACATGCCTGTTTTCAATTTGCCTCATGTGATTCACTGCCAGTTGTAACAGCAACTTATTTGTCTGGATCTGTGGTTGTGAGGAAGACCAGATGTTGGATTTTGAGGTCAGATGAAGGAAGTCAGAGGGTGGCGGGTCAACGATGAACAGGATGTTGATAAACTAACAAACCTTGACTCCACAAAAAAAAATGAAAAACTCTCTCTTACTCTTCTTCCAGTTGCCCTCATCTCGACGCCGTTCTTTCTCCTTTACTTGTCAGTTCGGACCTCGTGGCCCCTCATTTATTTTCCCCTCGCCTTGCCTCTACCCAACCTCATCAATTCGTTTTTCTCACCTTTCCCTGCCTGTTTCTCTCCTATGGTGGTGAAGCCATGAGGTGTGCACATGTGCCAGTTAATTAAGCTTCCTTATATGCCAGCAGCTCACCTACAGTCCAGCTGAGCAGGGCCCTGGAGCCTACAATGCCGACTCGGTGACAGAAACAACGACGATGGCACAATTTATTTTTCCCCTCTAACTTATCAGGAGGCAGTCTCATGTCATCACAGCGCAGATGGAGAGACAGAGAGAGAGGAGAAAGTCTTGACACAGCTCTTTCGCTGTGCCCAATAAAATCAGTGATATATGATCATGAGTCTTCCATATGTGATGCTGCAGTCTCACCCAGCGTCTCGGGCCTCCATCAGTCTGACTGTCCATTCTCTCACCACAAACAGCAGGGGAAGCTCCAACTATGACTGTGTTGCCTTTTCTTGTTTTTTTTGTTTTCTCTGCGGTAAACAGGTAAAGCTGAGGCTTTTCACTGAAAAGAGTCTACATATCCATGTTTCAACTTTAAACCAGAAATTGTTTTTTAAAAAAAATAAAACAGTTGTCAATAATTGTTCGTAAAATTGCGAATAAAACAGAGGGCATTTGTTGACCTATATATATTGATTTAACATCATCATCACCTTTCCAGTGCGAAACGTGTTTTAAGCACACAGTGAAAATAAGTTGGAAAGTATCAGTTCTCGTGCCTTTTATGGCAAAATCTAGATAAATACACGAAATATTAAGCTGAAAGTCTTACAGCTGTTTGAGCACTGATCATTCAAATGACACACAATTTAACTTTAACGGTGTAAATCATTCTTATATTGATTAAATATTGTTAAATAAAGTTTTTTTTTTTATTATTGTTCAAGCCACATTGCCAAGGGAATCAATCATTCATGTCCAAGTCTTCATTTCTTTTACTAAATTCATGTACTTTATGTGGTCATCTTTGGTGATCAGGGTATCTTGAAAAACTCTTTGAAAGGAAGACAAATATGTAGACAAGTGCTGTCCATCTCTGTGGCAGCAACCTGTCAATCATAAGGTAGCCCCGCCCTACAGTATCCCCTCCTTTATGGTCTGTTTGACTCCAAATGGGACCATAATTTACTAAATGATCATGGTGGTGTTTTGAAGAAGACATGAAACTAGACACTGAGACCATAAACTAATAATAATGATGTTTACTGAGGTAATAAATCAAGTGAGAAGTAGGATCATTTTCTCATAGACTTTTATAAAACAAGTAGAATCGCCCTCTGCTGGCTGATAGAGAGAATTCAGGTTTAAGGCACTTTGTGTTGGCGGCTCTAGTCTTAAGTCACGCTCAAAAGTCTACAGTTCTAGTTACAGTATAATCTAAATTTGACTGCTCTTGTGTGGCTATTTCACTTCACTCAAACGACAAAAAAAAACACCTGAGTGAAGATGGTGCTCATCGTGATCATCTGTCTGTAGGACTGATTTGATCTCCTTTCATGTTTTCGAGCTGGCACCTCCAGCCATTGAACAGAAGCACTTCTCACCAAAGTCATATAAAGTCAGCAAACTCCAACAAAAACTTTCTTTCAAGGTTAAGAAATCCAAGAGATTTCTTTAGAGTGGAGGTCAGCTCAAAGTTGTTGCTGATGAAATGTTGAGCTGCACTCGAGCATCAACAGCGAGAGGCGTAGAGGTCAAAGGTGAAACTGCATTTCCAAATATGATGTAGGATACGTTCCCCACAGAAATACTGCTTTCACCCTCTGGCAGGAGTAACAGGTTCGATGGTTCGATACACATACAGGTGATATATTTAGCTCTGTGCTTATGAATGCTATTAACTTTCCATTTGATGCTAGTTACTTTAACAGCATTTCCTCATTGTATTTTTTTCTGATGCAAATTAGTTATAAAACTAAAATTAAATAAATGTTCTCTCACTGTTTTTAACATATTCAGGGAAAAATATGTTTACAATTTACAGAACAGTCTGTAAATTGTACAAATGTACTTGCCGTTTTGTTGTGAATCACTTTGTGATGTCTGCTCTTGAAATGCTCCATAGAGAAAAATGATATTATTATTATTATTTGTCTAGCAGAACTGTTTTTTTTGCGCTTCTTTCTTCTCTCATTGTTATCCCATCGTTTTGTATTCCTCAAATTTGTTGTGTTACCCTCTGGAGGGGGTCTAATTAAACTGACTTTTAAGTAGGTAAAACTAACTCAATCTCAGCTCTGAAAACGCTAATTAAAAACTGTGTTTTAACAGCACGCGTTCATGTGGAGCCATGAATATTTGTCTCATTGCAGCTCAGGAAATGAACCGTTATTGTGCTTGATTTATGCTGCTCCAACCAGGTTTTCCACATTTCTCTTGCAGTTAATATTCAAAGGCTGCCACTGAACCAGTCTCATGGAGTTACAGCATTATTTTGTTTCTGATATTGAGAGAGGAGCTGTTCATGTGAAATATGCTCAAATCCAAAGAGTGGGATATGTGATCTGTACCTGAAGACAGTAAAAAAAAAGCACCTTTGAAGAAACAAAAATAAGTTCTACCCAACAAAAATTGGTAATTTTTTTTTTTTTTTTTTATCGGTGTGGTTAGAGGTTTATATGTGTTTCATGGACTTAATATATTCCCTTATTATCACCATTATGTGCTGCTCTTTTCCATGTCAGTTTTGCTTGTGGAGGTCGGTGCCTCTCCTTGTTCTGCTGTCCCACCTTGTGTTCAGAGGAGGAAGGGTAGGCACTGTAATTATTATTAGTAGTACTACTATCAGTATTAACATGCCCTAAGGCTAGGGTCTTGTTTTTGCTGGGCTTCTAAAATCCATCAAATGTATCCTTTTATTTACTGATTTAGTTTTTTAATGTTGTATATGTCTTTGCACAATATACATGGTTGTATTTGTGTACATTCTTTTAGCACAAACAACAATAAATGCTTTATTTTATGCTGTTTGTGTGTAATATCTGATGTGATTAAAGGGATAATATTAAAGCCACACTGTGTTATGTGGTCTGGGGTCTACCTGCTTGTCCACCTTCCCAACTTACAATCATTGTGCATCACCTCTTTCACAAGCTGCTCACCTGACAGCTGTTAGTTTTGTTTTGTCTGAAGATCATAATGATCATTTTTGGGGAGCGGCTTTGCAGGGAGGTTAGTGTTGCTGCTTCCCGCTAGCTCGATGAGGTGGCGTCCCATGTACCAAGGCCAGAATCCTTGGGTCCAAATTTACTGCATGTCTGCCCCTTTAACTCTTTCAGTGCCAGACGTTTTATAAAACAGGAAGTGCCCTGTGCCAGCGTTTTTGCCCATTTTGAGTCATATTTCTAGACCCACAGAATATTTTGTACCATGTCTCTGAAAACACAGAGCACAAATGAAAGGAGAAACTCGCTATTTCATCATGGTTTTTACCTCGTTTTGTTCTCCAGAATCCATACCGTTTGCTCTCTAAACGCGATCGTCTCCATTTCCTGCTTTGAACTCCGTGCCGTATGCCATCTCTTTATGTCCCGACTACAAATCCGAGAAGCCCTAAAATTACTCACAGGTCATGGGAGACCGTGATCTGCAGAAAAAACTCTTTGACGGTTTATTACGTCAATGGCACTCAAGCGTCGGATTTTGAATGATGTCAAAAGTCATCAGTGGCACTCAAAGAGTTATATGCTGCCTTTTTCTGTCACCATCATATAAAGGCGAAAGCAATATTTGAAGATTAGGTGAGTTTATTGGAAGACTGTTAGCAACATGTCGCTAGGCTTAAAGCTACAGGTGGTAATCTTGGAGAGCTAGCAAGAGAGCTAGCAGGATTTGAAAGTGTCACGTCCTCTAAGCTCCTCCCCCTCTTGTCAGTGCTCTGTCCAATGCCACGCCCCCTCTCCTGGTAACTCTGTATCTCTGCAGAGAAGTGTGCTGAGTATTTACAGCAATGCTGAAACGTGGTGCGAGACGAAAGTGAGTGTGGGCAGGATGAAAAATGAAGCCATGTTATTGGTTCTTTCAATTCTGACTGAAACATTGCTGCCACAGAGGTCTGATTCTTTTCCTTCCTTTTTCTGAACACATAATGTATTGACTGTTCTCAGAGAGACATTTCACCCAGTAGAACTAAAAGTGTTTCTGAACAGGAAGTCTAACTCTTGCTAGTTTCTTAAAATTACCAACCCTAGCTTTAATGTTCTGTCTCATCCTGTGCTGGGATGAGGTTAGAGGAGAGGGGCCCCTCCTCCTCCTCCTCCTGCATGTGTCTCAGGCTTGAGGACAGGCTGTAGTGACGTCAGACAGGGCTGGTCTAGCACTTTATTACCCAGGCAGACCAGTGCCAGGCTGCTGGAGCCTCACACTGCAGCTCTGTCCGGCCGGCGGCAGAGGGGATGTCCTACTAACTAACCTCCACCACAGAAAACTTTCTAGAAACTTTCAGTCAAACAGAAAAAAAACACAGACTGACTGACAAAGTGTCGCAACTCGCCTCACTCCTGTTTAACTTTTACACGTGTTTTTTTTTTTTAAATCCAGTATTTTAAAGGGCTGCACTTTCACTTTGATAACTTTTGAATGAACCGCTTTTTTGTGCTCATTTTAATTTTGACGTTGGGATAAAGTCGTTTTCTTTATCACTCAGAGACTCGTGATGGCTGTCCTGTCACTAGCCTTACTACTTGTAGGATTTGTTTTGACTTCAGCTGACAAGGTAAGTGTGTCGCCTCGTTTTTTTTTTTTTGTCCCGTTACCGTGAAATAGAAAGCAGCCTTTTTAAACCGTGTCTCCTCACTTTGAAGGCGCACACTGCTTCCTCTGTGAAATACATGTTGACACTGCACACGCGTGAGTGTAGCCCGTTACATAAGACATGTAAAATAAAGGCATTTTTGTTACACATTTTACAAGCAGCTTACAGTAAACCGCTGCTGCTGGACATCTCACACTGTCACATTATGAGCGCCTTGTTTAACGAGCTCTTTTTCTCCTCTCTTACAGGCTGGTGAAGTAGATAAAGAGGGTAAGTCCTGTTTATTCTCTCTTCAGTTTGTTTGGAAGTTGTGAGAAAGTAGAAGAGAAACTCAGGAGGATAACCTTGGTGCAGTTAGATCAAAGTGGGAGGGGAGTGTGAGAGTGTGGAGCTCTGTACTACACCCCCACATAAACCCTAAAACCCTCTGCCATCCCCCCTGCACACACACACTGTCCTCACTAATATTACATGAGCAAACTGCTTCAAGGGCTTTGTTATACAGGAAAGAAAGTTCCACCTCGAAATCCTGCACATCTGTTATCCATTGTGAGGTTCAGAAACAAGTGAGTTGCAACAGAGTCCACGTAGGATCCTTTTACACCCGCTGCTGTCTGCAGAGCACCTCGAGGGCGCTCACACAGCAAGATGACAGCAGCTGCCAGCGCAGACCGCCACCGCCGATTATCATCCTTATAAAGCAGTTACTCAAAGTCAACAGGCCTCGTGCAAGCCCTGCAGGTTTTGTTCCCAACTTCTAGGGCTGATTCCTTTCCTCAACCAAAGAAATCAGCAGTCGTACGATTTTGACGACTAATCGATCAGTCTGGTCAATTGACAGATTTGTGGTTACCAGAGCTGGACTCATAATTTTCTTTGAAAGACGTCAGTCGGCATGAAAAAAGGATAACAAATGACATCATGACTGACATCATTGTTGTCTGAGACCAAAACAATGTTTTTTTTTCTGTGCAAACCCTAAAAGAAACTTCTTCATGCTGCCATTGCTCCATGCTACTCTTTTGTGATTTAGATAACACTTGAAGATTACATTTTTTCAGCATATTCTGGCTTGAAAATTTCCATATAAAGGAGCTGCAAGTTGCACGGTACTATCAGCTGCTCTCTTATCTCTCTCTGCTATATCGCCTTGACGGTACACAACTTCAATCAACGCATTTCCTCCTTATTTGATGACACATTTTAAATGTCCACTACTAATGCACCTACTCATGGACACTGCTTAAATTGTTATGATGTCGTCTGAAGCATCATGCAGTAAAGTTCTTCTTTTTACTCATTTCTGGGAAAAAAAACACATCCTGTAAATGGAGGGAAACAGGAAGCAACCTTATGTGGCGATTTAAAGGGTGTCGATTATGTTAATGTCAGGTGTCATTGGAACAAGCTAACCTTCAGTTCATATACGTTTTGGGTTGAGTATATGTAAGCTTTCTGCCGTGAGTTCAGTTTAAGTTTACGGGTGAAGTTGTAACTTTTTGTGGCGCTCTTGTTTTCTGAGGAGCTACATAGTCCAGGTGTGTGTGCAGGTGTGATCACACTCTTCCTTTGGGTTAGAAAAACAAACTTGTTCTCTCATCTCACCTGAGCAAAACAGCTTCATCCATCCCAGCAGTCAGGTGGTGGTTGGCTCATGTCTTTGTGGTGTGTTTAACTCCAGCTTGCCTTTCTGATGCAGACCACCATGGCGTTAAATGCTTGGTTTGTTTGTTTCCTCTCCCCCTATTGGCTGGCTGAAGCCTCTGTGATGTGTTCTAGTTGAAGTGATGTAGCAGACAGTTTTCTGTGTGGTGTGACAGTTCCTGTGGATGTACAGGTGTGCACACATACTGGTGACAAACTAGAGGTCTTTGGAGAGCTGCCATTTGGCACCGCTGTTCAACAAAAGTGTCGATGGAGAAAGTCATCATAGCAGAGCAAGACAGACCGATTTCTCCTCCTACAATGGCAGGAAATAGAGCAGTACTTGTAGTAAGGGATGTAATTCACGTCATTCAAAACCTTTGGGGCTATATATGAAACAGTTATAATAATACAAGAAAGGCACAAGAGAGAAAAATAAAATGCTAAATGGTAGAGATTACCTTGTTTGGATTGGCCAAAAATAGGTGAAGATTGTATGAATTAGATCAAGAGGACAGGATTTGTCTTTTACCAAATGATCCTGGAAAAGCCTTATACCCTCAACACTTAAATCAACAAATTAACAGCCCTGCAAATTAATTTGGGCATAAAAAATGATCTTTGAACTTGCTCTAACCCCATTTAATTTGCATGATGTAGTTCAAATGTTCATGGATCAGGAGGTTGTAAAAGATGTTGAAGGCCCTGAGGTCTGTCAGTCTGTGCAAATACTATGATGTAGACTGATCTGCAGTCAGCTGACGCCTGTTTAAGAGGTGCTGCACTTAACTTCTTATTTCAGGTCTGTGGAGTCTTTCACAAGAAAATAAAAAATGGAAAAACAGCACTTTGCCTGTTTGCTGTTAGGTGGTAGCTCACTTGCAGTATTTCCGTGACACTTGGTCTCTAACCGTCTCTGTGAGTTTTTTTTATTTTTTTTAAATAAAACAAACAGAGTCAGACGTGTATTGCTGTTGTTCTTCTCAATAACTGATGCGGTAGGAAGCAGGAAGCTACTAGTGAGGGTGTGTGAAAACGACAAAATAGCAGAATGTGATTTGAGAAAAATAGACAAAGCTTTATACTTTGACTTTAACTGTGATCTGACAGCCCTTTTTTCATGTAAAACAGCAAGAAGTTACTGAATCCACGTCTTACACGATGTGAAGAGTGTGAACTGCACTGATGAGTGAGATTAAATTGCACTGGATTACATTCATGCATTGCTTTCTTGTGAATCTCTCATGATCTGAGCAGCAAACACCCACTATTATAGCACTGTATGCTTTATTATACCAGAGAAAGAGTTAGTTTTCAGTGGCTATTGGTTGATTTAGTGATGAAATATTTAGGAGTACATAACTTGAGTAGACTGAATGTTGATCTTTGCTTTGAACGTTTTTAGAAAGATGAAAAAGTACCTGTGTTGTAAGCCTGAATAAAGAAGCAGAGCACACTGAAATCTGTTTTTTTTTCTTCTGGTTAGAAGGAGAAATGGCTGTTGAGATTAGACCTGACCTCCTGAGGATTAAGCAGTGAAACCCCACTCCTTCAGCTGCTCACTAATGAACAGAGCTAATTCTTGCTCCTCTATGACCCATGGCTCTTTAAGATTTGTCACAGCAGTTTTACCGCAATAACTGTGGGCAGACGTGTAATGCTCTGTCTATACTTACATCAGTCCTCTGCCTGTTGCCCTAGCTTTTTCACATCTGAAACAACTTCTTAGCTTCAGGTTACTCTGTGGTGTTTGCCATTTAAAAGACGAAGCCCTTTGATGTATGTTGAAAACCAGACGTGCCTGCAGTTTGCTTTGGTTGTGGAGATGTGACATAGGTGCTCCTGTGTTTCCTCATCTCCATCAACTATTTACCAAGTCAGTGTGATGAAGCTGCATCCATCCCTCACAGCTTACTGTGCTTCATTTTTTAATCACTTTTATCAAAAGGTTGGCTCCTTGAAATATGCATGTTTTTTTTTTTTTTTCTCAAAAGTTATTTTCAACATGCCTCGTCCAGAGCGCACACTATGATTTGTGAAGTATGGCATTTCCTCAGACGTGTAATTTGAGTTTCACCATTGACACCTGTTTGAATGTCTTCTAGTCAAATCCTACAAGATAATTATTAGCTTTTGATATTTATGTGACATTTTTTTCCGACCAAAACCATGTCTGCCATTGGACATATTTGGAAAAGCAAACCAAGCCTCTATGGAAATTTCCTTTTAAATCAAGTGTTTCGAGGCCCGCAGTTATCCTTATACAAATGAGTTGACTGCAAATTCGCTGATGAACAAGAGCCAGAGGGTGATTGAAGCACCATGCCAAAGTGATATTTAATTCCATCCAGTGGAGGATGCATATTTTTGTGCGTCAGTATTTCACTTTGGAAATGGCAAGAAGATTTTCTTCCCTACGCTCTGAAATGATTCAGCCTCCAGCTGCATTGCCAGATCTAAAAGCATCAAAGCTTAATAGAGACATTGGCATCCGTCCCTGATGACATTCACCCCATCTGTGTGATGAAGAGCAAGGCCATGTATAGAACGATGATAGGACAAGAAAATCAGTCGCCTCATTTAATTCAAAAGCCGAGTGCTTTGGCACAACATGAGGTCTGTTTTAAGAAGCTCCAAGTTCAGAGCTTTATGCCCTCTTCACATCACACGCTTATTCAGAGAAGGTATTGGACCTGTTTTATAAACTTGCAGAAGTGTCTTGTTCGTGGTCTCATTGTTATTGTGTCGTCTTTCCAGACCAGCTGAGGAGCCGGCTGAAGGAATATGGCCTCGTCACTCCGTTCAGCACAGACTCTCATGGTCACTTCCTGTCACACCTGCTGTCTGCCACCCACAAACAGCGCGTCAAGAGGGAGGCATTTTCTTCTGGTGAAGCTGAACAAAAACTTTTCTTCAACATCTCCGCCTTCGGAAAGGAGTTCCACCTGCGTCTGCGTCCAAACAACAGGCTGGTGGCGCCGGGCGCAATGGTGGAGTGGCATGACGAGCTGCAAGGCTTCAGGAACGCCAGCGACAACGCCGTCACAGACGCCAACCAGACTGAATCCACCAGCGGGGCGGAGAGGATACTGCGCCGTGAGCTGCTAAACACAGACTGCACCTTTATCGGTGACATCACAGACGTGCCCGGGGCCTCGGTTGCCATTAACAACTGTGACGGACTGGTAAGTCCTCTGCTGTAAAGCTTTTTACTTCCCTTCCCACTCAAACCCTGTCTTTTCATTACAAAAGTGCCATGACCTTATCAACCCTACACTATTGGATTTTAGATGTCCGTAACTCCTGTTTCGCCTTTCTTTACGTCACCACTCGGCACTTTTACAGCACATTGTTCTCAGAGATATTCGTCAGGCAGGTCGAAGGAATAGCTGTTTATCACGGGTGAGTGGCCATCCATTGCTCCCAACCTCTTCCCAACATAAAACACGAGTTCCCTTTGTGCTTCACAAAAGTCTGCAGTCCTATCCACCCCTCATAAAACACAGTAAATGGGAAATGGCAGAGGCCAAAATCTCAGAGTAGCAACGAGATGTCTCTGAATATAAGCAACAGACTCAGTTGGCCCAGCTACTTCCAGTGAAGTTCCCTGCTGGCATTTTTAAAGCAACACTAATGATGTGCTGAAACACTTGACTCCTGAAGGACAATTCACAATCTGTTCAAATGTAAAAGGAGACATTCAGTTTCTACAGCTTTCACATTGTTTATAGTGTGAAATAGAACCGTTTCAGTGATGCACAAAGTGCTTCGGGTGAAATACATATACAGTATATACACTTATATACATACATACATACATAGTACATACATATATATATATATATATATATATATATATATACACACACACACACCTCATTTAGTGCACGTAATGGTCTCACTGTGTACAGCGCACCTTACATGTTGAGGTTGAGGAGTATAAAAAGCTGGTACTGTTATTAACTCATTCCCAGTTCACCATTCAAGCAGCCAAGAACACACAAAGTCACTTAACAGACAAATCTGCAGCACCTGTGTGATGCTATAATGTCAGTGTGTGTGTGTGTGTGTGTGTGTGTGTGCGTGCGTGTGTGGATATATATATATATATATATATATATATATATATATATATATATATATATATATATATATACACACATACGTGTGTGTATATATATATACACACATATATATGTATATATATATATATATATATACATATATATATATATATATATACATATATATATATATATATATATATATATATATATGTATATATATATACATATATATATATATATATATATATATATATATATATGCGTATATATATATACACATATATATATATACGTATATATATATATATATATATATATATATATATATATATATATACACACATATAATGTATATATATATACACACATATACGTATATGTAAGATATGTGTATATATGTGTGTATATATATATATATATACACACATATATACACATATATACACACACGTGTGTGTATATATATACACACATATACATATATGTGTATATGTGTGTATATATATATACATATGTGTGTATATATATATATATACATACACACACACACACACACACACACACATATATATACGTATGTATATATGTATATGTGTATATATAGCTTTCACTGTCAAAGGGAAGCAGTGAACTTCTTGTCTTTCAGCACCACTGAATAGAGTGACATGGGTATAATGATAGAGAGAGACCTGGGAACTTGAATCATTGTCAGACGAAGCAGGGTGGTCTTGCGTGTTCTTTGATATGTGTGCGCTCAGGATTTGATTCTCAGCAGGTAGCCAGGTTCACTGCAGGGGCTCACTTTATTCTCACCACATTACAACACATTACAGGGAGGTTTCCAGCAGCAGGCATGGGAAGCTCAGGTTCTAACGACGAGGCTGGTGAGCAAAAACTGAAATAAGCTTGTACTGACCTGCAATTTTTTTTTTTTTAAATTTATTTTTACGTGGTAGGACGAGTTTACCATGAAAAATAAGCCGACTTCCCTGGAAACTTTAAAACTGGTTGAGTCACAAGACGAACGCTGACTGTTTTGCATGAAACTTGAGTCAACCATGACATGATGTCAGACAAACAACATGCAGTGTCCTTCCCAGGTGAAGGCCAAAATCTTACCATAAGTAGAAATCAAAGCTCTTGGCGGTAGAGGAAACCAGGTCTCTATGCACCTACAAACCAACCAACCATTTCCCTTGTCAGCGGCTATAATAATGTTCATTTTCAGGTTATGAAGTAATTTTACACATACAAGGACACTAAATCAGTCATACATCAACATAGAGAGTGTGTGTCATTCCCAGCCAATAGGACCCATGGTATGGTATTTATGGTAGACAAGATTTACAGTATTTAATATCATAATGAGTATTTGAGGTTTAAGAAGAAGTGAAGTGAAAGCTACTTTGAGGAAGCTCCTTCCATTATTTGGTTTCACAAGTAGATGAGGATATAACCAGGTGACACTTTTCTGCTGCTGCAATCCAAAACAAAATATAAAAAAACCAGATCTGAAGCACTTCTTTAAACCCATCTCAAATCTACTAACACCTTTTTTTAACTGGAGGTGTGACAGTGTGAGGCAGGAAGTTCAGTCCATTCAAATGAGTAGACTTTTCTTTTGTGGAACAATCCCATTAAACAGACTCTTGAACTTCCTGTTGAACAGGTCATCTTCATGCTGACCTCAAGCTGCACTGAGCACAACCAAGTCATCGCTAATATCTCTGTTTTCATTACAGACTTATCTGTTCATCTATTTCCGAAATAGATTAATCGTTCAGTCTTAAAAAATGTTATATTATTGTGAATAATTGCCATCACATTTTCCCAGAGTCTAAAAGTCTAAAACCAGCAAATATTCACTTTTTAATAGACTGAGTGATTTCTTTTTGCTCTTTTTCCTTTTAAAATAAACAACAAATATTGAATTGTTTATCAGTGTGTTTCTTCATGGATCAACTAATCAACCAATCATCAAACTTTCTCTGCTGAACCTTTAGAAAACTAGATAAACTTTGTCTGTGGTCCCACCCCAACAATCTATTTGACATCTTACACTGTGGAAGCAATGACACTATTTCATGGGACCACTGAAATCCCAACCTGCTCATCAGAGTTTACAAAGTTTACAAGATAAAAACCCAAGCTCCCAAGGCGAAAGGCAGAATCTGTGTGAGCTCTGGTTAAAACATCTGACTCACTGTCAGTAATCTTTGACATTTAACTGACGACTGAAAGACAGGTCTGTGGACAAGTAATTAAACAACCCAGGGGATGTGTGTGTGCATACACCGATCAAGCATAACATTATGACCGTCCGCTTAATATTATGACGGTCCCCCTTTTTTTCTGCCAAAACAGTCCCAAACACAACAAACTGCTCTGCTCTCTGTGGTATGTGACTCCTTTCTATCTTCAGCAGCATTAACTTCTCTGCTCTGTTGGATCAGACCACCAGGACCAGCCTTCACTCCCCACATGCATCAATGATCTTTGTCCTCTCATGACCCTGTCTCTGGTTCACCACTGGTCCTTCCTTGGACCACTTTTGATAGATCCTGACCACTGCAGACCAGGAACACCCCACCAGAGCTGCAGTTCTGGAGATGCTCTGATCCAGTCCTCTAGACATCACTGTTTGCTTCTTGTTGTTAAACTCACTCAAATCCTTACATTTTTTACATTTATATATATATATATATATATATATATATATATATATATATATGTGGGTATGGACAATTTTTTCTCTCTGAAATATACCTAAAGAAAGTTATGTTCCTATCATCAAGGTTGTGTGATGAACTATCGAACCTGCTCAGCTGAAAAGTCGCTGAAACTACTTCTTACACAGTTTACAGCCAGAAATGCGCGGCTAGAAGTCGTCAAGTTCTAGCTACCAATATCATACTGCACAGATACAACACAGATACAAGACTTAGTTTTTCCATAATCCAGTGGTGGAAGAAGTACTCCGAACTCATACTTTAGTCAAAGTAGTAATCCAGCAGTGCAGAAACACTACATTACAGCTGAACAGCTTGGGCCTCATTGGGCCATGAAGTGCAGCACTTGAGTATAGATACTTCCTCCACTGGTTAAGACGGCACTGTGTGAAGCAGCCATTGGACTGGACCTTGATTTGGAATCCACTCAGAAAGTAGAAGCTAGTTAGCGCTTCCCCACCTTTCATTTGTTGTTTGAATTCACTCCAGGGCTACTCGATTATGGCAAAAAACATATTTGGTTAATATTGAGATCCCTGTTATTTAACAGTATTACTCAGTCACTTTGCAACCAACATCCATCCATTCTCTTCCGCTTATCCGGGGTCGGGTCGCGGGGGTAGCAGCTTAAGCAGGGAAACCCAGACTTCCCTCTCCCCGGCCACTTCGTCCAGCTCTTCTGGAGGGAGATGCATTTAAAAAGAACATTTTGTTTTAAGTTGAAAGTTAAACTGATCAATGCACTTTGAGAGCAGAGGTTAAGATTTAGAGGTTGTCGAGGGAACGTCCTGTAGAAAACAACTGAACCAGACTGAATGGGGGGGTGAGCATTGTCCCTGACCTGCCGTCAGCAACAGTGGTATAGCTAGATTTAATACGGCACAATAATCACTTTGTTGATTATGTCGCTAACCTCATTGTTCTAAGTTCAATGTGTAATTGAAAATCAATTAATTGCACAGCCCTCCAGCACACCTTTTTCACTTTACAGATAGAGGGATGTTGAGCTAGAATTAGCCTCGTTCGTTAATGTGATTCAACGTGATACAAACAGTATTATTAGTATTATTATTATCATCATGATGCAGCAGCAAAGCTGGTATTGTTTTTGACCGATGGAGTCTCTTTGTGTCTGCAGATTTGATTTTAAGTCTCCTGAGTCTCAAGTCCTTGAGAAATGAGAGCAAATTAATGTGTTTTTTTTCTGGTGTGTCAGTGCTTCTTACAGCAGCACATTGGCCAAAATCAGAATAGAAATGGTGGCAACAGAACATGCAGGTGCATATCATGCATCAAAGCATCTCTCAAGAAGTGCAACTGTGAAACAGTGATGGGATTGTTTGAAACATAACCCAGCTTGCTCATGCTCGTCAGTCACAGTAACTCTCTTTCTGTTTCTCAGTGCTGGGCCATTTATTTCCCCTTAATGGCTCTCAGGATTGTACATCATTTCTATCAGCAGAGTCTTATTGAAATGGGGAAAAAGGAAAAGCTCTTTCATTGCTGCATAAAGAGCTTGGTAACTGTCAGTGAACTTGATCATTCATGGGACAGTGTGTTCATAGTCAAAGATGTATTCACATTCATTCAGTGAGATTTTTCCACTCTCTTAAAGTAAAATATTGTTTCCTGTTTGTCTCTTTGTGCCGCATGTGATGTTTTATTATACAGTGTCAAAGCCACTGACAGTGAGCTGACAGAACTGACAAACCACCAGTCTAATGACGTCATTGTGTCAGGAGTGAACTACAGCAGGGTTTCTATGGGAACTCTTCATATAATCTCCTAAATAAAAATAATGGCACTCAGACCTTTAAGTCAGTCCTCTGCAGGATTCGGTCGTTTCCTCTGATTGCAGCAGCAGGAAGCTCTTGAAGCTCTTCATCACTTTGCAGATTCAGTCTCTCCAAAACATTTATAGTTGAACCTATTGAAGCAGGGCTGGGAGGGGAGCCACACAGGATGTGAGGGTTTTTGCTTTGTGAACTGTGTCGTGGCAGAACTCTCAGTCTCATGCAAGAACTGTATGGTATCACACTGCGGTGTACAGTAATGTCAGATTTCTTTTGTTTTTGAAAAGATATAAATATGGAAAAATCTGAATTTACAGTCCAGGAATATATGGATGGCTAGATTGACTGTAATAAACGTGATTTTAATAAACACCACTTGCAGCTCCGACACCCCTGTTGAAGCCATCCCATACGGAAAAGATATAGATAAGTGTTATAAAATTTTTATCTCCTTTGTGTGAAACTTGTATGAAAAGCATATAACACTGAATCTGGATACACTTCTGAACAAAGTTTTAAGACCAGTTGAAACATTGCCAGAATTTACATTTTGCATTGTTGGATCTTAAAGGTACAATATGTAAGAAATGTATTTAAATTAATCATAAAATGTCCCTGATATGTCACCAGACATTAAGAAATCATGTTCATTTCAAATACTTATTTCACTGAGAACAGTAGTCCAGCCAGGATATTCTCATTTAAAAAGCCAAGTTGCAGCCCTCAACTGATGTTGATGTTGTCATGTTGTGTTTTGGTCTGATGCGCCACCCTCCACCTATCTCCCAATCACCAAGTCAGTAGTGTGTCAGCATCTGCTACGAACATGTAGGATAAATAATGTCTAATGTTACGAAACCTAAAAGACCTCGTTATGAATCCAAAATACGTTGTGACAAAGTCAGAAATAAAACAAGGATTTGTATAGGAGATGCCTTTGAAAGATGGAGACGGCTGAGAGCGGACGAGCAGCAGCACTCCTGATCGGCCACTCTCACAGCATACCCGCGTACCCGCCCAGGAGCTCCGCTCTCTTTACCCCGTCTTTTCATAGCTCTCCTCCGGCACATTTCACTCCTCCTAAGTATCCATGGTGATGCCCAAGGTGGCTGCTTTTCATTCACTGTTACACTTTCTGTTCCTGTTGGATCCTGCAGCCGAGCTGGCAACCTCTAGTCAGGGGAGAGGGAGAGGGGAGACACCTCTCTACAGTAATTTGAAAATAATTGCAGTACCAGTTTTGGCCACAATCCAGTTCCTTTAAGAAGGTTCTTAATAGTGCTTCAAAATGCAAAAAGAAGGAATGGGAGTGTGACAAAACAAAATTGAGTAAGCAATTTATTGCAAACAACCAAACTGAAATAGGCTGTTTATCAGCTGATCAAAAGTTTAAGACCACATCTCAAAAAAAAATAGAAATAACAATTTCAAAAAAGGACTTAGTAATGAGTAGCTGCACCGTCCTTGTTATTCACCTCAAAAATTTGTTTCAGCATGCTTGATGCTAGTGTTTCCAGGAAGCTAGTGGGAATGTTGCTTCAAGTGATGAAGGTGGCTTCATGGAGGGCATCCACTGTCTGGATTTAGATCAGGGGAACATGCAGGATGGTTCAAAAGAGTGATGTTATTTCTCTGGAAGAAGTCCTTTGTCAGGCAGGCATTGTGAACTGCAGCGTTGTCCTGTTGAAAAACACAGTCATTAGCGCACAGACGATGGCCTTCAGTCATGAGGGATGCCCCCTGCAACATCTCCACATAACCAGCTGCCGTTTGACGCCTCTGCACAACCTGAAGCTCCATTGTTCCACTGAAGAAAAAAGCCCCCAGATCATGATGGCGCCCCCTCCACTGTGCTGTGTAGAAAACATCTCAGGTGGGGTCTCCTTGTCATGCCAGTAAAGTTGGTTGCCATCAGGACCGTCAAGGTTAAATTTTTTTCTCATCACAGATTAAAAATTTCTTCCACCTTTAAATGTCCCATGTTTGGTGCTCTCGTGCAAACTCCAAACAAGCAATTTTATGCCATTGAAGGAGATTTTTTTCATTCAAGTCTAATGGTTATGGGACTGCAGTTGGCACCAGTGAGAAGCTTAATTTGGGGCGGGGCTCATCCCATGTCGCGGCACGGTGGTGTAGTGGTTAGCACTGTCGCCTCACAGCAAGAAGGTACCGGGTTCGA
This sequence comes from Synanceia verrucosa, assembly GCA_029721515.1. Taxonomy (NCBI): domain Eukaryota; kingdom Metazoa; phylum Chordata; class Actinopteri; order Perciformes; family Synanceiidae; genus Synanceia; species Synanceia verrucosa. Next base: position 10,786,025 of record CM056551.1, on the reverse strand, counting down.
ATCCCAGGGCCTTTCTGTGTGGAGTTTGCATGTTCTCTCTGGGTACTCCAGCTTCCTCCCACCATCCAAAAACATGCATGGGGATTAGGTTAATTGGCTAATTTAAATTGACCGTAGGTGTGAATGTGAGTGTGAGTGGTTGTTTGTCTCTATGTGTCCTGTGATGAACTGGAGACTTGTCCAGGGTGTACCCTGCCTTTCGGTCTAAGACAGCTGGGATAGGCTCCACCCCCCCCGCGACCCTATGAGGATAAGCGGTAGATAATGGATGGATCATCCCATGTCTTGATGGACAGCAAATTGGATCCTCCGGCTCAGGGCCGGTCTAGCACTTGACTTTTTTGTTCCATAACCCTCAGGATCTTTTAAGAAGTTTAAAATGACTGTCTGATTGCATCCAACCTCAGCAGCATTGGCACGCTGCGAGAGGCCTTACTGATGCAGCTCAACAATCCGACTGCGTTCAAAGAGAGAAATCTTTGCCATCAGGAGGTCATGACAGTGTGGATACCTGACAGAAAATGATACTGAATCTACATTTTTGATAAGATTTAGGCTTTTAAAGGCTGTGGTCTTAATTTTTTGATCAGCTGATGAACAGCCTATTTCAGTTTAATGGTTGTTTGTTCAATAAATTGCTTACTCAATTTTTTTTGTCTCACTCCTATTTCTTCTTTTTGCATTTTGAAGCACTGCTTAGAACCTCCTTAAGATCCAACAGTGCAAAATGCAAATTCTTGCAATTTTTCAATTTGGATTTGGTTATTTATCAGAAAAGTACATTATACATATCCTTGTTCTTCTTTTTATTATATTTCATGAAAAGAATGCAAAAGTGGCCACCTTCAAGAGTTAATCATATATGTTAATGTTAATAATAAGTTTTTCTGTTTCTTTTCCGTAAGTCATTCCTTCATATTTGTCTACATGAAGGGGACTCTGGCCATTTCCTTCTTCCCTTTCTGTTACTGGAAGTGTTTGCCTTTCTGTGTGGAGTTTGCATGTTCTCCCCATGTCTGCGTGGGTTCTCTGGCTTTCTCCCACCATCCAAAAACATGCATTGGGATTAGGTTAATTGGTTAATTTAAATTGTCCGTAGGTGTGAATGTGAGTGTGAGTGGTTGTCTGCCTCTATGTGTCCTGTGATGAACTGGAGACTTGTCCAGGGTGTACCCTGCCTTTCACACTAATGGCGCTTTCCCCATTAGTACCTGGTACGAGGTACTTTTTCCATACCTCCTCAGCCCTGGTTCAAAGCGAGCTGAAGCGATACTAAACGTGACGTCGTCCAACTACCTTCCACTGATTGGCCAACGAGTGCCGTCATTGGAAGCGTCCGACGAGACTGTAAAAGCCAAACACAGCTCTACCCCTCCATTTTTAAAACTGGGAACCGTTTTGCTATTGTCACACGAGAAAATGACATCGCTTTTGATTGCTTACATGATCTTTTCGGTGTCCTCCATTGTTTGTGATAGTAGTGTTGTTCTTGATCATCTTCTTCTTCCCAGTTTTCTGTCGCATGTAAATGCAGTTTCGCGCTGTCGTATGACAACCCCGCCAACGCCGAGGGGATACTGAGGTACTCAGTTGTAATTTAAAAGCAGCAAAACTGAGCCGTGCTGTGCTGTACCATACCGTACCATACCGTAACTGTGTAGTGGAAAAGTGCCATAAGACAGCTGGAATAGGCTCTTGCCCCGCTGCGACCCTATGTGAGGATAAGTGGTAAGAGGACTGCACAGTCCCCCCGCTAAACTATATATTGTGATCATTTCATGTTTTGGGGCCCATAGTCAGCAGCTGATTGTGCTTTTTCCTTCTCTATTTCTGGAGACAAACTGCCAAAATCATCAGAGAAGCTCATTTAATATGATATGTCATGAAGCAAAGCTAATTTTGAATGTTTTGGGACATACAAATGGATGGGGAGAGATTTTTTTTAAAATCTTGTTGCATTGCTTGCAGCCTAAATACAAAGTATGCAGGACTGCATAACCGGAGATGAAACACTCAACAAACCAGCGGTTGCCGATGGAAAAAGCCTGTCGTTGAAGGCTAGTGGTCTTTGATCTCAAGTGGTAGCCTTTTAGCCCTTTCTAGGTGTGTGTTTTACTGTTTCTTAATTATAGCCAGGCTGCTGTCTGGAAGTCTTTACTGCAGCAGGCAGGCAGGCAGCCTGACTGCTAAATGCTTATGGGGCAGATACTTCCTCTCAGTAGCAGTGTGAGGGGGGGCTGATCTTTGCTGGCCTGTGTGGGAGACAGCCATCATGTTTCATGCGTGGAGAGGAGTGTCTCGGTAAAAGCTGATGAAACATCAGAGCTGAACTCTTTTCTGCCTCTTTTACTGTTGCATGCTGAGCAGAAACAAATCTGTTGAGGTCACAGCAGAGGGCACATTAAAAAACACGGTGCAAAGCTGAATCTGTCAGCCCATTTTTGCTTCCTCATGTTCACCGATTCATGATTTGTGCTTGAAAGCCTGAATTTGCTGTGTGTGTGTGCGTGTGTGTGCGTGTGTGTACACGCACACACACGCACCCACACATACACATACAGGGGTTGGACAATGAAACTGAAACACTGACCAGTTTAGTGTTGGAGGTTTCATGGCTAAATGTGACCAGCCTGGTGGCCAAACTTCATTGATTGCACATTGCACCAGTAAGAGCAGAGTGTGAAGGTTCAGTTAGCAGAGTAATAGCACAGTTTTGCTTAAAATATTGCAATGCACACAACATTATGGGTGACATATCAGAGTTCAAAAGAGGACAAATTGTTGGTGCACGTCTTGCTGGTGCGTCTGTGACCAAGACAGCAAGTCTTTGTGATGTATCAGAAGCCACGGTATCCAGGGTAATATCAGCATACCACCAAGAAGGATGAACCACATCCAACAGGAGTAACTGTGGACGCAAGAGGAAGCTGTCTGAAAGGGATGTCCGGGTGCTAACCCGGATTGTATCCAAAAAACGTAAAACCACAGCTGCCCAACTCACTGCAGAATTAAATGTGCACCTCAACTCTCCTGTTTCCACCAAAACTGTCCGTCTGGAGCTCCACAGGGTCAATATCCATGGCCGGGCTGCTATAGCCAAACCTTTGGTCACTCATGCTGATGCCAAACGTTGGTTTCAATGGTGTCAGCAGTGAAAATCTTGGACTGTGGACAATGTGAAACATGTATTGTTCTCTGATGAGTCCACCTTTACTGTCTTTCCCACATTCGGGAGAGTTATGGTGTGGAGAAGCCCCAAAGAAGCGTACCACCCAGACTGTTGCATGTCTAGAGTGAAGCATGGGGGTGGATTGGTGATGATTTGGGCTGTAATATCATGACATTCCCTCGGCCCAATACTTGTGCTAGGACTACCGAACCATTCTGGAGGACCATGTGCACCCAGTGGTTCAAACATTGTATCCTGAAGGCTGTGCCATGTATCAGGATGATAATGCACCAATACACACAGCAAGACTGGTGACAGAGTGGTTTGATGAACATGAAAGTGAAGTTGAACATCTCCCATGGCCTGCACAGTCACCACATCTAAATATTATTGAGCCACTTTGGGGTGTTTTGGAGGAACGAGTCAGGAAACGTTTTCCTCCACCAGCATCACATAGTGACCTGGTCACTATTCTGCAAGAAGAATGGCTAAAAATCCCTCTGGCCACTGTGCAGGACGTATCTGTCATTCCCAAGATGAATTGATGCTGTATTGGTCGCAAAAGGAGGCCCTACACCATACTAATGAATTATTGTTGTCTAAAACCAGACGTTTCAGTTTCATTGTCCAACCCCTGTATATATAAATGTGTGTGTGTGTGTGTGTATTCTTCAATAAGTCTTTTTTGTTGGTTTGCCCACATTGAAAACAAATGGATTCTGTCATCATCATTAGATGACCTCATACTGTGAACTTGTACATATAAAAGATCCCAAAGAGTTCCTCACACTGTCAATCACTTGTACTTATTACTTGTACTTAGACACTTTGTTCCTCAGATCATGATAAAGTTCAACCTGCGTTTATCATCTCAAGCATTCGCCTATAGACTTAGACTTTCTGGAGTGCAGTGGGTGAGTTGATGGACTGGTAGACAGTTTTAAAGGTGGGGAGGCTTATTTTTAGTGCCATGCATTGCACTTGCATGATTTTTGCAGCACGGTGACCACCATGTTACCACTGATCCAGCCCAGCAATGAGGCGACACAAGTCATTAATTAGTTGTCACTGGACCATTAAACTGACTCTTCCACTCTGCTGCACAATCTTGCAGCAAAGCACTGAAATGCCTGATCTGGTGTGAAAGGAGTTTAACTCCTGGCTAATCCCAAAATGGGCACCAACATGCTTCTTCGCGACTTCAACCCATCCTATAACATCGACATGGGTTGTCATGTTGTTTGTATACATGTTGCCAATGGGAAATCAGCTGTAGAGACTAAACACCTTTTATACTATGCTTTAAACATTTATTTCTGCTCTGAAGTCTGATGTTTTAACATGGGTGTCTTTGGGGATTGGCTGACTTTTGGATCCAGCTTCAAGTGGCCATTCATTTCCTGAGGTTGCAGCTTTATTGATACATATATTAAGCAGAGCAGGTTACGGTATACCAGCTAGCTTAGCTTTTTTCAGATATATGGCTAGTTATGGTGAAGACAGATGCTCATAATCACAGATATTTTTTTATTGCAAGTTCATAATCATTCCACTTAATGGCTTCCTTTGAATTATCTCTGCGTTGAAAAGAGGCATGATGGTGCATTGGTCTTGACTGAAATGAAAGCCTTGATCTAAGTGATTCTGCAGCAGCATTGTCTTTGTCAAATTTCTCTTATGCAGAAAGACGCTGCAGCCTTGTGTGGTTCAGAAGCTCACATAGTGTATGTTTTAAGGTGAACACGCGGACCTTAAGGAAGACCAATTAGTCCAATTAAGGTGAAACGTTGGACCCATCGTTATTTCTGCTGTGCATGTTTCGATCAAAGACAGCTGGTGAAATATTTAAAACACAGACTGTTTGACTTTTTTTTTAAAATATGGGCTCTGTGAAGACATTTGCTTCTGTTTACGGGATATAATGACAGTGTTTGATCCTCGAAACACACCTGGTCTGCTATGGAGGTTTTTATTGTGAAAGCACTGTAGTTTTGCAAGTCCAGTTCTTCCACCGTTTACAGTCAGATGGAGCATGTCAGCTGAGGGCGGTTGGTTTTGTTAGTCTTGTTAGTCTGTATATGAAAACGTATACAGACCACGTCTGTTTAAGGATTCAGGAAAACAAGGGAGGAATGTGACTGACCTCAAGATGTCAGAAGTGGGTGGACACTGTATCATTCCCATCGTCCTCCTACTCCTACACATCATGACTCGGGCCTCTTCTTGTGTACGCTCATGTGCTCTCAGGCTTCCCTTGTCACAGAGTTGCTGTTTCACATACTGTGGATGTTTTATAGTGGAGTCCTGGAAGGCAAAGAGAGGAAGCTTCTTATGTCCAATGTATTTTTGGACTTCAGGGCTCAGGACATAATCTGTGTCTGCTTTTCATCCGGCTATGCAGAGCAGGGAGGATGAGGAGGAGTATAGATTAATGATCTGTTTGTGATGATTAACCCCCTCCTGCTGTTATTAATGGTAATGGAGCCCCAGGTCTCAAAAACATTCAGACTTTAAATGTTTCTGTCAGCCTTCAGCGGCTAACACAGAAATATGTTATAAGTCACCAGTAAGCATGGGTTTAGTTTTCACACTGATGCAGATTTATTAACTTTAGATGACTCTTAAATGACTAGTGTGTAGGGAGATATGAAAGCAGAAATGGAATCTGCAACCTCACTGCTGGATGTCACTAAATCATCCACAGTGGATCTTTAAAGGTGTTAAATGCAAGATTGGGAGCTATGGCATTGCCTCTGTACAGCTCTCAACATGGCAAGGGCTTGGAAAGTGCTGAGACGTGTCCTAAATAGGACTGAAGTCACCTGCTCAGCTCTCTGTATGATTTCAGCCAGCCCAGCGGGGTGGCTCTGGGGATGGCAGTGGTTGTTCACAGCTTTGATCCAGAAGTACTTCACCAGCTGCACTGACCCAGTCATTTTTTTAAGCCTCTTTCAAGCCATCTTAAGCCTCTTTATTTCACTTTGAAATCCATGGTGAACATGCATTTGTGAGTGAGTAGGAGAGCTGTATATTCTGGCTGCACCCATGAATAATATGCCAGATGTTCTCTGCCAGGGTGGCACAGTGGTTAGCACTGTCGTCTCAGCAAGAAGGTACCGGGTTCGGTTCCCTTGTGGAGTTTGCACGAGTATTCACGTTGGAACTGGCCTAATTTTTCCAATTTTTAAAAATCCCAAAACAGGCTTTGCCAAAAGGGCACTTTGGGCATCAGAGAGCTAAAGGGCAGGGGCGAGAGCCCCTGTAGCACCCCTTCTCTGCACGTGCTTGCTCCCCATGTCTGCGTGGGTTCTCTCTGGGTACTCCGGCTTCCTCCCACCATCCAAAAACATGCATGGGGATTAGGTTAATTGGTTAATTTAAATTGACCGTAGGTGTGAATGTGAGTTTGAGTGGTTGTCTGTCTCTATGTGTCCTGTGATGAACTGGAGACTTGTCCAGGGTGTACCCTGCCTTTCACCCTAAGACAGCTGGAATAGGCTCCAGCCCCCCCGCGACCCTATGAGGATAAGCGGTAGATAATGGATGGATGGATGGATAATGATATAGATATATATTTATAAATACAGCTCTGGAAAAAATAAGAGACCACTCTCACAAATGTAAACATCTCTAACATCTATGGCAGTCAGTCCATTCCAGTGTTTGTTTGATTTCAACATAAGCCTTCTCATTCTACTTAATGAGACACTGAGCAGGTGATCACCTGAACGAAAGCTGATTTTATGAAGAATATTATACAAAATCACTGCTGTGATTAAAGATTGAGGTTATCCCACCAATAATGGTTTCTAAACTCTTCCTAAGTTAAAATATTAGTGTTGTGTTGTTTAAAAATGAATATGAACATGTTTTCTTTGCATTATTTGAGGTCTGAAAACACTGCATATTTTTTGTTATTTTGACCTGTTGTCATTTTCTGCCAATAAATGCTCTAAATATCAATATTTTAATTTCAAATTTGAGAGAAATGCTGTCAGCACTTTATAGAATGAAATAAAAATGTTAAGTTTACTCAAACACATATCTATAAATAGTAAAACCAGGGGCGGCACGGTGGTGTAGTGGTTAGCACTGTCACCTCACAGCAAGAAGGTACCGGGTTTGAATCCCGGGGCCTTTCTGTGTGGAGTTTGCATGTTCTCCCCGTGTCTCTCCGGGTACTCCGGCTTCCTCCCACCATCCAAAAACATGCATGGGGATTAGGTTAATTGGTTAATTTAAATTGACTGTAGGTGTGAATGTGAGTGTGAATGGTTGTCTGTCTCTATGTGCCCTATGATGAGGTGTGGACTTGTCCAGGTTGTACTCTGCCTTTCACCCTAAGACAGTTGAGATAGGCTCCAGCCCCCCCGCGACCCTATGAGGATAAGCGGTAGATAATGGATGGATAGTAAAACCAGCAAAACTAATAATTTTGCAGTGGTCTCTTAATTTTTTCCAGAGCTGTATGTATATATAGAAGAAGAATTCCTTTATTTGATTGGAGAAACCTCTCCATCTACCACTTGGTCTGACCTGCACTTGAACTGCCGACCCTCCGATTCCCAGTCCAAGTCACTACAGACTGATTGATGTGGGATGTTTTTCTGATGTGACGTTATTTCCTCGTTCCATTGCACTCTCCTCTGCCTCCTCCATGCTGCTTTACCTCTGTTTCCTCCCTAGCGACCAGTGCCATAAATGAGTCCTTGCGGGTGACGTAAAAATGCTACCACAAAGCAGTAGTGTTGCATTAGCCCCCATACTGTTAGCCTTCATACCATTATGTCTATACTTAATATAATGAACATGTTTTGAATTTGCATGATTTGGGTTATCCAACAGTCATTCTGACGTTGAGTTGTGTTTTGCACAGCGTATCGAAACCATAACCAGAATAACATTAACATTAGTGCAGCAGCAGAGCTAACCAAGTAGCTACATGTTTAAACTAGAAAAGCACTCAGAGAGAGAGAGCAGACCTCTGCCATGGCGGCGGCGACTTTTTATTTAAAGTTACCCCCGCCGCCAAGGAAGTTATGTTTTTCACCTGGGCTTGTTGGTTTGTCGGTTTGCAAAGTAGCTCAAAAAGTTTTGACGAAATTTTCAGGATTGGCCGGAAATGTCCCACCTTAAAACTGACCAACCCTGAAATTTTCGTCAAAATCCGTCCACAACTTTATGAGTTACTTTGCAAACCAATAAGCAAACCCCAGTGAAAACATAACCTCCTTGGTGGAGGTAATTACGATATAAACAACAAAAGCTTATATCCTACAGCAGACATTTTTATATCACACTACAATATATATTGTTCAATTTATTATAGAACCAGGATTTAGATTTTATGTGAGATAGATTGGAATAAAGTTACTTTATTCATCCCAACCTGTTAAATTATGTTGCAGCACCAGCAGGAAATGGAATCACAATATTAAAAAGCAGTATTTCCAGTATAAAGTTTTAGACAGAATAAAAGAGATTTGTAAACGATTGTTAATCTCTGCTTGTATTAGGTCATGGCAGGAAATGTTGCACATCAGTAGCAGACCTGCTTAATGGCAATGTTTGATTTATGCGACTTAAGCATGAATATGAAGACTACCTTGTTTTTATTTTATTTTATAGGTATTTTATTCACATCTCGTCTTGTGTGTAAACATCCAACTGCTCCAAGAAGAGATTGAAAGCTCATAGAAAAGGCAGTAGGTGGGCCCGTTCTGGGTTGCTCAGATATATATAAACTACCCAGAAAATCAGAAACAAGTTTACTACCAAGTAAGTTTTCACATATGAGGAATTTAAATTGGTATCTTGGTGCATGACATACAAACTTCATACGTATATATATATATATGAATATAAAACAAGATCCAGTGATAAAAAAGCTTTAGTCCATATCTCTGTCCAACTACTGTACGACTGTGTGTTTGACCACAAGCTGTGTGAAGCACTGCAGGTGTTATTACAAACACCAGAGAGCGGCTAAATGAAACTATGGTGATGTGACTGGCTCTTAGTCACATATAGGCATGAACATTGACACTTGACAGCTGTGTTAAATAGGAAAACATACAGTGATTATGATGGTAAATTGAGATCATATTGTTATGGCGTCGCTGACAGATTGAGAGTTGAGTGTTCAAATGGAGATGTGTTTGATTTGGTGCCATGTGTTGATGTGGCTCAGAGGTGACATCCAGCTTTTTCCAATTCCTCCTGATTATGGAACATCAGCTCTGTGTCAGAGGGGGAAAAAAAAGACTTTTTGTGTATTTTCAGCCACCACATGAAGTGCCTCTCCGTGCCACGCTTTTATTTCAGCATGACAAACAAAGTGTAAGCTGCCTGGAAATGCCTTAAAGCAACCATGAAATACTGCTTCAGCCACACTATTTGTTTCCATGAGGCAGGGCGGCTGGAACTGAAAACTCCTCTTGCCCTGTGTTGCATGAAGGAAGATTTTTTTTTTACGCAGTTCCTTGGCAGACAGACCGATAGACTGACAGATACAGACAGAGTGCTAGAGCTGACCTGAAAACAGCACTGACTGGGTGTCTTGACTGTTGATATTAACCTTTACCTCGCCAGCAGTGCTGTAAAACTTGGCCACTTCTTAATGTGTGTCATGTTGCATAATCGGCTCTGCCAGCCAAAAGGGTGAGGCACTACTGTGTCTGCGGTGTGTGAGACTCGCTAGTGTAAACACACACTGCGGGGTGGATGGGTAACGCATCAGTTGGAGTATCCTCTCGAAGCGAAAACCCGCCTGTTCAATCTGAATCTCCTCCCTGATGCTTTGCTGTCAGTCACTCCGGGCAGTTTGAATGCCTCCGGCACGACTTCGCCTCTGGGGAAATGTTTACAACGCTGAGATTCATGGAGAGTGACAAAATGAGCACATAAGACATGCTAATGTTTTGCTGCGGGCTATGTCGGTTCAGTGGCCTCAACTTTTGGCCTGAGAGACATAAAAGTGCATTGTGGACGTGCACAGCTCCTGACATATCTGGAAAGAGGAAAAAAAAAAAGCAAAGAAAATATCCTATTTGTGAGCCAGTTCCTCTTTGCAGCGACCTGTAGCTGGGCACAAGAGTTTTATTCACTAATAGTTCTTAATGTTCCCTGTTGACTTAGCCAAGGCTTGTTGCAGAAGCTTGACCCCAGAGCTGTTTGGGTGTATGGTTTGAGGTGCAGGAGGGGAGGCACACCAAGATATGCAAAGCCAAGCTATTTCTTCCAAGTTTTCTCCTCAGCAGCCGAGGTTTCACTTCAGTCTCTGCTGCCAGGGTGCTTTTGTTGATATTTAGGTGTTGAAACATTTTTAATCATGACCTATATAAACTTAAAAGGAGCCCACATTTTCTGTTGTCGTTACAGACAGACATTGAGAGCCATTCACATTGGCATCGGGTTTTATTTTTAAGTTTTGTGTATGTGGACGTTTAGTCGCCTCCTCAAAGCCGCATGCAAATGTTTGCTCTTGTTTGCTGGAGCAGCACAAAAAGACAGAAATGAAATAAGTTCTATTGCTTCTCTCTATTGTTACACGGTGGTGTAGTGGTTAGCACTGTCACCTCACAGCAAGAAGGTACTGGGTTTGATTCCCAGCCCGGGGCCTTTCAGTGTGGAGTTTGCATGTTCTCCCCGTGTCTGCGTGGGTTCTCTCTGGGTACTCCGGCTTCCTCCCACCATCCAAAAACATGCATGGGGATTAGGTTAATTGGCTAATTTAAATTGACTGTAGGTGTGAATGTGAGTGTGAGTGGTTGTCTGTCTCTATGTGTCCTGCGATGAGGTGGCGACTTGTCCAGGGTGTACCCTGCCTTTCACCCTAAGACAGCTGGGATAGACTCCAGCCCCCCTGCGACCCTATGAGGATAAGCGGTAGAAAATGGATGGATGGATGTTTCTCAAAGCGCAGCTGGTTTCACTTTGTCTTTGCCTCTAAACTGTTCAATTTTGGTTCATTATCTGTAAACATTTTTGTTTTTGACTTTGTAATGTTTGACTCTTTAGAAGGTAGCAGAAGCTGCGTAAATACATCTGAGGCTGAACTTCAAACTCAGATATGCCAGAAAGCTGAAGGAGCAAAGAGGATTCATTATTATGTTAATCTCCCTACGTACACTTTTGAGATATTTTTTGCAAGTCTCCCCCCCCACAAGAAATGAACCTGTGTATCTTTTCCCCTTAAAGTTTCTTTAAGGGCTGGGGATGAAAATGGCAGGTAATGATGACGAAGGTTTGCTCACATTTTTGAAAGCAAACACACCTTTGAACAACACTGAGGGTGAAAGGTGGCAGTGTCCTGGCTGAATTCAGACCTTTTTTCAACGTTGCAGTACCTCAACTTTTTTTTTTTTTTTTTTTTTTAAACGAAAGCACGTTCATACCAACCTCCTTAAGAAGTTTAGACTGAAAGAGACTGTTTTTTGAAAAACTGGAGCCCTTCAGCTGAATCCCATATGTTTTTCTTGGCAGACGGCTGCTGTCTGCTTGGCCGGGGCTGATGTTGGGGATATTAAACTGATGGAACACAGGGCTCTTGATCCCTTTTTTGGGGTTGTGTTTAGGTATCAACAGGCTGAGCCTCTGTCAGACACCTGCCATTGTCTCCTCTGACATTGCATAAAAACGAGCACTGGGTGGCAAAAAATGTGCAATCAGAAACTCTCCTGCTGTGGAGCCAAACTTGATGCAGAGAGGCTTTTGAGAGTCTTGCACAACCTTAGAGTGTGTTTTTAAAGCCAGTTGTTTCACTGTTTTTTTTTTTTGTTTTTTTTTTTACACCAGTGATGGGATTCTTGGCAAATCATCATCCATGAGGCATTTTCTCTTGTTTATCTTGACTTTCCTTTCTGGAGACATCATTTCCAGCTGGAGATCGTATTTTCCTGATGTTTGTTGTTATGATAATTTTTAAGCAGTTTAGATGAGGTTGATGTGATGCGTGAATACTGAGTGGGTCTGTTCAGATAATCACATGCATGCTTTGGTCTACACACCAGTTCACCTGAGGCTGACCTCGCTGATGTTCAGCACATTAAATTAAATCCTCAGTCACTGGAAAAACACACTGGTTTGAGGTTAGTCTCCCTGTCTTTTACTTTTTGAAATAGAGCCTTAATGCTTCTCCAAAAACATTTTTTTGTAATATTTATTGAAATTCTAGATTAAGCAACCTTTGGAGCTAATGCTAGGAAAACAGCTGGCAACGGTTGGGTTTTTCGGTTGGATAATATTTTCAGCCCTGTCCACGTGGCATTCTCAGGAACGCAATATATTAGGAATGCCTGGAGGGAATCTCTTCAAATTTCAAATGTCCACCACAATTTAAGGATGAACTTGACGTTCGTCCCATTCTTATTAATGCAGTATTAATATTGAAGTCAAGTTCTTTTTCTTATTTATAACAATTATGTATACAAGTACACATGTGCTATCCATTTCCCAACAACAGTACAAAAAGTAACGTAAACAGAGCTCCTAAACATGTGGCATGGTGTGAGTTGCAGTAAGTGTGTATATAATTATGACGTATTTATATAACAGATGAGGCAGAGTAAGCATTATGCGTATAAAGAACTTGGATGGTCCAGGATCCGACATTAAAGCTATAGTCTGTGATGTTAGAGAGCTAGCAAGTGGCACCTCCTCTCGGCTTCCTCTAAGCTCCACCCCCCACCTCCTCACTGCTCCGTCTAAAGCCACGCCCCCTCAAAAAGAGGAGAGCCGTTATGCTACATCACCACAGTTGTAAAACATGCGGTTCAAAGCCAATATATTAAAGTCATTTTGTCGACTTTATAATGGAGACACTGATGGCTATGGCTGTGCAATATGGTCAAAATGTCATATCCTATAACCTCTTCAATACAAGTGGCAATGACGATCAGTTTACAAGCACAGATAAGCTAGCATGATAAGTTAGCATTGGGTTAGAGGCCCAAACATACTCGGTGGAATGGAGACAGAGTGTGCAAAGCTAAAACTTTATGACCGCACAGACTCCACTCTGCACTGTTGTCACACAAAACACTGCTCAGCATCTATTTAGTCACAGAAATTTCACAGGAAACTACTAGCGGCAGAGCACTCAACTATGTAAGCTTTTAACTGAACGGACATCCAGATTCTGCTCCGTTCACAGTCTGCTGGAGTCTGTGAGCACCTTTATAATGCAGACACTGGAGACTATGACTGTCAATATGATCAAAATGTCATATCCTATAACTTCTTTAATACAAGCCACACCTACAACCAGCTTACACCCACAGAGAAGCTAATGTTAGCATCGGGCTAATATGTGCTACAACAGAAGCTTGGTTTGCAAACATTACATATTCCATGAAAATAATAACTGAGGAAATGCATGATTAGGAAAAAAAATCCGGTGGGTTAGGTTGTGATCATAATAACGTTGTAAAATTAAAGCAACAATCGTGAATTTACAACTAAACATAAATACGATCAGACCAGTAGCCTCAGGTGATTACACATAGTGATCATAAAAGAGATACAGCACTACTGTTTGTAGTGGGCTTAACAGGATGATATTTTGGACAGGCATGGATGTAAAATGCAACCTAACTGGTTAGCGAAGGTGTACAACCAGAAGGCAGCTTTTGCAACTTTAAGTAAAGACACGTTGTGTTTTGATATTTGTATTTTATTGTCCCTTTAATCAGTTAGTCCAGTGGTTCTCAACCTTTTTGATTTGTGAATGTAATCTTTTAAAATACAGACATGTCTACTCAGATTTCCAGCTCCTCCTGTCCATATGTTGAAAGGTGTCCACTGAACCTGGACTTGCTCACTCTGTTCAGGCTGTTTGGATTGTGGACAGCATAAAGTGAATTTAAAAAAAAGGGTTAATTCTTGTGAGTGTCTAACCATGAGCCTGAAACTGTCATAGTTTCAGTATATTGTATTACTACTTCTGTGTGATAAATTCACGATGCAAAGGTTGCAGAATCCTAGGTTCTTACATTATTTCTTTCTTATCTTTTTTCTGTATTTGTTTGTTTGTAGCATCAGCTGACAAACACATAGAGCCAAAGGATTCCATGTTACTGATGCTACCCTCGAGCTGTAAAGACACTGAGCTGCTGAACATTCCTGCTTCATGTCTGACCTCTTTTACAAGCCGCATGAGAGCCCACAGATTGGATATGACATCTCTAATTGATTTAACTGAGTATCATGGCCTGGCTGCTTGTGTGCACCGCAGTGGTGGGATGAATACATGCAATACATTTACTCAAATACTCCATTTTATGCAACTTTTTATTCACCTTTTCTAAACACTGCATTTGTGTTGCAGTTTTATACAAAATTGGGATCAACTATTACATTCTGATTAACATTTCCACAGTTTCCAGCTGCAACAATAACAAAAATTATTATCTAGTAATCCTAATAGTAATATATATCATTTTGAAATAGGCCATGTGTACTTTTATTTTTGGTAGTATGTTTTACTTCTACTAGATTTTGAAGGCACTGAATGAATGTATGGACTTATTAGGAACATGTCTTTTTATACTGTAGTATATCTACTTTTATTTTCTAATTTTTTTGTTTTTTTTTCCATCCTCACAAATAACTGAAACGACTAGGAAATGAACTCAGTGATACTCAGTTATTGTCTCTCATAGTCCTTTTGTTAAGGAACATGTCCTCCTGAAAGATGAATACTATTACTCTCTATCTCTGTGTGTGTGTGTGTGTGTGTATATATATATACAGTATATATATATATATATATATATATATATATATATATATATATATATATATAAAATGGAGGCAGGATTAGAGTGGACAGTCTCTAGGGGCTCTAATGACATTTTCCGTGGTTATGTATGTGGTTGGTATTATTTGACCCAGAAATCTCAGTTTCTGTTTAGAGCAACAGTGTGCTGAGGACTGAGCTGAAATGATCTAATACCTCCATGTACTGTATTATGGCTTCCTCATATATAGCATTCAGTAATTGTTGGATGCACTGTCATTCGATTTTTTTGTTGGTGAATTTGCAGCTCTTATTGTGTTTTACGTCCTGAGGCTTACTCACACTTAGTTCTGTTTACGATTCTAAACTGAGAAATAATTGATTGTTCGCTTTTTCAAGAGTTAGCAGGGGGTTAGCATTGGAAGGGTCTGTTTTTTCAAGAAGCTCAACAAAGCATGCTAACATGCTGATGGTTTATTTCTGTGGCTGAACTATTAGAGAGCTATTAGAGAATGCTAGCACTTGTGGTAAAATACTGCACATACTCAGGCAAATGACTATTTTCTTTAGTTATTGCAGGCTGATGCAAGATGGCGCTATGAGAGTGGCAGCCAGTCACAGAAGCTCTTGTCTATGTCCTGTGTTTCTTTACTTATTTACCTTTGTTCTCCATCTTTCTTAATTTTTCTTTCAAGCAGTAGTGCCGCATTTGCACAACACAACCATGGATGTGCAAATGGTGATTTTATTCGTCTGTTTTAAGTGCACATCTGGCAACCCGTTCAGCCACGGCTCCATTGTTTACAGCCGTGAACAGCTGTTAGCGCTGAGCCAGGCCAGACCACCGTCATGGCAGAGACCGGACATCCCCGAGGAGCTCCGCAGGAGGAAGAGGGGATGCAGGGCAGGAGTGAAGCGTTGGGAGAAGAGAAAGCGCTACAAGCTGTCCGTCCCGTCATGGGAAACGTGAGGTCTCTGCCTAATAAAATGGAGGAGCTGGCAGCGCTGACCCGGCTGCAGTGGGAGTATCGGGAGAACAGCCTGCTGATGTTCAACGAGTCATGGCTGAATGAACTCACTCCGGACTCGCTCGTAACTCTGGACGGATTTCACTCATCAGAGCGGACCGAAGCGCGAGGGAGAATGGTAAGAACCAGAGAGGAGGGTTTGCGATGTACATTAATGAGAGATGGTGTAACGTAGGACATGTGAGCGTCATGGGACATGGGAGTTTTCACACGTGATTGTGATCACCGTTTACATCCCCCCCTCGGCTGATGCTGCTGCAGCCTGTGAGCTCATCCACAGTGAAGTGTCCCAGCTTCAAACAGCTCACCCTCAGTCTCTGATCATCATCTCAGGAGACTTTAACCACACATCGCTCTCCACCACTCTCCCTACATTCTGCCAGTATGTGGACTGCCCAACAAGAGACAATAAAACTCTGGATTACTGTATGCAAACACCAAGGATGCATACAGCTCATCACCCCTCCCCTCGCTGGGTCGCTCAGATCACAACCTGGTGAGACTGCAGCCCATTTACATACCTATGGTGAAGACGCAACCCCCCACCATAAGGTGTGTAAAGCTGTGGTCAGAGGAAGCCACTGAGGCCCTGCAGGACTGGGATGTGCTGTGTGACCCCACGGTCAGGACATCGACACTATAACCCACTGTGTGACGAACTACATTAACTTCTGTGTGGAGAACACCATACCCACCAGGAAAGTACGGTGCTTCTCCAACAGTAAACCCTGGGTGACCCCTGAGCTGAAGGCCCTGCTGAAGGAGAAGAGGAGGGGACAAAGAGGAGCTGAGGAGGGTGCAAAGAGAGCTGAAGAAGAAGATCAAGGAGCCCAACCACTTCAGGCCTGTGGTCCTCACTTCTCACCTGATGAAGACCATGGAAAGGATCGTGTTGAGAAACCTCCGCCCCATGGTGAGCTCACATCTGGACCCAATGCAGTTCCCCTACCAACCGAACATGGGAGTGGATGATGTAGTAATCTACCTGCTGCACAGATCACTGGCTCACCTGGAGAACACAAGCAGCACTGTGAGGATCATGTTCTTTGATTTCTTCGGTGCTTTCAACACGATCCAGCCTTCTCTACTCAGGGAGAAGCTTGAAAGTGCGGGAGTAGACTGTCACCTGGCTGCATGGACCATAGACTACCTCACCAACAGACCACAGTACGTGAGGCTTCAGGACTGTCGGACATGGTAGTCTGCAGCACAGGAGCCCCACAGGGGACAGTGCTCTCCCCCTTTCTCTTCACCCTGTACACATCAGACTTCAGCCACAACTCTGGGAGCTGTCACCTCCAGAAGTTCTCCGATGACACAGCTATTGTTGGATGTGTATCTGAGGAGGACGATCAGGAGTACAGGAACGTCATCACTGACTTTGTCGACTGGTGTGAGTGTAACCATCTTCAGCTCAACGCCAGTAAGACCAAGGAGATGGTCATTGACTTCCACAGGAGGAAGACACCCCAGACAGTAATGTATCAAGTTATTTCACAGTAACATATGAAGTATTTTTATATTAATGTTTTGTATGTTATCATATTAAGTATGCATGTATGTTATTGTTTAGTATTTATGAATTTTTGTATGTTTCCTGTATACTTTCACAAAGGAGAAAAGGCTCGACACACATCCCTGTGACGCTTGGATGAACACAATGTGACTGAAATGTTTGTAAAGCAAGCCTGACAAATAAAACTGATACTCTGCAAACTCTTACAGTTATTATTTGTTTATTAAAAACCATTAATAGTTTTGACACAACAGTCAAGTCAGTCTAGATGCTAATATGTCACTTTCCAACCTTAAACATGAAAATAGTGTGTGGAAATAACCCAAGCCTTACATTCTAAATAGTTATAGGTTTTATAAAGTGCTGGTACTAACAAGAAAAATATTAGGCAAAAAACGCTGTAAAACATTGTTTTAGAACAATAATATTCAATATAAGTGTAACAAACTGCTCCTTTGAATGTGACGTGGAAACATAACAGTTGACAAGCATCTGTCAGTGATTTGGAGCTTTTCAAAATGTTCAGTAATTCCCGATCATACAGTAATTTGCAACTTCATCTTTTCTCTGTAGGCAAAGTGTTACTTATGCTTGAATATGTAAATTACAAGCTGTAACATCATTCGCTGAGGTGAAGGGCTTGATACAACAACAGTCCCACAGATGAGATGTTGCACCAGGATTCAATGCTGCGTTTCTTGAAAAACATTTTACCAATATTTCTGGCAGCACTCCATACTTAAAAAACTTTCATGCCTTCCTAACATGTCTTTCAAAATTTAAATCTGGAGTTATTCTTTCAATATACAACAAACAAGGCGTCCACACACAAAAGTCACATTTTGTGACATGAATCTGGCACTGCACTTGAAAGTAGTAGTTGTGCTGTCTGTTAAGTGTCAGCGTCACATCTGAGGATGAAGATGTAACCAAGCAAGAGTCGTTTTCTTTTGACAGTTCAATCAGTGTCTTGTCTTTTTTTGCCAAGTAGGGACATTTGATTTCCAGGCAGCCAGAGCCACAACAGTCACAAAACACCTTTCCATCTGGGGACGCGCCTAAGTGAGGGTAATGTGAGGAAATATTGAGTCCAGTCAGGGTCACATCAAAATTGACGTGTCTTGATAACATGGTCGTAGTGTATTCCTCTTTGCCTTATTTTCCTGATGAATGCCCCACCTGAAAATATTAGAGAAAACATAACATTATTTTTAAATTAGTGCTTACACATAGATCTCCACATTTACTTTGCATTAGGTTTTATGACAGACACTAGTGTCATCCTTTTGAGTAGAGAACAACTAAGATTTCATAAATTGACTATGTTTTTAAAGCAATAACTAATCCCTTGTTGCTGCTGTGGTAAACTTTCCTGACTCTGGGTAGCATGTGGCTTTCACAAGTGATTTTAGGGGCTGATTTTCATTGCTATCAAAAGCAATGAAAATCAGCCCCTAAAATCACTGCTGTGCAGCTCTTGGGTCTGCATGCTTCAGCTTCACCTGTACAATTAGCGAGTGACAAATGCCTGAAAGTAGCTAACTCTTTGATATATGAATATAAATGAATATAACTTAGATATTATACAAACCTGTCCACATACCACCAGAATGTCCATCGATGTTCTCATCACTTTAATTTCGCCTACAAATCCAGCTTTGAAGAAGGACCAACTGTCAAGGCTTTTCTATGCCTTCAGACTTTGTGATGTGTATTTCCCTGGCGTTAAAATCAGGTACATATAAATATCAGGACAGCCGATTTCTGGCCACATATCAGTGTCTGTGGACCAGATAGTTTTGGGAAGAGTATGGATCATTATCAAGTCCAACTGACCTCAGTTTGTTTCGGTAATCTATGATTTCTCCGGTTTGTTTTGCCACTCAGTCCGAATAAAAGGGGCGTGTCTCAGGGCGGAAGTGATGTAAACGCATACCCTCTATAGGATCCTTTCCTCCGGCGCCACTCTCAGGTGTGTAATTTTATGTATGTAATTTTGTCCCTTAACAGTGGTAAAGATCTGCAGATAATTAAAGCTATAGTTGGTAATCTTGGAGAGCTAGCAAAAGATTTGAAAGTAGCCTTTCTCCACCTCCTCCTCCCCCTACTGTCAGCGCTCCATCCAAAGCCACACCCCCTCTCCTGCTAACTCTGTATTTGTGCAGAGGAGTGTGCTGAATATTTCTGGCAATGGCGAAATGTGATGCGTGAGCAGGACGAGACATGAAGGCATCTGATTGGTTCTTTCCATTCAGACCGAGTGTCAGTTGATTGGTCAGAGTTTTTACAGTCCTGCAGCTGCCACAGAGGTCTGATATTTTTCATTCCTTTTTCTGAACACATCATGTATTGACTAGGGATTGGAACGACAGGATTTTGATAGTCAGTTATCGAGGACCATGTGTCGAATTTTGTCGAATTGTCAGCCTTTTTGTTTTTTTCAGCAGCAGCATCGAGGCGGAGGGTGGAAAATATTCTACACTGTACTACTTCATTTTAGGCTGTAATGTCCAGTACTGACAATCAAAGCAGTGACAATAAAAATGTGCAAACTTAAAATGTTTATTCAACGTCCCTCTTAATTACCACCAGACCTGTCGGCACCGACAGGATTTCACAGCCTCTCTTCTGATGACCGTAACTCCTGAGCTGTGTGTGCTATTGAAGGCATTCAGTTGATTCTGAAAGCAGAGAAATTGGGCTTTTTGACAATATAATGTTTATCACAGTAAAATACAAACTCCGCGAGGTATCACTCGTTGAATCACAGACAAAGTTTCACCTCTACACCTGAAAAAAAAAAAAGGGAGAGCTTCTCCTCACCGTCACTCCCAAATCCAGTGCCTTGTTATTTACCTTTGACATATTTTGTTATTGACTGTCTGTCACTTTGTATTTTATTCTATGTTGGGACAAAGACAGTGCTGTAAACCTAGTTTTGATTCAGCATGTAGGCTACTCTCTTCTCTCCCGATGGAAAAAGTTATGTTGACCGCTCACAGCAGGTGATAGATGGCGCAGGTGCGGCTATTCAGCCTCATCGCGATGCAGCCTTATTTTAGCCAGCTGTCTGTGCATGCGGGGATGCAGCATTTTTTTGTTTTTTCAGAGGGACGTAGTCAAAGTGGGGAGCATTTGTTGTCAAAGCGGCCGCCTTAACTATAAAGCGCTGAGGGAAAACCTGAGATATGGAGTCACAGGCGAGGATTTTGCTGCGCTGACAGACATCGATGGAAAGACTTTCTCACACGCCTGTTTGCGTGTGAGAATGAATTGTTCAGTAAAAACATGAAAAATTGCACTCTTTTTTTGCATTTAAACATATATTTTTTCTACACACAATTTTTTTGAGGAGGTGAGCACGTGTCGATTGTCTGTCGTTTTGTCAGAAAAAAGTCCCATCCCTGAGGACCGTTTAACCCAGTGTAAGTGTTTCTGAACAGGATTAGCAACTATGGCTTCATGTAGCCCCTGCCCTGTTTCATCTAGTTAAGCAAAAAAAAATGTTTTATGGTGTATAATGAGCATTACAGCCTCATGGGAGTAGAGAAGTATGAAGAGATAGCATTACTGTTTATTTTGAAGGGGAAATGTGGAGAGTTCACCAGTTTGATTTGATCGTATTGATGAATTACACAGTTCAGAAAGGTCAGAAATAAGCAGTGGAGAACCTTTACTAATGTGTACATAGAATAAAGCAGTGAATCTGTTCAGTTTACAGTGGCGCTTGAATTTAATGTTGCTCATCCCAGTTTTCATTGCTTTACCTGAATGCACACACAGTTCCAACTCAAGCTGGAAGAAGATAACGTTTGCAAAAAGCTGATGTTTTTTTCTTCCCTGTGTGCTGGAGAAAGAAAAGGAGGGGAGTAATTCCTTTTCATGCAACATCTCTGCTTCAAGGATAGATGAAAATATAATGCCAGGACAGCTGTATCTAATTGTTTTTGTCTCGTTCATTCAAAGTGGTGTGAGCTGAGCACTTCTTTTGGAAGATGCAGATTACTGAAATGCCTTGCTCTTTGAGACGGGGGATGATTTCTGCTTTGTTCGACACAGCAGTGTTTCTCTTGATGTTCACATAGGGAGCTCTATACTTTTTTCGTCTTTCATCACAGAAAAGCTTGGATAAAAAAAGCTGTAAAAACTTTGGAAACGATCTATGAATTGATTAGATCTTTGCTGCACTGGCCTGGTTTTCGTTCTCAAGGGTTGCATGAAAGTTTTTTTTTTCTTTATAAGTGGCATCATTCAGTGAAAGTGCAAAGCGTTGTTGTCTTACACACAGAAAGCTCTTGGAATATCGTCTAAACAATCTCCAGTTTGTGCGTCATGCTGAGGAGCAGCTTTTGATCAATGTTTAAATGCCAGCTCGGCGTCTCATTACGCACACTCTTGGATGTCCTCACAGTGTTTGCCTCTGCTATATGTTAACAAGAAAGTGGCATTTTTATCTCCTCAGATAGCTGGTAAGATGCTCGGTATTTAACAGCACCTCCGGAGAGACTCACAACTTTTATCCAATTATCCATCCGTCAGTTTGTCTGCACAACTCCTCACCTTCCACCACCAGCAGAGGCTTTTTTAATAGGTCTGCATCCTAAATTCTCATGTGTGTGAGAGGAGAGATTCAGGTGTTTTACTCAGAAAAAGATGCTTCATTGTCACGGTCTTAAAGTGTGGACCGGCTCGGATCTCAGGGGTTTTGTACTGGCGTTTGATTGATACCTTTCTTCTCTCCTGCAGACATGGAATCAGTGAATAAGACACAGCTGCGCTTTATTTCATTTCATTTTAATTGTGAATATGCCTCCATATGCATCTGCTGCCAACATGCCAGTGTGTAGGTGAATTTGTTTAGCTGTGAGTGTATCAAGGTTGGAAATGAGCTCAGAGCGAATATGGACAAAGACAGGATGTATGGTTTACAGGTGTAATGCCAGGAGGGAGTCAGACTGGATAATCCGCAGACCTTGTCTCCAAATACTAGCTCATGTGAGGAACTGGTAATTGGTACATCGCTAAGCAAACTGCATAACAGCCTCACAACATATGCTGACATATGGAAAGTGTATAGTCTGTATCTGAGTGAAGCCTGCAGGTGTCTGATAACTGCACAACAATAAGCGGAGGAGGAAATCCCCACTGCAAATGTGTTCAAGTAAACAAGGCAACAAGAAGAAATTCAAAATGTTCCCTCACAAGAACGCTGTGAACATTAGGTTTGGTTTATGCTGTCTGTTTTGCATTTTCAACACCTGACGAAGGGGTTAGTGGCAGCTGAGTGTCTTTTTTTCATAAATCAGCCTGTAGCTGTTGATACTGGAGACACCCCAGGCAAAATCAGGCACTGGTTCATTTTGACATCTTGTTTTTCACAAAACATCAAGATAACATCCAAAATATAAGTTATAACTACACACCGAACTTGCCAGATTCTTTTCTATCCATATTCTAGTTTGTTTTTTTTTACAGTGTTCATATATCATTCATGACCTGATTTATTGAACATTTTTAAAACACGGTGCTTTTTTATGGCTGTTACACTACTTTTTGATTTATGGTGTAATAAAAAGAAATATGGAAAAATTCACATCTGTGAACACCTTTGACTTTGAAGAATTTTTTAACCTGTGAAAATAAAATAATAATAATGTGAGACAAAAACAGATGTCATGGGGACATTTTATGGTGGTATGTTAGTTCAACTTGTTGCATATTCATTCATGTAGTGTCTGCCCTTGAAGTTAGTTTTGTGTGTCTTTCCAACAGCGCCTCATTCACATCCACTCTGCGGGAGATGCTGTTCTCTTTGATAAGGAAGACATGTCAGAGATCACTGGATTCTTCTTCCTCTGTATTCAATGCATCCGTTCATGATCTGATAACCTCTGGCTGTCGTCATGTTTTTGAATATGCTGCAGTATGATCCTACCTGGAATTCAGATTCTTCTTCTCTGAGAGTTTTCTGGCAACGTACTATAATCAATCATAGACACCTTAACTGTAAATCTGTTTGATGGAGCTGGATAAACATCAGCTTATCATTTAATGTTAAAGCAGATGTTTGAGAAGTGGACTGATTTCCACATTATTTTAGTTCCTAGCAGGTAGAGTGCATTTATAACATATTTGATGCATTTCCTGGTTTGACAGGATCATATATAACATGTCAGAGTCACAACCTGGTGACAAGGAGGAAAAACCTCATCTCCCGTGCTGCAGTACTACTCTCTGCCTGCCTCTCTATAGGGGGCGCTGTTTACAAAAAATAAGCCTTGTTATACTTCAGTTGAAGTTATTTAAGTTAAGTTATTTTAACTTCCATGTTCTGTCATCATTATGTTCTTGATGTTTTAGTTTTTGGTATTGTTTCAGTATCTGTATGGAGATATGTAGTCAGCGTATCCCATCCAAGTTAATATTTCGGTATTATGACAACAGGAAGTAGCAGTGAGCAGCGCTGTCATTTCCTTTGCCGCGCAGGTCAGAGGTCATTTTGGATGAGGGCAACTTTTAATTCAGTGGTACTGGCAGGCTGTTCAGTACTGTACAGCACAACTCAGGATGTGACTATCCTGTTAAAAGTTACAGAACTTAAAGTGGAGTCCAGCCAGTGGTGCGTGTAAATGAGAGGAGGCCAGGGTGTTCAGTTGATTGGGGACTATGGGAGTTGGAAAGAAGTTCAGTGTGTGTGTTGGTTGCAAAGCACCATATGTGCTCAGTCCAGCAGAGTGTTAGTGGACCGACCGGCTGTCTGAGAGCTGGAACAAATTCCTCTCTGCGCCCTGTCAGAGGTGACTAGCAGTATTTTTTTCTTCCAAGGTAACTTGCTCTCTAATGGATAAATGTTACTGTTAAATATTATTTCCTTCAGTGTTGCTCCTGTCTCACCAGACGTCGCTGCCATTTGCAGCAAAGTGACACGTTTTTGACCAGCGCTGGCTCAGACAAGCATTATAAATACACACATTTACATTTTACATTAATGTGTTCAAATTAGCAGTTAAATACATATATGTATTTATGCTGGGAAAAGCATTAATTGAATTAGGGCAGAGCTATGTCACTTGTCAGGCAAACAAGTGTGTGTGTGCAGCTTCACACAGCGTTTCAGGCGTGCTGCACCTGCCTCAGCACTTGGGATTTGACCAGCTGTGCATTCGGTTTATTTATACATCATTGTGTTAGCTAGACAGTGAGCCACTTTTTATTTATCCGTCCTAAACTGGGAGGTGTGACTGGCTTCTTATTTCAGGTAATCTGAGGGTGGCAGGTAGCGATTTCAAAACAATTTCCTTCCAATGTGTCACTAATGATGTGGAGCTTTCTGATCACCACCTACAGCTGTCTGGTAACCAGCTGACAATGGCAATCAGATTGTAAGCTGCAGGAAAAGAACAACAAAACAACATGAAATAATGTCTCACACAGAAATACATAAAATACGGTAAATACATTCAAGCTGGCAATTAGTACTTAGAAAAACTCCATCTTGAATAAATGATTAAATTTAACATTAGCACATCTGGCTTTTGATCTTTTCATCCAGCTGTTTGTGGTGTCAGTATGGTGTTGTTCTGTGTGTCTGTTTACACTTCAACAACAGTAAATACACACAATAGATTTTTTTTTCACCAGAGGATAAAGACGATGTCCTTGCTGCAAAGATTTACAAAAACAAAAATGGTTCAGTGCAATCTTTATCTTGATTTTTGACCTCATTAGCATAATATTGGGGCTGAAAAGGTGTGTCTTGGTATGGCAGGATATAAAGAAGTCGAGTGCCTCTTTTTGCTGAAGTTAGAGCAGGTTTCAAGAGAGGAGAGTCTTTTCTCTCAGTGCAGAATCATGGTCACTAGCTGCATGAGTAGTATAATATCCATACACACTCTCACTGGCCTGGTGTTGTGTCGCAGGCCGGGATGATCCGCACCGACTCCGACGAGTACTTCATCGAGCCGCTGGAGCGAGGCACTCAGGAGCTGGAGGACCAGGGCCGGGTCCATGTGGTTTACCGCAGGTCTGCTGTGCTGCAGGGCCCCTCGGACATCTCTGTGGACTACCAGCTACAAGGTAGGATGCATAACTGCAGTGTTTTACATGGAGACTCCTCAGGTTGCAGAAAGAAGTCAGGTTGTACAGAAGTCTATTAGAAAATGAACCTATTTCTCACTTGAACATCATAAACATGAGTTTATGGTCTCAGTGTCTAGTGTAAAGTCTTCTTCAGTACAACATGATGTTCATTTAGTAAATTATGGTCCCATTTAGAGTCAAACAGACCATAAAGGAGGGGATGATTTCGGACAGGGCTGCCTTGTTGTCTTCCTAGATCTTTAACCCTTCACAGTGAGTTTTCATTTCATCAAAGTTAAACAGTATACAGTCTTTGTCAGGGGTGGGCAATGAGAAACTGACACTCTTGTCGAGGGCCGAACCAATAAACGGATCTCAGTTCACCACTTCTTCATAAGAAGCAGTAAATTGTGTGGTTTCAATAGGCTGTGAGAATGTTACCAATTCATCAACGTGGACATTTTTTTGAATATGACCATGTTTTTCTAGTAATTGAAAGATCAATATTAAATTAACCTACAGTGATTCAAATGGCAATCACCGCGCCTTCAAAATAAAATCAATGCTCAGTCGCACAATGTTTGACTCCTGATATGCCATTGATCTCTCGTGGGCTGTCAGGGACAGCCAAAGGGCCGGATGTGGCCCTGGGGCTGACTGTGCCCAGGTCTGGTCCATGTGTTTGACCTGGCTGGTGAAATTCTAAACTCAAAGGTCAACTTATTGGCCTTCTTGAACCTTTCATGTACACCTCACGGTCTTGATCAGTAAATAGGATCGATTCAGATGATTCCACACGTGAAAACTGCCCCAGTTCCATTTGTTAGTGAGAACCGTGAGATGCCGTTAAAAGCTCAGAAAATGTGGACCTTGGAACTGATTTTTTTTTTTTTTAACAGCTGCTGCTGTTGGTCCTGCTCTTATTACAGCTGTTGCTTACTTCCAGTACCCAGCTTGCCATCTTTGTGTACCAAACAAATAAGTAAAGTAAATAAGTTGTAATGAGAAACAAACTATAAACAGCACTATTGAAATGATAAAATAAGGAAGTAATAAAAAGAATAATAAATATTTACAGAATGTACTAAACAAAGAAAAGAACTATTTTTTTAATGAAAATTAATCATAATAAGTAAATATATTATTACAGCACAGACAAATTACAGTAATGAAGAAACAATAAACAACAACAATGAAATAATAGAATAAGTAATAATAATAGTAATAAATATTTTTCATATGTACCAAATAAAAGGAAGAAAAATATATTGGCATTGCATATTTCAAATGCAATGCCAATCAAATACAATTATTAGATAAATAAAGTGTATTTTTATGTGTGTGCGACTTGTAGAAATAGACATAAAATAATAAAAAAGCAATGCACATTTTCTGTGCAAAACTTAGTGAAAAATTAGTTTGGAAAAAATGTCAGTGACAGTAATGAGTCCAGATTGTGTTAACATCAGCTAGTGATGCTGATGTTGTAAAGTTTTATTGCTGATGGTATGAATGACCTGCAGTAGCGCTCCTTCTTGCAGAGTGGAAGTCTGAGTCTGCAGCTGAAGGAGCTGCTTAAAGCCTCCACAGTCCCATCAGAGGGTGAGAGGGGTTGTCCATGATGGAGGTGAACTTAGCTAACATCCTCCTCTCACCCACCTCCTCTATTGAGTCCAGGGATCAGTCCAGGAGGACAGAACTGGTCCTCCTGACCAGGCTGTTCAGGCGCTTCCTGTCCCTCTCTGTGCTCCCCAGCAGACCACTTCGATGAATTCTGCAGCATTTTCGCAGTGTTTTGTTCCTGCTTTCAGTGATGTTGATGTATGCCTCTAGCAGGCTCCTTCACCTCAAACTGAAAGATATCTCATAAATAAGCCTTTTTTAACCACTTGTAAGTAAAAAATGTCATTGTTAGATGGTCAAAGAGATTCCTCTGTTTCTACATCAAAGAACATGGAAACATTGTTTTTAGTGAACAGGAACAATGTTCCTTGCTGTCTGTATTTTGAGCCTGAGGATTTTCATTCAGGGTTTGTGCAACAGGCCTTCAGTATATTAAACATCATCATTATACTCTCATTTTAAGGCAACTATGTTGCTTCCAGGTGCAGCTTTACCTTCAGGATATCAAATGACATGTTAGATTAGTGAATGTATTAAATGAATAATATGTAATAGCACCTTCTTCTCTCTCTGTCTAATAAAGGGTTAACATTGACTGTCGTACATGCTGAGGAAGATTGTTTGCTCTGTGCAGCCATGCTCCTCTCGTATCATGCCTTGGTGTTGATTGGATGTCATACCTTGAAACAGCCATGTTCTCTGGCCTGAGGATTGGTTTTCCAGACAGCCTCTGTGTGATGACACTTGAGGGGTAATTCAGCCCAGCACTTCACTTCTGAGCAAGGTGCCTCCTGCTCAATGGGGGTGTCCAAGCAGGTGTACTGGGCATCTCTGAGGTGTGTTACTTGCTTGAAGGGCACTTTCCCATTCCTGTATTTCATGTTATGACTCTTCTGCCTTTTTGTATACCTCCTCCTCCTGTGCTTCACTTTAAGAAATTCAATGCTTGACTTAAAAACATGTAGACGTTGTTGGTATTGATCATACTCAAGGCAGTGTTTGATAGCGGTGTATTTAAAGTCAATGACAGCACGCCACTGGTCTTCCTGCAGGCAAAGTCATAGAAATCAGCTACTTATAAAGAGCTTCACAGGAGCACAGGGAGACCGGAGGCTTGGGAAGTGTTGCTGTTGCTCACAGATCTCAGTAGTGTGTGCGGTGCATTGTTTGTTTCTGCACCTCTTATTTGCTGTTGAGGCTTGAGAATCAAATTAAAAGCAGTCGTTGGAAGTGAAAACAAACAGGAACACTTCTTTTAAGGGCTACTCATCCATGTTGGCTTAGCAGTTGAAAGACAGTTCTTGGCCTTGGAAACTGAAGTTAACGAAACAATCTTAGTCTTAGGCGATATTTCCAAGGTCAAGAATGGACTGTCAATCTCAACTTCCTCAACAGCTGTGCAGTGTTTTGGCATGCAGCAGGCCTTTAACCTCATGGATTTAAGACACTTTTTAACCAGCTACAACAACCCTAATAATCATATTACATTTTTTCAGTGCAAGGGGCAGTTCCAGATCATCCAGGCCTGTGTAAGTAATCAAATCCAAATTACATTTTTGGATCCAATGATTATGAAACTTTCATGACTATAACTATCCTATCACTGTCAAACAAGGGCAGAAGAATCACTTTAAAAATTTTGAATCAAGTGTTGATTCCTAAATTTTCAAGTAATGATCATGAATGATAAGTCATGATTTCAATATTGACCAGGATAGTCAAAATAGAGTAGCCCTATGGAGTAGTCGTGTTGGTGGATCTATAAAACTGTAGAACGGGTGGATGTCCACATTTTTCAGCATGGCTGTTGATCAGGAGAGGGAGTGTGCACTCAGCTTTTGTTAAGGTCACCTTGACTGTGGGAATTGTGCCTATTGTAGCCTCTCCTACAACAAAAGATTATCCCGCCGTTTGTGGAATGAGATTTTGAATAAATAATTACCAGTGCCTTTGCTTAATTTCACAGTTTTAACAATTCAGTTTGTAGAAACCGGATTCTTCTGACAACCCTGCAAGTAAAACAGCCGTGAGAATTTTCTGTTTTCCTATAAAACAAATTCCTGTGATATGAGATGCCAAAGAAAGCAAACAGGAGTGAGATGATTACACATGGAAAGCTGCTGGTGATCATCCAGCACATTGTTTCTTTACAGAGCTCCACTGGACCAACAGTTTGATTCATGGAAGAGATTTTGATCTGAAAAGATAAAACTCATCCAGGTCATTATGTTGCCCATGCTTGGAAGTTAAGAAATCATAAAATCATAACATTGTCTCCATCAACTTTTTATTTTCTGTTCTTTTCAGAAGTTGACAAGCAGTAGAGTTCCATTAGATGGTGCTTACCTTTATTTTGTCTCAAAATAAATGTAAGGATGGAAGCTTCCAAGATATTCATACCTGCTCTATAAATATCAGACATTGCCTGATAAAGTCTCTGTGACAAATAGCGCTTCCACCACTTTCATCACGCAGGGTTGTACTCTGAAATATTCAACATGTTCTCCAACATGCTAGAAAGTCCACTGAAGTAAGATTCCAAACTGATTATAGTGGAAATGTGGTCACGACTTCTTTTTTTTTCCCTCAAACAAATTGAAGCCAAACTCAAAATTCTGCTCTGTATTAACATCTGGAGTTTCACAGAAATGCTCCCAATAAAATATTTGAACCATAAAATGGAATAAAAATCCCAACAATAATTTAAGATAGAAATAATAATGCAAAACTGATAAAATATGGTGGAAACAAAACAGTATGCTAGCATTAAGAGAAAGCTTCTGTTAAGCTTCTGGTACCGTACTTTCCGGGCTATAAGGTGCACCTGAGTATAAGCCGCACTTTATGTCACGTTGTAACATGACATATTTACCGGTACACAGAAAGATTATTTAAATATTTATTTACGGTACATACCTTAACTGCTTTTTCCAAACAGTACCTGAAACGCGGCTGTAACATGGCACTAAAACGGCAGTTACACGGCTGGTTAAAAAAACAGAAAAGTAATTGAAGGCTATCGTCATATTTCTCCTGCGCACTGAAACCACAAATGTTGTTTTCTTCAATGTTGGACTTCAGCCTCAGAAAGGCTCCGTCACACACCTTCTCAGTCTCTCTCTTTCGTAGCCAGATCGCATCATATGCATTTCTTCATGTGTTATTCATGATGAGGGTGTTAAAAGTTAAGCTTAAAAATAGCATCTTCCCTGGCGCATCACGTCTTCCACCTGTCTGTCTTGCTCCTGTGCGTCCTGCGCGGGCGCACCTGGCCATTAGCCCGTAAAAATTTTGAAATAGCTGCATCGTTGTATTGGCCGCAGGGTTCAAAGCGTGAGAAAAAAGTAGCGGCTTATGGTCCGGAAATTACGGTAATTATTATTTTTTTTTTTTTAAAAAAGCAAAGTTTAGAAACTGATAGAAAATTTGTCGCTGATTGTTTAAGCCTCAGGTTCTCAGACCTGGAGCTTGAGATAGTTTGCCCAGCCAAAAGAAATGTTTGTTTGTAGAACTGCGAATGAGACCACGTTGCAGACTTTGTGATTTTCAACCCAAACACAGTGATCACACCTCAGTCCTCAGTCATCCTGACAGAAGTCAAACATCCCCAACTCCCTCTCAGTATGAACACTCATGATTTTCCCCCGATCCCTCGGGAACACTCAAACAAAAGAAAGGAGACGCTCACTGAGAGCAAATGAGTTTCTGAGGACAAAATAACACTCGTACAAATAAATGAAAAACGTGCCTGGAATCTTAAAGTGACAGATTGCGTCTGTGGTAAATCGACAGGTCGGTTTGGCCATGCCACTTCCTGTTCTGGTGAAAGAGAAGAAATCTCCAGTGTCCAGGAGGAATGCCATTTCCTGTGTTAGCAAAATACGCAGAAGGCATCCCTCTAGTTCCTCTAATTCCACCTTTCCACCACCTAGTAGCAGAGGGAGTCATTCTGGTCTGCCTGACTCAGTTATGACTGAGGTTGATGGAGGTAAGAGTTTACAGTGCATGCTGTGTATCGATGAATCCATAGAGCTGTCCGTGGTGCTGAAGTGGGAGACTTTTTTTTTTTTTTTTTATAATTGCATATTTTTCCCCGCCCTTATGTCAATTTAACAAAATGCAGAACTAATCTAAGAGTCTTCTAAGGGTTATGTCACAAATTTCAAAGAACGGCCAGGCTGGTTTGAAATGATAGAAAGGTAACATCAACTCACATAAATACTGGTTCCAGTCAAGGTACGCAGAAGATCTCTGAACGATCAACTCTGGAAGCTTGAGGCTCCAAACTGAGGCTCCAATTCACACAGACTCACCAAAATTGGTGGTGTAATGGTGTGGGCATGATTTCCTTGTCTCGCATTGGGCCCCTTAGTACCAACTGAGCATTGTTTAAACGCTGCAGCCTACCTGAGTATTGTTACTGACCATGTCCATCCCTTTATGACCACAGTGGACCATCTTCCAGCAGGATAATGCACCATGTCACAAAGCTCATATCAGTGAGTTCACTGGACTCCAACAGCCTCCACAGCCACCAGATCTCAGTATGAGATTGCAGATATATTAACACAAGTGTGTGTGTGTGTGTGTGTGTGTGTGTGTGTGTGTGTGTGTGTGTGTGTGTGTGGGGTGCAGCAGCCAATCGCTTGTCCAATCTGAGCATGCTGCCCACATATTGCACCCTCACATAACATATGTGTATGTGTATATCAGTGTGCCTCTGAGATCTGATCTCATCTTATCTGGCCTGATGCCCAGTGGAGGGATTCACCCTCCGCATCTCTTCAATATAAGATTTTATTATCATATGGGAGTGAAAGTAGAGTATGGAATGAAAAGGCCTGAGGAAGCTTAGAGAGAGACGGAGAGAAAGTTCAAAAAAGTGAGGAGCAGAACTATACGGTGAAAGGAAAGTGGTGATTTATATTTGTCACATAGATGTGTTGAGCAGAGTAAGAGGCTGGCTGGAGTATGGAGGAATTTGGTGAGCTGGCAGGAATGAAAAACATTCAAAGGAGCATGAGATGAAGGAAAGCAAAAGAATAGAATAGAGAATAGTTAGAAGTATATAATCCTGCTAGAATTTAGTCTAAAATGTCTAGCACGGGAGCCGAGTAAGGAGTGTGCAGTGAGTGTGAATGGCGATCCTCATCCTTCTGCTGCCATTATCACGCTCGTCACCAATAACTGAAGACAAAACTCAGTACTGTTTAGTGCTGATTAAATGGAAACCTTCCTATTTCCCCCCCGTTCGAGCCTCAGGTCATGGTACGGTCCAGAGGCATGGTTCAGAGACAGCCTTTGAGGTTGCGTTCATATATTGTTGTTAAGTTCCTCTTGAAATGTGGTCAGCCTGGGCTGAATTAAATGACTTAAGCTGCTCGGTGAATGTGTGCGATGCAAAGTAGGGCACCGCTAAACCCGAGCATGTGTGCTCAGCAAACCTCTCCTGGATATAAAGGTTTAAGCAAGGTGCTCGTCCTATGCCTTTGTGTGGCGGTTTGTACGTAGACAGCCTGCCTCCCCACCCCCTCAGTTCACATGCAGATACTACAGGTACCCTGTTATGAGACGTTCAGCAAAGTCGTTTCTCCTCTCCAAGGTTTAAGAGTCCTTTGATTTCAAGGAGAAAGATCTCCACAAAAGCTTTCAGAGGTCAGCGACAAACCAGTGATGTCGATGAAAGATGAAGGCTGTTTGACCATCTGTTTGCGGGTGAAGCAGGCAGTGGTTTTTATGTCAGCCAGGAGCCTGTGCCAAAGAGATAATTGGAACATTTTGTCACAGACTGGCTGTTTTAAGAGATGGTAGTCTGTGATATTGAGGATCGAGTCATAAACTAAAGGATGAGGAAATGAAAGCTTCAGTGAACTTATGAGGGTCAGAAGTTACATACTGTCTGCAGGAAGGAAGAAAACTCACTTCTCTTTCTAAATTACCTCTGAGCAAGGCATGTCTCAGTAGCTCAGTATTTTAGGCTCTATTACCATGTTCCTTTCATTCCTTCCCTTAAGCATTATTGTTGTTCGGCCGTTCATTCACCACAGACACTCTCATCGTGATTTAAAACTTCTTTACTGATAGCGTCCAGGCCAAGACTTCAGACTTCAAACCAAAATTGCACAAAACATAAAAGATCCCATAAAAGAGAAAACAAATGGCAAATTGCATGAACGGATGAATGACTAAACTAGCAGTGTCAGTGTTCAGCATCCTGCTCACCAAAGCATTGATTCCTGACACCATCATGTTCACAGGCCTCAGC
The DNA here is from genome assembly GCA_029721515.1 of Synanceia verrucosa. Taxonomy (NCBI): domain Eukaryota; kingdom Metazoa; phylum Chordata; class Actinopteri; order Perciformes; family Synanceiidae; genus Synanceia; species Synanceia verrucosa. The sequence continues at coordinate 10,752,608 of CM056551.1, read as the reverse complement.
TTTTGACTCGTCTGCCAGCAGAGGCCTCATATTATGCTGCACAGGTTGGTGTGCAGCCATTAGAGATGGAGTTTGCCAGCTGTTTTCTCCAGTTTGTTTTGGTTTGTTTGTGCTCCACTGGGACCTCATCCCTGCCTGAATCGCACAGCAGCTGTGTTGTGCTTTTTTTTTTGTTGCGCAGCTTTCAGCAGATAAATGCTGCGGATGTTACTGAGATCTAATGTCACTGTACAACGTTACAGGCAAAAACAAAGGGGCAACTGCTCTACGCTGAGCTTCATCTAACAAATAGCTCGTGCTCTCTGACATTGTGTGATAACAGCAAATGAAGCCTCAGGAGAAATTACACTAATAGCTTTTATTATTGCACCTTCAGTAATGTTGTAATTTGCTACCTGCTCTTAGAAAACACACACATCTGCTTTTCTTTTTTCATTTTCAAACATGATTAAGCTTGAAGAACTGAAATCGAAGGGTGCCTCACCCTCTGATTTCTATCGTCAAGATTTGGGGTGTGTTTTGAATTACAGTAAGCAGATGTGAGGGGTGTGTGTGTTTGGGGAAAGCCTTTAGTGGTTTGAAAACACTGAAGCTTATCTGGTGTGAGCTTATTGAGGATGGTTCCTCCTCGAATGTGCACTAAACAAGTAATTTAAGCGATGTCAGAGGTCAGCGTTGACACTCCCCTCAGTGTGTGTGTGTGTGAGAGAGAGAGAGAGAGAGAGAGAGAGAGTGATATCTGAAAATACAGAAGCTTTGAACTGAAGTCTTCTGCAGATCCTCAACGTTCAAAATCAACGCAACATGAAATCGGAAGATAAAAAAAAGTGCTGAATACAGCAGCCTCCTTCATCTTTAGTGCCATCAGCTAAGTAAATAATTCTTTAATGAGGCTGATCTCATGCGCTCCGTCTGACGTCTCTACCCTTTCCTATTTGCATGATGAACCGGCACATTGGGAAGATATTATCCACATTGCCTTGCGCCTCCAGAAGTACGAACCCTGAGTGTGTCTGATGAGTTCTTTCCATCCGAAACCTGGTGATAATTACCGACTCCAGCTTGAGCCAAGGATCTGGAGGGAGGATGGAAAAGATCCTTGGAAGCATTGACCAATATTTTTAAATCAAGAAACGCTTGGTTGTGTTCTCTCCTGACTTGCTGTGATTCATCCAGTCACTTTCCAGAAGTCACATGGCAGCTGGAAGGAGCTCACGAGCGCCTCTCTCTTCTTTCCACCCAGTCTGCCTGTAAGCTGGAGCCAAATACCTCAAATTCTTGTTGGTTGTTGTGATACAATGTCCACTATGTGTCGTCTAAAGAGAAATACTGATAGAAAAGAGAACGCAGTCCAGCTGCTTGTGGGATGCAAAACAATATTTCTGTTCCCCAGTATTGCAACACGTGAATGTCTGCATTGTGTGAGAATATGAGAGCTGCTGCCACCATGTTGTTGTTGTTGAAGAGGGATTTAATCTCAAATGCTGCTTTCTCGATTGTTTATGATCAGTGACAAAAATTGTAGGGTTTGTACTACCCTTATTTATTTGTACTTCTTGTACTTTTTGCTTTAATATAGTACATTTTTTTCATCAGAAAAGAAAATATACAGTATATTGACACATTGATCAGTGTGTGTGTGTGTGTGTGTGTGTGTGTATATATATATATATATATATATACATACATATATATGTATGTATATATGTGTGTATATATATATATATATATATATATATATATAGATATATACACATATATATATATATGTATATATATCTATATATATATAGATATATACACAAATATATGTATGTGTGTGTATATACAGTATATCTATATATATATATATATATATATATATATATATATATATATCTATATATATCTATATATATGTATATGTGTGTGTATATACAGTATATCTATCTATCTATATATATATATCTATATATCTATCTATATATATATATATATATATATATATATATATATATATGAAATTTATTTATTTTATTTTATTTGTTCCCAAAACAAATATTTAAAGATATTCATCAATGAAATATGAATATTTGGAACAATTTTTTTTTCTAAATTTAAGCTGCATCATAACAGACATTTACAGAGAATTTATGACTTATTTTTATATATGGAAGGCACAAAAAACAGTTTCATCATCTTATTTAAATATGTATGATCACACCTCTCTGATATCAAACATACAACCTTGAGTTTGATATTCAAATTATGTTATTTATGAGTCTGTCATTGCCATCGCTAAATTATTTAGAGGAATCTCAGTTCAGTTCTTTAACCCTCCAAGCATGTAAGAGACTATAAAACATTTCTATATATACATAGACCAATTTGATGGACATCTTATTGAATTGTCATATAATATTATAATCATTTTAAAAAGTAGTAGTTTTATTGTAGTTTGTTAAGAAATTTCAACTAAAGTGAAAGCCAACAGAGCCACAAACATTCATGGAAAAGGTAAAAATAGACTCCATTCACAATCTTGCATCACTCAGAAGCTTTCAGTAATTTTTCAGTATTTTCCTGTATTTTATCAGTTGTTTTGGGCAGGGAGAGTGGAAACAGTTACTTGATCTTTCGACGATGACATTGGGTAGTGTGTTCTTTCAGAGAAAGAGAGAAAAAAAACAGATGCAAGTCACCAAAATATATTGAACTACCTGAAAGGAAATACAGTGAGCATTTCTTCCAGAAAGGGAGTTCGCACCCTACCATGAATGAAGCCTAAGTTGTGCTGCATGTTGTAACTGACCGACCCCAACAAGGCCTGCCGTTGTCTGCTTCGACTCTCTCTCTCCCCCCCTGACTCTGGACTCACACACAAACACACTCCACAGCAGTCTGATAGTCTGTGGACTGAGCAGCACGACGACCAACACAACAACTCATAAGCATGTTGGCAACAGAGAGACTTTTCAAGCTGTAAACAGCAAGCAAGTTCAGTTCAAAGTATTATTAAAAGCAGGATGAGAAAATCAATGTCACTCCAGTAGAAAGACAGAGAGCAACAACGATCCTGGCTCTTTTTGCCGATCAAACACCTCTAAAGCTTATTATTTAAAGGCATATTCTAGTATTTTACACTTTCTAGGTTGCCTACAATACAAAAGAGTGGTTGACACCGAAATTTTGAAGATTGGTCCTGTCTCGGGAATTTGGCTCGTTTAAGAATCGGCTGTGCCAGCGAGCTATGGGCCAATACAAACCTGTCCAGAACAACCCCTAAATGTTCATATTAAAACATGTGCAACTCACAGAGTGGTTACTGGTGTTCACTGATGTTCCATAGCATTCTATCGTGTTTCATTAGGCATTTGTAAATCCTCCAAGTACTTTTTCAGATATATCACAACAGTGCGTAAACTTCCGCTCTGTAGCTTGTAGCTCCTCTTCTGTGTATTCCAGTTCAAAACAGTATCCTTGACCGTCAAGCTCAAACTCGAGGATGTCTTCCTCAAGAATCCACCTTTCATATTCCATTTTCAGTCTCTGAAATAGATTTTTTTTTTCCAGTATAATCGCAAATCGGAAGGGAGAAAGCTCATTAGCACAGTGTCTCCGGTAGTGGTACTACTTCCTCTTCTTCTTCTTATTTGGGGTTTAATGGCAGATGGCAAACCAACTAAGAGCTGCATCACCACCACCACTGAGTGGTGCTGAGGCGAGCCAAAGAACTACAACCCCCTTTCCGTTTCTGGAGGTGGAGTAATACCAACGTACACTGGGTCTTACTACAGAAGTCAATGGGATTTACAAAATGCCTAATAAAACACGACAGATGCTGTATTTCGCTTCAATATTTGCTATGGAACATCAGTGAACACCAGAAATAATTCAGTGCGTTGCACATTTTTTTTAAAACAAACTTTTTTGGGTTGTTTTGAACAGGTTTGCATTGGCCCATAACAACCCATAGCTCACTGGCACAGCTGATTCTTAAAAGAGCCAAATACCCAAGACAGGACTACATATACTATATGTACCGTGCCGGAATAAGCCTTTAAGAAACTAATGAAAAACTTTAATCACTATGTGCAAGCACATACCGAATATGATGTTGATTCAACTGAGCTCTCAAGTTTGTACAACATAAATAACAATAGTGCAAGATATGCAACAAGTGAAGAAAAACCAGAAGGTTATTGCACAGTGTTTACTGAGCAGCATGATGGCCTGTAGGAAGAAACTGTTCTTGTGTGTGTTTGTTGTGGCGTACAGAGCTCTGTAGCGCCGACCAGAGGGAAGGGGTCTCAGTAGGTTATGTCTGAGATGTGAGGGGTCTGCAGAGATCCTGCCAGCCTGCTCCTTGATCCTGGACCAGAACTAGTCCTGGATGGAGGGCAGGGTGATGCCGATAATCTTCTCTATTTACCGTATTGTGTCTTGTTTGTTTGACCTGTACACAGGCAGAAATGTAAAGACAGTCATATGTGATTCCCCTCTGTTGTGTCACAGGCTGAAGTGCTCCACTTTGGGTCCTTCAAATACAAACACTCTGCAGATGTGCTCAAAACAAAAAGAAAATGAATCCAGCTGGTGTTTTTAAACGTTTACAGTCCGCTTGATTAAAGCTATCAAAGCTGTTTTAGTAGTGGTTTCGCAATTTCCCCAAATTAATTAACATAAGTCATTTTAGTGTTCCGGAGGAAGTTTTGTTCTTTATTTCCTCAGTTCTAGCAGTTATGAGGAAGTCGTTCTCACCAGAGTAACTGCAGAGATGTGGCAATGTCAAAGGAAAGTGAAAGCTCTGCCTGTTGGTTTCTTAATCATTTCCAGTTCTTCTGGGACTTCACCTGGTCAAAATCTGATAATTAAATGTTAAATGTCAAGACACGTCAGTAAGGAGTCGAGTGTCACAGCTGTTGAGTCCAATCAAGACTCTAAAGTGTGACTTTATAACTAACGTCTGAGTGAAGCCCAGGCCAACAGTGTAATATATCCATAAAGGACAATTTCTCAATATTATGACAATGTTTATTGATTAATCTGATGTATTGTTTTAAATAATAACAATTTGTTTGTTCTATATATTTAAAAATGAAAGAAGAGACTCTCCATTTCATCATGAAAAAAACATTTGTTTTTACCTTGTTTCATTCTTGTTTTATCAGAGCTGGAGTAGAGGCCACTCCCACCCTAAACACCAGTTTTTGTCCAGAATCCGTCCGTTTTGCGGTGATCATCTTCACTCCCTGCTTTGAGCTCTGTGGCGCATATTAGCTCTTTATGTCCTGACTACAAATCCCAGAAGCCCCAAAATTACTCACAGGCTGCGGGAAACTGCGTTCAGCGACCCGCTGCAGAAAAAACACTTTGACAGCGAAAGCCGTTAATGTTACTCAAGCGTTGGATTTTGAATGCCATCAAAAACCATTAATGGCACTCAAAGAGTTTATGATTACTCAACAAATAGAATTATGAAGTGTACACCTTATTTAGCCATCAGTTTTTAAATTCAGCTGGAGGTCGTATTAGGCATGTGCTAAATAATAATAAAGACAATAAAGATGTCTGCTATCATTCAGAAATATTTATGAACTGTGCTGCTCATTAGGCTGCTACAAAAGTAAAAATCACTCGATTAAACTTTTGTCCATTTAAAAGCAAGGACAGGCAAAGTGCTGATAAAAATAAAGTACCATTACCTCCACCAAAGAGGTTAGGATTTTTTTATTTATTTGTATGTTTGTTGGTTTGCAAAATAACTCAAAAAGTTATGGACAGATTTTGATGAAATTTTCAGGATTGGTCAGGAGTGGCCTAACTTAAAACTGATTAATTTTTGGTGGTGATCACATCCAATTCAACATCAGCACCAAAAAATAATCAACCCCAAAGCTATCAAGCTTCCTCAAAACGAAAAAGTGGGTAGAGGCCAGTTTCAGCGAAATCACCACTTTTTGTCCAGATTCCATTTGTTTTGTTTTCTAATCTCGATCATCTCCACTTCCTGCTTTGATCTCTGTGGCGTATAGTCTCTTTATGTCCCGACTACAAATCCCAGAAGCCCCTTTATTGGTCACAAGCTGTGTGAGAGCACTCGTTTGTCCCTGCTGCTGAAAAAGGAAAGACTTATAATGAGTCGAAACACACAAATGTTGGGCTCCGATGCTGACGGATCAGTGTCTCCATTTACCAAGTAACGGATAAATGCAGTGTATTGTAACAGTGACTGCGTTTATTTATTTAAAAAGTAATGCGTCAGAGTATTAGTCACTGGAAAAAGTCATAGCGTTAGTGTAACACGTTTCTATTAATAACGTGTTACTGCCCAACACAGCATGCCTCCACTTTAAATGCTGCCTCATCACAGCTGTGCTGCATGTACAGCACATTAGTGTGTCTTTGATGTGTTTAGAGAGAAATGTTCCCAGATTTTCCATCATTTAGCTCATTGCATTGTTGTAGTGGCCACAGCCATTTCTCTCTCGTTTGCTGTAGCACTGACTCGCACATGTTCGTTTCCGCCTGGAAAAACCCGAGCGATGACGTCACCGAATATTAACAACAAATGAATTTGTCTGCAACATATTTTATTATCATTTCTTGAAGACTACATTGACTAATCATTGCACCCCTAAAGTTGACACGACTATAGGATTTGATCAAGGATTCAGTGTGTGTCAAAATATGACACACTCCTAACTCTAGAAACACTGTGTCTGGTACTGTAGAGCTGTTTGCTTTCTCCACGAGACGCAAAAGGCTTTCAGCTAACTCTGTCCATGTCGTTGTTTGACAGAGCAACTGACTGTCGTATTAAGAGTGAGAAAGTCCACTGAGGGAGGATGTTGATGTGTTTGGTGGGTCAAACAGTTTGTGTCCCGTATTCAACCAGCTCAACATTGACTTATTTTTACTGATGTCCTTCACTTTCACCACCTGTTCACATAACAGGTATTATTTTACTAACAAGCATACTTATTGTAACCCAAACCACATTTGTTTCCTGAACCTAACCAAGTTAATTAAAAAGGTGAAGTAAAGCCTGTATGTTGGAAGTTTATTTTGAAAAGACACTGTATGCATGTCCATTTCCTGTGACCACAGAGGATTTACTTGATAAGACAAAAAGCATGTAACGAGTGAAAACACAAACACCCAAATCGACTACATGGGTACTTAGAGTTTCATAGTTGGAAGCGTAGGGCCACTGGTCTGTTGTCTGTAGTTGTGTTAGCCTAAACCCTTAATGGGGTTATATTTTGTCTTCAATTTCGGTGGCTATTCAGGCCTTGATTTTCTGACTTTCAAGTAAATACGCTTGGACACTTCAACTGACTTCCATCATTATTTACATAAATGATTTACAGAAGCATGAAAAGATTAAAATGTCAATAAAGATTCTTCATCTGAGACTGAATGCCAAAGGTCATCAGATACAGAATTAAAGAGAGAGGGCCGGTACCCCCGTCAGTCCTCATCAGCATCCTGAAGATTAACAGCTTTTCAATATTGTCACATTGATCACCTGGTACTGCTTGTAGTTATTATTTGTATATAATTGGTTTGTACATGCAGTTATCAGTAGTCAATGATTCGGTAAGTTGGCGTTCCTGTGTGTGTGTTACTTAACATCCTGAAATGGAAACCCACAGAAACCGAGAGCCTGTTTAAACTCACACTCACTCTAATCGTTGCCCCTTTTCAGATCACATATAAAATGCCAAGTCAATAAAAATGAAAGGTTTCCAACAAGTTCTCAGAAAGTATTATACAAAAGAGCTTTGCATCACTAATGAACCGCTAATGTGAATTACCTCATCATGAAAGAGGGTTGGGAATAATAGCGTCTTTGTAATTTTATCAAAATATCAAAGCTGAGGTAACTTTCATTTCAGTGCAGAGAAAATTCACTGCATAATTAAATGGATGGTAAAATGTTTTTTTCCTCCATATTATTGTTATCTCTCCAGTGTGCTGTGTCCATGACTTTATCTTCCTGCTCTCAGATGGCAAGCTGGGGTCGAGCTTGCTGGTGTATTTGCTTCACTAAATATTTGATGTCACATTATTTTTTTTAATGTGATCAGTTTGGTGTGCTGTGCCATTATTTCCTGTGGATATTTTCACATTTGAAATATGAGATTTGTCCTCCCAAAGTGACTCCAAAGACTTTCCAGCAGAATAATAGAGCAGTTCACAGAGATAGCTTTGGCGCCAAACATCGAATTTGATGTTAACTCGTCCAGCAGGTGCTTGGATTGAACTTTAATGAGCGAGTGAGAATTTGTGCTTAATGAGTTCCCATTTGTCTTTTACTTCCCCTCGTGTTCCAGTGAAACAAAACAACATAGTGTGATGCAGAACTGCTCCTGAGGCTCAGTAGTGTTGCACAGTGAAATACACTAAAGTCATAGCCTGCCCTCTGCCTTACATCCACTATCTGAGGTGTGTCTGTTGCATATGTTCTTTTTGCATTGCTCACCTGTGTGAGGACAGGTGTGACTCATCCATATCCCCACGATCGGACTCTACCCACAACCCAGTGTCCTGGGTGGCAATAACGATGCTCCTCCCCCAGGTTAGAGCAGTATTAATACATGGGGTGCTCAGTTTGAGGCAGCAGAACAAGCTGTAAACCCAACGATTACGTAAGCTGTTATGATGAATGTGACTTTAGTAACCAATTATGTTTTTGCAAATGTAAAAGTCAAAGTTACAGCTCTGTTGTTAAGTCTCCGCCAGCTCCAGAGCAAACTAGAAAAGCACTCAGAGAGTGCAGAAGTCCGCCAAGGCGGCAGTGACTTTTTTTCTTTAAAATAACCCCCATCGCCAAGGTGGTTATTTTTTGTTGGGGGCTTGTTTGTTTGTTGGTTTGTCGGTTTGCAAAGTAACTCAAAAAGTTATGGAATTTTCAGGATTGACCGGAAGTGGCCTAACTTAAAACTGATTCATTTTTGGTGGTGATCAGATCCGACTCAACGTCACCACAAAAATGAATCAGTTTTAAAGGGACACTATGTCATTTTTTAAGTATTTTATTTCCTCTTCATTCATAAATAGATCCTCATTGATGTAAAATAACATATGCCAACAATCTGACTTATCCTCCTGGGTGAAGAATCAGTTATCAGTCTTTACATAGAGTGGATCGCTCATACGGAGGCTTCCATGTCTTTCCGGTCTATCAATAACTAAGAACTGCCAAGTACCCACCGTTTTGCGATTCACTTGTCACAGAGAAGCAAGGTGGAGATGCCGGTTTTACTTACCCGGCACTAAACTAAAACCTGCACTGCACTTTTGGTCATAATACAAGACCATACATATGCCGCGCCGAATCCTCTTCGCCAAAAAAGCGTAAAAGGGCCATAAAATGACCGGAGCTCCGGGCTGGGGATCCGTGGTGAGTGGCCGTCCAGCAGCTGTAGGAGGGTTGTGGAGGTCCGGGGAGTGGCCGTCCAGCAGCTGTAGGAGGGTTGTGGAGGTCCGGGGAAAAATGACTGGAGCTCCGGGCCGGGGGCTGGGGATCCGTGGTGATAATGGCCGAGACTTAAAAATCTTTAGTCATGTTTTAATATAACGCCCAGTGGGACCAGGAGTGTTGGCTTCAATTTTATGTGTAAAACTCCCCAAGAGGCTATTAATAGTGTTTCTGAAGCCTCAGGAGGGCCACAGGGAATGCACATACAGTAGACACAAAATGCACCTTTTAAAAAATCTCCACACATCAACACAGACCCACAAACCTGCATGGCGTCGCTCCATCATGAGAAATGCCTCAGCCAGCATCTTTTCTTCTGTTGCGGTGCGCTGCTGGTAATTAGGCTGCTGTTGTTGCTGTTGTCACCATTCATTTCCAACTCTATTGAGGTGGAGGGAAGAAAAAGGCGAAAGCAATATTGCCCCATTCATAAAATCCAGTATAATTATCCCAGGTTTTATGAGCCCTAGGAAGTCAAAAATTCCCTTACATGACAAGAAATAAATTGCCAGGGCTAAATCAGCTGCAGCTTTAAAGCACCTTGTTACTGGAACCACCATGCTGGGAGAAAGACACAGAGGGAAAATTATGGTAGTTTTGTTTTCTGTTAATTGTTAAGGTGAAATTTGTGGTCTTGTTCACCAGATTTCAGACCATTGTTCACCAACCTGTACATCTATGAAAGTCATATCCAGCCCAAAATAGAATGAAACTGTGCCGCAACAGTGAAGAAATAACGGGCATTATTTAAGGCTTTGTTCACTCTTTTTTTTCTTCATAAAGTACATGAAGCAAATACACCAGTGAGCTCAATGACAGCTTGCCATCTGAGAGCAGGAAAATAAAGTCATGGAAGCTGCAGGTCACAATGGAGAGTTAGCACGGCCAAATAATGTGGAGGAAGAAAACATTTTACCGAAGTAAGACATAAACGAATAAGATCATATGATATATCACATGAAGAAATACAGGAAGAAAAGAAACTGTCACACTGGTGCAACGAATAGATAGTCTGCGTGGTCATAATGTCCCAGTGTTACAGCTGACCAAACAGACATTAATGTCAAATATGCGGGATTGATTGATGTGTGAGTGTGGGTGGTGAGTTTAAATTAGGGTAGCCAGGCTATTAAGATTATTATTAAGTCTGACACCTTTTTTTAACCTCCACCAAGGAGGTTATGTTTTCACCGGGGTTTGTTTATTTGTTTGTTTGTTGGTTTGTAAAATAACTCAAAAAGTTGTGGACGGATTTTGATAAAATTTTCAGGGTTGGTAAGAAGTGGCGAAACTTAAAATTGATTAATTTTTGGTGGTGATCGGATCGGATTCGATGGCACCACCAAAAATTAATCGGTTTTATGTTAGGCCACTTCCATCCAATCCTGAAAATTTCTATTTTGCAAACCAACAAACAAACAAATAAACAAACCCCGGTGCCACGGTGGAGGGCTATGCTTTCTGAGTGCCTTTCTGTTTTTTTTTTTTTAATTCAGCATCAGATTTATTGCAACACATTCTCACTCCACCCACCGTTCGAATTACGTGGGAGTTGGGGGGGAGAGGCGGGGTGACATCACTTTCTAACGCACCAGCTACCCAGAGCGGCAAACTACAAACTACAATGCTCCACTTAGGTTTAGGCAGCAAAAGCACTTGGTTAGGCACTTGCCTTAAAATGGTTACGTTTGTAAAGTGAAAGTGCAGCACGAGCAACATTCTCCTTGGTTTTGATACGCATAGGTTTACGTCGTAGTTACTTGAAAATCAGGTAACACAGAAAGAAATATACTTTATTTCCCCCATATTCTCCAAAGAAACTGCCAAGCAACATTTAGTTGTTTTTTAATTCATGTCCAGCCGTGTCAACTACACAGCATACACGGACAGCAGCTTGCAGGGTTGAGACCTTTACCTGGAAACAGTATCCTGTGATGAGGAAAGATGCAGCACAAAGTGTGCCAAGTATCACGTATTTAAATCTCAAACGTGTTTTTCAGTTTTTTGTTTTTTTTTTAAAATCAAATCACATAATCGTGTAACAACCTTTCTCCTCATCTACATTATTGACTTTTTTTTACACCATTCAAGACCGTGTTGGATTGTGGGACTTTAAATGAATTGTTGTCATTACCTGTTGTGTTCTGAGCCACGTGTCACCTCATCAAGTGTTTTCATGAGGCGTTTTGCGTCCTGATTCATTGGCTGGACTCCTGAGATGCTCTAACCCACTCCTTCCTGCTTTTGATTAATCTCAATCTAAACCCATTTTCAGTTTCAGTCTACTCACATGGGAAGCCAGTATGAAAATGGATCTGTGCGGCTTGCACCTGCTCATGCTGCAGCATACGTAAATGAATCGCGAAACAAACTCCACTCCCTCTGCAGGAGCCGTTTGAGTACTTGATATAGATCTGATTGTCTCCAGAGTTCATGACGGCAGACAGCGCCTCTGTTGATGAATTCACTACTTTTGATCTCAGAGCCCTCTCCTCTCCCATCAGCTCATCAGACTCAAACTGTCATTTAAAGTGTCCTTTAACATTCAAGTCTCATTCAGATCCTCTGTCAAGTTTTGAAATAATGCCTGGTATTATAGTTTCATATGCAAAGCATGAACTGTCAGTGGCCTTTATCTACAGAACTGCAGAATAACAAAACAGCTCCCTCGGTCTGCTTGTCCCACTTAGTTTTACCCCTTACTAGTTATGCCACATGAGAGAAATTACATTCAGCTCACAGAGTAGATCTCATGCACATTCCCATCCCCAGTAGAAATGTGCATTCCTGTATCAGCTCATATTCAAGGTACAGAGCATAGGCCAACCCTGCAGCCTCACTGCCCAGCAGAAAGAGATACCAGGATTACAGCCCATATGTTAATGCACATATGCTGCTCATTGTCACTGCGATGCTCTGGATACTTTTGGGCATCTTTCCATAAATGAAGCTGTCGGGTGTATTATTATTTATGAATTGACATTATCAGATGTGCATCGTCAGAGGAGAAGCTTTGCCCTATATGTTAATGCTTTGGAATCTGAACAAACAAATGCTAATTCTACTCATTTTCTTTCCTCACCCAGGTAAATGTAGCAATGTGTCTGCATCCTTTCTACTGATGGGGGGTGCAGGAGTGTGGCTGTTAATGGCGTCACGGTAGATTTCCACTCTAGGCTTATGGCTAGCCTGTCGCCTACCTTGGTGCCATTTTTAGTCTGCGGTGGCTCTGGCTGGCCTCGTTGCCACCTTGCAGCACGGTGCCACGTGTGGGCAGGCGCTGGCCAGGGGCCTCTCCCATCTCCTGGACTGCTGCCACTACATGGTGGGACTCCCATGGGACTGGGCTGTGGGCCTGGGTGGGGTGAGGTGGTGGTAGTGGTGGTGGAGGAGTGGGGGGGTTGTGCTCGCCGCTGACTGAAGCACACTAGCGGTGTTAAGGAGCGCTGCTGAGGGGAAGTCCTGTGCGTTTGAAGTAGGGACCTCAGAAAGCCTGTTTACTCAGGAGGGGGACGTGGAGGGTGGGGGCCCACTGCACAAGAATGCCTGTGTCATGACGGGAGCGACGGAGAGCAGGAATGCACTCCACAATCCCAACACTGTAGGAGCCGGGCCACAGCTGAGGTGGCTGCCATTTCTTCCTATTTATTTTAGCTCCCTCTCCACTCAATCACTGGCCCTGTCTGCGGCCCTAAAATCCCGGGAAAAATGAAAAATGCCCCACGCTTTTATGTACGGCTTCAGATTTCCAAGTAATTACCAGCGCAGTATCTTCAGCTGACCCCGGGGAAATGTAGATTCTATTCATTTTTGGTGGATGCCAGAGGTTCCCACATTCACACTAATGAAATTTCAGGGTCTATCTTTCGCACTAAATATGTTCTGGGTGCTTTCCAAGAAAGTTGAAGTGAATTTAACCTTGTGAGAACACATGAAAATGTCTCATTCTTTGAGACTTTGAGTGCCGCGCAGGGCCTATACATGAGGTTGAATGGTTATAAATGGATGCTTATATTCCTGTGATTCTTCATGTGATCTTAACGGGCTTGAAGACCAGAGAAGCACTGACACATCCGTCACGTTCAGTTCAGTTCAGCGGCACTGGAAGGGGATTTATTTGACTCTTCCCACTGATACACAAGCTACTTGTGAGTCCATGTGTCCTGGAAACAAACCCTGGTTTGTTTGTAAATGGACTGCCTGAACCTACATGAACCCAATTTTTAGCTCAAGCCTGTTATGTCTTGCTAGCAGACTACTAGCTGAGGTTTATGGATCTTACCAAATGAAAGCTGACCTCCCAGCTTCAGTTTTTACTCAGTTTGAAGATCAGAAAGACGACATGCTGGGACCCCGGGGGACCGTGACACACACAGCCAGCAAAGTGATTTACTCTGGTGAAAACTAGTGCTGTGCAATAACAGTTATTTTACCCTGATAACTTAATAACTCTTAACTTTCATAGAGCGATGATGATGGGATAAGAAACCTCTGGTGTAAAAATGTAAAAACAAAATAAAGTAAAAAAAAAAAAAAAAAAATTGTTTTTGATTGATATATTATTGACTGTCCTATAGCATCATTGACTGCTAACTTCTCTTAAAGGGGCAGCAACTAATCAGCAGTTGTTTCAGTAGCCAAAGGCATTTCTGGCAGTCAGCTAGGCTCAAAAGAAGCCTCACCTAGTCTGCTGCAAACACAGCTTGTTGAACCAGAGCATCTGCAGATTAAAATGTTACCTTCCACCAAAGTGTGAGATTCAAGTCTCTGCTCTTGTGCATGTTTTGAGTTTAAAATTAACCAAATCCAAGAGCAAAAAAAAGTAGTTTTCCACTGCGATCACAAATCACATGCCAAGATGTTCCTCACCTGCTTGCTCATGGCCAATCAAACTGCTGATACTTTCAGCAGTTTCCAGTCATTATAGTGGAAAATTGAATCTCCAGTGCGTCCTACTGTAAAGCAAAGTGTAAAGTAAGGGATATCCGTGGCAGCTCGATCAGCTCTCAGAGTAGGAGTCATTCTTTCTGTCTTCAGGATTACTGGGGGGACCAGATGAGGGATTTCATATCAGCAGTGAGAGGTTTGACAGTGATGGCCTCAGCCTTCAGAGCGTAAAGCTAAGCAGTCTTTGTGGGGGAGGTTAAGTGCTGGTGTGCCGTTCCTTCTATAAGGGAAGTATTAGCACTATTTTCAGGGTGAGATTCAGTGCCAGTAAATGCAGTTGGGACCGAATAATGCCAGATCTGATAATTCACTTCATTTTCATATGAAGTGGAATCAGAAACTTGCTTTGAAGTCAAATCTGATTTTCCTATTATATAACAGGGACGAATAATGTGTAGATTGTAAAACGTGTGTCTGTTTTTTTATTACTGGCAGTGAATAGTATAGGCATTTGTCAAAATATATAAATAATAAAATATATTAATAAATATAAATAAGCCAACCAAGGCCTCATGTATCAATCATTCACTGTGTGCATGTGTGCCATTTCTGTTTTTAAAAATGGGCTGGCACTATAGTAGAATATACACTATATTGCCAAAAGTATTCGCTCACCTTTCTTGACTCGCATATGAACTTAAGTGACATCCCATTCCTAATCCATAGGGTTCAATGTGACGTTGGTCCACCCTTTGCAGCTATAACAGCTTCAACTCTTCTGGGAAGGCTGTCCACAAGGTTTAGGAGTGTGTTTATGGGAATTTTTGACCATTCTTCCAGAAGTGTATTTGTGAGGTCACACACTGATGTTGGACGAGAAGGCCTGGCTCTCAGTCTCTGCTCTAATTCATCCTAAAGGTGTTCTGTCGGGTTGAGGTCAGGACTCTGTGCAGGCCAGTCAAGTTCATCCACACCAGACTCTGTCATCCATGTCTTTATGGACCTTGCTTTGTGCACTGGTGCACAGTCATGTTGGAAGAGGAAGGGGCCAGCTCCAAACTGTTCCCACAAAGTTGGGAGCATGGAATTTGACCACACCATAATCCCCCCTCCACCAAACTTTACACTTGGCACAGTGCAGTCCGACAAGTATCGTTCTCCTTGCAACCGCCAAACCCAGACTCGTCCATCAAATTGTCAGATGGAGAAGTGTGATTCTTCATTCCAGAGAACGCGTCTCCACTGCTCTAGAGTCCAGTGGTGGTGTGCTTTACACCACTGCATCCGACGCTTTGCATTGCACTTGGTGATGTATGGCTTGGATGCAGCTGCTCGGCCATGGAAACCCATTCCATGAAGCTCTCTGCTCACTGTTCTTGAGCTAATCTGAAGGCCACATGAAGTTTGGAGGTCTGTAGTGATTGACTCTGCAGAAAGTTGGCGACCTCTTCACACTATGCGCCTCAGCATCCACTGACCCCGCTCCATCAGTTTACATGGTCTACCACTTCGTGGCTGAGCTGCTGTCGTTTCCAAACACTTCCACGTTCTTATAATACAGCTGACAGTTGACTGTAGAATATTTAGGAGTGAGGAAATTTCACGACTGGATTTGTTGCACAGGTGGCATCCTATCACAGTTCCACGCTGGAATTCACTGAGACCCTGAGAGCGACCCATTCTTTCACAAATGTTTGTAAAAGCAGTCTGCATGTCCAGGTGCTTGATTTTATACACCTGTGACCATGGAAGTGATTGGAACACCTGATTCTGATGATTTGGATGGGTGAGCAAATACTTTTGGCAATTTAGTGTAACTACAATTTTAATTCCAAAATCATATATCAGTCAATTGTCAGATTGTCTGTTAAATATTGAAATTACAATGATAAAATGTGGCACATCCATTCGTTTGAGATGCTGTAAGCAGAAAACCAACCTGACCAGGAATCACCTGAAGCAAAGCTCTAACACTCACCGTGTCCTCTGGTATCTAAAACATTTATATGGTCTGAAGAAGACCTGCAGCTACATGTCCCACTCATTAATATTGATTCAACCCTGCTGAATTTGTTTAAAGTTTCAGTTTGCAGCTGTCATAACTTCTTGTCTTGTTAACACTTCTCCCTCTCCTCTCCTGATCCCTTTGTAGAACCAGAGCTGGATGTACCTGGGACTCTGGACTCTGTAGCCCGGCAGGTCAATGAGACAGTCCGTCGTCGCCGCCGGCGAGATGCTGGGGAGGACGACTACAACATTGAAGTCCTGCTGGGAGTGGATGACTCAGTGGTGCGGTTTCACGGCAAGGAACATGTGCAGAATTACCTCCTCACTCTCATGAATATCGTAAGTCACAAGTTTGAATCCTTGTGTTGCAGTGTAGTTACCATCTGTTGTAGCAGCAGGCTCTGAAAATGTTACCATCTTCCTCCAAGAGCACTGTGGGTCAGTATCAATACCAATGTGATTGAATGGTGATATAAAACTGAGTTTATTGGGCTTGTTAGACTATATTGAAATACTCTGGGAATCTGTTCATAAAGAAGAGCCTTCAGTCTTTCGAAAAAAGGAACTGTATTCCTTAGGAATACTTTCCACATCAATAGCTATGGTATTTTACTGCCAAAATAAACTCCAAACAGGAGTTAGTACTTGATTGCATAATCATTGTTATTTTTAATTTTATTTGTGGATTTTGCAATATTGTACAGTACATATACGATTAACAGAGCAAATAATGAATACAAAGAGCGACATACAGGAGAAATGGGGGGAAAAAAAGCCCATACACACACACACACACACACACACACACACACACACAATAGTAATAATTACAATTCAGCCCAAAGGACATGCACAGCACCAATAATTTTCAGAGTCAGAAGATTATGTTGTCAAAAAGGGAAACAAGAAATAAAGATGGTTGCCTCTTATCAAAGGCTGCTGTGCTAACATTGTTACATTGTGCTGAATCCTTTCCATGTGCAACAAACAAGTGACTCCTGAAAGCCAGGCCTTATAAGAAGGCACAGCATCACTCCTCCAGTGTGTTAAAATAATCCTTTTGGCAATAAACATAAGTTTTACGATACACCTTGGAGTGTAGAAGAGCCAAATCGAGAGCCACCTAAAGTTGCGATGTGAGGCTCTGGGGGCATATTGCAGTTACAAACCTTGGAGAAGCATTTAAAATTTCCAGAGCAGAACTGGTTTAATTTGGGACAGAACCAGAACATAGATGGCCCAAAGTTTCCTCAGCTGATTCACATTTTGGGCAGTTTGGGGAAAGGAGTGTAATTTAGTGGGAGAATAATGTAACCTGTGGATTACTTTAAATTGAATGAGTTGGTGTCTTGAATTAATTGGGCATCTGTGTGTATCATTGAGATGGGTTTCCCAGTCCGCATCACTTATTGTCAAAGCCAGGTCTCTCTCCCAGGCTTCTTTTAAGTGTTGTGAGGAGATGGGAGTAAGTGAAGTCAAAAGATTAAGTTTTTTAGAGTCAGGGGGACGATTCATAAGAGTGTGAAGTTCAGTGGAAAGTGACAGAGATTGAAAGTGAGGAATGTTTTTACGGGTGACATCTCTGACCTGGAGATAACAAAAGAAAATACTATTATAAAAATACTATATTTACGAGAATCTAGTAAATATTTCGCTTTTAGCTGGGAGAAGGTAGCAAAGGTCTTGCTAAGATAGAGGTCCCCAAAGATGACAATACCCATATTTTCCCAGAGCAGAAAAAGTGTAATCAGCCAGTGAGGCAGGAAAAGCATGGTTTTGACAGAGTGGGGTGTAGGTGCAGATCTCAGGCAGTTTAAATGATTTTCTTATTAGATACCTGATTTTTAGAGAGCTTGTGGCTACAAAATTGTTACCAGCAATGGTTGCTAGAGACTGAGGTAAAGAGAAGAGTAGAGCGGGGAGAGAGCTCTTGGTGAAACTCTGTTCAATTGCAAGCCAAGACAGAGTGGAGGTGCTGACATTACCCAGGTATGCATTTTACCACAACAGCTATAGTCTGTCATTCTGTTCAGAAGCACTTTTTGTTCTACTGGGTGAAAGGGTCCTTCGTCTCTGCGAGCAGTCAATACATTATGTGTTCAGAAAAAGGAAGGAAAAGAATCAGAGCTCTGTGGCAGCTTGTAAAAACTCTGACAAATCCTGCTCAAAGCTTCCATAGTCGAGCGCACTGCCGCTAGTACTTTCCTGTGAAATTTGCGTGAATCGGAGATAAATGTCACATTTAAAGGGGAAGTATGTTTTTTTGTTTGTTTGTTTGTTTTTTGTTTTTTTTTACAAATTGGACCTTATTTCTGAGATAAAATCTGCCATTTACTCTGGAGTTTTTTTGACAATTTGGGATTTGACGCTCTGTGAAACGAACCATCTGTCAGGGTCAGGTTAGAGAATTGCTTTCTTTCAGATTTGTCTCCTCTGAACTCACACAGCCATTCGTCTTGTATATTTAGCCTCCGTTAGATGATTTTGAACATATTTAACTGTATGTGTAAGTCTCGGTAAGTCATCAGCAGCAATAGGCAGTTGTATTAAGCCATTTACACGTCCAGAATTGCCAGACACAGTACTGGGATACCATTTTTCACAATATAATCTGTTTTTTCACTTTTCGGACTAAATAATTTTATCAAAGTCATACTTTATCAACATTATCTGATTTCCTTAAGAAGGAAGTTTTCGGTCTATTCTGCTTATTTCAAAATATGTAACCCCTAATTTCCACTGGATGCAGAATGACGTCTACGTTTTGTCGGACCCGATGCGTTTTTTTCATTCAAATCTGTGTCAATTTCCACTGAATACGGAACGCCGCCGACGCCTACAGAAAAGAATCGACAGAGCTTCTACTTTTGTTGGACGTCGACAGGAAGTCGTGTACAGACACAAAATAAAACATCTGCCTTCTTTTCAAAATAAAATAATCCATGTTCTTGGCGGATCGCATAATGGATTTCCTTTTACTCAGTGGACACAGAGTGGTTCTCTTTTCACTGACGCTCCACTACAACCTGCTATATCGCGTGATTATACGTGAAGCAGCGAGATCTTGTTAAGCAGCGACATGTCGTTCTTGCGATTCCAGCTATCCAGTGGAGCTGCAGCAGACGGATCTGGTGCATATGGACAGATGGCGGATGGCGACGTCGTTCCGCATCCAGTGGAAATCAGAAGTTATTGTAGATAAATCATCTTTCTCCTGATGTCTCAGGGCTTCTGGCTCAGATATGCTCAGCTGCCTCATGCTTTCCTGCTGAATACACACAGACATGGAGAGAGAGATACAGTCAGGCAGATCAATAACTAGGTATAAAGCAAATATTTTCTATATGAAGGGAAAGTAAGGCAGTGGTAGGTGTATAATAATAATAATATGGTTCGTCTGTTTTCAATAAATCTTTGCCCTGTGATTACCACATTAGTAAAGCAGTGACATTTCTCAGATATAAATAAATAGAAATAAAATACATAAATGTGTGTTTACCTGTAGGGTTACAGATTCAGCAATCACTCTGCTTCTGGGTTTTAAGTGTATCGTGCATCAACTGTGCGAGCAGCAGTTGGCTCTTTTCCTCCAGCATCACCGTGGTCTCCGCTTGCATCGACTTTAGGTCCTGGACAGTTTCTTCATTATGTCTGATGTTGGTCGCATTCAGGGTGAAGATATCAGAATTATTCTTTCTCATTTTGGGAGACAATGGTGTAATGCAAATGGCTGGTCGTTGGTGCACTGTGTAAGCACTGTTCCATCGCGTGTTAATGTTGGTCTTGAGCTTTTGGCTGGGGAGCTGTAACATTTGCTGTTTTTCCTCCAGTGTGTCGCTTGCCACAGTGCTTCTGTTGAAAAAGGCTGTTATGTGCCGCACTCTCCCCATGAGCCTGGCCACTGATGGCGGCTTTAATGCCCGTTGTGATGCGAGATGGAGTGTGTGAGTGAAACACTTGACATAGGGCTGCTCGATAATGGAAAAAATCATTGTCACGATTATTTTGGTCAATACTGAAATCCTGATTATTCAAACAATTATTTTTGAGTCATGGTGCATTTATTCAGCATTTCTCTCTCTCTAAAAACAACACTTTGTAATTGATTCTTGACAAAAATTCAAACTGAAAATAAATATAGGCTACAAATATGTACCTTACAGCTGTGTACTGTCCTCTCAACGTGTTAGGCTGTGCTAGCATCAACAATTATTAAACAGTCAGCCAAACTCCTTTTCATGAGCCAGGAAGGATGAGTGTCCTTTCTCCACAGGTTGACAACAGTGAATCTGACTGAAACTGAATAAAGCCAGAAAAAGAAAGATGCATCCCATGTGACTATGATCTATATTTAGCAACCACACTAACCTACGGCTGCTAATGCAATCATATCTCCCCATCAAACATTGTCAAAAGTTATCAAACGTCACACAACATATTAGCACACAACGATTATGCAACACTTAAAGTCATTGTTTTCTGTTGGGATAAGGTGAACCAAAAAGGACACCAGGGTAAGTAGCAACCATGCCGTTATGTTTACATTCTCTACTTCCTGATTCCGCTGTGCTGCATCTTTAAGCTTCAAAATAAAGGTCCTATTAATAAAACTACAACACCCAATAAATCATTTCAACTCGATTATATGAGTTTGGAGATCGTTTGACAACGAAATCAAATCAAATTCAATTAACTGCACAGCCCTAACTTGACATGCAGACAAGCACGATTTAGAGGACTTAAATGCTAGTTGACTTTTATTCTTCTGTTACCCTCCATTTGATTTAACCTCTTTAACTCCTCTGGGACAGTAGCCTCCCCAGACAAGATCAGAAGGTCTCTCAGAGGCTATAGTAGGCTCAGCTTGTTAGACGGCTAAATAACGCTCCAAAGTTAAATCTTGGTGGGGAAAAAGTGGCATGACCATTCACAGGGGTCCCTTGACCTCTGACCTCTGCATGAGTGAGTGAAAATGGTCTCCCCATTTCTCCCACCATAGAAAAGATATGTCCATTTTTCTATGATGTTTCTTAAGGTCTTTTTGTTTAAGGTGGTAGTTTAAGGGGATTTTTGATCATTTTAACAATTTGTGGTTAAATTTTTGCACTAAATCTTTGTAACAACAATTATTCCATCATAATGTCGAAGCACTTTTGCACTTTGTTATTTAAGTTCTTTTGTATTAAAGTTTTCATCATAAAACAGCAACTCAGCTTCAGTCCTTCAGTTGTTTTATTTTCTGTGTCTCCTCAGAGCTGAGTCAGTATTAGTAAGCACTCAGTCCTGTCTCTCCGGACCAGAAACAATACAGAGGAGGTTACACTACCCTCTAATCTACCATAACAATCACATACTGCTTGTAGCTGGTCATGATCTGAATATATGAGCTGTCAGCGTTAACAGCAGCCTCTGTCCTGTGGGTCCTCTGCTGTGGGTCAGTGTTATATCGACAGATCTAGAGTGGTCATAGACAACACTTCCCTCCATTCAAACACAAAGGAGCATGTCATTAAATCACAAGCAGAGTGTATCCCACCTTTTGTATCCATCTGTTTTTTAATGTAGTTTCACCTCAGCGCAGCAGGTCATTTAATTAATTTAATTAAGATGCTCTTTGTTTGGCATTTGGCATTCGATTCAGACAGTCATTTGCTTCGGGAGGCAGATTAAAATCACAGTCTGTACTCGTCACAGGGGGGTTAAGAATGGGGCAGCTCAATAGCCTCTGTGGTGGTGGAAGAAATTACCATATGTGCAACCATTTGTTGGCTACATGGCGAAGCCTGATGCAGAGCGAAGTCTAGAGTGGAGTACAATGGAAGCTGCTGTTCCTCAGCAACAAGTCATCTGATGATCAAAGCTTCCCTCAGGGATGGAGGATGGGTTGAAGATGAAAGTGTGCCATGCACCAATTATGATAGGCGTCAAATAATGTTTCTTTATAGCCCTGATGATGGTGATGATGTGTAGGAAGAATTAGATTTGAAAGCAGTGAGCCAACAACATCAAACAAACAAAATCAATGATGCTTCTGCGTATGAGAAGGAAATTGATGAGCCAGCCAACAACCTGTTTGTCCTCCCATTGCATTTTATCAGGGTGAGTGTGACGCTGCTGCAGCCCTGCCATCTGAAGAGGACTGGCTGTAGAGGTAGAGGCCGCTTTCACCAAAATCACCACTTTTTGTCCAGATTCCATTTGTTTTGTTCTCTAATCTCGATGATCTCCACTCCCTGCTACGATCTCTGTGGTGTATGCCGTCTCTTTATGTCCCGACTACAAATCCCAGAAGCCCAAAAATTACTCACAGGCTGCTAGGGACTGCACTCACTTCTTGTGAGTGATCATGAGTGACTACAGCTGGTGACTTCTCTGAGGCCATTTAAATAGAGCTCACTGGAGAGCCATGACATTATGTTCTTTACGAGCGTACTTTAACTTTGCACCGCGACTGCATGTCCTTGGCACTGAAAGAGCTGATGTAGATTTTGAACATATCCCAGAATTTCTACCATCATCTACCATCAGTACTTCATCTTCGTTATTTTGTTATGCATCATTTTACAGTGATTCATCTCTTCTCCTGGCATAAATAACCCTCCCTAGTTTAAAAATAGCACCATAAACATCATTACCCTCGGCTTGTGTGCAGCTGAGCCCCGCCAACCATACTGTATATCTCATATATATATATATATCCATAATTCAGAGAGAACAGGTATTTCTGTCACTCTCTCATTTTGTTGCTGTGGCAGTGATGATATTAAGTTGTTGATGTTATTTTCCGGCACAGACTGGTCTCGAGTGGAGGCAGCTTGGCTCTGGACTCTGAGCACTAATTACCATGATGGTTGACAACAGTGTCGGGCTGCTGTTCATCTGGACCTCTCCCTGTCTCTGTCTGTTCTCAGATACTTCTCAGTTCTCAGAGTTTCTCCAAAGCTTTGTACAGCAAGATGCTGGTCGGACCAGCAGCTATACGGGGTTCAAAAACCACCAACTCTGTGATAAGTGGATGACCTGCTTCACCTCCTCTCTTTTCTCCTCTCTCCATTTATCACTTTCTTTCAGTTTGTCCTCCTCTGCTCCTCTCCTCTTCCCTTCTCTCCTTTTCATTTTTACCTCTATCTTCCTCTCTCCTCCATTTGCCCCTTCGTCTCCTCTCATCCTTACCTTTACCCTCCTTTTTTTAAACAGCTATCTTTTTATGTGATGTGTATCTTCTCTTTACAATCAGAGCTCCCACTGCAGGAACTCCCCACTGTATTTTACTCACATAACAAACATGGCAGCTCAGTACTTTCTGCTGTGCTCAGCAGTCCATTGTAATCACATCAGTCAATACTATAATGGTCAAAGATCATGGAGAATTGATGGTATTAAATCAAACACTTTCCACCAAACATGTGACAATATGTCTATGAAAAAAAAAATTTAGATTGCTGCTGCTGTTGGACTTGTTTCTGTCTTTGGTCACGTAAAATACACAAAAAAATGTATTTCACCCTGTGGCACCAGTTTTCCCTCTCAGGCTATCAAAGACCATTACCAGACTCATATTTGCAGCACATTTCCCATTAAAGCCTCAGAAGCCATTACTCATTGAGTCATTCACCATAGAACGCTCCAGTGACAATTTATGTTGTGCCCAGCCTGCAGAAGTTACCCCTTTAACAGCATGTCTACACACAAGAGTTTGACACCTTTTTGTGGCCCAATGATGATCTGTGTATGTGCAATCAAAAGAGAAAAAAAGACCCAAATTATGCAACTTTAATTATGTGAAATCATCTCAATCAATCGGGGGTGGCATGGTGGTGTAGTGGTTAGCACTGTCACCTCACAGCAAGAAGGTACCAGGTTCGAATCCTGGCCTGGGGCCTTTTTTTTTGTGGAGTTTGCATGTTCTCCCCGTGTCTGCGTGGGTTCTCTCCGGGTACTCCAGCTTCCTCCCACCATCCAAAAATGTGCATGGGGATTAGGTTAATTGGCTAATTTAAATTGACCGTAGGTGTGAGTGGTTGTCTGTCTCTATGTGTCCTGTGATGAACTGGAGACTTGTCCAGGGTGTACCCTGCCTTTCACCCTAAGACAGCTGGGATAGGCTCCAGCCCCCCGCGACCCTATGAGGATAAGCGGTAGAAAATGGATGGAGGTGACAGTGCTAACCACTACACCACTGTGCCACCCTCCCAGCTTCTCCCCTAAACTAAATAAATCCAACATAAAAAAAACATACGAAAACTCGGCGATTGGTAATCTCCAGCCCAAACTAACATCCACCACCAAAGTGTGCATGGAATAGAGCTTTGTGATATAACTGTTGTTCATATCGTAATTTTAACATGTAGTGACTTGGTTAGCTCTGTTGCTACACTAACTTTAACGTTACTGAGGTTGTGGTTTAGATACACCATGTAAAGCACACCTCAACGTCGGAATGGGTAATCCAAATGTATCATGTGAGTTCAAAACGTGTAGCCTATTCTATGAAGCGTAGACATAATAGTATGATGGCTACTGTAACCGCAGCAACGCTAACCTAAGGACTTTTTTGCCACAGTTGTAGCTCGGGAGTAACAGAGTTAAAGCAGCATGGAGGATGTTGTGTTGCTTGTGAATGATTTATTACCGCTTAAAACACATCTTTATTACCAGCCAAACTGCACAGTAAAAGTACAGCGCAAACATGGCTGGACTTCCGGACTCTCTCAAAGTAAGCCTTCAGAATAAAAGCATATAAGGATTACGCCGCAGAGGAGACAGAGGAGAGCACAATGGAAAGTAAAGACACATCAGAAAAAATACTATATCGGGTTATATATATTGTTATTGGGATATAAACTTGGCTATACCGGGATATAGAATTTTGTCCATATCGCGAAGCCCTAGCATGGAAAATTTGGGTACAATCAAGCGCACACAAGCCTCTCACCACATGTGTAGCTGGTGTGTGTGTGCCTTGTCCTCGTCCTCTTTGTCTCTGCCTTCTCTGTAACTCTTAATCCCTACCTTCCTCCTACCCGAGTACCAACTGAGCTCAGGTGCAGGAGGAGGGAGGCAAGAGTGACAGGGAGGGTGAGAGGAAGGTGACACACCACAACGACTCTCTGTTTCTCTGTCTGCCACTGTGTCTCCTGTGCATCAGACAGCAAGAGACAAACCTTGAAGCCTCCAACACAGCTGTTAGGCAACACTGAATCATAATTGAAAAATGTAATTGAATTTTATACCATTGTTTGCTATATGATACACCACAGATGGCACGACTGAAATCCTGCTGTGTGCTCTATCTCATTAATTTCTTATTAACATGGCAACCGTAGAAAAACAAAACTTCCAACATGAAGACAGACCACAGGAAAGTACTGTTGTTCTTCAAAAGATTACACACAAGACAAGTGAGTTTGGAGATTTGATATTTCAGCCGAGGAAGCAATCAAGTTAGTGATATTGATCGGTGATTCCAGCAATCCTCGCCTCCAACTGAAGAAATGTATTGTGGCCATTTTCAGCTACATGGCCTAGTGTACGTGAGCTGGATAAAGCAGAGAGCGATGCTGAACAAATGCTTAACAGCTTCTTCCTCACAAATAGTGAGGAAGAAGCTGCAGTGATGTTGAGTGTGTCCTTATGACCGACCTTTTGAAATCATCCAGTGTATGGGAGAAAAACAGTTCATTTTCATCTGGCAGTGCAGTTTAACCGCAGGGAAGCAGATCTGCTTTGCCAGAAGATGGGAGTTCAGGATCAGCAGCATTTATCTTCTTCTTTTCAAAATAAAGCGCCCATCCGCTGCACAGGTCACAAGCAGCCAGGTTATTGCCTCATACAGGCCAAAGCAGTGAGTAATGGTCTCTGCTGGACCCAGACTTCACTTCTCTGCTCCTCCAGCGACACAGTATAGCATGTGATTATTTGCTGCTGGAATATTTTCAACTCCTCTACCCTGTGATAAAACACTTGACTTATTGTGTAATGAGGCAGATAAACTCAGTGAGAGCTCACTGGCCCAAAGAAAATGAAACCGCCTGTCGCTTCAGTCCAAATGATCCTAGTTACTGATTAGGTCTTCACATGTGCAGTATCGGAAAGCTGAATAAGATGCTGACTTGTTCACTGATGCGATCGGTGCTTACTGTACGGCCGATCAGTTGGTGGCAAAACAACAGGGATAAAGGCCGGCTGGAGGGCGAACAAACACATAACACTGAGCCTGTCAAAGGTCAGCTGTCAATTAAATGTGCCTGTCATCGTTTGCAGTTGTCATGATGAGCGTCATGTTTCTAATATGACGTGATATGATGTTGATGAGGTTAGTGCCACTCTTGTTTCTTCTGATCTTATCTCTTGCAAAAAAGGCAAAAACATATTTCCCAAAATGTTCCTTCAACGTTCTTCAGATTCTAATTAACTGGCCACGTTCTTTACTATCCATCCATCCATTATCTACCGCTTATCCTCATAGGGTCGTGGGGGGCTGGAGTCTATCCCAGCTGTCTTAGGGCAGAACATTTTACTCTACATTATCTAATGTACAAACTGTATGCACTGGTAAAAACCATATTATAATCATAAATTCACAGAGCTTTGTTGGATATATGGCAGAGTATTGAACTGCCATGGGAGTGTTCATGCATGTGTTTTGTTGTTTTCTCTTGGCAGAATCATCACTGTTGGCAATATAATATCATATAATATTGTTTCCTTTATTGCTGTTTTATTATAATACATGTGGATATTACCTGGCCTGAATTTCATGCCAAGGTTAAGTGGAAAATGAAAAAAAAATTAAGAGGCAGGCTCATTTGTACGGCATCCTTGGGTAAAATAAGTGAGCATGCACATGGAGTAATTGAAACAGAAAATCCATCAGTGTTTTCAATATGTCCCAGAGACTCACAGATACAGTGAACAACACTGATCCCTGAAGGGGAAATTTGATCCCCCTGACTGATTAAAAACACACAACAGATATGGAGAAGACGATAGTGTTGAGAAGACGAGGTGTGCGACAGCAAGATGACGGCATGAAATGGGGTCACAGCTTGAAAAACTATGCGTGGAGAGTCCTTAGCTGGCCAAGCTCTATGACTAAGCCAGGTCTCTTTACCTTACTTCAACGGCAGTCTGAATACTGAACATGCTTATCCACATCTTTCTGTTCTTCTGCTTTTTTTTTCCTCATTGTAAAGGCACATTTATCTGTGAGGCTCCTCAAAAGACATATTTTCCCCTGTTTACAGCTGTCACAAACATCTTGATTTTAAATCCAGACATGGCTATGCATCTGCACACACACACACACACACACACACACACACAAATGGTGATTGATTCACTTTTATTCTCAGTTGAGCAGGAGTTCTTTGTGCTTTAGTCAATAATCTACTGTTATGAATAACTGTTTCCATTGACCATTGCCATCATTGATTTTTCTTTTCCTTGAACACAGTCCTGGCCCCTGTCTATTATTAATAGGTGAAATGTAATAATATGACATAAATAACAAATAAATAG
Organism: Synanceia verrucosa; assembly: GCA_029721515.1. Lineage (NCBI taxonomy): Eukaryota > Metazoa > Chordata > Actinopteri > Perciformes > Synanceiidae > Synanceia > Synanceia verrucosa. Next base: position 10,724,728 of record CM056551.1, on the reverse strand, counting down.
ATGATAATGTTCCTATTGAAATTGGCCCTGCAAATGCTGAGGTTGTTGCTATTGAGAATGCCCTAGCAGCTAGAGCATATTTAAGCAATAGGTCACAATGCAAAGTACAAGGATTACATCTTCTTGGCCTCAGGTCAGGCTTGGACAGAAACACTGCAGGTTCTTGTAGGATTAGACTGACTTTTTGGTGCTCGATCATCGCTCCACCGCATGCATATAAACCAAAACCAGCCATGTGTTGCGTTAAAAAAAAAAGCGTAATGAGATGACATTTCGCCTCGCTGCATTTACTGGCTCCTTCAAAAAGCCACACAATAGTGGGTGTGCAGGTCTGTGATTACAGTCATTCATGGAGCAATTTGTAAAGAATGGTTTGTTTATATCACTCATTTCCTCTGTTGTGTGGAACGTAAAATCCCAGAATTAGCAAGAATGGGGTTGCGACGTGTCAATGATGCCTTAATATATCTGCTGTTTTTGTGAACCCTTGACCTCTGCTTCTCAGGTGAACGAGATCTACCACGACGAGTCGCTGGGAGTCCACATCAACGTGGTGTTGGTGAGGATGATCATGTTGGGGTATGCCAAGGTGAGTTTCACAGTCCACTCCTGTTTATTTGCCCTGTTTTTGGAAAGCAGAAGAAAAATATCAGGCAATAATAGAAAGTCAAGCAGGAGAGCATTTGCCTCCCAGAGGTCCAGATGATTAGTGTCTGGAAGAAGACGCCTCCTCACAGCACAAAGAATGTGAAGCTTCAGTCTTCACAAAAGGGATGCAACTCTTCATTGTTTTCATAATCATGTCATCTACGAATCATTTAAACAGCAAAAAAATAATTGCCATTGCCCCAAACTGGAAACAAAATGCATAAATCAAACATTGGCCAAAATGTTCCAGATTTATGGGTAACATGTTAGAGATGGAGCACTGTCGCCTCACAGCAAGAAGGTACCTGACCCCTTTCTGTGTGGAGTTTGCATGTTCTCTGTGTGGGTTCTCTCCAGGTACTCCGGCTTCCTCCCACCATCCAAAAACATGCATGGGGATTAGGTTAATTGGCTAATTTAAATTGACCGTAGGTGTGAATGTGAGTGTGAGTGGTTGTCTGTCTCTATGTGTCCTGTGATGAACTGGAGACTTGTCCAGGGTGTACCCTGCCTTCTGCCCTAAGACAGCTGGGATAGGCTCCAGCCCTCCGCGACCCTATGTGAGGATAAACGGTAGAAAATGGATGTTAGAGATGTTGCTAGGTCAGAATAAATTCCAGTAATAGGATTACATTGAAGCCTGTGAGCAGCTGCTGTCTGCACATTATCAGTTAATACTGAACCAATTCCAGAAATTATTGTTCCCAATAGTCATTGAGTTATAAAATAACGTGACAAGAGTCCAGGTTGAAATCACCAAAGAAACCCTTTAAAGTTTAGTCCCAGGAGTAAACAATCATCCTGTATCCTGTTTTCAATGCTCCTTCCTAATCTATTTATAAGGTTTTGGGACTCCAAAGTCTTATGCCTGCTGTAAATAAACTGCTGTAACAGCAATGCTAAATACAAATACACATCAGTCAATTCAAATATAATTTTCTGTCATTTTATTTTGTATAATTGCTTAGACACAGCCCAGCGTTAATGGAGCAGAGGCGCTAAACGGGGAAGGACACCACCTCACCTATACTGTGAAAATATATGATGAATGTCCACCCGACAGACCGAAGAGAGAGAATTCATTCAGTTTAACCAGAAATCATTACCAATGTTTTATCTGTCTGCAATAATGCTGCTTATAACAGGTAGGATTAACTTTGTGAAATTCTGGGCTGCCGACAGAAGATTAACATGTTGTTTAACAGAATCAGGGTTCAGCAGTAAACGCTCTCTCTCTGTCTGTGTTGTTGTGATGTATTTGTATTTGCCTTTTTGTTTTGCTTGTTCTGTGTTTAACTGTGTTCAGACTGTGAAAGCAAATCCTCTATGGAGGAAAATAGAAGAATAAATATGAATCTCTCTCTTTCCTGTCAGTCCATCAGCCTCATTGAAAGAGGGAACCCGTCACGGAGCCTGGAGAACGTGTGCCGCTGGGCGTTTGTGCAGCAGAAAGGTGACCCTGATCACGCCGAGCACCACGACCATGCAATTTTCCTCACTCGCCAAGGCTTCGGCCCTACGGGGATGCAGGGTAAGGCTCCTGAAGGACATGTTGGCTTTCAAATGAGAATGTGCAGTTGCCCGCGGCATTTTTGACCTGCATGTAGTTAATCCAAGTACAGTTACAGGAAGTTAATCCATCGGGAATACTCAGCAGCAGTAGGAGCGGCCTGTCTTACATCTCGCTCTTTGGTTTATTCTGACATTAATGATGAGAGGCTCAGGCTGCATTACCACATTACACCCACCAAAAAAACTGATTTGCAAATTTCTTATTGGCCTTTTGACAAGCTCTTTTCGAGAAAGTTTCGAGAGTATTTCTCAATTGTGAAATACATCTCTGATTTTTTTTTTTTTTTAGCATCTTCATCACCAAGCTCAAGTGCAAATAGCATGGGACGATTCCCCAAGGGTGACAATGCAAACCCCTTTTGGGATTCATTCACCTTTCCTTAATTTATTCTCTCTTGAATACAGCGCTGGAACGGCTGCAGGCTCAAGGCAATTTACAATTTGTCTGTCACAAATTGACTGCTCACCCTCTTCTTATTTCCTCCAACAGCAGCCAAACTAGAAAAATGGGAGCAACTAACTCTCTAAAATCAGTTGTTAAATGTCCATTCAACTTGCTTAATACCTTTTTTATTTGGCCTTTTTAACATCAGCTGCATTTATTTTCCAAATGGAAGCAAGCATGAGCTTTGGCTTCTCTGCTCCAGTAATTCTTCCCTTTTTGCCATTTTAATGTTTCACACTTTGTAGTGCTAGATTCAACCTAACTTACTAAGGTTTTTGTGTCATCAGTTTCAGATTGAAATCTATTGGGAGGAATAAATCAATAGCTGCTGCTTGAAAATCAATTAAATATGACAGTTCCCACAGCGAGCGGCCTCATTAGTCTTCCTGTCCAGTAGCTGATGGATCCCAATCACAGACTTACCTCAAGTGAAATCCCCTTATCTTAAGCTGGTTTCTGTGACACTGACATCCTGTCCAACCAGCTCATTACTTTTAATCAGTCCCACCTTTTCACTCTCTTGCACTTGAGGTGGCGTTTGTAAATGCTACTAAAGTATGACGCCACAAAAGTCATCAAAATAGTGTCTGCCAAAGTCTCTAAACTTTTGTGACGACTGGTTATTAAAAAACTTTGTCCAATAAACAAGATATCTGTGAGTTTAGTTTGCTCAATTTAGAGAGTACGGAACAATTTTAATTGGGCGGTGTCACCAAAACAAGATGAGAACATGTATGTTTTCCATTCTATTCCATTTTCACTTCACTGCAGCCTCGTAGGTAAATGAACTGTGTTCAGAAAAATACTGCGAGGGATCGGTCATCATTTGTTCATATTTTGATGTAACAAAGAATCTGTTTCACATTTAAGCGTCCATCTCCTGCACTTTCTAGAGGCCAGCGGACACCATATTGTAGTGGACTGTTCCCTGCAGGGATGCTCTGTAACTGATCTGTGTTCAAAGCTGCATGGAGTCATTTTACTCAGTGGTTTTGTGTCTTGATGCACAGTTCACAGTATATCATGGGGAAAAAGTTAGCTTGATGCAGTTCATCAGTTCACAGTATGACAGTTGTGTCAACACATGGTGTGATTTTGAATGTTTCTACCCTGTTCATTCCTCCAAACAGATGGAACGTGCAGTTTGTGAGGTTTTTTTTGGCACCCTGTTTTAATTTTTGCTTTATTCTTATCTTTGTGTCTGTCATTTTAGTTTTCATTTGTTTTAGTCACGTTCATACTCTTTTTGTCGAGTCAAGTTTCAGTCGAATAAAATTCGGAGAACTTTAGTCTTAATCTCTTTTTAGTAATGTGATTTAATTTAACCCAGTCAATGTAGTGTAATTACCTAGTATAGTATAGACAGAACCAATTCTGTCTTCTAGTGAAAAAGACGGGTGGTTTACCTCTCCTTAAAGGATGTGTTTACTTTCCCTTACTTAACAGTAAATGTGAATGGTACATACACTAGTTTCCTCCCATTATTTACCCCTAAATGTAAATGGTACCTATACTAGTTTCTTGCCGTACTTCACTATTTAAAAGGTACCTCGTAAGCAACTTCCCCTACTATAAGTAGTATAAAACAGTAAAGAAGTGTCTGACTCCCAACACAACTTAATATACCTTTCACCCGCTTTTCCTGCGTGTTCGTTGCTGAGAGGGAGAGAAGACGCAGAAGTTGAGAAATTTCTCAGTTTAAACTTTTATTTTAATCATTATAGTGAATCAAAGAATGTAACAAGAACAGATCTGGTTTCTGGAATGCAAACCTTAGCAAACAGATAGCCTAGAGGTCTGGGCAGTCCAGAATCCCGAACAATCTCACTCTCAATCCTTATGTAGCTGAACTCTACCTTGCTAGACAAGTTTCGCTTTCTAACCAGGCGTTAGAAAACCAGGCTTTGGGTCTTCGGATATCATCAGTTCTTCTCCTCATTGGTTGATATTTGGGGCAAAGGCGTCTTGAGGCGACCTGCAAAGTGTTATTGGGTGCCCACAGGAGATGTCTCCAGCCAAATCAGCAGATAAGAACCTTTTCCTGCCCAAACTGTACCCACACATTCCTTTTCTCTGTGGTTCTCTGTTCTCTGTCTGAAAAACTGAATAAATTGTAAACCTCATCACAATTAGTAAAATTTATATGATTAAAACACACCATAACTTTATAAATATATATGATTAGAACAAACTACAACTGCATACATGTCTATGATTAAAACAAAAAAAATAACTAGTGAAAATGTATATGGTTGGGTAATAAACCCATCGGCCTGGGGAACCCAGGTTCGACTCCCTCCCAGTCCCGGCTACCAAAATGGGCAAGGTTTGCGTCAGGAAGGGCATCCGGTGTAAAAAAACACCAAGTCTACAAGCGGATCATCTGCTATGGCAACCCAGGAAGGGAGCAGCCAGAAAGGAAAACAACATTTATGGTTGGGTATGGTATGGTTGCTATAATAAAATAGCACAAGCATGACCGTTCACATCTCAACAGGGCCTATCATTACGGTAGAAAAGGCAGAAACTGTCCTTCTCGCTGTGTAAAACCTTCCTATCGTCACCTGGAGATACATAACCACAAATGAGCAATTTTTATTGGTTACAAAGCTTAGGGACTGTACAGGCTGAACAACAAGAATCTGGAGATAAATACATGATATTTTTTTTGTCATGTGCTCTGAGTGTGTGAATGAGACCTTTATTGTTCTGTGGTGGGATGAAAATGATGCGACCCTTGAAAGAGAATTAATTCCAGTCTGCAGCTTCTACGTGCAGCTGAAAAACCATCTTTTAAGCAATGCCTCTGGTTATATGATTTTTAAACTTACTCTATTAAATATATAGCTACAACCTGATTAAATGCATAGAAAAAATCCTAACACTAGTTGTATTTTTGTATTTTGTATTTTTTTCGATATTAATTTGAATTTTCATAATTTATTGGGTGACTTCACTTGGTATGATACTGAACATGAATGAACAAAAGCAACAATAGAAAAATTAATCAACATGGATTACAAATGTCAGTATCTTGTGTGTTCGTTGTGGCATAGACATGATGAGCGCGTTGATTTCGGCCACTGGAATCACTTCCCACTCTTCTAAGAGTGCAGTACGGAGATCAGCAACCGTCACCGGCCAGATTGTCCCAAAGGTGTTCAATCGGATTCATATCCAGGGGATAAGGCGGCCAGTCCATAACCTGCACATTATGTCTGTGCATAATGTGCCTGCAGGCGTGAGATGCATCTGTAGGCGCCAAAATGCCTGGCTACCCTGGCTTCGGTCATTCCTGATCTCAGCATACCAATGGCCTGCTCCCTCATGTTTGCTGCTAAGCGTGGCATGGTGACCGTCTGTGACAGCTTGCATTTTTCCTCTGTGTTTTTAAAGCCTTGACCAGTTGAGCTCAAATCACCAAAAGAACTCATTGAAAGCTTTCAAACAATGTCCTAACAAATCACACATGCAAAAACAGGGATTGGTACCGTCTGCCACGTTAATTTATTGTTTGAGCTGAAAAATGTGGCTCCATAGTTTCAATAGCCACGAGTGGTAGTAAACAAAACATTCTTTTGTATACAAAGTAGTTGTATCCAATTTTATTTTACATTGACTTTGTTGCGTTTTTAATGCCTCTTAGTATATTTATCAGCCACCATTTTGACAACAGTAACACTACATGCAATACACATCAAATTAGCAAAGATGCTAACCTACGTAGAATTTAAACAGAGCCACAGATGTGTTGTCTAAAGCAACATTTAATACTATCTTTTTGGAAGCCCAAGGGGCGTGGTATTAAATTAATTTAAAAAAGAAATTGTTAAAGCTACTCTACTAATTTCAACTGGTTATCAAGTTAAGACCATCAGTGACAATATTGTTTCTTTCTATATAGTTATTATTTACGTCCCAGCAAAATCAGACAGTGATTTCCTTCGCTGTTGGCTATGACCTGCAGTCGGAGCTCCAATTTAGGCTAGCAAGGAAGGACATTAGAAATTATAACTGATATCTTTGATACCATTTTGTCTTTTTATTGAGCCTCTGAATCCATCCAGAATTATCTACAGGCTTTGAAATGAGGGCAGTGGTTCAGATGTGGACCCAGACTTTATCTAAGTCTCCCTGACGTGTTGGAAGATATTCTAGTCCATCACATAACATGCTGTGTCTGTTTATGCAGCATTAGCAACAAGAAAGAGGAAGGAAGCCGCTTTTGTGCTGCAAACTTTTTATTGTACTGTTGAAGAACTTAGTTTTGATTTCAGTTTTCTGCCTTCCAGTCTGCTGTTTTTCTGATATTTCTGTGCAAGCTTCTGAAGCTTCTTCTCATGTCTGCCAGTACAGTATAAGACACAGGAGAGAATATAAGTACTTACATCCTCCATCCATCCTCCACAGCCAGCCAACAGTTTTTCCCAGCAGCAAGCAGCTGCTCCAGCCCCTGCCCTTTTGCTCTCTGATACCCAAAGTGCCCTTTTGGCTTGTTTTTGGACTTCTAAAATTTTCACAATTAGGATGGTTCCAATGTGAATACTCGCTAAAATCTCATTAATAACTTGTGAAATTAGAAATTTACAAAATAACAATTTTCTGTGTGTAAATTGAAATAGCTTGGGGCCACCGATCCGTGACGTCGCTGATGTCGCTATCTGTAAAGCTCACTGTTAACTGTGATCCAGTCAGCCTCCTCTCGCTAATTCCTGGTTAATAAATGAGCCACTTATTGTTTTCTAGTGTTTACAGTGATCACTGAAGTGGCTGAAATCCATCTTCAAAGGTAGCAGAAGAGGCTTTGTTTGAGTGTTTGGTCCATATATTTATTAATATTGTCAATGAAATTTACAATGAAATCCAGAAAAAATGCAGCAGATATTTTCTTTGTCCTAGAAATTTAATAAATGATGTTCTTCAATAAACTTTGTGGAACAAGAAACTCTCCTGTCAGCCTCAGAGCCGTTTCAGTGATCATTGTAAACACTAGAAAACAACGAGCGGCTCATTGATTAACCAGGAGTTAACGAGAGGAGGCTGACTGGACAGCAGGGTGGCAGTTGGACACGCCTGTCATGTAGTGTGAACAAGGCATAATAATACCACTATGATCTCTGTCGACAACAGCATAGACCTATCTGTCTGTGCCCTGGCTACATGCACTATTGAATTTTCAGAACCAAGCAATGAGGAAAAGGTGTTACGGCTCTGTCTGCTACTTACACCCATTCTTCTTGATACGTAATGAAATAAATTAAAAAAAAATCAGTATTTATCAGTACACATATTAGGCTGTTTTGCAGATTGCAAAATCATACAATAGCCCATCCCACCGTCATAATTTAATGTTTAATTTAATTTGCTAATTTGGAAAAAAAATTGTCTAGCTCAGACTTTGATGACTAAAGCTTTACAGGCTAATGATTGAAAATAAGTTCCAGTTTACACTGTTGTGTGTATCTCTTCTAGCTTTTGCATGTGTTGTGCTATAAAAGATTATATCGAATTCTGCAGTGCAAAGATGCCTACTAAAGAGAGGGAAAAATGCAGAGGGAGAAGGAGCTGCAGGAGGCAGCAAAAGGCAGCTGGTCTCTAACCAGCTGGGCTAAAAAGAACACCACAGGTTAGAATAATCTTCACTTCAGAATTTACAAGAACTATCTGACATGTCTTGTTATTGACATCAACTATACGTTCATATTATTGCATCAATAGATGCAGTATGAAAATTTTGGCAGTCAGCATTTCTCTAAGTCAGATAGACCTTGTCAATTCTGTAGAAAAATTTAGTTTTAAATAAAGTTGACGTGTTGTTTTAAAATTTCTGTTCAATGTGCCCTTTTTTAAATTTGAGCCCTTGCCCCTCCAAAAGTGTCTGCACGGCCCTGCCCAGCAGTAAAGAGGAAATTTATTGTTGAATTGAATTTTTCCACGCTTACTGTCAGGAAAGCAGTAATGTAGCTTTATGAATACAAGGGGGATTCTAATGATCTATATTCCAGCTACTGTGTTTAATCAGTTTCAAGGTGAAATATTTTAGGGCAAAGAAACCAATGGATGCTGCCTTGTTGAAAATAAATATTAATCACAACAATAATTTCCACACTGAGCCGCCTCAGTCATCAAGGACATAAAGACATGATTGTCTTCATGGCTTCCTGTAGGACTCCACTAATCAAAGCCAAAAGTATTTCAATGCTGTCTGCAGAGAAAACACCTTCCCATCACATTTGTGCGGTCCTGCCTGGAGCCATTGTTATGCTTTGATAAGTGCAGAGCCTCGCTGTAAGCGAGGCGTCATTAAGCTTCCCTGTTTGAGTGTGACATGTTTTGAAGTTGAATCATTTTCACAGGTGCAAATAAACAAAGCCACCAGATTTCACCCCCACGGACGGTGAACAGACAATATAAGAGGTTGATAGAAAAGGTTGATGGTAAGGATTGAATGGAAATGCCAGTTCTCTAAATAGCAAATCTAATCCATCAACCAGCAAAACAAACAAAACCAATAGCTGCTGCATGATGGTGGATCTGTCAGCGTTGTGATCCTGCATTTCCTCAGCCTTCCCAATGTTTACACACAGAAGCAGTTAATTACCATCAAATACCCTTCACTGTCATCTTATCACACAATGGAGACAGTAACTTTCTGTTCTTTTGCCCAGCTTCACCCTTTATAGGGCACTCTTTGAAATACTTTCAAATTTAAAAAATCAACATTAGAGTGTTATTGGGGGCCAGAGTTTATTTCTGTAGCAACAATTTCAAAAATTTTCATTGTCTTGCAGAAAATCAAAGTGGACGAAGTTACCGTATTTGGTTCCTTGCCCTAAAGTGGTAAAAAAAAAAATCCAATAAGTGTATATGTAAAATATACAACAAAAACACCTATAAGGTGAAAGGAACATGTATTTTTCACATCGAACTTTTAGAACATTAGAACATAAATGCTGATACAGACTCCTTTCCAAATAAATTGTCTAACATTATACGCTGTATAACACACAGCATAACATATTACATATTACAACTTCATGTACTGTATAACAGTATAACAAACAGTACAAGTTTATATACTGTATAACACACAGTATAACATACACAGTACATCTTTATGTACTGTATAACAGTATAACAAACAGTACAAGTTTATATACTGTATAACACACAGTATAACATACACAGTACATCTTTATGTACTGTATAACAGTATAACAAACAGTACAAGTTTATATACTGTATAACACACAGTATAACATACACAGTACATCTTTATGTACTGTATAACAGTATAACAAACAGTACAAGTTTATATACTGTATAACACACAGTATAACATACACAGTACATCTTTATGTACTGTATGACAGTATACATGTAACACAGTGCAAGATTATATACTGTATAACACAGTATAACATACACAGTACATCTTTATGTACTGTATGACAGTATAACATTCGTCATAACTGTATAACATACAGTATAACTTTAGACACCATTAGGACAGCTTATTCATGGTACCTAATGAAGCAGTTGCGCTCACTGTTCATGCAAAGGTGGACCTTGCAGACCCTGCAGACCACATTTGACCCGACAATGTTGCCTTTTCTGCTGCAGTACTTGCAGGTCTGGCGTTTAGCATGTACAGGGGCATGGAAGAGGGACAGGTCAAAGCGCACAGCCTCATTTGGTGTGTGGCTGCGGTGTCCCCGAACAGGCTGCGGGACATCAACACTGCTGGTCAGGCTTTCAACAGATTAAGAGGAGCTTCTTCTGGAGCTCGATTTAGCAGACGTCTGGCCGCTGGCACCCCTGAACATCTGGATTCTGCCCATTCACTCCAAGGGCCTTCCTGTCCCGTCTGTACACAACCCAGGCATTTGTGAGACTGACATCAATGACATATGGAAACAGACGCAAGTACCACCTCTTGGACTTCATAGGGGTGCGGTAGAGGTGTACCAACATGTCACTCTTATCAATGCCCCCATGTTGGCATTATAACTCCTGATGACAGCTGGACAGCTCACAGACTCCTTCATCTTGGTCTCACTGCAGTACCTGATGACTGAGGACATCGGCTCCACCCCCATGCCTGTTGATAGCAGAGTGACTGTTCTGTTGTCCTTCCACCTGACGGCCAGTATCCCATCATCACTGGTAGCATAGTCATAAGTACCACGAGGTACAGCCTTTTTCTAAATCTCCTTGATGGACTTGAGTGGAGGATTTCTGCTTCTGTTGTCCCTTGCTGTCCCTGTGTACCTGCAATTCTGGTCTTGGAGGTAACGCACTAGCTCCATGCTGGTAAAGAAGTTGTCAGCAAAGATGGCTGTGGTGGTGGGGGAGGATATGGTACTCGCCAGAACAGCAACAATCTGGCTGGTGGCACCCAGCACTTTTTGTTCAGGCGTCAGGGGCACATCATGGGCCTCCAGGGTAGTTTTGCCCTGGTATAGCACCATGTCATGGATGAAGCCATCCTCAGAGGCCCTTGCAAACAACTTAAAACCCCACTTGTCTGGCTTGTTTTTGAGATACTGCCTCAGGTTGCCAGCTGTCTTCCCTTTGTAGGCAACCATCACCTCATCTACAGACTGTTTGGGGGTCTGTGGCTCACGCCGGAAGGCATTATTGAGAAGGTTGAACAGTCGGTCGCTGGTGCTAGGGATCTGAGTGTTGTCATTGAAGTGGATGACCCTTTTCAGCAGCCTGAACCTCTTTGATGACATCAGGCTGGTTTCCATGGCCCAGTAATCTTCAACAGATGGGAGCTCAACAACACCCATATAGATGAGGATTGCCAGAAAGGTCATTATTTCATTGTCATTGGTGGAGAAAGTGGTGTTGATGTCCTTCTGAGCGGCATATAAGTTTGTTTGGTATGTTATATGACTGATGATTTGGGCATCAAAGTACCTGATGAAGTACTGAAAAGGCATGTCAATGTAGTCTGGGGCAGAGTGCTGGTATTCAGGAAGGGCTGTGTTGTTCAGGTCAACTTTGTGCCAGGTGGTTGGCCTGGGTGCTGACTTACCAGATCTCCTTGGCCTCTTGGCTTGTACTGCTGGCTGCACATCATCATCATCATCACTGTCCTCACTGTCCTCACTGTAACTGTCCTGGAGCACCTCCACTACAGGTTGGTCTTGGCAGAGGGGTTAGTGTCACTTGTACCTGGGATGTCCTGGTTGTAGGTGGGTGGGACAAAATCAGGGTCTGTCACATCATCATCATCCTCCTCCTCATCATCATCATCATCATCATCACTGATGGCAGGGTGGACTGGCACAACAACACTCTGCCTCCTCTTGGCATAAAACATCTGGGCAGACATTGCCTAAAAATTTCACACAACATCACAGTCGTTGAAAGGTCACAAACAGACAAACATCACAATTTTTCACTATTTATAGCTTTAATACTTCTAGAAATCGGTTAAAATTATCCCTGAGTCACTGTATTGTGTTATAAAAACCTTAAGCGACATTAAAACATAATGTCTTTAGTTGTATTGTAGAAAATGCTATAAACATGCATTGTTAGGTGCATCGGGCATATGTCCAAAAATGGACAAACCTAATTAACTCCCGTTTTTAGGTGAACCAGGTGTACGATCAAATATGGTGCCTGCATTTTTCATGCCGTAATTTCACTCATTTACATAAGTCCTCCACAAACAAGCATATGTCATCACTAAGTACAACTATTCAACTGTAAAATGTGTGAGTTTCATAAACTTACCATGGTTAGTTTAGAAGTTTTGTACAGAAATGTATGGTGAGCCAGGCATCTTTAGCATCTTTTTCTGACTTCAGTGGAAAGAGAAAGTTAGAGGCACTGCAGGTCTCTGCTGATTGGTCGAATGCCACAATCATGTGATCTGTGATGTAGGGTGATCTGTTCTGAATGGCTGAGTGAGGACCACATGGTTCTTGACTTCAGTGAGGTACAGGAGTGTGGCCATTTGTAAAGGGTGCAGAAGTTACCAAAAATAGTCACTTGCCCCATAAAGGGCTAAAACAATCTCTCAGTATGACTTAAATAGAAATTACTCATATAAATGGCACATGAGAAAAAAACTGTTGCTGTCTCAGTATGAGCTAGCGAATCCTCTCATCCTGTATGCTGGAATATATCTTAATAGACAACGAAGTGTGCTCAGAAAATAAGGCGTTGGGTCATTCTGTCGAATGGAGAAAAGCTTTCAAAACCTTGACAACTTGATCTTCCCTTGTAAAGCCCATTAAATAGGCCAATAACACGTTACTCATGTTTGGAGTGCTACAAGTCATTTCAGAGCTAGCAAAGCCTGGGACTAGATCATCACAGCGAGAAAAAGGAGCATTAATGTAGTAAATGTCATTGAGAAGTCTGTGTTAATGCACACGGGTGGAAGCTTTACTCTATACATGACAGTAGACGTCTATTCCAAGTATTAATATTGCAGCAAACAACTATTGACTATTTAAAGGTATAAAAGACTAATGTCTACCCTGCAGACCTTTAAAGTGTGACACAAAATACAAAATTGTCACCTTTTTAAAGCTGTACAAAAGACAGCAACATGTTAGCATACCGTGTGGCTAATGAAAGCTGTGTTGGGGCAAAATGATCAGTTCACCATATTACAGCACATTGAGGTACACTTGTATTGTGTGCTTTTTTTTACTGCCTGATGACAGTTTTCTCAGGAAAATAGGTTGCTCTGCATGAAACAATTATTAAACAATAGCCTATAGGGCTCAAGCTAGCAGTGAAAGCTTCAGTGAAGACATTTAGTGCAGATTCTGCTAGTGTCGGCTAATGTCGCTACCGCTAGCCTGAATAATAGTTTACTGATAATTTCAGCGTTAACTTTCCCCCCCTGAAAACTATAGATCAAGGTCAAATGAATAGTTTGTATGGCTGCAGGTATGAGAGGACTTTTCTGATTTCAAGCCTCTCCAGTAGGTTATACTGTGTGTGGCAGAGGTTGCTTTCACATCTCACAGTTGTACAGTTTTCATTGACACATTTGCACAGAGCCTTTGTTTGTCTCTGACCCTGGCCTGAGATAGGAGTTAAAGGGATATTCCACCCCATGTGAAATTTAGTTATTCCTCGCAGTCCTGAGAGTTAAATAAGTGGCCAAAAGCGTTTTTTAGCCGGCTTAAGGCTGGAATATACTTCTCTGTCTGCGTAATCCGTCATCCGACTCCGTAGCTACGGAGACCCCTCGAGCCCTCGCACTTCTCCATAATGATGCGTGTTGTTCAGCCCTGCCGTGAAATGCACCCCCTCGGAAAGTGAAGCAATTCGCCTTAATATCGCTGATAAAAGCAGGAGAAAATACTATTTTATGATTTAATTATTTGTGAGGGAGATAGAAAAGAACAACATTGATAGCTTTCAGTCTTTAAAACTCCTCTTCCTCTTTCTTTTCAACACAAAATCGGATAATAGCGAACGCAAACCAACAACTTTCGGTGTGTTCTGTGTAAATATACCCCAGCCATAATTACTGAATGAATTAAATAGATTTTTGAGCAGGTTGAACGTGTTTGATTTGCCTTTCACAAGGATAATCGATACTTTAGTTCCTGTCCGCGCTGCTGCAGAGGATACCTGTCTGTTTGTTTCTGTCTATGGAGAGGGGCTGCATTTCACAGCAGGGTGCAACTAGAGGATCAGTCACAGCCCTTGTCGTCTCCGTCTTCCCTTGACGGATTGACGGACAGTTAAAAAAAAATTCCTGCACCCGGAGACGACGGAGAGGCTCTCCGTCAGGCTCTCCGGCGACGCAGAGGGCTCTCCGTCTCTACGTACGGCACTTTACGGAGTACTATAAATTGGCCTTAAGCCATTACCCTAAACTGGCAGCCCTGCCATTAGCTTAGTTTAGCTTAGCCACTGTAATCTACAGTATTGTTGCCAGCTAGAATGTCCTTGCAAATCCAAATAACTCCAAATTTTTCCTAAGTATGTCATGACAAGTGAGAGCTGGTGCACACACCTTCAGGACTCTACCTGGAAACCAAGAGGGCCTGCAGCTTTGGAGGGCTTTACTTTGTGCAGTGTCATCCTCACCTCTGCCGCTGTTATATTTAAAGGGGGGTCGTCTGGTGAGGATGTGAACCTGGAGGTACTGGTGCTGTTGGAGGCCTTGAGATGGGCATATAGAAGGAGTTGTGCACAAGATAATTTTTCATGATATATCCCCTTTAAAACTTCATTCTCCTAAGAGAGTTACGTGTTATTTACAAAATAAAAGTCTCAGTGAGTAGCCAAGAAAGCTGAGGCACAAATTTTCTCTTTAGACCATGGCAGAAGGACTGAAAGGGAATTAGACATTTGGTAAACGCGAGGGGAAACAAACTTCTTTCTGAAAAGTGCACCTACTAATTCCCGGAGTAAACTACACTCTTAGGGAAGCATGAATGCATGAAAAGCCAGTGAGCTCTGAGGTAGCACTGAGAGCATTTTACCCTTTCCTCCTGGAGGCAACACAGACAGAAATGTCAAGGGTTTTTTTTTGTTTGTATCTTCAATACTTCTAAGTTTAATATTTAGGTAAGTTATTTTTTTAATTAGTTCCAGTTTTTGTATTTTTAAAAATTAATAGCATTAGGAATTTTATACAATACTGTAGGCATATAGTTGTAGGTATGCTACTACTGCTGCTACTGCTGATGCTGATTCCAGGGGGAATCAAACACAACATGTCAGCAACACATCAAAACCCAGGAATGCATCCTGAAACCTCAGTCTACACCAGGCTGCAGAGACCACTCTGCAGAGACCTGGGCAGTTCATCAATTTTAAAGGACTGGGCATTATTAGTGGCAGGTTGTGGTACCACAGCACGGTGCTAAATGCATATTAGCAGTGATGTGTTAAAATCCATATTCACTCATGGTTATGTGTGCCTGTGAGTGGTTCACAGCTATCACCATCTGTGGTTTGATGCCAAACACCATTAGTGTCTTTTGTCATTGTATTGCAGCTACAGTTGATGTGTTAAAGTGGCAAAAACACAGCACAAAGCGAGGACAAACCTATACCAATGCAATCGCCAGAAAAAGAGCCTGCTAACCACAGGATCCTATTTATCCTATTTTACCATGCAGGCACAGCTCAGAGCATTGAATAAATGACATTTGAAAGTCTCAGCAGCAGCAGCAGCATCTCTTTCTGGAACAATGTCCTAGTTACTCTGAATAACTGAACATCTGGTGCTATGTCTTTGGTAGTATGTAGTTTCACTGGGAGCTGTCAATAGCAAGGTCTGTTGATTGTCAAAGTCACTAGGATGTGATTTTTGAAGATGGAGGCTGCTGTTTAATGGAATTTTCAGTGATTTCATCACTACAATAAAACTCTTGTTTCCCACTGAAGTTTTTTGACAATAGCAGAAATCTCTGAACCTCCAGAGATAAAACAGAAGCTACCTGTATGGTTGGATACCACTGAGAGTGCAGCCTGTCAACTATAAATTATAAACAACTTGCAACTTATTTCTACTAGCAAAGGTATCATATCAAACAGCCCATACCTTTTCTCTCACTCACAAACAATGAAGCTTGTATAGTGAATGAGTCATTTGTTTCCCCTGCTCCTGGTTTAGCATGATGAACTTAATCTTAATTGTTAAGATCAGGAAAAGATGATTTTCTTAGCTGAAGACTGAAAAAGTAAATGCTGCCTTAAAGCCTAAACCTAATGGGATGTTAATCTCTGGTGTCAAAGTTTTGTGTGTTGTATATCCAACCATCCAGCATACCTCCCTTTAGCCAGTGTCCAGTATAAACCAGCATATAAGATCTCTGCCTGACAAACAAGTTGTGAAAATCATGATCTAAACGTTTAATGAGTAAGTTTTCTCCATGAAGGTGTCTACACATTACCACATATTTAGTTGAATTGTGTACATGCATAATACCAAAGTTTTCCCTCAATGTTCCAACCTGTAGAATTTTTCCATTTTATTCAAGGTAACCGTCTGTTTTATTTGGTTGTGGCATCATATCCTCTTTGTATTGTGGTTGTCCTCCAGAAGCTGTCATAAATTTAATTTTTATTCAGTTGCAGGGTGCATTTTTACAATATTTTTTTAGATATTTAGTTTTGTATTATATTTATTACATTTAAATTATATTACATTACATGACATTATATTTAGGTTTTCAACTTTTAACTGGATGGATTTCACCAAACCATGTTTGACAAACTCTTATTTTGAATGCAAAACTGCTTCATTCAATGTCTTACCAGTATCACCTGGTCCATTTATGAAATCAGGAGATTAATGTAATAATCCCAACTGGGAGAAGCTGACAGCAGTGGTGAAGATTCCCATGCAACCATGCTGAAAAACTATAAATATAGGTTGCTAATATGAATATGTAAATGTAAAATTGAAATAAAGTATTACTATAAACAAATATTTACAATAAAAAATCTGATCACGCCGGCGTGATCATAAGCCCCTCAGGGTTAACAAGGTGTTCCATTAACCTTCATCCTTTCTCCTGCTGTGCTTCAGGTTACGCTCCAGTCACAGGAATGTGCCACCCAGTCCGCAGCTGCACCCTCAACCATGAAGACGGCTTCTCCTCAGCCTTCGTTGTGGCTCACGAGACCGGACACGTGTAGGTTCTTGTTTTATGTTTCTTCTGTGTGGCTGTTTAGAGCTCCCAAATACTCACACTCCTCCTCCCAAGGTGACACTGTGTTGTGATTTCCCCTTTGGACTTTTCAGATGGCTTCAAACTGCTTCAGGCCAAAAACTCCAACTATCCATTATTTAAGTCCCACATACTTTCTCAAAATATTACAAACACGTGGTTGTAGTTCAGGGAAGATGATTTTTAATTTGAACTTTTTTTTGGTTTTGGTTCCCCTGAAATGTCCACATTATAGTGTGGAGGATAGTCTCCAGTCCCGTAGGAGACGTCCACGTGGACCTGTCCATCTTTATCCTTGGTCTCTGTAAAACTGGGACGATCCAGTCTCTCCCACAGCCTGTATTTGAGACGGCATCCTAGAGCCAAACTGTATGGACGTGGTTGGCTATTCTTGCATTAATCCACTGGAAAAAATCATGATTATATGATAGATTTTTGACAGAGCAACGTACGTCAGCATGTTGTCCACAACCTCGTGGTAGAGCTGCTGGTACTCTACCACAGAGTGGTTGTGGATCAACTGAGGGCCGTTATCAGGGACTAGAGGAGCAGAGGACGGCTGGAGGTCAGGAGCCACCCTGGAGACAACTGGCAGGTCTTCAGGATGGATGGTGGCTGATGGATTAGCCACCAGGTTCAGCCCCCAGAAGGACTGAGGAGAGCGGACCTGGTCCAGGTTCTCAGAGGCCGCTGTGGAGGTCCGCTTCCTCTTCTGTGGAGGGTCCACAGGTGCAGCAGCATGGCGCCGACGCGTTCCTGTCTGCACCTGGTGCAGGTCAGCAACACATGAGAGGACATCAGTTTCCAGTTAACATCTTACTAAACACACTTTTAAAATCTCACAGGAGGGATGCACTGCAGAGGAGCTTTTTTTTTTTTTTTCCAAAATAAGAGACCGTCCACATGCACAGTCTATTTTACCAGATTTTAAAGATTTATTTATTTATTTAGTTTATTCATTTCAACTTCAGTGAAATTTAACTCAAAATTATAAGCTGACACATTTTCTAAAACTGCCTATGGCTCCTAAGGATTTTATTGTGAAAGACATGTATCATGCACAGTTTCTTTATCCTAAATTGGGGCATCATATATCTCACCTGGTCATCTCGGCAGCATGGACATGGCCTGTCTGCCTGGCGGGAAGAGACCCTACGACCTTTATTGTAGTTGTGGTCTCATAGAGCCTTTGGCTTGTCTCGCTGCAAAAATACACACAAAATATTAGAAAAAAACTTCACAGATCTACTAGATCCAGACTACTAAATGCATGTAGACTATCTCAAAGTTGTACTTTTAAATGGGAAATTGGGGGCAACTGAGGGTGGGACATGGGGATGGTTAGTCTGGGCCCAGCAGTAAACTTTTACCCTACAAGATATCAGTAATGAGCACATATGATGTCTCTGACTTTAGCCAGCACACTATGGAGCCATGGGAGGTATGATACGATCTATTGTGTACAGAGGCTATACAAGTGAAAGAGGACCTATCATCTTAGGTCATACTTGTGTTTTCTTTCTACTCTAACATGTTTACAAGCTTTCATATTCACAAAACACTTGAACTGGTCAGCTGTTGTGACAGACCGAAATAAACTCCAGGGGCCTCATGTATCAATACGTATGTGGGTTTCATACTGAGAGCTGGTGTACGCTGTCAAAAATCCAGATTTATGAAACAGTGTGAACGCCTGAATCCACACAGCTTCCCTTGATACATCCTGATCAGAGTGGAATTTAGCGCACATGTCAGTGTCGTGGACTCCTCCCTCACCACAACCATAAATGTTGTTGTCCTTTCTGGCTGCTCCCTTCCGGGGTTGCCACAGCAGATGATCCGCTTGTAGACTTGGCGTTAGTTTTTTTACACCGGATGCCCTTCCTGACGCAACCCTTGCCCATTTTGGTAGCCGAGACTGGAAGGGTGTCAAACCCGGGTTCCCCAGACTGATGGCATGCACAATCATCCACTGCGCTACCGGCTAAGATCCTCACCAAACTCATAAATACATATACAAATTCATTTAAATAAGCTTCACGATAGGGCTCTCCTCATCACGAGAGGAGAAAGAGGAGAAACTTCCGGGTGTAGCCACAGTCACCTTAGGATCAGACACCACGTGCCGCACTTGATGGCAGTTCAGAACCCAATACAATACTGGATCAGACAGGACATGGTTTTGTTTCTGTTTCGCTTGTTGGATTTGAACTGATTTGGAAAGGGAAACAAGGATGGTGGCATATGGAGGAAATACAGAAGCTGCCCTTCAGCAGGTGCAGCAGCTGTTTGATGGAGTCAACCAGCTAAGACGGCAAGAATCCATGATGCTGTAATGGCCCTCAGCGAGACACTGAATCTTCAAACTTCACGGTTGTTGCTCTACATCAGACCCCGGGGTGAGGGTCTGATCTGCACAGATCAGACTTCCCCTAGAAAACAAACACAAAAACCAGGCACTGTAGTGCACACACACACACAGCTGTGAGCGGAAATTCTGAGAATTCAATTTCAAGATTAAATCCCAGAAAGAGACATCAGTTTAGCCTTGAAACTGAAGTAAAGAGGAGGAAGGACGATGTTTGACAATCTTAAGTGCTTCTTAAGCTAAGGAGATAAATAGCTGTGGCAGACGGAGACCGGAGAAAAGATCTTACAGTCCTCTCAGTGAACTTTGTTACGTGTACAGGTGTTATGTGCAGCAGCCTGCTCTCTCTTTCTCCTTGTCTGGTTTGTGTCCAATCAGCATTCAGGTAGGGAGAGGGGGGGATAAGAGGGACAGGGAGTGTAGAGACAAGGGGAAGACAGCACATAGCACAGACACCAGCAGGTAATGAGGAGGGTTTTGTTCCCTCTTCTTTTCCTTTCTCCCACAAGCAGGTTTTCCACCCATGCTCGTTTAGGTGCTAGGTTTTTGTTTTAATTTGTTGTGTGAGTTCGGACCGGTAGTTACATTATTTGTCTTTTTGTTGACGATAGGTTTAGTTTCTCTTTCAGGCAGTTTAGGGGGAGATGCTGGGAGCGACGGCCCACTGCGTGGTTGGCCCAGTGTCTTCCCTCCTTTTGTCCTTCTTTGTTTCCTCTTTAGTTTGTTTTTGCTTTTGTTTAGTATTTTGGGTTTAACAAATGAACCTCGTGGGTAAACTGTTATATTTTAGTGTGGCATCCTTTTTGTTGCAGCCTCTTGCCCCTATTGAGCTGTGTGTGTTTCTCTGTATAGAGACCATAACACAGGAATGTGTTTTAATGGGTGATTTTGCTCCCAGATAGATTTGCATATTTTACCCAGTATTGTGTATTTTAGCTCTCATGAGAAATATCTCAGTATCATCAACAGCCTTGTTGTTCAGAATCAGTAAATCACACTATATACAGTTATGCCTCATATCAAATTTATATCATATCAAGTTACTTTTATTCAACCAGCATTTTTTTCTTGATTGGAAATGACACAGGTGGCATACAAGTGGTGTCATTGTGGAAAATTAAATATTTCTCAGCTTTTACTTATATTTGAACAAAAAGTGGCAGGTCCAAAATTATTCATACCATTCTCAATAATCAATAAAAAAGACTTTGTTGGCTATTGCAGCAATCAAATGCTTCCTATACTTGCTGAAGAGCTTTTTGCATGTTCTCCACTGGTATTTTTGCTCATTCATCTTCAGCGATGAGCTCCAGATCTTTCAGGTTGGAGGGTCTTCTTGCCATCACCCTGATCTTGCTGTGCCACTACAAAACATTCATGTTTCTGTCTGCTAACCATTTCTTCACCACTTTTACTAAGTGTTTTGGATCATTGTCATGCTGAAATGTCCACTGGTGACCAAGGCCAACTTTCTTTTCAGACTGTTTGATGTTGTTGTTGAGAATCTTTATGCTCTTTTTTTTTTTTCATGGTGCCATTTACTGCGATCAGGTTCCTTGGTCTGTTGGCTGAAAAACACCCCAAAAGCATCAGGTTTCCACCACTATGTTTGACAGTGAGGATGGTGTTCCTAGGGTTGAAGACTTTTCCTTTTCTCATATAGTTTGTCATTTTAGTTTTCTTACAATAATGTGAAAATATTGTCTTGTCTCAGTCTTGTGAACCTAATAACAATGTTTGTCTGTCCAACCAGGGAAAGCATAACCGCAGACCTGCTTAACCACTGAAGGACTCAGAGATGGGGATATAATTCACAGAGATGGGAGCAGAATAAGCTGTTTGAGCTCTGCTCCTGCTGTCAGCTCATTGCCCACATCCAGCTTGCATGTGCCCTATTTGTTTTTAATTAACCTGTCACCATGGTTAGGATCTTTTATTTAATGTGACTTCTTGAAAGATGAAGTAGAGCATTATTTCCTCAGACAGGCAGTGTTAATCCAACAAGGATAATGTGTCTTTAATCAAGTCTTTGTTTCTATCAATCATATGCCATTGATCCATGGAGTCAATATTTAAAGCAATAGCCTGTCATGTTAGAGAGCTAGCAAGAGAGCTTATGCTCCACTATGGAAGCTTTTAGCTGAACGGACATCCAGATTCTGCTCCACTCACAGTCTGCTGGAGTCTGTGAACACCTTTATAATGCAGACACTGGAGACTATGACTGTCAATATGATCAAAATGTCATTCCTATAACTTCTTTAATACAAGCCACACCTACAACCAGCTTACACCCACAGAGAAGCTAACGTTAGCATCAGGCTAAGACACACTACAACAATAGCTAAGCTAGCAAACATTACATATTTCATGAAAATAATAACTCCTCCTGAAGCTAAACAAATAATTACCTGTCCACCAGAAAGAAAGCAACTTCTGCATCACTTTTCAGTCCTTTCAGATATCTCAGTGTCTCCACTGATGTTCACTCTGGTTTGTCCTCTTATCTTTATCCAGAGTTTTGTCTTTCAGTCTTTTCAGCCTCCCTCTTTCTTCTCTTTGTCTGTTTAGCATGATGAGTCGTCAGAAGTAACACTGGAAGTGGTATTTTTGGCTGCGTTTTCTCTGCCATTGTTCCCCACAGAACAGATTCTCCTGTTAACTCTGTATTTCTGCAGAGGAGTGTGCTGGATATTTACAGCAACAGTGGGGAGGAGACATGAAGGCCTCTGATTGGTTCTTCCACTGGACCTGAGTGTCAGTTGATTGGTCAGTTTTTACAGTCCTGTAGCTGCCACAGAGCTCTGATTCTTTTCCTTCTTTTTTCTGAACACATAATGTATTGACTGTTCTCAGGGTGGAGCCCTGTATATACCCAGTATAACAAAAACTGTTTCTGAACAGGATGACAGAATAGAGATTTAAAAGAGAGCTTCTCTATTTCCTTCTGATATATATCTTATTTTGAATGTTTTTAAAGCACTATATGAAGTTTTTGAAAATCAATATTTGAGACTAATTTTGATCCTACTGCAATATAAAGCTCTGTAGCTGTCAGAGAAGAGTCTGTAGGGGCATCACCATAATCAGCAGCAGTGTACACAGGACATGTTGAGACACTGTGAAGACATGAACAAGATGACTCAGACACATTAACTCACACTGTGACAGTGTGTTGGCACCAGCAGTCTGGGTGTGTGACCTGTCACCACCATGTGCCAAAGATAACAGGCAATACAGTGCTATATGGAAAGAGAGAACACACAAGATGTTATGAATCTCACAACAGAGTTTGTGAGACAGAGTTTCTGTATGGCTCCTATTTTTTTTGTACTATGGTCATTTACAACACAAAGCTTGTCTATAGTCAGTTTCGAGGCATCAGTATGCTTTAAACCAACTGACTTTAAGGTCTAAGAGCATCTAAAACACCCTGCCCTCACATCTTACTGAAATGCAGGATACCATTTTTGCTTCAACAAAAAGTGCAATGCAAGCAGTGGTGTACAGTGAAGGAGTACAATTACCTGAGTCCCGGACTTAAGTACATTTTTTTTTTTTTTTTGAGTGTCTGTACTATTTGTGTGTTTTATACTTACGTCTTTTACTCCACTTCATTTGAAAGACAAATATTGTCCTTTTGACTCCACTGTATTTCTCAGAAGCTTGTTGTTCCTCATTCCTTTTAGGCTCCGCAGAGCTTTATCGTCAACAACTGTTGCCGTTTTTCCTTTCTAAAATACACACCAATCACAGTCACTGCTCACACCTGGGATGGATTTGGAAATACGTCATCCTTGATCTGTGTGGCAAACTCTCTCACTTTCATCCATCCAATTGCTTATCCTCACATAGGGTCGCAATTTAAATTAGCCAATTAACCTAATCCCATGCATGTTTTTGGATGGTGGGAGGAAGCCGGAGTACCTGGAGAGAACCCACACAGACACAGGGGGAACATGCTAACTCCACACAGAAAGGCCCTGGGCTGGGAATTGAACCCAGTACCTTCTTGCTGTGAGGCGACAGAACTGACCACTACAACACCGTGCCACCCTTTCTCGCTTTCTTTCAAGTGACACTCTAACTCTGCAATGGAGATGGTAGGAGAAACTCTAGCAGAAAAACCAGCACATAAATTTCAGGCCACTTATCCACTCATGTACGACTGACTGCATCAAATGACAGTAATGTTCCTGGTGAGAAATCATGGAGGCAGTGGAAAGCAATAGGGAGGAGGCTATGATGGTCTGTTTTCTCTGCATACTGAATCCGTGCAGGATTTTCTTGTAGACTGTCATTGCTGTACTTACTGTAGTTGTTGTACAACAGTTGTAATGATTACAATATGCAAGTAATGTAATAAGACAAGACTTTCACCCAAGAGGCTGCTGTTTGATTCCTGCGTGAAACCAGAAGCCAACATTATCTTATTTGCCTCTTAATTTAAGCATATAAGCAACCATAGGCATTTCAACTCCAACTCACAGTACAGTATTTGCCCTTATAGCTGGAATCTTTGATTCTTTTTAGAAACACTTTTTGTTCTACTGGGTGAAATAGTCCTTCCACCCTGAGAACAGTCAGTACATTATGTGTTCAGAGAAAGGAAGGGAAAGAATCAGAGCTCTGTGGCAGCTACAGGACTGTAAAAACTGACCAATCAACTGACGCTCGGGTCCAGTGGAAGAACCAATCAAGGCCTTCATGTCTCATCCCCCCCAAACTCTGGATAAAGCTAAGAGGACAAACCAGAGTGAACATCAGTGGAGACACTGAGACATCTGAAGGGACTGAAAAGTGATGCAGAAGTTGCTTTCTTTCTGGTGGACAGGTAATTATTTGTTTAGCTTCAGGAGGAGTTATTATTTTCATGAAATATGTAATGTTTGCTAGCTTAGCTATTGTTGTAGTGTGTCTTAGCCCGATGCTAACGTTAGCTTCTCTGTGTGTGTAAGCTGGTTGTAGGTGCGGCTTGTATTAAAGAAGTTATAGGAATGACATTTTGATCATATTGACAGTCATAGTCTCCAGTGTCTGCATTATAAAGGTGTTCACAGACTCCAGCAGACTGAGTGGAGCAGAATCTGGATGTCCGTTCAGCTAAAAGCTTCCATAGTCGAGCGCTCTGCCGCCAGTAGTTTCCTGTAAAATTTCTGTGAATTGGTAGATCGTTGTCACATTTAAAATGGGTTGATGTGAATAAATAGATGCCTAGCAGTGTTTTGTGTGACAGCAGTGTTGAGCCGTGGTTGCAATATTTGAGGTTTGCGCACTCCGTGTCTGTTTCGCTGAGTATGTTTGGGTTTTTAGCTCTGCGCTAACTTATCATGCTAGCTTATCTGTGCTTGTAAACTGGTCATCAGTGCCGTTTGTATTGAAGTGGTTATAGGATTATGACATTTTGATCATATTGCACAGCCATAGCCATCAGTGTTTCTATTATAAAGGTGATAAAATGATGTTGATATATTGGCTTTGAATGTGAAGTTCTACAGCTGTGGTGATGTAGCATAACGGCTTTTCTCTTCCTGCTGAATTCTACTGTTCAAATGTGAGGGGGCGTGGCTTTAGACAGAGCACTGATGGGAGGGGGAGGAGCTTAGAGAGGCTGAGAGGAGGTGCTACTTTCAAATCTTGCTAGCTCTCTACTACTACTGCTACTCCTGTCTCCTGTTGAGAAAAAATGATTTTATTTTGATGTCAATCACATCACAGGTACACAAATTTTATGGTTTAGCTCAAAATCCACTGGCTCCTTCTCCTGGTCTTGATCAGTGGATATTAATGGAGTTTTGTCCAAAAAGCGTATTTAGTTTCGACCAGTGACAGATGATTTAAGATTTGTGAGCAGAAAGGAGCCACCGCATCCACATCCATCCTAAGATAAATCATCTGAAGAAAGTCATGAAAAAAAGAAACCATGCGCACTGAGTCTCTTTTGAGTCTTTTTTGTCTCTTATTCGTGGCACAAATTTGCATCACAAAGGGACAATTTCACAATCTGATTCCTTTGTTGCAGAAATGCTTCAACAGTTCATGCATTTCTAAAAATAACTGAACAGGAGTTTGTGTTAGGAACATACAATATGAGCATGTTGAAGCTCACTATGTGTTCACGAAACACAACCTCTCATTCGGAGCAAGGAGCAGTGCAGCATGCAGCAGTGCATATTGAAGAAGTCTTCAATGCAAAAGGCTTCTGTGCAAAACCTACTTCAGCTGTAGCTTTTTCTCACTGTTCATCCAGGTTGTGTGATATAGTGTAGATTGGGAACAGCAAAGAATATTGTCTGAAAATACAAAATATTTCACTGATAAGAAAAAACAATATTTCTCTAAAACTCTATGATAACATTTAGTGATGTTAGTATACATTAGTATATGTGACAGATAAGGCAACTGTCGGACAGAAAATAATATGATAAATGATGCATAATAATGGATGACTAAATATCAAAGGAGCTACATTTAGTACAAACAGCCAACAAAGTAGCACCCACCCTCTGTTGTCTTTATAAACCACTTCTCTGTAGCTATTAAAGGCAGTTTATTTGTTCTTAGTTATGAACAACAGTCACATTAATCATCTTGTAAGTTCACATAACAAAGTCTGCTGGGCTTAATTATTTTGGAAAACAGAAATTGTTTATTCTCTGAAATCCACCAACAAGTATAGACATCAGTCCATAGACATTATAAATCATTTACAACATTTCTTCAGTTAGTTTAAAAGATTCCTCAGTGAGTTTTATGTAAAATCAATGGGAAACATTTCATTCATCAAAGCAGACCATCAGGAGATCCATAGGAAACATTTATTCTCTTCACAGTTGGCCAGTATTGATCCCAGTTATGTATTCTGTTTATTATTATTCATTCTTGACCTTTCGAATAGTGTTTTTTGCCATAACAGTGCCAGCTCTAGGTCCTCTAGTATTTCTCTGAAGCTTTCTGAGACATCACAGACAGGATAGTGTGAAAGTAGATATCTGAGAGATTTCAAAAGCTAAACTACAATTAAATCTAATAATGAGAAAGGTCCATGTAAGCAATCTGTATAATTATGCAAGATCATAATTATCCATTGTACTGTCCAAATTATGACAATCTAAGGATTTCTATCTGGGATGACATGTTTGCTCAGAATTCAGTGGTTTTGGTGTACTGATGATTCAAAACTGGAATGGCTGTTTAACTGTCATGTTTATAAATTAGCTACCTTTGTTTCTCGTGCTTGTAAAAAGCGAAAGGAGGGTTTATTTTGTTAGGTCTATGTGTAATTTATACTTTTGTCTAGGTTCCGATCTCTTCCTTTACACTCGTACTTCTGCTTAATGGTGTCTTGTAACCCATATGGAAAAGAAACAGAAAAAAACTTATGACTAACTTATATGATTTACTCTTGAAAGTGGCCACTTTTGCATTCTTCTCATACAAGATAATAAAAAGAAGTATAAAGATATTGTATGTATCATACTATTCTGATAAATACCCACAATCATACAAGTTTCATTTTGTTTAAATTTACTAAGGATCTTTAAAATCAAATCATATGGTAACCATGGCAGCATCTGCATATGCCCTTCCATTATATTGATCTGTCTAGACTTAGACTTTATTGTCATTCAGGTGTGCAGCAAGTAGCAAGATTAAAATACTGAAGGCATCACTGAGTTGATGCTGATTTGTCAGCTGCATATCTATGATGACAATCTCCTGTTCCACCACATCCCAAAGGTTCTGTTGGATTGAGAACTTAAATTGAATTTGAATTGAAAATAGAAACATCCATCCATCCATTTACCTTGTCCTTTGTGTGCTTGTATGTTGTGCTCTTGTTGCTGTTCTACTTTCTGCACTGTTTTATCCCATGCTGTACCAAAAAGGCTGTGTGCCAATTACAGTGAAGTCTAGTGAAAACTAACAGACTCGCATGTAAATATATCCAATAATATTATACTATAAGACAACTTTTAATTTATGATGATATTCACTTACAGTCTGAATGAGTAATACCCATTACTCTTTTGTGTGTGTGTGTGTGTGTGTGTGTGTGTGTTATGACAACAGGGTGGATAAATTTAATTGAAGTGAAATCTCTATATAAATAATTATATGTCTGACTTGCCATGGTAATGTGCTTTGATATTGTTTTCTGGATGTGTACGTTTATATATTTTTCAAAAATTATATTTTAGCACTTGAGATATAATTTTCATTAAAAAGCTTCCAAATACTAGTGGATTAACAATTACAGAAACTTAAAAAAATATATATCAGCAGTACTGTTAATTTTAACTCAAAACTGCTGCAGTTAAAATGGCTAACTAGACTATATATAACTCCAGCTAAATTGCATCGCTTTAATCCCAGTATACCCAACACTTGCTTCAAATGTAGGGACCAAGTAGGTATCTTATTCCATCATTTTACTGTCATTTTGGAGGAGAGTATTAGACCTGGCAAGCCAGATCACTGATAAGGAAGTTCCTCTTGATCCAAAATTATGCATATTAAATCTCTACCCAGAAGGTTTCATTACCACCCAATATGTACATTCTTTGCTGAATGAATTTGTTTCTTAGAAGCCAAACGATGTATTGCTTGCTCTTAGAAATCTGACACACCTTGTATCACAGCACACTGGTTGAGGGGAATGATCTTTTATTTTGCTTTGGAAAAGATAAGCTACTCGACAAAGAACAAACTTGACAAGAAAATATGGCATATTTTCTACAACAAAGAGAACAACAATATGGATGTAGATGTTGGATGGATGAATAGAGTTGTTTATATTTTTGTTTATGTATTCATTTTATCTCTGGCCTTTTTTTTTTTTATTGAAGTGTAGATAATGTAATCTTTATGATTGCAGTGTGATTTTTGTGAGTACAAACTATGTTTTATTTATGCTTTATTACAAGCCCTCTTTCTGTTTTTGTTTTGTTTCATATATTGTGCCTTATTGTGCTCTTCTTGATTGTTCTTTGTTTGTTGTAAAATGAACAAAAGCCACAATAAATACATGTCTAAAAAAATACTGTTAATTTAGGTCAGCGGTGGCAAACACCTTACACTGGGTGGTGGATTAATCACTGTAAATGTACTTTAAACTTCTTGGCTTATCTTGATATCCTGCAGTTTTGTGAATGTTTGCTTGTCTCCCTGTTGGAACAGGTTGGGTATGGAGCATGATGGCCAAGGCAACCGCTGCGGTGACGAGACAGCGATGGGGAGCGTCATGGCTCCTCTGGTGCAGGCAGCCTTCCATCGATACCACTGGTCTATGTGCAGCGGACAGGAGCTGAAGAGATACATCCAGTGAGTTTGAGTAGACAGTTGATGGATGGTAACCAACACTTTTAGAAACAAATTTAAAACAAAAGGATGGCCACTGAACATCTTACCTCCACAGCAGAGAAGCTACATAAATAAAATAAAAATAGAATAGAATTACTTAAAAGATCCCAGCCTGGGAAATTATGTTGCAGCAACAGCAAGGAATGCAATCATATTATTAAAAAGCAATATAACAAACAGAAAGTATTACTGTTTTACAAATGAAGAAAGCTGAATGGTTGTACAGTCTATTACAGGCGTCTGGATCTTTGTAAAAATACACCCCAAAAATAGACAAACATGCTGAGTAGAAATCCTAAAGCATTTCTAGATATGAGAAGCTTGACTCATGACCATCAAGCATCCTTACATGGTCAGCATTTGTAGATGCATCTTATTTATTTTATTTATTTTTTATTTTATGGGAATTTTGTATTTTATAATTAAACTATAAAGAAACACTGTAATTTGGTGAAGTTTGGGTATAATTTATAGGTGGAGAAGTTTTAAAAAAGTTAAGTAGATGTGATCTATTCTTTCATGAGACTTTTATTTAGAACCACATTACTTATTAATTATATTTAGACTTCACATGGTGGCGCTATCCATACTTTACACACAAAGTCTTTGTCCTTAACTCATAGTCAAACTTTCGACAAGCTTTCATTGAAATCTGTGGTGTATTTTTTTTAAGTACTCTGTTTATTAACAGACACAAATATTCAGCTCAGGGGACATTATTATTATTACGACAGAATATTACATTTGCATTTAAGCAAGGTGAGAAGAAACCTTTATTATTTGCCTTGGAACTTAAGCTATAATTTTACCTCATTAACCTGCAGCTGAAGCTCATGATGCTTCTCAAAGTGCTGATCAGCATTTGAAAGAAACATCATGCCATCTATAAACGGGTCATTGAGTTTTTCACTCAGCTGCACAAGAATCAATTTCAGACAGGGAAAGTTCAGTCAAGTGTGGACATCAAACAATTGACAGTGAGCTAAAGGACACAACAATGACAATGTGCAGTCAATCACCATTTTAAGTGGATTTATTGCAGGGAATTGTCTTACTCTGTGCGAGGTTTACATGTACTCCCTTGCCTTGAAAAAGAAAAATCAAAAACACAACCAGACAGGGAATTTAAACCAGGGAGTGCAATTGAAAAAATTCTAAATCAAGATTTGTTACTGTTCATTTAGAGCTGAAATTAAAAACTCAAAAACGTGGCTTTTCTTTGGTTTGTTGGCTCGTTAATTAGGCGGTAAATTAAAGTTTGTGATGTGATCTCAAAGCTGAAGCAGGCTGAAGTTAAAACATACAATAAATACCCAAATAAAAGCCCACATTCAGCGTTGATGGAGTCTAAAAACAGCAGAAAGCACTGATGCAGTGTCGAAGTATGTGTCCAGCAGTCAGTTTTTAATCTCTCTCTTAAAACTTCCTGCAGATGTTTTACAATCAAAGCCCATGAGCCCTTTGAGTAACTGGAAGGATTTTAATTTGAAACATCTGTGCAGGAACAGTTGCACTTCATAGACAGTAGTTTTTCACGGGTTAAAGAAAACCTCAAAGTAGAGACAAGTGGAGCTCAGAGCAACAGTAGTTAGCATGACAGGACTAGGTCATTGTACTGATGAATGTATAGTATATACAGTATATAATGAATGTACATTAGACCAGAGGTGTGAACTCAAGCCACAAGATCGACAACTTAAAGACTTGACTTTAAGGCCAGTGACTTTGTTCATGGAATCAACTTGAGTTCAACTCTTGGATTTCCCTCTACATTAATAAAGTATCTGTTGTGAGAATTGAATTCAGAGATATGTCTTGCAAAAAGACAACAACAACTTTTTTACTGAGATGCAATCAAAGGAATTGGTGATCAATATCCTCAATGAGCCTCAAGTAAATGTCGGGCTCTCTCTGCGGTTGAGGTAAATAAATAAAGGCCCCAGGCCACAAATCCATTTTGGAAAACACCTTAACACCTTAATCTTGAGTTTGTGCTCGGTGTCTGACACCAGTGTTGCCTCTTCATTCACTTCCTGACAGCACATACGACTGTCTCTTGGATGACCCCTTCAAACACGACTGGCCGCAACTTCCTGAACTCCCTGGCATCAACTACTCGATGGATGAGCAGTGCCGATTTGACTTCGGAGTGGGCTATAAGATCTGTACCTCGGTGAGTACAGCCCTCAGGTTTCCATTTAGTGGATAGGTGCTGTACAGACACAAACAGACAGTATCTGTGAGAGAAACTCAGCAGAGGCAGATATCCATTTCCTCTCAAAGATCTGCGGAAGAAATACTACTGAAGATAAGCAGAGAAAACAGGAAGATATGCAGGAGATGGTGAAGGCAGCCTTCTGAGAAACTGACTTTTAAATATCAGCATATAAGCAGAATTAGATGCTAGATTAGTGAGCACTTCAAAAAGACATCTGCGTACTTTACCGCAGTCACACCTGCTACCCTGCTCGTTCTCTGCAGATGGCTGATAGTTTCACTCACTGTTTTCTCTCATTAGTACAACTTTTCTTCTTCTTTCACTGGCCACACCGCCTTGATCTACTCTGGCTTATATGTCACATATCTGAAGAGTAAAGATGCTAATTAGAGCCTTGATCTAACAGAAGTATAAAAAGTTTAACATCAAAATATCTATTACCCTGCAAAATATTTGAAAATTATTTTTTTTGTGTTGACAAGCCTTTCTTTTATCAAAAGATGAAGATTAGTTCAGTGTTGAATAGTTAATTGAAAATGGAAATAAGTAGCAGAAGGAGTTTTCTGTTGGACTTGAAGCTGATCGTATCACAGAAAATATGTCCTCTCATTCGGGTCATTAATCAGTTGCAGAAACCCTCAAAGCTTGTAGGGGATGAGTTACCTTTCATTGACATTTTTGGAAATATTGTGATCCTTTACTGAAAGTTGCCACAGGACATTTTTATTTTTTACAACAAAGCATCAAAGGGCTTCTTATGTGAAAGGTGTTCTTATACAAGCATTCACAGCTCTTAGTGGTCTGGTTTCCTGACGCAGCAGGCAAACTCAGTGTTCTCCACCTGCCCAGCACCACATGCGAAACAGACCAGCAGGTGAACATAGTGGAGCACAGTTAGTGCTGTTAGCTCAGCTTTTGCCATGTTGAGAGCCATGTGGTATTTAAGAGCAGCAGCACCAAAGTAAAAGCACAGTTAATGGACTTTCTTGATTTGTTATTGGCCTTTGCACATCTCACCCACTCTTAGCGTGAGCTAAAAAACACTCCTCACTACTGGATCTGTACTGAGGAGTCCAGCCGACAAATGAACGTGTTAACATCATATTAATCATTTAGTGGTCAGTACCTGCTGTAAAGTTCATTCAATTACCTTGTACAAAACTGAAAACATGGTAAATGTACACTAACATTGAATTAAGATCAGCAGGTAACTGCCTTTACCCTGAGGGCTCACTGTGTGTTTACAGCTCCAAACTCAGTTCATGACCGAGCAAAAGTCACTTACTGGGGAATTGATTTGATTCTCGTCCATTCCAAAGCATCGGAGTGGATCAGTGTTTAGATCTCACAGCACAGAACAACATTAATTCCAAAAACTGAATTCTGTCTGGATCAATAATGGTTGTTTTAGTTTGGCCCTTTATTTGATTTGGCTGGAGACCGTTTGTTCACACTGTAAAGGGCTGGACGCACCAAATGGACATCAAAGACCTAGCGAAGGTGTTAGCCAACTGTCGCTTCATACCTAAAGTTGCAGTTATTTTACCTTTTTACCATTTTCATACTACCCTCTCAAATTTCATTATTTCAGTTATTTCAAAGTTTGAATTTTTCTTTCTTGTCAGCTAGCCTTGGCTGTATTTCCACCAGCAGAAACAGTTGATCAGTCATATGAGTTAAATGTTATATCAGAATTGCTACAGCAAAGACTTTTCGATCATCCATTTAGCACATCGACTCCTTTTCAGTTAACGTGAATGGAGAAATTGGCCCGTGTGCGCCCTCCTGTTAAAACCCTGCTTGGGAGGGAAGCAACATAACCCAGATGGAAAAGGTATGTTTATCTGTAACTTAGGATAAAAGATAAATGGTTAACAAAAGACACCAGACAAATCAAAGAGGGCCGATGGGTGCTGTTTAAAGCAAAAACACAATATAACAACAGGAGGACTCACTACGAGCTGTAAGGGCACCAAACTGGCTAGCTCAGAACTAAAAGGGGAAAATGAAAACGGACTTCCTACTCTAATTAATAATAGAACAACATGAAAAACAGCACCGAGTGTTTCTAAACAGTAAATATTCTTTGGTGGGGTTAATTCCAAGAACTCTGAACTTGGCCAGACTTCAAGGTTATCTTTAGGAATTAGTAATCAAAAGTTCAAAAGTAATCAAAACCAACAGACAACCACCTGGCCTGAAGGACTTGCAGGGTTTTTAAAGGAGCTGGGCTTGATTGAACAGCTGGGACTGGTCTGATGAAAAGGTGCTGCACCAATCAGGAGAGCAGACTGCGTGAGAGGGTGTGGCCAGGAGTCCTAGACAGTGTTGGGCAGTAATGCCATTACTTTTGACAGTAAATAATACTCTAACGCATTACATTTAAAATAAACACAGTTACCGTTGCAATATGGTGCGTTTATCCGTTACTTGGTAAATGGTTTCCTGATTGATGAATTCAGATCAGCTTTCATTCATGCTCGCAGATGGCTCTAGGGATGGGGGACATGTCCTCCTCAGATTCATAGAGACACCACAGACTGTATAGAGACACTGATCTGTCCCCCCCACTTTCTCAACATAAGAGGACAAACATCACCGGTAAAACAGAGCATTAATATCACTGCAGCAGTGCTGCGAGCCCTGCGTTTGAGTGATCCAACTCACGGTGCCTTCACTTGCGTGAACGTTGGAATTTCTAACTTCAAGTTAATATTTAAATAAGAACCAGCTGTGAAGTCAGATCTCCAACCCGAAAAGTTGGATTAATCAACCTGACATTAATCAACCTGGGCGGCAATGGCCCAGGTGGTAGAGCGGGTCGCCCAATGATTGGAAGATCAGTGGTCCGAACATCGAATCCCGCTCCCCCCAGCCATCTGTTGTTGTGTCCTTGGGCAAGACACTCTACCCTCCTTGCCTCCAGTGATATCACTTGTGTGTGCGCCCCGTTTCTGTCAGTCTGCCCCAGGGCAGCTGTGGCTACACATGTGCCTTACCATCACCAAGTGTGAATGAGGAGCGAATGAATAATGTATCTATACTGTAAAACGACTTTGAGTGTGATGAAAAAGCGCTATATATGTACAATGCATTATTATTATTATTATTATAGAATTCAGTGGAAAACAGTAGTTACATGATTTGTTGTATGTCTGTAAGGCTAGAAGAGCTGGGAGCACTAAACTTTGAGGTTATGATGATCTGAGCTCCTCGTTCTGACTTCCATGAACACACCATAAGGCACTCTCACTCCCCAGGGTCCTATGAGTAACTAAAGTTATTTTTAACAGTAACATTTCACTTTTTGATGTAAGTAATCAACAAAGTTAGTTACTATTTTTCAGTAACGAGCACATCACTGGTCCTAGAGGCTGCATCAGTCATGGCATGCAGGGGGAGGTGGAGCATACAGGGCCAGAGGCAGTGCAGGCAGAGGTGGAGAGATGGTGTGAAACACAATATTTAACATAGGGACGTAACCTTTCTTGTGTGTTGCTTGCTTTCCTAACTTCTGTTTCTGTATTTGCGCATTGATTTGCTTAAGCTGAGCAGCCAAACAGACTGAATGATCTCACTGACAGACTCAACATGCTCAATCGGCCAAAAAGCTGCAGGGCTGATTAATTCCAATGGTGGGGGGACATGCCGCAAAAACTGGGACCACAAACACTCAATGACCCGACATTAGCCAACAGTCCACCTGGTTTGCAACCTGACAAAGACTATACCTGAGGCCTAAAGCCTCATCATTTCATGGATTTGATCATATATGTAATTAAACATGATAGAACTAAAGGTCAGAACAATCAGAGGGAGTTGAATTGCTGCCTGGATGATAAGAGTTTTCATGATGTCAGTAATAAGGCTAGTGCCAGAAAACCCCTGAAAGCTGTAGAAAATCACTCTATTACAGCACTCTTACACTCCTACTACTGTCCCAAGAGAAAACGCTGGCAGCCACACAGCTCATTTTAAATGCTTTAAATTGTACCAGTGGGAAGAGGCTCTGAGCTGAAGTGTTCGCTCTCCTGCTGTAGTGTTCTTAGGTGACACCAGCAGCTTGCATTTGATTGCATCTTCCCTGGATTTCATGGAATGTAATTGGTGAAATGTGTCAAACATCCATGAATGCAGCACCGGGCACACAGAAACAGACATCCTTCCCTGCTTTTGTTTTTTTATTCCTCTTTTTTAATCTTTAAAAAAACAATTAAATATAAAATCTAGGACTTTTTTTATTTCTAAGTATTGTGAATGTTTTCAGGGATATGCTTGCCTAATTTCCAATGCAACAGAAACTATTGAGAAGCCTTATGAGTGCACAAAAGAAGATAAATTAGGTCTGTGGAAGTCCATTTGTTGTTGAAACATTGTCATATACAGTAGAATAAAAGATAGAGAGAATTTGAACAGTGTGCAGACATGTCTTTTTTTGTTTGGATTAGTAGACAACCTCCTGTGTTCAGATGCTAATAGATATGCTACATTTGCTTGAAGGCAACAACCAAATTGCTGCTCCAGCTTTATTTTATAATCCATCTTGATTAGGTTAGAAAAAAAGATTAATAGTACATACCTCATATTTTTATGCAGAGAGAGGTTTGATATTTTGTAGAAAGAGAGCTTTCTGCTCACTGATTCATCAAATCAGTCACAGCAGATTGTCATCAGAATATATTATGATGACACAGAATGTAATGAATGTGAGGGTGGTGTTGGAGAATCTTCTTTTCTATTGAAGAATCTACCTCAGCAAAGCATTTAAATCTTCTTTCATAATTATGTGAAGGATATGTCAATGTTGTGTTTTCATAAATATTTTAAGCTTTGTTGGAACAGCAGATTGATTTTGACTTGGGGAAAAGGATATTTAAACCCAGCGCAGGAAGGCTAAATCACTTGTTAAGGCTGGTATGTTTTGCAGTGGGGAGGCTATAGCTAAAGTGTGCATCGTCTGATATTTGAGAATAACATTTATCAATCAAATCAAAAGCCTTTATTGTCATTATATGACGGTGCATACAACGAAATTAGGAGTTTAGTTCAGTTTCTTCAATTACCAATATAATGTTCTTTCAGACTAGATGGGATTAGCAATGACTGATTACTGGGCTGTTCACAACCATACAATATTTCACTTTCCAAACTGCTGCCCTCATACAATCCAAACTCAATCCAGCAAGATGTCAAGATAATAGTTATTAAAGTCTATTTTCCTTCATAGCCAAAATATACCACAGTAATTTTCTTTTTACTTTTGAGTAATAATGGTCTTTTTAACAATTGAGGTTGTCCTCCCCATTAGTCTGAAATGATCGACAGAAAAAAAACATTCAAATAGAATAGAGAAAAAGGGGAAATAAAGAAAAAGGTACAGACATGAAGTGTGACTGCTGTATTTAACACAATCCATCTCACTAGTAGGGATTGAGCCTATGACCCCTCTACCCATTGAGCGACAGCCATTACTTTGACTTTTGTGTCATAAGCTGCTTCTTCAGGGGGAAAAAAAAAATCAATCCAGCTAGTTGAAAGTCAATCGAATAAGCATTTGAACAAGGCAGGCTGTGGCAGACATGTTCACAGAGGCCTATTAAACCCTCCCTGACCCAAATATTCAGGTGTTTGTTCTTTCTGTCAAATTATATTATGTGAGATGGATGAAGGAAGCCCTTCTCAGTCACTGACCCTGTTGTGGAGATGGTCTGAATTTCCACCAGTCACCAAAACAGATTTTCCCGTGACATGACTATCATCTACAGTAGTTGGCATATACAGATACAGGTGAAAGAAATCATTTTTATCAATGAAAATAAATCAAGAGTAGATTTCTGTGGTCCTCATCTGAACATGTTAGAGGAACATTTTAATGTAAAGAAGTAGTGCAAATTGTCTTGAGCGAAGGAATGTAAGAGCACAAGTTTTGCTTGTTTTGCTTTTTATATATGTATATACGTATGTATATATATATACGTATATACGATATATATATATACATACGTATATACGTATGTGTATATATATATATATATATATATATATATATATATATATATATATATATATATATATATATATATATATATATATATATATATATATATATATATATATATATATATATATATATATACACATACATAGTGTATATATATATACACATACATAGTGTGTGTATATATATATACGCAGATATATATAAATGCATGTATATATATATACACACACTATGTGTGTGTATATATATATATACACTATGTATGTGTGTATATATATATATATATATATACGTGTATATATATATATATATATATATATATATATATATATATATATATGAGCACACATAAATGTAACAGAGTGGGAGCCAGAGCTTCGTGAGAGGAAAATTTGAGCCAGAAAAGGAATGACATTGACCTGGTAAAAGAAGCAGGTCATAGAGGTGATTTTAGGGTTTTTTTCCACAAAGCCTCTTGGTGTACAGAAATGCTCTGGGCAACTGGAAAGCCCATTTTTCCTCTCAATCAGTCTGCTTATCTGTTCAGATCCTTATAAAAAACAGCATCTGACCACTTTCCCTGGAGAGGAGCTTAACAATGAGGTGTTCCCAAAGAAAACCTTAATCCACCCAGCTTTAGAGCATGATAGTGGAGTCTGTAACACTTGTAAACAATATTTTGGTCTGCAGGGTGTCAGCTCTCTAGAGGACTGTGTCTCTAGAATAATTATATGCATTTTTTTGAATGTTCCACATCTTATAGACTTCAAAACATCAGGTTTTCGAATGAACCCCATGCTGCTCCTTAACTGTGTCTGTGCACATTTGGCAATAAAGTTCAGTTCTTTAGTAGAGGCATGTTTGGATGTCATAGCACAATGCCTCAGAAATCCACCAAAAACATCCTTTTATGCCCTCCAGCCTTTGAGCTATGAATAACTGTGTGAGCAGGGACATTATATATATCACATGCAGTTCACCAGCTCACTTGCCTTAACATATGCTTTTCCTCTTTTCAGTTTCGCACATTTGACCCGTGTAAACAGCTGTGGTGCAGTCACCCGGACAACCCCTACTTCTGCAAAACCAAGAAGGGGCCACCTCTGGATGGGACCGAGTGCGCTCCTGGGAAAGTAAGCTTGTCTGTTAGATGTAGTGCTATATGGCCAAAAGAAATGGACTCCCCAGAAAACCTCTGGACACTGAAATAAGGCCTATATACTGTACCGATGATGAACAATGATAATTGCAGAATCAGAGTTTTGTCATAGGCTACACACAAAGGCGTCTATGATGAATGCATATTTAGGAAAAAATATTCTTTGAAGAAGCAAGAAGTTAGTGTCACCAGAATGCCGTAAACCAAACTCCTCGATGTTGATGAGGAGTTATAACTAACCATAAAGTAATGTATCATATCAAATTTCATTTCCTTACCTGGAAATAAAGGAGTCAAATATTTATAACAACAAGTACTATAATGAAATGAAAGCTGAGTGTTATGGAGACAATTTAAATTCAAGTGGCAAAATATTTACTCCTGTAGGTTTTTAGGATTTCCTGCTTTTAAAGCATTTCAAAACCAATGTCCATCAGTGCTTGAAAAGTATTCGATCTTTCCACATAATACATGATGAGGTCATTTTTAGCTTTAGTGTGGTCAACACTGATGTTGGGTGAACAGGTCTGTCCATTTATTTTTGGACTTGGAAGAACACTATTGTCTAAAATATCACTTCTGTAAAATAAAAATATCCCTTCACTAAGCACAGATCAGCAAAATCAAAACTGCCTCACATTAAAAATACATGGACAGTGCAGAGCAGTTTCATTTTGCGACATATTGTAGTGTATACTCTCTCATTTGGTCTGGAGAGCAGGATTTTCTGCATCTGGCTGACCTTTCCTGTCTCCTGTCATGCTCTTAGTGGTGCTACAAAGGTCACTGCATGTGGAAAAACCCTAATCAGGTCAAGCAAGACGGCGCCTGGGGCTCCTGGAGCAAGTATGGCTCCTGCTCACGCTCCTGCGGTACTGGAGTTCGCTTCCGGACACGTCAGTGCAACAATCCTGTGTGAGTGACAAAAGCAACAACAACATTTTGATGTGATTTGAATCTGTGAGGCTCCATGAATGAAGATAAAAACAATGGAGGAGGCTGCCTCTAGCTGAATGGTATGATTGGATTGTATATAATGTGCATCTGTATGTGTATATGTGTTCACAGCTTCAGTTTTGTCATAATGGGGTGTTGTGTGTAGAGTTTTGAGGGGAAAATGAATTTATCACATTTGGAATAAGACTGTAACATAACAAAATGTGGAAAAAGTGAAGTGCTGTGAATACTTTCCAGATGCACTGTAAGCTTAAATGAATCCTGTCAAATATTGAGTTGAATGTTTCTTGAAACCATGACAACAACTTAACTTAACAATGACTGTGATGTTTCCATAACCTTAACCAAGAAGGCTTGGATGTCTGAAATTAAAGGTCTTCCATATTTTTACACATTTCATTGAGACAAATCATTTTTCGAAAAATAATACATCTTCAAAGCTTTTAGAAAGATACCAAATACGCGTATCGCTTTGATAATTTGGGAAATTTATAATTTATACTTTTCCAAAAATTATTCTTTTTTTGTCTGTGGAAGATATCTGATGGCTATCTGAAGGCTTGTGAGCCAATAGTATAAGATGCTGTACACTGAATTTAGAGGCTGATTATAGGCTGTGTGCATTTCTCTGTGGATTGAGCATTTTACATAATAGTTAGGCTACCTGTTTGGTTGTAAAAATATATGGAAATATTTTTTTTTTCTACCTTTGAATATCTAATCTGTGTATGTAATATTGCATTGAATTGTAGGTATTTGTAGGTATGTCATTGATGTAAGGTGGTTTTGGTCAGTTTGTTGCATTTGTAAGCTATGACACAGCTCTCATATCTTCAAAGAGGCTGAATGTTCTTTTGCCCAAACTGCAGATGCAACTTTTAACAATTATTTCAATATTTCTTAGCATCACTTTTCAAGCCTGATTTGTTTGAAACATTCGTAGTTTCGAAGAACTTCTCACACCCAATCACTCCTGCCGTTCATCAATCTCCTTCCTCCAGGC
Organism: Synanceia verrucosa; assembly: GCA_029721515.1. Classification (NCBI taxonomy): domain Eukaryota; kingdom Metazoa; phylum Chordata; class Actinopteri; order Perciformes; family Synanceiidae; genus Synanceia; species Synanceia verrucosa. The sequence goes on along the minus strand of CM056551.1, from coordinate 10,684,322 downwards.
CCTCCAATGGCGGCCAGGACTGCCCAGGTGTAAACTACGAATATCAGCTGTGCAACACTGACGACTGTCCTAAGCACTTCGAAGATTTCCGAGCCCAGCAGTGCCAGCTCCGCAACTCCCACTTTGAGTTCCAAAATGCCAAACACCACTGGCTGCCCTATGAGCATCCTGACGGTAAGCCAACAGTCAACAGATTGTTTTGTTCCAGCGTGAAGCACAGCAATGATAGTGGACGAGGGCAGGAGATGTGGACTGTCACAGGCAGGACTGAAGATAGCGATTTTCCCAGCTGTTTTTGATACAACCTATGGTCCAGACTCAAGCATTTTGTGTTGGTGTTGGCATCTGTTGTTGGTGTTGTTTTTTTGCCAGAACGCAGAATTAAAGTCCCCCTCCAAGCTCAAACTGTGCTCTTTCTGCACAGGTGATCGGCCTTTGCAGTGCAGATATAATTTTTTTTATCCCATCCTTTGCTCTTTGTCAGACATTTCTTTTATCTGGCTTGACTCCATGGAGCTTATTGCAATCAAGTTGGTCTGGCTTTCAAAATCAGTCATAGAAAAGAAGTTCAGAAACCTTACAGCGACCCTGCAGGGAGGCAAGACCAGAGTGGAAGCCAATTGTTCTGTGGAAAGTACTGCATTTAAGTATGAGAGAACGTTCAATGTGGTTTTGTACCCCATGTCATGTTCATAAGTCATATTTTTAAGTGTGCATTCAGATATTTTCTGCTAATATCAGGGTTAATATTTATGTTTTAGATCAGTGTTGCAGCGCAAATGATTCAAGTGGGGGTCATCAGTTTTTCTTTTTTCACAAATGATGATTAAGAGTGCTATTTGCAGTACAGTATGATCATCGATACAATATATTTTCATAGGGTTACTAAAATGTACAGCTTACAGCTGAAAAGATGTAAATCTATATATAAAGCTGTATTTTCTTGTGAAACCACTCTTTTATTTTTTACTTTGTCCTCCTGTCTCAGTGCATCAACATTTCATTTAATGTACAGCTTTTTATTGGTCTTTATTGTATTTACACATTGTTCCCACATGTCCTGGAAAACCTGGAAAATGACTGACCAATTTCCAAGTCATGGAAAACATACGGAAAATGAAGAAAAAAATGGAAAAATGATGATGATAAATGATAACTGTTCCAGAACATTTGACCTTTTGTCTCATTTTCCATGTTTTCCATGACTGGAAAAATGGTCAATCATTTTCCAGGTTTTCCAGGATGCGCTAGTGGTGGGCAAAGCAGTTCTTTTGACTGATTCTGAATCTGCATGAATCGTTCATTAAAAAGATCCGTTCAAAAGAATCGTTCACTGAATCACCGAGACACCCCCCCTTCCTCCTCCGAGGAAGCCCTTACTTGCCCCCCCTTCGTACTGAGGAGCAACGAACTCGCTCCGAGTTCAGTGAACGAATCGCTGCAGCTTCCTGCTAGAATCACTCGTTCGTTCAGTGAATCGCCCCTCCCCTCCCCTCGCTGGCTGGGTCATTCATTGAAGATTCACAAGTCATGAACTAACGAACGAGGCAGTTCAACTCCCGGCCGCCCCGCTGAGACTGAGCTCAAGTGAACTGAGAAAGGAACGAATCAGTACAGGAAGTGATTCAGTTCAGTTCGTTCACTCAAAAGATTCATTCTTTCGAACGAATCGTTCGCGAACGACACAACACTAGGATGCGTAGGAACTCTGGGACAGCTGGAGACCACATTTTTTTGCCGTTAGTGGGTATTAATCTGAAGATGCTAATAGAAATGCCATTTAAAAAATTCTATCATAGCATTCTTATCGAATAAAGCGTTGTCTTGTAGCCAACAAGAGATGCCACCTGTACTGCCAGTCCAAGGAGACCGGAGACGTGGCATACATGAAGCAGCTGGTGCATGATGGGACTCGATGCTCCTACAAAGACGCCTACAGTATCTGCGTGCGTGGAGAATGTGTGGTAAGGACGTGTTTAAACTACAGGAGAGGGGAGGGGAGGAGAGAGGGACCTGATCCAGTCCAAGTCATTAAAACAGTACACATGTTATGACCGAGGGTCATAACATGTGACAGCTTCAACTTTTACCATTCCCTGTTGAGAGGCAGGGTGTAGAAGCTTTATTATTTTTTTTTTATTTTGAGTTGCTCCTAACAACTTGTCCTGAACTTTTCCCTCTGACAGCAGAATGTCAGAATGTGCTGCTGCAGTTTCTTTTATAGATGCATTACATGTATAGCCATCTGTGCATTCTCATGAACGCAATCTCTGTTTATTGAAATTTGGCACAAACGTGCACATGGGGTCAATCATGAATTGATTTTGGTGGTCAAAGGTCACTGTGACCTTACCTCGGTGCCATGCTGGTGAAGTAATCTCAGGGATGCCTGGAGGCAATCATATTACATTTGGCACAAACATCCATTTGGACATGAGGAGGAAATAATTTGATTGTAGGGGTTGAAACATCACTGCGACTTCACAAACCCATTTTTAACCATAAGCCAAGAATTCATATGCTAATTGTGGCGATTCCACACAGACTGGATAAAATGTGTTGACATTTTGGATGTCGACTGCTGCTTGGCTGGTTGGGCGGAGGCTGTAATTCTTGTTTCACTTATCTTTAGCTGTTAAAGGGTCACATAGAGGACTTTATATAGCTGTAAAATAGTGTGGCTTAAGGGTGGCAGTGTAGTGGTTAGCACTGTCGTCTCACAGCAAGAAGGTACTGGGTTAGAATCCCGGGACTTTTCTGTGTGGAGTTTGCATGTTCTCCCCGTGTCTGCATGGCTTCTCTCCAGGTACTCCGGCTTCCTCCCACCATCCAAAAACATGCATGGGGATTAGGTTAATAGGCTAATTTAAATTGACCGTAGGTGTGAATGTGACTTGTCCAGGGTGTACCCTGCCTTCTGCCCTGAGACAGCTGGGATAGACTCCAGCCCCCCCCATGACCCTGTGTGAGGATAAGCGGTAGATAATGGATGGATGGATAGTGTGGCTTATTAAAAGCTAATGATAATCATTGTTTTTGCAATTATCCAACTATGTTGACCCCTGACATTTAGCAACATGTTTGATTGATTTAAGTGTTTGCTTTATTTAGATATGGTATTTGTTTAGGATATTTAGATTTGCACGGTTAATAATTTGGTTTATTTTTTGTGTGATTGGGGCCCCTGAGGTTATTTGAGTAGGTAGGCACCTTGTGGACCAGCATGCACCTGGATGGACCTATGGTGCTTTTTTTTTTACCAGCACAAAGGAGGCACCAGCATCCATTATTTTTTTGTTCTTTTGTTTGTTTTATTAATTTGGAAATAAATCACATCAGAACAAAAGATCTGGTATGGACATTCATCTACTTTTGCCTGCGTTAAACCAAGTTTGGTTTCAAGTTTAATTTGTTTTTTGTTTTTTTATTTTTTGGACAAGTGGTCACTGCACATAATCAAGTACCTCAAAACTGTATTTACTTACAGTACTTGAATAGATGTATTTTGCTCCAGATGTACACTCCAGTGTAAACCCACCTGTGTCATTATAAGAGGCTCAAAGCAGTTTCACCTGGGTGGTCGCTGTTTATGTCTCCTCCTAAACCTGAGACGTTTAGTTCTCTAATTGAACTTTCTGTTAAGACAGAAATTTATTTTGAAATGTGGTCCCTGGCATGTCGAAACCTGACAATAGTTAGGGAATTGAAAGTGAGGAGGTGTTGCGTAATCCGAAGAATCTCATCTGTCTAATTGTTTTCTTGCCCCCCCCAGAAAGTTGGCTGCAACAGAGAGATTGGTTCCATCAAAGTTGAGGACAAATGTGGCGTTTGTGGCGGGGACAACTCTCACTGCCGCACCGTTAAAGGCACCTTCACCCGAACACCAAAGAAACCTGGTAAGAACACGAGGAACCAGAATATGTTTTATCACACTAACAGTTTCTCCCCATTGATGATGTTTTGAACATACAGATAATGTATGTTTCTTATCCATGACGCACTATGAGTGAATAACCCTGACGCTGTTGTTTACATGGATGTATTCATTAACAGAAGATAATCGACAAGATGGATCCTCAGCGGTTTTGGGGTTAACATCCAGTTAACATCTGAACAATAACAGAGTCTATTTGCAATGTCAGCTTATAATTTGAAAGATCCTAAATGTAGCACATGAAATGTGGAGTGCAGTTTTTCTCTCTCCATTACATTGATGAGAGCGTGCTGTTTTTTTGAGTGCTGATTAAAAAAAAGTAATTCTTGATTAGGGGACCAGATTCAGCCCCTGATCAACACATTGCCCTTCTTTTTTCACTTTTTTTTTTTTACCCTGAATAACTACAGTATGTCGTCACTGTCTTTAAGTCTGAATTCCTCCTCTTGCAGACTACTAATATTGATTCACTCAGAAAGAGCACTTAAAATTGTTGAGTGGCCCGTTGAAACATTTGGAGATGTTCCCATATCTCGGATGTTTACTGTAAATGATTGATATTAGTGTGGCCAAAAGATGTGACAGGACACTATTGTCCAGCAGTGTACAAAAAAGACAAAGGAGCTGCTCAAAGCTGTAAAAAATGCAAATTATAAATTGCATATGAGAGTGAAACCACAGTCACATAATAACAACAATAACACATATATTTAATCTTTTGCAAACATTTCCATGATCACAGTTTGATTGGCGTCCTCTGTGTAAACAGTTGTAATGTGTACAGTTCAAAAAAAGCGTACAAGCTGGCATAGTGTGCTTTGAAGTGCATGTTACTGTGTTTGCATTACACTCATGGTTTAGACTTGTCTGTCAGTGTAATGTAATGTAATGCATGATGGCCTATAATTGTGCACACACATATCACAGCATCTTGTATAATTCTCTGAAACATGTTGAGGTGTGAACGACATTGTGTCCACCTCCTGTGGATATCGTGTCGTTTCTGTTTGCTCATGTGCAGAATTTTCAGTCACAGCTAATAACTGCGTCTGCAGAGAAAGTGCAGAGTGACATGGAGCCGTGCAGAGTGTCTGACAGCTGTCGCTCCGAACAGCCGAGTTTATTTAAATTAACACCTTTAATTACTTAGTGGAGAAATGAGTAAGCCCCATCTTTTATTCATTTAATTAATAATCTTAGTTGTCTTTATTTTATCAAATTTGTAAGCTCACAAACAAAGTTGTGAGCAATGAAGCTGCTTCCCTCAGGTTATCTCCCCTCTGCAGCCACACACACACATTTTGTTCATCTACAATACAAACCCCACTGTGCAGTGTTAAGCTGAAGGAGTGGATGATTGCCTTTGTGTAAAATGTTTTTTTCACATTAACAGCCATCAGACGTCATGTCAGAAAGTCAGTAGACTTGAATCAGCTCTCTAAGAGTCTGGACATGACAGCTTCATCAAACCGTTCCCACATTGCAGAAACTGTGACCACTCCTTCACCCTCTCTTTGTGTTTTAACCACTCACGTTTTTTAACAGGGAAACAGTTAAGCAAGAGAGCCCAAAAAGAAACCGCTTTGTTGGAAAACTCAATATGCAAGTATCCAGTATTATTGAATCCCTCAAACCCTCTGTCCTAGCACTTTGTGTGTAGCTTGTAGACGGATGCCTAATGCTGTAGAGACACAAGTGATATCAGCTGCTGTTTCCTCTGTTCCTTGTTTCTAATTAAGCGTCTGTTTAGGTCTGGTTCCTCTGTCGTAACTGTGACGGGTTCAAGTCTCTAAAACTCTGTATAAGAACTTCTTTTAGATATGTCTGGTCATTTAGTATAAATTGCTTCGACAGCCTAACAAACTAACTTGGAAGTCTTTGTGCAGTTTTTGTGCACCAGTTTCCATCAATAATCTTTTACAGACAAAAATGATCAATTTTGTAATCTCGATCGAGCACTTTGTCATTTCAGAAATTGGGTGCCGTCACAAAATGTTCTCTCACAAGTGAGAGGGCATCTTTTGCCAAACATTAGATAGCAATCTCTCATCTTGGACAGACCTGTATTGAGGATTTGCCACCTGTTGTAACCCTGCGTGCTCCTTGCAAACATATGCCAGCACATTCATAAATACAGTCATCTCAGCAGCAGCGATGCGTCTGCGTCAGATCTAAAGGCGAGTAATTATAGCACTGCTGTTGAGTCCTGGTGACTGGTAAGAGCCATCCCGCCAGTGTTAATAGTTCACCTCCTCATTCAATATGACTTCCTCTGCTTCCTGCTATGCTATTGAAATGTGCTTCCACTGTAGGTGATGTTGTTGCAGACGGTGAAATGGAAAGGAGAGGAAACGCTGCGAGGCATACTAACTAACAGATACTTTTTATTTTGAAGGGAAGACCAGAGGAGCCTTCTCTTTGCCCAAAGGAGCTCGAAATGTGTTTTTAAATGAAACTGAAGACTCTAGAAACATACTTGGTGAGTCACGGTAGGTTTGTAAGCGGTGGACATCCCTGGCAGAAGAACCATGCTACTCATGCTTTATTGAAACATGGCCGAAGGTATTCACATCCTGTCTGCACAGAATCAGTGTGAGGAAGGTTGAAGTTCATTTTATGTCTTGTACAAGGATATTTGGTATTTTTAAGAGTTCTTAAATAACACGGCAGGTGGATGTGAATGAATGTTTCAATAAAGGTTTAACCTCTAGAAGCCTCTACAGCGAGGAGGAAACCTGACAAGTAGACATGTAACTTTTCTCCCCTTTTCCCTCAAACTTCTGAAACATGCGTGATGTCCACCACTGCAAACAAACAGACTGTTTCTGTATGTGCTTAACTCCTCTGTCTGTGTCTCTGTCCTTCCTAACCCTCCCTCCTCTGCTTCTGCTGCTGCTGCTTCTTCAAACTTGGCAAAGGTTTCCTTAAGATGTTTCTCATTCCTCCTGGAGCTAGACATGTGATCATCCAAGAACATGAGGCCTCCCCTCAAATTCTTGGTAAGTGTGACTTCCTGCAAACACGTTTGAAATCAGCTGAAAAATATTACTATCCTGCACATGTTTCCCTGGGAGACTTATGGAAACATATACTATGAAAGCATAGATTATAGGCTTTGCATAATGTATTCCTAGTTGCAGGAAATTAGTTTTGTTAATGTTCATTCATTATTTATCAATCTATTAAAGAGAGGTTTCTAGATTAGTGTCATCTCACTCTACTGCAAAATTAGCATTTTTCTTGACTACAGTATGTTGAGATGAGTTCATTCATATTCAAGGCATTATTCATGAAATGAAAAACTGTATCTTCATATTCTGTTCTAATTTTAACCACAGGCCAGCAGAGTATTTTAAACACATTCACAAAAAAGACTGGAGAAAAAAACAACTGTGCAAATGCCCGATATGTTTATGTTCAAGTGACAAACACCTCAAACTTGACTCCCAATGGACCGCTGCGACCTGAATGTGGGGCTCACGTGACCAATGGATGTTTTTTTTATACAGCTTTGTTAACTTGTAGTGTAAAAGAACATCATTAAAAAAGCTTTTTTAGTTTTTGTGAGCTGAGCGATGCAAACATGTTTAATGTAAATCAGTGATTACAGGAGAAACATAAAAACTAACCTCTCCCAAAGAAATCCTTTTCACCTTGATGAATATTCATACAAACACGTCTATGTCACATTTTGAAGAAAACAGCGGTTCATCAAGCTCAGCCAAATGATAAATCATCAAATCATTTCAAAACTCAACCATGATATTTCCTTAGCCCTGTTTCCTCTAAGTCGTCATTGTTCCTACACCTAGCCAAACCTCAACCATAGCTGCGTCAGGTCATTTATGTATTGGGCTGTTTCACTTGGAGGACAGTAAATCGTGTTGCAGGGCTCATTCTGACCACATCTATCACATGTGAGTGTTGAATTGCCACATTACAGTGGGGCCGGTAAAACAGTGTTAAAGCTGCCTTCATTGATTTCTTGGGGAGAACACAAGCAATGCTTAACTAAGTAAAACCATTATCATTTGTTCAGAGGTGAATGTGACTCCATTATTAACTCTCCTTTTTAGAAATCGACCCATATAGGTTTTTCTATAACTGATGCTGATTCTGATGTTTAAAGGTCAGAGTCAGCCGATGGCCGATATGTGCTGCCAATTTTTTTGGCCAATTTTAGGGCCGATATCTTGCCTTTTTCCCCTTCGTTTGCATGGTAAAATGTCATCTGCATATTTTTGAGCAGAATTTTCATTAATGCTAATAAATTCGATGGACTATTATCTGCGTCAAACCATGCTTCTGAAAAGTCACACAGCGTTCTGGGCAGCTCAGGGACAGCTCTGTGACACCGTGCACGGTGCTGTCTGTGAGCAGTGCGGAGTAACGTTAACCATCAGTCAGGCTGCAGTGTTTGTGAGAGCTGCCGCCTTCTCCGCCCCACACACAGAATGAAATACTACGACTCCGACACAGGAGGAATAAAACAGAACTTATAACATGGGGCTAGTATGTTAGCAAGCAAGCTGCTGATAGTATTAGACTACAGTCCTAATAGTTAACGGCAAGTAGCCTAGGCTAAGCGAAACTTCAACCAGCTACAGCATTATGCCAGTTACAGAGAGTTATGCCATTATTTTTTTTTTCACTAAATGAAGCAACACATCATAGTTTAACATATGACCATAGGACACTGAAATGTTGAATCTTCCAAAAGTTTTGGTTTTGGGGTCCTTCACATGCGGCAGCAGCATGTTCTACCACATGGCTGCCCGCAGATGTGCCTGACAAGGATATCGGCCGATGCCGATTAATTTAATTAAAAAATGGCAAATATCGGTCCGATCAGTCTGTCTCTACTCCTTTTAGCTCTGGTTTGGTCTCCATAAAGTCTCATCGATCTTGAGCTGCTTCGTGCTCCACTTCTCTGCTCTATAATATTGGCTGTTTCCAAACTGGGGAGATTTTCACCAAGTCAGAGTTTCACTCTACAATTATCTTGGCCAAAGGAATATTGCGACACTCGTTCAAAGTAGGGTTTTAATTGTCATTTTATCAAACGTTAGTTAAAAAATGGAACTACTAATGAAGCTGTAAATGAACAAAGACAACCTATGAGACATTCAGAGGAATTTTACATTTTTTACAAGCCTATAAGTGAGCACATCAGTGCATGACCAAAAGCACAAGCATGAAAGTTCAGAAAAACACGTCAGAAAATAAGAAAACATTATTTATTCCCTTTCAACAAACCTGTACAAGATCTGGATTTCGTCAGACAGATGATTGAAGGTTTATAAAGAGGTGGTTAATCTTTCTCCTGTTCTGTGTGTGGCCAGAGGAAAGTGTGATTTATTCAGCATCCACAAGGTGAAAAGTTCGGCATTGATCTCCTCAGCCAGAGACACTCTGCACTTTTCAGTGTTCTCTGTGAACATTTACATTTAATAAGTTATCTGACACTAACATCCTGGGAAATGGTGAAAGGAGATAAGGATAAAAGTCAGACATGTGAGGAGTAAAGATGATACATGGCATAAATAATGTATAGTATAAGTTGAAAAACATTAAAGCAGCATGCATTATGTAAATGACTTGTTTTACATTGTCTGATGTTCTTCTGAAGATATTGATTGATTTGTGTTTGAAAACTCCAGTACTGTCTAAAATCAACCTAAGAGACAGACTCTCAGGAGTCCTGAGTCAAATTTTGAAACATGATCTGAAGTTTACAGATCTACAGAATGATGCACTGGTGGCTCTGTGTTGCCTCATCTCCAAAACTCTTTAAACATTGCATTAAAGATTCCCAAGTAACGCTCAATGAAGGCACAAATTCAGCTGAAGTACGCCAAAACTAAATAAAGTGCAGGCCACAGGTGCTGCAACTCCAAACTCTGATAATGTAGCCAGTGTTCAGAACATTTACTGAAGCAAATGTATTGATTCCACCCTGTGAATATACTCTACTAGCCCTGCATAGAAAATCTCACTGAAGTAATGTACTATGCAGAAACATGGCTGCTGTCAACGAGGCTATATTTTATATTTTATCAGTAGATTATTTTTGCTCATGTAAAAAAATAAAAGCAGGTTTGTAAATATTCTGAAAATAGAGGAATGCAGAAATGACACTCTCTTAATTTGTTTTTTCTTTGGAAATTGACCATTAATTGCCACTTAATTTCAGCTCTACTTGTATGAAGTCTCGTGTATAAAACATTTCACACTAGCCTGGGCCCGCCCATACTTCCTGTGACGCTTCACAAAATTTTGCGACCAAGTCAGTCTGGCCAATCTGCCGTTCTCTTCGATTTCAGATTCACCGAGAAATGGGGACCAATGAAAATCTAGTATTTCCTACAGCTTGATTGAGGCATGTTTAAGGCAATGATGCTCACAGAACTGGATCAAGCAGTTTCCGTCACTACGCATAGATCAGAGTAAAGAGTGTTCTGATTGGTTGAAGCTTCGTCCAGTAGCACACAGAGGCATTTGATAAACGTGGGTTAAGCCCACCCTCTGAGAACTCAGTTTACAAGGCAGCTTGGCCAGACTACGCTCGCAGAGCAAGTAGCCAGGCTAACTTCACACTTCTTTTTGTGCAGAAAATCTGCAAAATATCTAAATATATAAATGTCTACAAGTAAATGTAGAAAAGCAAAATGTAAGTTGTCATGAGAGGATTATACTCTGGTGAAGTACTAGTACCTCATATTTGTGCATACTGTATTTCAGTGAATGCATATCCCACCACTGATAGTCGAACCTCAAAACGGCCCAGCACAGTTCAACAGTCAGTCATTTGTTTCTTCTGAGGAGCTTCTTCACTCAAACATTTCTCCTTTGGAAGATGACGTTTCTCCCTTTGCGAATTCAACGTTAATAACATCAAGTCAGTTTCATTTATAGAGCCCAAAATCACGATGCCTCAGGAGACCTCAGGGGAAGCAAAGGCATCCCTTATGTCAGTAAAAAAAATACTTCCTCTGTCTTTCTGTTCTGCGTGCATGGAGTGATAATAAGGATGAATACGTGCCTGGAGCCATCCAGATCGTCTTTTTAGTAGTTTAGCTGGTGCAGGAGCCGACTTGTTCCGTTACCACATTTGCGAACCCACCGACATGGTGTAGTGACAATCACTTTTCATCAAAGCAAATTTATTACGGGGTCTTGACCTCCGCTGATTAGTATGAAAATTATGCTGCCGGAGGCTCAGAATAATTAGTTATTGCCCCTAATTTACTTCTTTCTGCCTGTGGGTTTCTTGATGCGCTGAAAGACCGTTTCCAGTCTCCAATCAGACTTGATGACGGACAAGTGATTCTAGTGTGGACTGGTTTGTTCTGGAGAGACGCAGATTTCATAATTCATATATGACAAAGAAGATGATGTATGTTTGTTTATGTTATTTTAAACTTCAAATGAGACTAAAACCAGAGATTTGGGGCTTTTTTTGTCTTTTTATCCATACATTTATTAATCATTTGAGCAATTCAGAGTTGCCTAGTTTTGTACACCTGTTTTCAGACTTGAAAGGATGTTACCGATTTTGCTGTTTTGAATTTAGGAAAACCAGACAGTAACTTTTAAGAAAAAAAACAGCAGCATCCTTTCCTCCTCCTCCTACATGGATTTTGTTGTTCGATAACAACCTGACCTTACTTCCTACTACTTTACTTCCTTACTACGACCACAAGACGGTGCTTTATCACTTGAACGTAAACATGTTTTTGGGGGGCATTAATGCTGTTGTTCTGTTTGTCCCCTAATGTTTCTATTTGCAAGCTATCAGCGGTGGAGAGTGGCTCAGTACATTTACATTTACTGAAGTTCTTGGCTTTTTTCCATTTAATGTAAGTTGTTATACTTCTACTCCATACATTTTGGAGTGAAATATCTGACAACTTACACTGCTAGTTACATTTCAGATGAAGACATTTTTTTTTTAAATAACATGTTAAATTAATAGAATGCGTCACACTGATGTAAATTAAACCCAGAACTGTACCTATATGCCAATATAAACTGTATCTTTATAATCTATAATTATATGCCGGTCAGTGATTGACATATCTCATTTTCTCTATAACCAGTGCTTTTACTTTTGATACTTAAAATACATTTTTTTCTATTAATACTTATGCACTTTTACTTAAGTAAGATTTTGAATGCAGAATGTCTCTATGTCACAGTATTTCTGTAGAGTGGTGTGAGTATTTCTACCTACATAGAGGATCTGAATACTTCCTCCACCACTGTTACTGATTACCCAGCCTTGCTGAAGTGTGTAACGATAACAGTGTACAGACTTTCTGGAGCTGTCAGGCCTGTGATGGAGCTTTCTCATGGGTTATCACGAAGCTGAAAGGCCCAGAGAGCCGCAGTGTGAATGTTATCAGAAATATTGGCTCTGTATCTGAGAAGAGAGCTGGGCTACAACATAACAAACCATAAATCAATGAGAAACGTCTGAAAGGTGAAGCTGTTTTTTATTTTGAAGGGAAAAATAACCTCTCCACTGTACAAGCAAGAATGTAAAAATGCACACGTTTATCAAGAGTTTGTCAGCAGTGTGCGTCTGGCTCTTGATGAATGTGATACTTAATTAAAAAAAAAAAAAGCTGCCATCTTTAGCATCAGACTTTTTCCTCTGCTGTAGTTTTATGAGCAGCATCCATCCTCTCTGTCACTGTCATTATCTGTGGAATGACACGTGCTGATGGATCACCTTGAAGAGTTTTCTGACTCGCTTACATTTTAAGGACGTAGTTTGCCGATGTTTTTCTGCATTCCTGTCAAAGTGTGGATATGTCGTATGTATGTGCTGTGGCTGATCTGATCCAGTGTCTTCAAAATGTGATTCATAATCACATGTACAGTAAGAAACTGTTGCTTTTCATTTGAAAATGCAGTGTTATTAACCTTCTATGCCATTATAGCTCTCTACTGTAGTTGTGTACAAACTGCTGACGTTGAGTGATGAACTTTAAGAACAACAGTTGAGTTTATATGAACTGGTCCTCAGTTGATTCATATTTTTCATCTGATTGCTGCAATTTCAAGGGTACTTTTCAACCTTTATTTATCCAGTATTGAGGGAAAAGTCTGTGGACAGCAGACGCTCACACACTGCAACATAATCACATTTACCGTCATTGTCCATCCATTAAAAGTTCTCCTTTTTACAAAACTGGAAACAGGAACAGATTAGTGTCTGACAACAACACTGGCCCATTTTTTCTTTTTTAAATTGTCCCCATCAGTCACAGAAAATGTGGGAACGAGGGAAAACAATGAAAAATACAGAAGTTGCTCTTTAGCAGTTCAATAGCAAAAGATTAAAATGCAAGAAGTTCTAAATTATCCGAACAAGTTCTGATTAGTTAAGTTTGAATCATGTTTGCTGTTGAATTAACTGGCTGGACATCAAATAACTACACAAATTATGTTTTTCTCTTAAGAGACAAAGCTGGTTCCTTAATGCAGCTGTGCATAATGCAGGTGCAAAACCTGAGCACCAGAGGGAATGATTTCTGTAGCACAAACATGTTGTGAATTATCTTTTAATTGTAACTCATTTGCATGTAAATGCATCAGATATATTTAAGGCAGCTGGAAAACATGTCTGCTTTACTTTCAGTCTCTCATGTCTGAAACATTTTATCATATTATAAGTTTGGCAGATTGTTTTGTATAAATTATAGCATGAATCAGAAATCATAATGGGGTTGGACTGATTCCATGAATCACCACTTTGAGAGCACAGTTTGAGCTTTTTAATGTCAGTGAATAATTCAGAACTTTTTTTATAGAGTAAAGTCATTTCTTTGTCAGCGGCTCATAACCGAAATGACTGATTACAGCAATCAAGAACCAGGCAACGGGGCATTACATACTGAACGGAAAAGGAGAGGAGGTCAAGTCCAGAAGCTTCATTGACTTGGGCGTTGAGTGGCACTACATTATCGAGGAGGACGTGGAGACGCTGCACACTGATGGACCTCTGCATGACCCTGTGGTGGTTCTGGTAATGATACTTCATTTTCTCTATCAAAACTGAAGTCTTTTTGTAACCTTTGTGGCATAACACTAAAGAAAGGTGACCTGCATGTAGAAAAAATATCAATCTACGCTCAATACCCCAGAATGGCAAAGTGTAAACAGATTTTTTTTTTTTTTTAATTTCTTGCAAATTTATTAAAAAGGAGAAAACTAAATATTGCATCAACATAAGTATTCAGAGCCTTTACTCAGTACTTAATTAACACACCTTTGGCAGCGATTACAGCCCCCAGTCCTCTTGGTTATGATGCCATGAACTTTGCACACCTGTTTTCGGGGATATTCTGCCATTCTTCCACAGATCCTCTTAAGATCTGTCAGGTTGAATGGGGACTGTGGGTAGAAAGCCATTTTCAGGTCTCTCCGGATGTTTTCGTTTGGGTCAGTCCAGTTCAGGTCTCTGGCCAGGCCACTCGAGGACATTCACAGTTGTCCCTAAGCCCCTCCTTTGTTTTCCTGTCTCCTTGGAATCATCACCCTTCAGCCCAGTCTGAGTGCTCTGGATCAGGTTTTCATTAAGTAAATCTCTGTACTTTCTCTGTTCAGGTTTCCCTGTTTTCCTGTCCCAGCTGCCGAAGAGCCCTGATTCATTTCCTCCATTTAAAAATAATAGAGGTTACTGCAGTGCAGCACGTTTCTTGTTTCTCAGCACTGGAGTGTGACAGCTTGGTCCCAGTTTCATGATCCAGGCGTGACAGCCATATTTGCATGAAGTTCAGCTTTTTCAATGTCATGCTAATAAAAATTTAAACACTACATTAGTCAAGCGTTAACCTGGCCCCTATTCATGGCTATGCATACACCATACAGAAGCAGGATTTTGGATTCTTCTGAATCAAGTTAACTCTTTCTTCTTTAAGAGTCGTTCAAAATCTCGGCTTATACATGTCTGACATATGGACAAAGTGGCTAATTATTGTCAATATTAATTAATCTGCTGCTGCTGTCTTGATTAATCGGCTGCCTATATCTGTTTCCCTATAACACAAATTTCAGTAACAGATTCTTTATATATGCTGGTTTGTCCGACCAAGAGACCAATTTAGCAATTTTACAAATAAAAAAAGTGATTCACTCTCAATGAAGAGTTTAAGCTTCAACTTAGATGAAAAAGAAGATGTTTTTGTTAACTGGCTAATTGCATAACAAAACTAATCTAGCACCATGTCACTCATACATGTTTTTCTTTCTTCAGAGGTGTTGCTCCGCTGTTTAAAAGGTCTAGGTATGATCAAAGGGGAATAAAAAGAAATCAAATCTGCATAATTAGAGCAGTAGGTCACTTCTGACACATCAGCCTCAGTGCAGGAAAGAGAGGAAACATCTTTTTGACTCATTGCTGTTTTCCAAAAGTGGTCTTTTCCATTATGGTCCTGTGAAGCCTTAATAAAGCCATAACAATACATCTGCACAATGGACAAGACAGGATGTTACATATTCGCTGTCTAAAAAGTGTTAACTGTCAGCCTGAATGAGAAAAGTTTAGCAGTCATTGAATAGGAGCTGATGCCCAGAAGACCAAGCTTTTCACATAATAGAGGACGATTAAAACTGTTTTAAAAAGCAGCAAAAAAAGCAAAAAGAATAAATTTGTAAGATTATAGTATTTTTTTACAAGAATATATTTGTAAATTCATGATCTTAAGGTCATAATTTTGAGAATAAAGTCATAATATTCTATAATAATGTTCATCATATTCTATCATAATGTTCTTGTAGAAGATGAGTTGGTAAAGTTTGAAAGATATTGGCAGATTCCAAATTCCTGGATCAATAAGTCAAATCCAGTATGATCTAAAGATGCAAACGATGCATTTCTGCAGTGTTGGTGATACACATGATGAGCTACAACTGTAGTTTTACTGGAACGATGCATCTCTGGTGCTTCACAAAAAACATTTCTCCTGAGGAGAAAGTGGAGGGACCGTCTACAAAGTGCAACACCAGACGAAAAATATTCAGTGACTTATATATTATAAACTGTAGCATCATCACATTCAGCTTAGACAGAAATCTTGTGTTGACTGAAATAATGTGTCTATGTTATTGAATATTACTCCCATAAAAATCAAACAATCCATAAAAATTACAGAAAATCACCTTTCGTCAAAATCAGTGTAGTGTTATAGTATCAGCAGCAGGAGGTGAGATGTGTCTGAGCTGAATGTGGTGATATATTTTTCGTTCTGGTGTTGCAGTTTGTAGACGGTCCCTGGGCTGTCTCCTCAGGAACAATGTTTTCCGTGGAGCTCCAGGGACACATTGTTTCGGTTTTACCATCCAAGTTAACTTTACTGAAATTTATAACAACTCCTCTTCTGCAACAACATGTTAAAATATTATGACTTTATTCTCATAAAATTATGACTAATCTCTTAAATTTACCACTTTATTCTCGTAAATTTATAAGTTTATTCTCATAAATAATGACTTTATTTTCAAAGTCTGTAAATCTAAATGTGGCCCTTATACTTTGTTGTAAGAAACAGAGATAACTGTCAAATCTGAATTATATAGCGAATTAATCAGCCAAAATATTGTTTACTAGGAACTCCTCTGTCTTTATTCTATCATGAAATCATTTTGACTCTAAATTGGAATCTTCAAAGGTTTCAGTTTATTTTCAGTTGTGCTACAGAAGTAATAATTGATGCTGACAAGAAGAAACTTTGATAGGATTATTCCTGTTTCGTCTTGTTTCTGTTTAGTGATCTCTCAGAGGCATTGCCGTTATTGATTGTCTTTGGTACATTTTCTTTTTTATTAAAGGTTTGTTGAGCCAACAGGCTATTTTCCCCTCTAATTGCACGTTGTTGTTTCTTCCTGAGAGACAGCAGCTCTGATTTCTTACATGTTGCATCAGTAGGATACCATTCAATGTGTGAACGGAACTCCATATTAGGACAGTGTAATAATTAGAGATGGTTTGTTTCAAAGATGCTGGAGGTGGAGGAGAACAGCAGACGTGACAGTTAAATCACAGTTTTTCCATGACCTGATTTTTTTTTTCTGAAAAGTAATCTAATAGGATGAGGAGCAATCTTGTGCTTTCAGAAGCATAAAAGCTTTTATGCATATTCAATTTAGCAGCAAGTTGAGGATACAATTGAGCTGTTATGGTACAAGGCAGATCTGTTTCAAAACAGACATCAAATGTTGTATTCAAGCATTCAGTTATATTACCCTCATTCATGAATGATAAAACTCAACATGGGTATTTAGTGAGTCGTCTAAACTCCATTATGCACAACCAATTAATTTCTGCTTTCATTTTGCAGATTAAAAATGATCAGTCATTAAATCATCTCATGAAAGAGTTTCTTTAGTGTCAGTGAGTGTTGTAGGAATAAGGCATATATAAGTCATTTTGCATGAAATTAATCTGCAAATGTCATAATATAGGTCAGATTAAATAAATACATGATTTGCATGAGTTTTTTTTTTTTTTTTTTTTTTTTTACTGCATAAAGTCTTAGCTCTAATCAGTTAAGATGTTAGTTCTTCATCTAGGTGTCACAGAGCTAGAGCCTCATCTACATGAATCACTAACATCACTGTTCATTCTAAATGTTAACATGTCTCTCTTTAACTTTCCCACCCAGTGATGAAACACACAGTCACCTGGGGGAAAGTGTGATACTGGTGTTAGTTTACAGACTATTTCAGTAGAGCTCTGTCTCTTAAACATTAGGTTATGTTTGTTCTCGGCTTATCACAAGTATGTTTCATGTCATCAGAAAAAGGACTTCCCCAGGAGGCCACTGTGTCGCCTCCCATGTTCACAGGAAACTTAGAGTTTCAGCTTGTTACCCATTGTCTATTCCAACATAGGCTTAGTTAGTTTTCAGGTAACAAAACTGCTTGATGTTCAGGAAACAAATGTACTTGGTTTGGCTCAAGAAGAGATTGTGCTTGGACTTATAAATAAGTACAGAAAATAAGTCAATGTTGACTTGTTTTTACATCAGTTTCCTGGGTGAAATTTCTGTTTCTTTGACACATCCATTCTCGTTGCTCTGAACATCTAATAGTGACACTTTAGAGTGGAGTTGTTGAAAGCTTGGTGCATCCCATGCAGATGATAAAGCTCTGGTACTGGCACCAAGCTGCAGTGTTTCAATCAGCACAAACGTGATTTAGAATGAATGATTAGACTCCATCATGATGAGGGTAGAAAAGGGCGGTAGTGGTGTGAAGAATGAAGATCCAACAAAGGGAAGTGGTACAGGATTGGCTGCTATGATAGGGTGGAGGATGGTTGCATTGTTTTGTGCTAGATTGTCAAGAGAGGAGAACAGTTTTATGATATGATAGTGAAGATATGACAACGGAGAATAAACCAGATTCTGCCACAATAGCTTGGAGTGAACGCCCATTGTCAGCAGATAGGAACTGAGAGAGAAAATAATGAATGAAGAACGGAGAATGAATAGCAGAGAGTCTTCCTGACTGAATGCCGGTAAAAGCTTCATTTAACTATTTGGAATTGAAATGTTTATTTTCACCAGTTATCCTGTGAGTTATATCAAAGATGCAAACATCTTATGTGGAAAATGGCACTGAAGAGTCATGACTAGGGAGGATCAGAAGCTGGAATAAATCTAAATAATGTCGTTCATTCATTTAGAACAAGAACAGAGGAGAGGGAGTTCAAGTTTCTTTAAACAACAAAAAATGCTTTTTCTCTTCCTGTTTACTTGCAGATTATACCCAAAGACAATGAAACACGATCTACTTTAATGTACAAGTACATCATCCATGAAGATTCAGTGCCTGTCAACAACAACAACGTCATCCAAGAGGACACGTATGAGTGGGCTCTGAAGAGCTGGTCTCCTTGTTCCAAGCCTTGTGCCGGAGGTAAGGGACAAATTACCACTGAATCTGAAAAGAACAGAGAGGAATATTTATATCCTTTTCTGAATAGAAGACTCAGTGCTCTTGTTGTAAGTAGGCAGCCTTAAATGGCGTAGCTCTTTATAAGAGAAACGATTTTTCTGATAGGACGCTTGCATAATAAGCACCAGTGGTGTCTCAGCAGGTAGGTATGCTGCGGTGCAAATGGGTGTTTTATTGACACACTTATCATTTAATTCAACTCTATGAAGCTGGCGAACAACAGCAAAGGGGTATCTTCTTAAAGGGACACTATGTCATTTTTTAAGTACTTAATTACCTCAAATCAATGTCTTCATTCATAAATAGATCGTCATTGGTGTAAAATAACATATGTTGGCATATGTTATT
Organism: Synanceia verrucosa; assembly: GCA_029721515.1. NCBI lineage: Eukaryota > Metazoa > Chordata > Actinopteri > Perciformes > Synanceiidae > Synanceia > Synanceia verrucosa. Next base: position 10,665,073 of record CM056551.1, on the reverse strand, counting down.
TTACACCAATGACCGTGCCAACACGTGTGTGTTCTTAAGGTATTTTCACTGGTGGAGAGTAGCAAAGTACATCTACTCAAGTACTGTAACTAAATACAGTTTTGAGGTATGTGATTATGTGTAGTGGCCACTTGTCCAAAAAAAAAAAAAAAAAAAATGAAACTTTAAAGGGACACTATGTATTTTTTTGAGTATTTTATTACCTCAAATCAACTTCATTCATAAATAGATCCTCATTGGTGTAAAATAACGTATGCCAACAATCTGACTTATCCTCCTGGGTGAAGAATCGGTTATCTGTCTTTATATAGAGCGGGTCGCTCATACGGAGGCTTCCATGTCTTTCCATCAAAAACTACGAACTGCCGAGAGGGACATAAAGCACTACCTGCTAGTACCTATAGGACAAAATGCATTTCTGCATTTTGTGATTCACTTTTCACAGAGAAGCAAGGTGAAAAAACTAAAAACTAAACTAAAACCTGCACTGCACTTTTGGTCATAATGCAAGACCATACATATGCCGTGCCGACTCCTCATCGCCAAAAAAAGCGTAAAAGGGCCATAAAATGAACGGAGCTCTGGGCCGGGGATCCACGGTGAGTGGCCGTCCGGGAGCGCCCCATGCCCGGCCACGGCTGGCTGGGGCCTGCAGGGAAGTCCTCCGGGCCGGTGGCTGGGGATCCACGGTGATAGTGGCCACCCGGGAGTTGACCCATTCCCCTTACCATAGTTCAAACCGTGTTGCAATGCATGCAAAGTCAAATTTAACCACTCGATGGGAGAAAAAATTGCATGTTTAGTGGATGTTTCTGAAGGATCTGAAGGAATGAATAATACTAATAATACTACTACTAATAATAATAATAATCACTTCTTTCGTAGGGTTCCAGTACACCAAGTATGGATGTCGCAAGAAAGGAGACACGAAGATGGTCCATCGAGGTTACTGCGACGCCAACAAGAAGCCAAAGCCCATCCGCAGGATGTGTAACCTTCAGGACTGCACACAGCCTCAGTGAGTACACACTCAGCTTCTCACAGGCAGCGATGCTGGACAGTTTCTGAATGTGCTGATTAGATTCAAACTTGGGTAAGCTGCAGTCTATTAAGATAACAATGCCAACATGGTTTCTCTCAGCATGAGCTGAATTTGAATTACCACACTGTGCGTGTGTGGTGGAGTGGGAATTAAAAGAAAATTAGTACACACCCCCAAAAACTCTTTGCTTTTTGGAGGCAGCACAGCTAAAGTCCTTTATCACTGCATGTCATTATATTGCATTGTTGAGATGTATCATGATCCAGAACATTTTCTGGATAATTAATCGAGAAAATGCATGCAATAAAAGACGTGTATGTCTGTTTAGCCAATCAAGAAAAGGAAATACAAAGACAAATCAAAGCTAAATAATATGAAGATGACTACAGAGCCACAGTGTCACTGACTGACTGACTCACTGACACCACAACAGTGTTATAAACTCAGATATTAGGCTTTGGTGATGTAAAATGATCGAGGGTCAGCTTGATCCATTTATGTCTTTAATGACAGTGCACTACATGTAAACAAACTAGTAGGGACTAAAGATGGAAACTTCGTAAATCTCCCCTCCCATCTTAAAACTTACCATCCGTTTGGCTTTTGCAAAGACAACAAATTTCCAAGTAATAGTCAACAGTAGTGATACTATAGAGGGCAGTTAGTTAGTCACCAGTTTATTGATCTGATGTATTGAGTTTAGCCTGTCCTTGTGTAAATTAGTGTTTACAGCCTGTACACTGTGGCCTACACTGTTCAGTCTATAGATATTTATATTTATGTGTGTTTCTCTTTTCAGTAGTTATTACAATAGTTTCATGTGTCCTTCTTTTTCATAAAGCAGTGTTGTCCATAGGGGAATCCTGATATCACCCAACCCTGCCACAGAAAAATATTTCCACAGTATAAATGGTCAAATTCACATAGTATCAAGGTAAATAGGGTATCATTATATCCCCAATGCTGACAATCAAAATGATTTTTCTCCAAGAAATGTCATTTGCCAAATGGATGTAAAAGTTGCTTATTTCACATAAACCTCCATCAATCATTCATTGTGCAACTATAACTAAATTCAGATGACATGTCAACCCCAAACAATCCTGCGATATTTGACCGCAGCAGAGGAAATTTGCATAACCTCTCCAGTATCATGACTCACGTGGGAGGAGGCGTCACAGCGTTATTAGGAGGATACATTGAAAATGAAGGAATAGTGTTTGAGGGAGGTCAATCCCTGCTATCAGTCGAGCCTCAAAAACTCTGGATCCTATATCTCACATGATGCCAATCATGAGACCTTCCTCGATTTCCTCATTTGTTACATCACTTTGTTGGTAACATTGTTTAGAAAGAAGACGTTTTGAGACCATTATCACAGCAAAGTGATCACCATGTTAACAAAGCTGTGAAGTGCCCCTTTAATATTTTTATGAATAAAACAACAAACATGTTATGCAAATACTGTATATTGTTTCCCTGGCACCGAATGTGAATGTTGATATTGTTGCCCTGAAGAGCTGCTAAATCTAATTCCTTTGTATTTAAATGGGGCTGTTGTTGTCCCATGACAAATTAAATGTTTCGACCCTGATAACTGATTCTGGGAGACTCTGACTCTGATAACATGTCGTTTTTACCACGTATTTCCACTAAAATTGAAAACAAAAACATTGGTTAGTATTATGGATGTTTGATAATATCAGTCCTCCGATATTATCAGTTGATATTAACATAAAAATTTTGTATTGGGAAATACTGATATTGGGGTTTTTTTTGTTGTTGTTGTTTTTTTACCGTTGTTCAACTGCTGTAGGCTTCAGCTTTTCCGAGCCTACATGAACGCAGCATGGAACATTTACCGTCGCACATTTGATGACATATTACAACAACAACGAGAACAACAAGTGGATCACTAGCCATGGCTAACAAACTATCTCGTCCAGTGACTAACGTTACGTCTCTGGTTTGGAATTCTTTCCATCACACATGAGGACATAAGGAAAAAGGAACAGGGCAGCCATTGAGCCCTGTCAGTATCAGTCTGGAGCTGTTGCTCATTAAAGGAGGGCTATGTTCACTACTAGTCTGGACTGAAGCTGCTCAACTTTTTTGTGCCTTTCATGTTTTTATTGATATGCACTATTCTCTTAGTCATAGGAAAGAGAAGGGTGGACCATTTTATAATTTAATGATTGTATTATTTACCAAGTCATGGCCAGTCATAAGATGAGACATGATAAAACTTTATTAACCCTAAAGGAAATTCTTTCACGACATTTGCCACACATTAGGAAAAAATAAGGAGTTTTAAAAGATTTTAAAATATTTTTAAAAAGTATATACAATGCAGAATAGTGCAAAAAAAACGACAACATAAACAATAAAATACTATACAAAAACTATAAGAACATATGAATATGTCCAATATGGCCATGCAGTTTCCCAGTCAGCACTTTAAAAAAATCTCAGTTTTTCATAACTCCAGTTGAAGTTGGTGTCTTATTTTGCACCGAGGATGTTTACATTTGGAAAGCCATTAATGAATAACTCCAGCAGGGTTTCACAATAACATTAGTCATAACGTGTTAATTCCACAACAGGAGCTATAGTTTTGGTGTGAAAAGCCCTTACTCATCGGTATTGATTGATATTGGAATCGGAGTTGGACAATATCAGATATTGACAAAAAAAGTGGTAACAAGTTGATAAGCGTGGTAACAAGCAGACTGATCCATGTATCCACAGACAGACAGAGATTCCTCACTTTACACTTGGATGGTTCACTGTTACCTCTGTGTAAATGTTCAACATAGTGAATAGATATATCCACGTAAAAAGGTATACAGAAAAAAGCTCTAAACAAACTGATCAGAATAATCAAGTTTAATCACACACAAAAAGTGGAGAAGTCATTAAATCTTAACATGAATTACACACAATGATAGAAATAACAATTCAAAATGAAAGGCCAATGATTGTTAAAGAAGACTGGTAATAGAAATGCATGTAAACCTCATTATGAATTCATTCAGAAATATTAGGAGATATTAAGTTTGATTTCCACAAATGAGAAATTGAATGGCTGAGGATCAGCACCTCTAAATCTGAGGCCATGGCTCTCAGCAGGAAACCAGATGATTGCCTACTTACCTGGAGTTCAAGCACCTCGGTGCCCTGTTCACGAGGTGCATGCAGCAGCTATTCCTTGTTTTTCCATGTTTTTTAGACAATAACTCTCTGTAGCCTTAAATCTGCTGCACCTAGAGCCAGGACCGGTCCACTGTCCACTTTCTATCAATACTTCCCAGTATGGCCTGTTCGAAGAACAATGACCTTGTATACGTCATAGCAACCTTTGTTTTGTCAAAGCAACCTAAGCTATGGCTGCTGGATTGGAGATGAAATAACAGGAGTGGAAAAAAAAGAAAAAAGAAACATGTTGGCCAAGGTGATGTGAGGAGTCTTAATACCATGACAGAAAAGGCCTGCAGGTGAAATAAATGGACGCATTAAGCTGGTTAGTGGTGGAAAACTGTGACCAAAGTCATCCATCAGCAGGCTCCTTCAATACCTGGATTTGATGCACTGTAAGAGGCTGATCTCACAATGATGTCATGTTTATTGGTTGGTTGTTTCTGTTCTGAGCTTGAAACCAAAGGAACAAGCTGCTGTGATCTGCTGCTGTTTAAAAAAAACTGGTTGGATTTCACACTTCATTTATGCAAAATATCTCAGGACTCTCCCAATCCCAAATGTATCATAGGTACAAAATGACTGTAAAAAAAAACATGCCATTTCACCTGACAACCTTGGTGACAAATTTCAGCACTGACCCTGTTATGGTAAGGAATCCAGACAAAATTCCATCATACAAGCAGATTAAGATATGTTTTGGTCTTAATGGTAAACTGCACAATGAAATTGAATTCTAGCCTCAATAGGATTAAAATGCAATTAATGCAAATACTAGAACTACTATTATTATTATTATTATTGATAATAATGATAATAATAATAAAACTACTATTGTTGCTATTGTACTATTGATTTTTATATACTATAATACAAATACTACTGCTACTATTAGTAAAACAGTAACAACATAAATTGACAGGCCAAATACAGTATATTCGCTAAAGTTTATAGCCTATCAATATGTACGACCACCAAGTGCTCATTTTACTACTCTTTTTCATCAGAGGGGAAAGCAGAGGGTGTTAACAAGACATTCAGTAAATGTTAATCAGGGCTGCTGGAAAAAAAATCTGTTTTTTCAGTTGAGACAGACTGGAGACAGAGGTTCGTATCTAATGAGAAGCAGCTTAGGTAAATTGTGCCACCATGTTTTATTTCAACAACATACCCACGTTTAAGAGAAGCACCAGATTCCTCGTGTTTTGCTTTTGTTTTCACTCCCAACTCTTGATGTTTTTTGGACGACGTGACAACTCTTCATGCTTTGCTCTGCAAGTGACTGCCCCTCTGAAATTATGTTCAGACTCTCATGGTCCCCAGAAGATGAATCCTTGTTGATGTTAGCGACCATCCACCGGATGGATTGCCACAAAAAAGTGTTTCCACAGAGCGACTAGCTTGTGTTGTCCCCATGTGTTTGACTCTGTATTTTATTTTAGTGGGATGGATTGCCATGAAAGTTGTTATAAACATTCATGTTCTTCTCAGGATGAATTGTAAGAACGTTGGTGATCCCTTAAACTGTCATCTAAGGCCATCATCATGTCATTCTTCCAATATTTTGCCAATAATTTGGTCATAAACCAAAACAAACGACATTCCATTAGGACTGCAGAATATCTGGAAAATATGTGACACTGATGATATTGGGATTTAATTCTGCAATGTTAATAGTACTCATGAATGGATGTTTGTGTGACTGTTTAGCTGCTGCTGCTCGTAGTTTAGCTTTTTAGAACGATTACTGGTGTTTTCTTTGGTGGCATGACTTGCACAGTTGCAATACCTGCAATATTTCCAACTAAGAGACATCCATCCATTTTTTACCACTTATCCTCTCATAGGGTCGCGGAGGGCTGGAGCCTATCCCAGCTGTCTTAGGGTGAAAGGCAGGGTACACCCTGGACAAGTTTCCAGTTCATCACAGGACACATAGAGACAGACAACCACTCACACTCACATTCACACCTACGGACAATTTAAATTAACCAATTAACCTAATCCCCATGCATGTTTTTGGATGGTGGGAGGAAGCTGGAGTACCTGGGCCGGGAATCAAACCAGAACGTTTCTTGCTGTGAGACGACCGTGCTAACCACTACACCACTGTGCCGCCCCAACTAAGAGCCATGCTTTTTTCTTTTTAGCTCTTCGACATTGCCCACATTTTCCATGTTCATTCCTCTCCCGATTGCCGTCACGACTGCTAATTTGTCTTCATTTCCTTTCTTTGCCATCCCAATCACTAGCATTCATAGGGCTATCTAGGACAGTAGCGCTCCATCTGATTGACCAATTATACTGACATGCAGATTGTCAATGCCTGGCATATGAAATACCATTTATTACACTCTCACACACACACACACACACACACAATAAAAATGCTGACATGCTAACACTCTAAAGATGATGAACATTATATGAGCATTTTAAGACTGCAGGTAGCATGCTTATGTTTATCATTCACTGGAGCATTTTTTGATAACATGTCATATGCTCTCATGAACTACTGCAGTTACTTGAATGGGGGGTTTGGGGCATATACCCCATGATTATCTAATTATTCTTTAGATTTGATATTATATAGTTTAAAACATTTTGATTTATTTAAAATCAAAAGAGAGTGGCATGGTGATGTAGTGGTTAGCACTGTTGCCTCACCGCAAGAAGGTACAGGGTTCAATTCCTGGCCTGCTGCCTTTCTGTGTGGAGTTTGCATGTTGTCCTCGTGTCTGCGTGGGTTCTCTCCAGGTACTCCAGCTTCCTCCCTCATGCATGGGGATTAGGTTAATTGGTTAATTTAATTGACTGTAGGTGTGAGTGTGAGTGGTTGTCTGTCTCTGTGTGTCCTGTGATGAACTGGAGACTTGTCCAGGGTGCACCCTGCCTTTCACACTAAGACAGCTGGGATAGGCTCCAGCCCCCCCAAGACACTATGACACTAGGATAAGTGGTAGAAAATGGAGGGATGGAAAATCAAAAGAAAGAGAAAGCAGACTGGAGGTATATGCTCTCTGAGGAAATTGACCTTTGGAAAGAAAGGAAGTCCCCATAGCTGTTTTTTGTCTTTTTCATCACTACTGGGCTGCCAACCTTTGCTCCATGACTCAACTTGTCTCTCATTCCTTTAGTTCAAGGAAGACCTGAGATTTCAGACAAACTTATGAAGACTTTGGTAGAGGGGATAAGAACTGTCAAGAACAAAATTTGAGACAGTGTGCCTGAAAAAGATTTCAGCACTGACGATGCAGTGCAATATAGAAACTGAGGTGGAATCAAAGCTGGATGTAATAGTAATACAGTTTGTTAAAAAACTTGTCCAAGATCAAATAAAGTTTCATAAAAGGAGGATCAAAAGTTGATAAAGGTCATTTAATGTGGGAGCTTTGTGGTCACTGCAATCAGTTGATAGACGCTGAAAGAGAGAGGAGACAATCTGAACAGAAAAAAAGCTGCAGATCTGGTCTGATGACAGGGTAAGATAGCCATGACTGCAGCTGACAGATTCACAGATCATATCCTATCGATACAAACATCAGGCTCTGGTAGGTTGGTGCTGTGCCTATTGTTTCACTCAGGCGTCACTATGATGACTTAAAACCCAAGCGTCCTTTGACTAAAATCCTTCATCCAGTAAAATATACAATTAAAAAAGACCAAGATCCATGTGGCTTAAAAATGGATAAAGAGTGAATTTAGAGTCGAGGCTCTGGCAGTTAGACACAGACGCAGACTACCTCACTCCCACACTAGACATAACTGCCTAACCCCTGTGGGTAAATGGGTTTTAATTAGTGTGCAGTAATGTTATTATAAAAGCTTGACATGGTAATTCAAATGAATCAATAACTGGAGAGCAAACACGTGTAGTCCTCGGGTGGTTTCCTCACATCATGCTCATGGCTCGTTTAATGATTTCCTGTACAATGAGGATTATTACTAATAGTTTGGGTGCACTTACTTTCAATTTTGCCTCTATATGAGCTGGTTTAGATGCAAATCACTTGTTAGACATTCTGAAGCTGATATTTGATTTTAAAGCATTGTACTGGATGTTCCTCGCATCCTAACTAGTAATGCATGGTTTGCTCATGTGCTGAGATTTCTGCCTCCAGTCTGATACAATAAGTCATCAAGAAATTGCACCTTGAAAACGTAACCATTTTCCAACTGTTAAGTTTCATTAGCTTCGATCGCAGCAGACCAAAGCTCTGGATCTTTGTAAACTGGAATATGGAATTATTATCTATTGGCATTGTCTGAACTGATGCTAAAACAGGTACATCATGGTGAAAGAGTCTTGGGTCGTTTTGAGTGCTTAAGTATTCAGAGAGTCCTCTGCTATAAACACATCCTGTGTTGAATATTGATGTCCTTATATGCACACAGTCCCTCTGGGAAGACATACAGCAGATACCTGATGACATGTTGATATAAGTGAAACCTATGCATATTTCTTAATGTAGAGTATCAGTGTAATCGTGGATTTAAAGGAAGCCTTTAGTAGTCAGTATGCAGGACAGCATTCTGTACTGAGGAACCTGTTGGTGTAGCTTTAAGCGAGCCAAGCTTCAGCAAAATTGCAGCCTTCTTCTTTGCTGATGGATGAGTCCTTCATTGTCTCTGCATTTGTGACGCGTTCAGCAAACATTTCACCACAGCATGCAAAGTTTCTGTAATTAATTCCCCCCCCCAAGACAATGAGCGGTGTTTACAAAGCAATTAGTGCCTGCTTCTGAATGATACTCTTGATCCTTCTCTTCCCTGCAAAGAAGCCTGAAATGTGTCTTTTTCCATTGTGAATGCTTTTTTCCCTCCTTTCAGACGTCTCATTTTTCTCCACGCCCTTGACGTGATTGCAGGTTCATAAATGCTCTGATAGATTTAACCTGTAATTTACCACATTGTAATTTACTGTGCTGTTGTTTTTTATTCACTAGTCTATATAAAACATTTTTTTCTGAGTGAATACAGGTGTATCTTATACAGGATATAGCTTAAAATCTTAACCAAAGCTCTCCAAGCTGTCACAAAATTACAAATCTAACCATGAACCATTTGAAGTTTTTATTCTGCTGTTTAAAAAGGGTTTGCCAAATAAATTTATAAAAGCAGCATGTGGATGATCTGGATAGAAGCAACTGAGCTGAAGGATGGAGGTGTGATCAGAGGTTTGGTTTATCTATAAGCTGTTATGGCTTCACACATTCAGACCTTGATCAATCAGCCTGACACTGCACAGCAACACAGTAGGATTACTGAGTCTGAGAGATAAAGCTGGGGTCAACCCTCAGGTTTGTGTCTCTCACAGACTTCTCACTTAAAACTGTAGAGTAGATCTTAGCAAAGAGGCTTATATTATTCATGTAAATTGATTTATATTCCTTTGCAGTTGTTCAGTCGAGCTGCAGCGATTAGCTGATTAGCCGACAATCTCTCATGCAAAGGTGTTGAACATTTGATCATTCCTTGCTTCTCTCTGGTTTGTATTGTCATCACCTCTAATGTGATGCCATTAATCGATTAACAGAGAAGATAATCAGCAAGTTAATCTATGGTGGAAATGAGTGTTAGTTGTAGCCCTATTGTTTCAGCACACTGCAGGACATTTTTGTCTTCATACTGTCATCATCTTGATGTGAGAACTGTCCTGTCAGGATCGTTCCAGTCGGACCATGACTGTGTGAGTTAACACAATGGGGCTACAACCTCAGAGCTTTAGTGACTGCATGCTGAAATATCGTGAAAATGTCCTAAACAGCTCACAATGAGTCGAAGACATCTGTGTCGTATATTCATATAGAAATGCTAACATCTGCACGCTAACATGCTTACAATGACAATGCTAGTAGTGTTAGTGCATCATAGTCCAGTGTGTTAGCATATTAACACAAATGACAAAGTGCAGCTGAGGGTGATGGGTTCTTTGGCAGGTTTTTGGTCATAAATAGTATTGTGGTGGTGGCGTTAGATGAAAAGTCCTCAGACTGTAGTTTAATAGCTTGTCATAGCTTTTGCTCTGCTGCTTGTCACAGATCTAACAAAGTTAAGATGCTGTGAGTTCATATCTGGTCGATCCTACAGCTCATCTCTTTTATTGATATGATGGCTCATAATTGTTACAGTACTCTGTGTGCTTCTTGGTTTGACGTCTATGAAGGATATGAGCTCCTGCTCTGAGGCTCTGAGAAAAATGAAATACAAGATGGATCAATTTGACAGTGGTTTGTGTCTCTGCAGTGTACCAGCCAATGGCTGAATAACAAGAATTATGGAGCTGTCACCAGCTGTGTCACAAGTCATTGTGTGTGGGATAAAGTCTGCAGCTGGTGGATGGTTTCAAGTTTTCAAGTGTATTTATTGAAGAGATTTAAATGCCTTTCTTCACTGAGTAGAAATATCCTCCCATTTAGCTAAAGTCCGGAGTGTTTATTCTGATTGATTCCTGCATTTTTAGAAATGCACAAAGAGACTGCATCTCTTTGAATTTGAGTATGAATTTTTATGTATACAACAGAGGAAAAATGTAATATATTTTATTTTTCTGTCACAATAGAAATCTTTTTCATAACACTGCAAAAGTAGACTGTAAATATTGCAATACTTTCATCAGCGGGTCATGGGCTCAGTCGATAGATGGTGACTTTACAGATGTACATTTGAATGAAAATCTCCGAAACCGCAGTTTCAAGAATATGAATATGAATATGTTTCCCCCTCTACACAGCTTGACATTCCTGTTCACATTTTGGTCGGAGGCTGTGGAGTTTGGACCACCACTGTTCCTCTTTTATGTGTACCTTTTTGACCTTTGACCTTATAATCCTCGCTTTGGTTCATCCAGGTGGATCTCAGAGGAATGGGAGCATTGCACCAAAACCTGCGGCAGCCTGGGCTTTCAGATCCGGACCGTTCGCTGCATACAGTTCTTCCACGAGGGCACCAACCGCTCCGTCCACAGCAAGTACTGCAGCGGGGAGAAGCCCGAGAGCCGGCGGCCCTGTAACAGAGTGTCATGTCCTGCCCAGTGGAGGACCGGCGCTTGGTCAGAGGTGATGATAACTCCTGATAACAGAGGACTCCAGTTTGTGCAGCTTTATGGTGGTAAAGAAGTCAGTTTTTCTGTAGCCAAAGATGTAATTGATTTTCTTTTTAATGCCATCTTTGTGCCAATTTTATGTTAGCCTTCTCGCTAGCAGCTCGCCATTTTCCTGCAGTGCTGAAGCAGCAGTAGCTTTGATGTTCACAATATGTCTGTGATTTCTTTACAAGACCGCACATAAAAATAAAACATGAGACATCTAATATTTAATTAGAGCAGTGTCACCATTCATTTGAAAACACTGCAGTTTAAGTTCTTCCGCTTCGCCAAACAAGACCTTTGAAGCCATCAAATAAATCCAATGAATCCGACGTCCTGCTGAGTGATGGAGAACAAAAAAGAGAGAGAAAGCAATTTTCATGCCAACAGTAATTGCATGATCCATCACTATGTTGGAATATAGCTCATGTTTACATGCAGATTTGTGCCCTCAGTGATAGAAGTAGTATAATAGTAATGTAAATAATTATCAGATGACATACTTTTTCGTTAATTCTTGGTAATAAATGAATCAAGAAAGTCAGGATTGATTCCTTCTGCTCGTGTTGTAACTGCATGGATCAGTGAGATGCTCTCAGTGCCGCCTCGTTTGGGGAGACTGTCTCCCTGCCGTTCTTCCACAGCTGGTGACATCAGCAGGACATCTATAACAAGTCTAAAAACAGCCAGCTATGGTCATATCCAGAGACAGATTATACATAGAAGAAAACAGGCTTATTAATATTTGAACTCACTTCTGCCAGTCACCCTTAATGCTACACCCTACTCCTTTATAATTTGGCACAATACATCTTTATGCAAAGCTATAATTTCCACAGACAGGATTTGGATGGTCCTCCAAAATTCCTGTCGATCCTAATGTATATTTTGAAACTGGTGAATCAAGACATAAAAAGAAAACAAAGGAGCTGCTCTTGGCCCATTCATGAAGCTGAAGCCAGAGCATCTACTGGCTCTTATCACTTCTGTAGTGACTTCACTGAATATATTGTCAACCCAGTTTGTGCTGGTGAAAAAAGTTATAAAACTAATGTTGCAATGAACCTTCTTCAACAAACTCTTCAGCCAAGTTCAGCCAAGTTCCAGACACTGTCAACCTGCTGTGTAAAGTCACTCTGCTGCAAAGTAAAACAGAAAAAAAACAATCAATCAACAGCGAAGTAAGCTTCCTGTTATCCTGGACACAGCATGTTTTGGTGCTGAGTGGTGGACTTTATTTCCTGCAGTTTCCCTTGTGAGAAATCCAGTCTGAAAAAGGGATGAAGTAAAGCTGATATTTTTGCCAAGTCTACTGGGTCGGGAGGCATTTTGTTTGGTGGGGATTGAACTTCAAGTCAGCTTGTTATCCCAACTGGTTATCCTGACATTTACTGCTGCCTGTGTGACCTTCCTGTTATGAACTGTTATTTTGCTGCATGTGAGTGAGTCTCTGCACGCTTCCACAGTGCTCTGTGACCTGTGGAGAGGGGATGGAGAGGCGTCTGGTCACTTGCCGGATCGGAGATCAATGTAACGGAGAAAAACCTGAGACCGTAAGACCATGCAGACCGGGACCCTGCCACGGTAAGCATGTCATTTATTAAGAGCTGAAGCAAAGTGAATAGGTGTCTGTTCTAGCCATTTCCACTTTCTATGATCAACATTTCAGCCAGTGATCATTAAGCATTTCTTTCAACAACTCTTCCTTAATAAGAAAAAAAAATACCTGATTTGTTATTAAATTCTGAAAGCCATTTTCCTCAGCAAAAGAAAATAATGTGTTGTCCCGACCTTCTGGGAAGCAGTAGGTTTCCATTAATTTCCTCATGGCACTGAAATCAATTGTCAGACTGCTGAAACTTGCATGAGTTGTGACATTCATCACATCAAGTCTGCATTAATTAGATTTAAAGCTCCATTATCGTTGGGTGGTAAATACAGCTCATGCTCAGTCTGCCCCTCAGCTCACAACAATAACACAACTGTGACTGTGATGAATTACTCAGCTCAAGCAGGATTCAAGAGTCTGCGAATTGTTTTCATGTCCTACAGAAATGAATGGAAATCAGCTGCTGCCTGCAGGGAAAGAATAAAACAACTTTTGCAATACAAAGATGAAAACACAATCTTCCTTTTCAAATGAAAAGTGAAAGTCATACGCTTAAACTGTACCGTAGTTTAGTTTGCTACAGCCGTACTTGGTCTAGTATGAACAGTAGCTTCTCAAGCCGGAAATGTAATGTGATGATATCTGGAAGCAGAATCTTAAGGACATTAAATATGTTTGAAAACACTCTGTATCATCCCTCCCCTATATTTCCTGGCATTCATACTAAGAGGATTATAGTCTAATGATAGTCAGTTAATGTCATTCTTAAATGTCAACGTATGCCAATTACTCTTTCAAACTCAAACCAAATCATAAATGCCAAGTTGATTTTCAGAAGACATACAGAGACAAACTAGATGAAATTGCATATAACATACACTCACATATTTGATATTAAATGTTGATCTGCACTATGTGACTGTTGCAGGATATTGATTTGCATGAGCTTTAAACCACATCAATACATACGTATTGTGGATACTTATTTTACTGAGCATACTGATGAGATGAATTCAGATAAAGCCCTTCTCCCTTATTATCCTGAAGTACATTTGTACCATTTATCAGATGCAGATTCCTACTATTTTTGTCCTAAAAGGAAGTGATTCACGATGCAATGCCCATTAAACTTATCAGATAGAGAGCAAAATGTATGCAGGTGAATGTGTGTGTGTGTTTTTATGTTTACAAAGTGATCAGCCTCAAATGGCCCCTTGGGATTAAAAGTTTTTTTCAAAGGACATCAAACTTATGTTTCAGTTTGTCTCTGAGTTGTCCCAGCACAGTCACACACTTCCTGTGTCTTGTTGATGCAGTACAGTCCATCATCAGTGCACTGAAGAAATGAAGCATTCGTCAGTGTTTAACTGCCTTTGGCTTTTCCAATGTGATCAAACCACATTTTCTAAATGAGCCGTAGCTTGTGCCTTTCATGTAAAGCTGGGCAGACACTGTGCAATATTTTCAGTTGTTGTACTCAGCTCCAGCTCAAACTGCACGGCTAAATTGCAGAGTTCACTAGTTCGCAGCTCAAGATTCACGTGCTCACACTATACGGCCCAATGCTCTGATGAGGCCTGACTGCTCACACTGTACGTCCACACACGGCAAGTCGGACTCTTTTATTGGTCCGTAGTTGCGGCTGAAACAACGCTGCAACTTCCTTTTCTGTTTTGTTCCCCTGAGAGCTTTCCTTTCTGCCTCTCCTTCAGCTCTCTGTCATCAGATGACAGCACGACTCAAAAACACTCATGCTCGTGGGGGTGAACACTGGAGTGCTTATAGTGTGTGTGGGCCTGTTACTGATCCTATCATTTACTCATGCACAAACAGTTGTAAACACAGAAAGTGTGCCACTGTCAGAAATATGTAAAAATAATAATAACAAGTAGAAGAACCCGGAAGTGTATTGACGCTCGAGAATGCTAAACAAAAAGAGACTCGCTGCCTCTGCAGTTTGTGCTGTGGTCTGTGGAGAAACAGGTCGTGGCTCTGCTTCAACAGTGAGATACCCTCACGAGGGGCGACCAGCATTTCAAACAGGTTTGAGTTTCTTGTGACCATATGAATGCTGACCGGGAGCTGGTCGTGAGGTGTTAATCGCTTCTTGTTCTTGTTCACGACACACTATTAAGCCAAGACTCAACCTGATCCCAAAAATAGTCGCACGAGTGAAAAATCAGCTCAAAATGGGCTGAAAATCGCACAGTGTATGCCCAGCTTAATGCAAGATTTGAACGACTCCTCTAAAAATCTGGATGTCAAAAATGATGTCCATCTTTAAGGGAACTTCCCGCAACAAAATACCTTCACCAACACAGACATCCCTTCCTCTGTGTGTTACCCTGGTAACATGACACCTCAAATAACTATTGTTGCCACTGTGCATGTTATGTTACTAAAATGCAATATTTAAGACCACTGACCTGAGTTCAGGAGTTTCAAGACTGGATCTGTAGACCTCTTACATCACCAGATAATCTGGGCCAAACATCCATATCAGCCAAGGTCCTAGACCGGATTTAGTTGTGCTTAGATGTGATAAATTGACTGAAAACTGCTGTAGTCTGAGCAGTTGATGATTGATTCATTCTGCCAACTGCTGAATGAAGCTGAAATGTAATACTTAACTGTCACTCTGATTAAAAGCAATGCCTCTGTGCTCTGTAATGCATCATCTTGCAGTGTATTTGATCTCTGTCCAGGTCTCTCGCAGCTTTTCAGCACTGAGCGACATGCACTGAGCTCACATTGTATGATTTCTGCCTTTCAGATGAGCCGTGCCATGGCGACAAATCCATCTTCTGCCAAATGGAGGTCCTAGCACGATACTGCTCTATTCCAGGCTACAACAAACTGTGCTGCGATTCGTGCAGCAAGCGCAGCGGAGCTCTGTCTCTGTTCTCAGAGGCAGCTGAGACGGAGGAACATGTCCGCTTTGGATCAGCCTCCCAGCTGTTAGAGACATTGACATCCTCTGCGGCGGGCAATGGCACTCGCAGTGGTAAACAAAGCTCAGGAAAAGGATCTGCAGCAATAGGCAAAGCCGCAAAACACGCCACCACCCCCGCCCCTCTGAAGAAGACCCCATCAAAGATCACAACGGCACCACGGCGAGTCCCGCGACACTCAGGTCTCGCTGACAGGAAGATGCCCACCATGGCGTCATCTCCTCTGCCAGATTCCATTAAGGGTCAAAGGTCAAACAGCTCGACAGAGAGCCGGTGGCCGACAGCGTATTCTGAAGTAGAGAGATGAAAGTGACACCCTTTCTCTTCAGGACTCTTTATGTACAGCAGATATTCCAGCTTCATCCTGAGTCTTCTCATGCCAAAAAAAATGTCACAGCGGTAAATGGAGAGAAAGAAAGAAAAGTGCTGGTTCACTTTGTTGTTTAGATTTTCCCTTCCCTCACGTTGACTTTCAATATGACATCTCACAGGGAGCTCCCAGAGGACATTATTACTTAAATGGCTGTGTGCTTTGCTCAGTCAACGATCATTTCAAAGTTAAGGGGTCCGAAGGGAACTTTCATCAACGTCAAATGGAAATCTTAATGAACCACAGCGTCTGTAGTTTGTAGTGAATGATTGTAGGGATAAAATATAGCCAAATGACAGATTAATATTCAAAAGACGCAAATTACTATGCTGGCTCCAAACGGTTAACAGCCGCTATAACAAAGAAATAGTTGCTTAATTCCAACCAAACCTTTTTAACCCAATGAGTCTCAAAGCTTTCTTTGATGTCACCTACAGTATCAGGAGCAGGAAGACGGCTGTATTTCCCCTCTGGTTGGTCGTTTCTCTGGTCTTGTCATTTAATGAATCATGTCAGCAGAGCGTTACAGCGGATCCTCAGCAGAAGTCCAGAGAGAAAATGTCAACAGGTGCACTCATTAGAGCTGATTCAATTTGTGAAAATATATGCAGACTGCAGGAGTAGCCCTGGGAACGGAAATAGACACAGGCAATTGGTGGAGAAATACATATCACACACGTCGTGTAAAAAAACGAAACAGCCTGGCAGTAAATAGTTACATTCCCCATGATGCAAATCCCAGATGCTTTGAATGTGATTAACTTTACGTAACGGATCATCTGATGCCCTTTTTTACTTGAACTGCCATTTTCTTGCCAAAAAAAAGTGTGAAGCATGACTTAAAGAGCGTTCACCTGACCCAGTACTTGAAGAGTCACTGCATATACAAAATCAAACACATGGACGCATTTGGAAAGTGGCTAAACCAGTGGAAACCATTAGGAAAATGGTTTTAGTTGTATAGATGTTTTTATATATCCAGCAATGTCTGTTAAGTGGCGCTCTAAGGTTTCTATGGAAATGGGTATTTATAAAGGTTCCTGTAAATACTGTACATGAAAATATCAGTATTATCTTAAGAAGCTGAGGATCAAAAGACATATTAATCAATTCTGAAAACATATCTTATTCTTAATGTTTACAGTTTTAGCAGTGGTGTTAAATGGATATTCATAACTCACCTTCTACCCTACATGCTGGTGCGCTTTGGGGAAGGATGGAAATGAATCATTGAACTTTATGAGAAATACAGTTATGGTCAAAAGTTTACATACACTTGTAAAGAACATGATGTCATGATGGCTTTCATGAGTTTCCAGTTATTTCTCCAACTCTGATTTT
The DNA here is from genome assembly GCA_029721515.1 of Synanceia verrucosa. Classification (NCBI taxonomy): domain Eukaryota; kingdom Metazoa; phylum Chordata; class Actinopteri; order Perciformes; family Synanceiidae; genus Synanceia; species Synanceia verrucosa. The sequence goes on along the minus strand of CM056551.1, from coordinate 10,647,478 downwards.
TCTCTGATAGAGTGATTGGAACAGATACTTCTTTGTCACAAAAAACATTCATGAAGTTTGGTTCTTTTATGACTTTATTATGGGTCAACTGAAAATGTGACCAAATCTGCTGGGTCAAAAATATACATACGACAATGCTAATATTTGGTTACATGTCCCTTGGCCATTTTCACTTCAGTTAGGCGCTTTTGGAAGCCATTCACAAGCTTCTGGCAAGCTTCTGGTTGAATCTTTGACCACTCCTCTTAATAGATTTGGTGCAGTTCAGTTAAATTTGTTGGCTTTCTGACATGGACTTGTTTCTTCAGCATTGTCCACATGTTCTCAATGGAGTTTAAGTCAGGACTTTGGGAAGGGCATTCTAAAATCTTAATTCTAGCTTGATTTAGCCATTCCATTACCACTTTTGATGTGTGTTTGGGGTCATTGTACTGTTGGAACATCCAAATGCACACAAGACCCAACCTTTGGGTTGATGATTTTAGGTTATCTTGAAGAATTTGAAGGTAATCCTCCTTCTTCATTATCCCATTTACTCTCTGTAAAGCACCAGTTCCATTGGCAGCAAAACAGCCCTAGAGCATAATGCTACCACCACTGTGCTTGATGGTAGGCATGGTGTTAAAGGCCTCACCTTTTCACCTCCAAACATATTGCTGGGCATTATGGCCAAACAGATCCATTTTTGTTTGGTCTGACCACAGAACTTTCCTCCAGAAGGTCTTATCTTTGTCCATGTGACCAGCAGCAAACTTCAGTCGAGCCTTAAGGGGCTGCTTTTGGATCAAGGGCTTCCTTCTTGCTCGGCAGCCTCTCAGTCCATGATGATGCAAAACAGGCTTGACTGTGGACACTGACACCTGTGTTCCAGCAGCTTCTAATTCTTGGCAGATCTGCTTTTTGGTGGTTCTCGGTTGACTCTAAATCCTCCTGACCAATTTCTTCCTGATCGTGGCAGTGACAAAACAGTGCCATGCACTTTATATTTACAAACAATTGTTTGCACTGTTGCTCTTGGGACCTGCAGCTGCTTTGAAATGACTCCAAGTGACTTTCCTGACTTGTTCAAGTCAATGATTCACTTTTTCAGATCCGTGCTGAGCTCCTTTGACTTTCCCACTGTAGTGTTTGTGGGCGTTTGTATCCAATGAGCTCTATTTAAATGGCCTCAGAGAAGTCACCAGCTGTGTTCACTTATGATCACTCACAAGAAGTTAAGAGGCCATGCTATGAAGCTCATCTCATTGACACAACTTTCTAAGTCACCAAAATTGCTAATTCATGTTGCTGTATGTATATTTTTGACCCAGCAGATTTGGTCACATTTCAGTTTCACATTTCAGTTGACCCATAATAAAGTCATAAAAGAACCAAACTTCATGAATGTTTTTTGTGACAAAGAAGTATCTGTTCCAATCACTCTATCAGAGAAAAATCAGAGTTGTAGAAATAACTGGAAACTCAAGAGAGCCATGACATTATGTTCTTTATGAGTGTGTGTAAACTTTTGACCACGACTGCATGCTTGTTTGCTTTCTTGCAGACAGTTAAATGTGTAGATTGATGCCACTTTAAATCTGTACGTTAACCTTCAGCCAAAAGATTAGCTTAGCTTAGCATAAAGAAGTCAGGAATTACAGCTAGCCTGGCTCTGTCCAAAGTACTCTGACCAACACCTCCAAAGCTCACTGAATAATAGGTTATGTCTTGTTTAGTCCACATAAAACTGATGTCTAACATATGATACATAAAGATAAGCTAGCTCTGGACAAAGCCAGGCTAGCTGTTTCCTGTGCTAAGCTTAGCAAGCCGTCTCCCAGCTGTCATGTTTAACACGCAGGCATGAGAGTGGTATCAACCTCTAACTTCTGGCAATAAAGTGCATTCGCATATTTCTTAAAATGTCAAACTATTCCTTAGTCCTTATTACCTTTGTTCTTTTTTTCACATTTTTTTTTATCTAAATCAGAAGTTGGTATGGTGCTAGTCATCGACCGTTTCCACTCTACTTATTGCCCTCGTCGTGAAAGGTTTACCTCATAAAGGTTGAAGTTGTCAGGCCAAATAAGGGAAATAAGTATGGAATGTATTTAACAAGTGATCTCAATGCTGTGTTATACACAGCAGTCGCGTGTTCAGTCTGAACAGATTAAAATATTGAAGTGAAACTTTCGCAATGCAACTGAAATGTGTTGAGACATTTCTATTTTGACGTGACCAGTCACTCATCTTGAAAATACTGCTCTGTGTTGGATTTAACTTATCCTCTTTAACTCATTGAGTGCCAGACTGAAAGTGCCTTTCATGATGCGCAGAATATTTTGTACCATGTCTCTGAAAACACTGAATAGCTCAAATGAAGGAAGAGACTCATCGTGAAAAAAAATGTTTGTTTTTACCTTGTTCCATTCTTGTTTTGTCTGGAGGAGAGTAGAAGCCAGTTTCACCAAAATCACCACTTCTGATGTTCTGATGAATCTCGATCGTCTCCACTTCCTGCTTTGATCTCTGTGGTGTATACCGTCTCTTTATGTCCCGAATACAAATCCTAGAACCCCCAAAATTACTCACAGGCTGTGGGAGACCGCTATCGGCCAACTGCTGCCAAAAAAGGACAAACGTATACGTTTATGGCACTCAAGCGTTCCATTTTAAAGGATGTAAATGTATGTTCTTGGCACTCAAAGGGTTAATTTCAACTCACTTAAAGCTGCATTATTTTATTTTTTTACCACTAGGGTGCAGAAAGACTCCCAAACAAACTTAACAGTTACATACACTCAACAAAAATATGAAAGCACGAAGAAAAACTTTTAATTATTTTTATGTCACAAAATAGAGTAAAATTTTATCAACAAAGGGGCTTTAATTTGTAAGTGTTAGCATCAGTTTTAAAGCAGTAGTCCCAGAGTAATGGCAGGAAGAACACTATGGGGAGTTCACAAATGTCAGTACTGAGTGTGTCCACCATTAGCCTCGCGCAGAGTGGTACACCGGCAATGCATGGACATCACCAGGTTGTCCATCGTGACCTGTGGGATGTTGTCCCATTCCTCCTGTAGAGCCACCCAAAGTTGCCAGACATTCTGGGGAACTGGAACGCGTTGACGAACACGCTAAAACATGCTAAAGGTGTCCTGAGGCAGCTGACAGTGGAATGATGCACATTCAGATGTGTTGCCACTGCTGTAATGCTTAACCCAGCATTCAGCATGCCAGTGGTACGCTCCCTCAAGATTTGTGACATCTGTGACATGTTGACAAGTGACAAAGGTCCACATTTTGGTGTGCCCTTTTATTGACCAGACCGTAAGGAGTGTCTGTGTACTGGTCACACATATTGACCACCACTCTGCCATGCTCAATGACTCTCATGAGTGGAAAAACTCAACCTGAGATTATAGTCAATAGGAGAAGCCAAATGAAACAGGACCACTGGATTTGAGCAACACAAAACATTTAATAAACAAATACATCAAGAATCTGAGCATATCTCATGACAGTCTATTTTTGTTCACTATATAAAGTTCATGCGTTTATATTTTTGTTGAGTATATTTACACATCCAGCAGCAAGAGAGCAACTTCCCATTGACTCATGTTTCCACCTGGTGAACAGAAATCCAACTTTCACTCTTCTTTTTGCTCTGTTTGGGTCTCCACCAACTCCATTGGTTAGATAAGTGCCTCTTAAGCTTCTTCCACTTTCTTCACTTTGTTTATGTCAGCTCTCTGCTGTTTGGTACGAAAATACACTCAGCTCTTGATGAGAGCCAAACCTACAGTGTGAAAAGCTGTGGAGCGCTGCTGGTGTTTATTCTTCAGTGCTTAAAGCCACCGTTTTACATTAAATTTTAATATCAGAAACCTTGCTTAATGGAGCTTTAAGCCCATCCAACACATTCACATTTAGTCACATCTTGTGTTTCCAGGAACAAAAAGCTAAAATTGTTTTACCGTATTTAGAACATATTTTTCCCAAAGAGATTCCCAAATGGCTTTTTTTATGGTGGAAGAAGGTTCAGGAGAGAGAAAGCTATTTATTAAAAAAAAAAAAAAAAAATCTTCACAACCACCATGCATCTGACTGCAATAGCAAAGACACAGGTTTGTGTTTTCAGCAAAGAGATAACTATTCACACTCACTCCTGTGTGCCAATGTATAGAACATGTATATAGCATTGAGTACAGAAATATTTATTGAAGGTTAAAAAAAGGGCTCTGCTTTGTTTTTACAGTGTGTGCAGGGCCAGCTGGTCAATAAGCTGCAGCAGATAAACCATTGAATCACATTTATGAGCATTTTTCATCCACATTTTACAGTAAATGGATTTCTACTTTTAAAACAAAACAGATTTTTTTTAAAAAAAAAATAAAATAGACTAGAAATTACATTGTCTTTGACAAACAATTAGATGCAAATATACATGCTCAGTCTTGAGATGTTGTACTTGTTGTCAGAAAGCTGTCTTTTCACAGCTGTTTTGTAGACGTCGTTAACTGAGCTGTTCCATCACAGCGACATGTACTGACCTGACAGATTCTTTATTTTAACCAATAAAACATTGATAGAGTAGAAGCAGTAAACCAGTAACATTGTTTTTTTTTATGCTGTTGTAGTTGTCAGTATTGTCTAACCATTTTCACATCCTATACTCGCTGCCTATACAACATTGCTGCTAATTTTAAACAGAGCTTGTAATGATAAATAGGGTAGTTGTAGATGTTACACTGACAATCCCTGAGCCTCAGACAGATATTACTGCAATGGATTCTCCATGTACTGTATCAATACCCCCCTGTGCTGTCCGTGCATTGAAGTATTACGACTGTCATGACTGTCAGTCGCTCTCTGCTCTATTCGCTTTCCTTTGTATTTGTGTAGCTTGAAGTGTACACTACTGATGCTGTTTGTTGTTATGGGGAGCACATAGAAATAAAGGATATGATTAACTTCACTTGCTTTAAGGCTTTTTCCACCATCATTTCTGCATCTGCGAGGTTCAGCATTTCAGTATTGAAGAAAGAAAAAAATCCTGTTAATCACGTGTAAGTTAAGTTCAAGGTTCCATATTGTGGAAGGTGAAATGTGTTTTACGTTATAATGACTGGACTGAAATCTTGATACCACAGAGAAATACACAGCCCATATTCAGAAATTGATTTTTGAATGTAAATACTCTAAATGTGTGCCATTTTATTACCGGTTGTAAGTAAATCAAGGCACATTGAAACCAACAGTATGAGGAAAATAATGTGCACAAAATGCAAACTTTAAGTTTGAGTTTTTGAGCATTTTCACAAAAAAAAGAAACAACTTGTGAATTTCTGAACACCAGCTCCAAACTGAAACACGTGACATAAGGGTTGTATTGTATCAGTCTATTAACCTGGCTATCATGACTACTTGCTCTGCGAGCATAGTCTGCCCAAGCTGCCTTGTAAACCGACTTCTCAGAGGGCAGGCTTAACTCGTGTCCATCAAATGCTTCTGTGTGCTACTGGATGAAGCTTCAACCTATCAGAACACTCTTTACTCTGACGTATGCGTAGCAACAGAAACTGCTTGATCCAGTTCTGCGAGCATCATTGCCTTAAACACGCCTCAATCAAGCTGTAGGAAATGCCAGATTTTCATTTGTTCCCCATTTCTAGGTGAATCTGAAATCAAAGAGAACGGCAGCTTGGCCACACTGACCTGGTCACAAGAAGTATGGGCGGGCCCAGACTATCAGTCTATCTAATTCTGGGAAACAATGCAAACATATTTTCCAAAACGTGACGTAAGTAGAACAAAATAAAAATAAGTAAATGCACACCTTTTGCAATGTGTAAAATAATAAGTTCTATTGCACAATCTCAATTTATTTTCTTCTTAATTTGACAAAAACACCAGACAACAAAACTTAAGATGAGCTCATGTTTCCGTTTCAATGCCTTACTGCAATATTTAATAATACATTTTCTGCCCCCAATGATTCAGATTCTGGTTTTCAGAATTTTGGCAGCACAGCAACAAAAAGCTGAGTATGCCTGTGCGCTGAGAACAGCGAGTATCTCCCTGGTATTAATATCCTTTTACACCTCATGAAATTGCTTATATTGTGTACTTATAACAGGGATACAGCTAATATGGACAGCAATAATCCAATACTGGATTAGTCTGGTTTGCTATTTCAACCTTTTAATAGGGATCTCGATTATTTCCAACAACAACTTAAATCTTTCCATCCAAGCACTTTACTTGACTCTGCTCAATGGGATTAGCTGCCAAATGGTTTTCTGTAAAACATGAGTCTGCCTTCTCAGCGCTGCAGGGCATATTTTCTGAGATGCTGAAGACACATGAGAAATAAAACTCTCCTCAATAGATGATAATAAAATCCCAGAAAAATACCACAGCTGGAGATATCAGTGCATGTGAACTCTCTGGAGAAATGCACAGAGCAAGTGCTGCCATATTATGTGAACCAATCAGGAAAAAGGCAGAGGGCCTTGCCTATGGGGTTCTTTGTGCTGGCGTCTGACACTGAGCCACTAGCCAGTGTGCATGACTGATGAGCTGACACACTATAGACTACTTTGCACTTTGGTAGCTGCTGGCAATGCTTTAAGAACCGTGACGTAAGCCTGTACTGCCTTGGAGTCATTGCTCGCTGACACCACATGCTTTTCTTAGTCTTTTCTTCCCATTGGTTGTCAGCTGTGTTCACCTCCACTGACTCATCTAGATTGATCAATATAATTACAACTATGGGTTCTTTGAGTGGTGTGCTAACACATTCAGTGTGAAGAAACATGAAGAAATGACTCCATTAAGTTCTGTTTTATCAATTTGACAAAACTTATTTAGACATTCGCTTTAAGAGCGAAACAAAGGTTTTAGCTGACTCAGACCACGGACAGGACATGAAGGACAGGTGTTTTCTGGATTCCCGATTCAGGACCTGTCTTTTCGTTGGCTAAGGTTGCAGTGCAGCTCAATGGATCAGTGTTTCAGGATCCACTCTTCCCTTCTCTGGGCCTTTAATTTAATATAATTTATTATAAATGTCTAGTACTTTGAATTCTAAGACGGAGTATTATCGTCTTGGGTGATATGCAAGTTTTTTAGCAGAAACTATTGTTTCGTTGTATAAAACACGCAATCATGACTGATGTACTTTTGTGAGCTGAGAGACGAGGCCGACAGCTGATTTCTGCTCTGTAGGCGACAATCTCAACTGATGTGGGAGAGTGGAACATTTTTATTGAAAGCAGCCAAACGGAAATGCTTGTTATTTTCTGTATTTAAGTTGAAAGACCAATGACGTGGGTATGCAGCACTTTCCATTTTAAGGCACAGCACGGAGGATGGTTGACGCAAAAATGATTTTCAGGTGATAACAGACTAAAGACACTTAATATCTTAATTTTGTAATCTGACAATGGATCACTTTAAATGCCATAAACTAAAGCATCAGCTCTGCTTAATGTGACGTACTTAGTCACCTGATGACAGGTCCTCTAAACTCTGACTATACAGTATACATTATGTACAATATAATTGTAATGTACAATATACATTACATGGACAGATGCAGCTCACCTGCTCTCAGTATTAATATTAGATCCTCCCTGCTCACCACAGGATGCATTTGGGACTCTGCAGATGTTGGTTTATTATAATAAAAACATTTCTGAATGGATCTAAGTGGTAAAGATGAAATCTGTTAACCATTTGTGACATTGCATAACAATTGCAAAAGGAGAAATCATTTACGTGACAAGCAGAGTTATTGATTTCTTCACAGAAAGTAGCCCCACTGGACCATAATGCAATAAATAAGGCACGGCTGCAACCACAAATGTCATTAAGTATTCATATCTTCATGCATCAACATTTTATTGTAACAGACAGGTTCATTTTTGTTCAGGGGAATTTAACGAATCCGATTAAGGAGGAACGATGTGGGAAATCAGTGACTGATGAGGAGATGGTTAAGGCATATAAAATGAGTTACAGCTCTTCAACACAAGCTAAATCTTTCCTGCTGATAAAACCCAAGCACCTGGACATGGATTTGTCATCTTCAAAACAATGTTCTTCACTCCAAAAATAAATCTGTAAACAAGTATGTGTGCTTCTAGGATGGTTATATGACACTATGAGAAATCCAGGATTTTATTACCATATTTCTATTTAAGTCTGATTTTGTTGCCCATGTTGTGTTATCTATTGCATATCATGTTGCTGTCATGTTATATACTATGCCTATCTTCTCCAGGATACTCTTGAAAAAAAGATATTTTTGTCTCACAGCACCACGGACAAACATGGCACAAGAAAAAATAATAATGTCTGGGAAGAAAAATGCAGACATTCATATTATATATGACCACTGGTGCAATGACATTTAAATATATTCAAGCTGCTAGAGACATTTTTCTCCTGCAAATCATGCATACTCATGCTTACTAGGAAACAACCAGTGCTGTCACATTTCCCTTTTACAACAGCGGCTCATCACAGCTGAACAGTGACTGTGTGGATCTCCACCAGGCCTGAATGACTCACTTAATATTAGAATATCAGCTGTGTTGTGAATTATATGTGCATGTCTTCACACCACTAGAGCCGGTGCTTTTTTTCTACCCAGTCCATTAAATCAGCCTCACATGTCGTCCATAGGAGTTCGCTTCTCTGTAATCGGCCTTATTAATGGAGACGTGGTGGTGTTATGAATCTGTACTTGATGAGGTTGGTCTGCAGGAAGAGTGCATCTCTTGTTTTAATTATTTTTCATTTGATCAGAGACTTTATTACAGTAAAACAGATTTAGGGTGTTGTCATGCAAAATAAAACTGATGATCCAATTGCACACACAAGCAATAGACAAAATGCTTAAAATATAAAGTTGTATCTATCTATCTATCTATCTATCTATCTATCTATGTATCCGTCTGGAACCTGCTGAAATGTAATGTACAATGGTTTTAGTTCATTCTCATAATACATCTTTCTTGTAATATTCAATTGTCAGACACCCATAATATATATATATATATATGTATACGTATATATATACACACGTGTATATATATATACACGTGTGTATATATATACGTATACATATATATATATATATATATATATATATATATATATACACACAAAACATAAAAACAGCATTCAGTATGCAGTCCCGACTCCGCCATCCGTGACTATCGGGGTACACCGCATGAAATAACAAATGCACCCTGAAGCAACCTGTGCCGGGTTATGTCATAAATATTTTCAGTTTTAGCATTTCCACTGATTCACCTTTGTATTAACAGTTACAAACGGATAAAATAGTGGTCGCCTTTCTTACTAGGTCAGTTTGCTTGGTCTTAATTTCTTTGTTGGTTAAAAAAATGTCTAAAACAGGCTAGCTATAGCCTTTAGCTAGCTGTAGCAGTTGGCCAGATGTAGCGCTTAGCTAACCCCAGGCGTTAGCTAGCTGTAGCGGTTAGCTAGCTATATAAAATATGTAGGAGAATGGCACGGTGGTGTCGTGGTTAGCACTGTTGATTCCCGGCTCGGGGCCTTTCTGTGTGGAGTTTGCATGTTCTCCCCGTGTCTGCGTGGGTTCTCTCTGGTACTCCGGCTTCCTCCCACTATCCAAAAACGTGCATGAGGATTAGGTGAATTGGTTAATTTGAATTGACCGTAGGTGTGAATGTGAGTGTGAGTGGTTGTCTGTCTCTATGTGTCCTGTGATGAACTGGAGACTTGTCCAGGGTGTACCCTGCCTTCCACCCTAAGACAGCTGGGATAGGCTCCAGCCCCCCCGCGGCCCTATGTGAGGATAAGCGGTAGAAAATGGATGAAACGTTACGACTTTTAAACCACTTCCGCCTTCCTCTCATCATCAGATCAGGACGCTGGCATGTAGCTTGGTAAAATGCATTGAGCAGCATGGTCACACAGCGGTGAGTACAGCTTTTGCTGAATTTACTGAATGATGGTGAAATATATGGTGAAAATAACACATAAAGCTTTGTTATCGACAGGTCTCTGCTGTCATTACATCCTCATGACGGTCTGAGCTCTCTGTTTCCTTCACCTGAGGAGTCACTGGCACCTGTAAGTGACATTCATAAGGTCATATTTCCTCCACCCGCAGAGACAGAGGGAAGAGGAGAAGTATTATAAGCTGCTTGGAGCTGCTCTTAGAGAGATCATCTGCTATATCACCGGTCTAAAGAATAGCAAAGCATATGTGCAGTTTTCTGTGTGACATTGTGCCTCTGACCCTTTACTCTAAGGATCATTTTTGTTACAGTATAATTTATTTTATTACGCTTGACTGTAAGAAGTGCTGCAGGAAACCTGGAAAAGTATTTTTTTTAAATAGATAAAAATACCCAGCAACCCTTGCTGTTGAAGTTTTTATTCTAAAAGAATCACATACAGTAGCTACATTTTTTTGTTAACCTCATGAGCCTCCGCAAGTCCCTGTTGTTTTTTTTTTTATTACTGAATTCTGCTCTGTTCAGGGACAAGGTCAATATGAAATAGCACAGGGTCACATTTTCAGTGTTTGGCTTTTAAAAGTCCCGAAGGACCAACTCCAGACTCACCCTGTTATTCAGTGGGTGAATTTAATTAACAAGCTCATCTCAAACTAAATTTGCCAATATTATAGCAATATTGTCTTATTTTGGTCTCATCAGTGACATACAGTAACTTTTTAAAATCAATCCCAGACATTAAAGTTTCACAAAAAACATGTACCTCGATATATCCTGGAAAATGATGTCTTTGAGTGACGGGGGACGCTGTGATAAAAATGTGACTATGGCCTCGCTCACAGCTTGCTCACACTGCTGCTGCATACTCTTTTCTCATCAGTTGGTCCATGTACAGGATGTAATGTCTCTGTTCTGTCTGAATGCTCGCCAGCACACTTGACCAAAGTACTTCTGACCTCATCAAAACCTCCTGCAGAGCCAGTTCACTTAAAACATCTTCAACCACCAGGTAGTGCTAGTTTAGGTAAGTGTTGTCTTGGAAATGAATACACATACAGAAATAAATATCCAACCTTGAATTGGTTATTTGTTCTTAATGTTTTGTTTTCCAAGCTATTTGGTTGTGTATATTAGCTGGCATTGTGCTTGTTTCTCTTAACCTTGAGCGAATGTTAGTGTACACCGAACGTTATTCAAATGTGCCACATGTTCATCATTTTCATTAGAAGTCAGCATACATGTTTTCACTGCTGCGTCAGGAGAGATCCCATTTTACCTTTATTCAGCTGCTACGTTTCAACAGCTGGTCACATAGAACCAGTCAAATTATATATATTATACCTGTGTGATATTTACTCCCATCATTAGTATGGGATTGTAACAACACATGCAGTGCAAGTCACGATGAAATGTTCTTTAAGAGTGTTTAGTATTGCGTCTGGATTTCCCTCTCATTATTTCCCTCTCATTTCTGACATATCGGATTTTGCCTCGCTCTCTCTCTCTCTCTCTCTCTCTCTCTCTCTCTCTCTGTCCTCTCTGTGAGCATCTTTGTCTCTTGAATTGATTCAATTTGTTGGTTGCAGTTTGAGTAATTGCTGTTTACTCATTTTTTTACTCCGGCTCTTTTTTAAGGTCATTCAAATTGTCCTAAAACAAATTTGTTTCAATTTCCTAAGTGGGTATTTCTAAAAGTATGTTAGTGTGTACACCGAAACTGAAATCTTTTGAAGAAGATGTTATTTCATTACAAAAATAACACCTAATGCATGAATAGAGGCAGTCGTATTAGTTAATTTATAGTTGAATGATTCTAGCACTTACAGAGCTGCTGTGTTGGACCCTGTTGTATTGTGTTTTCTGCTGATGTTCAGCAGGTAACTTAGTGGATGTATTTTCCTCTGATTTTAAACATTATTGGCCAGTTGGAGGTTTATTCTTGTTTTTTTTTGCCTTTTAATCCCTATTTGATTTGATGGACTAAATCTTCATGCATGTGTGCAAAAGAAACAGTGTGAGTGTGAGCCTAATTGGGTTAGGGGGTTAAAACTTTTTTTTTCATGATGAAATAGAGAGTCTCTTCTTTCATTTGAGCTACTCTGTGTTTTCAGAGACATAGTTAAAATATTCTGTGGGTCCAGAAATATGACTCAAAATGGGGAAAAAACTCAGGCACAAGGCACTTTCTGTTTTTTTTAAATGGCCTGGCACTCAAAGAGTTAATGTGGTGTAAAACAGCATACTGTAGAACTGCTGAGTGGCTCAAAAAACTTTACGTCTCTTCCAGGGTCATTGCTAATTAGCTTAAAACCAGTGCATTCAGAATACATATTAAGAGAGCAACTCATTCTTGTTGACAGTTTGCATTCAAAAGTTCTCAGCCAAAACCCACCTAATCAGACTGTTCTTGAGAATTTTACTTGAGGGCTAAAGGCACGAAAGAAAGAGCAAGCTGACAAATATGGAACAGAGAAGATTAATGGACCAAAAAAAAAAAAAACAGTCAGTGGTGGACAAATGCAAATACTACACCCAGTTTCACTGCAATTTTTTTTGTATGCTTTTCTCACTGAATCGTTGTCTCTGTACTTGGTTCTTGTGGATTGGATGTGTATTTAATCTTTATTACCTCATCTAATGCAGCGTGTCTCGTACCATGATGTGAAATGATGTCCCTTTTTCATGAATATATAGTTGCATTTGTTGTGGTGTCAGTTCTACATGAAAAGACAAAAAAAATATGATTGCTTTTCATATTTTAAAGACTGAGCGCTGTTCGTTTCCATTGTATCATGGGAAATTGCGGCACAACGCACTTTTCAAGAACTAGACAAAAAGTCACAGTCCGTGTGGAGTTCCTTTGAACGAGGCGACAATGTTCAACTTGACGGTGATGTTGAAGAAACACCAGACATGGGTCAAATACGTGTGGCTGATCTGTCTGATTCAATTCACTTAACAAGGTTGATTCAATATTGTCTTAATTAAGGCGGCCCTATTGAAACAACAGGACAAGATAGAGCTGTGAAAGTACACGTTTTTTTTTTGCGTTATTTAAATGTCACAGGTTTGTTGTGCTTAGGCCTGTCACAATAACAAATTTTGCTGGAGGATATATTTTCCAACAACTTATTGCCGATCGACGATATTATTGACAGTCGCTCATATTTTTGCTTATAACTTATATTTTCCTAAAATCCATTTCGAATGTATACAACAATACAGTCACCAGGAAATGGATAACGTCCACACAACAAACAGCGCTATCTGCGGTGCTGAAACAAGCTCCGGTATCAAAGCAAAATTAAAATGAATTCAAATCCTTTTCCCTCGTCTCCAAAATTACAACCGCTCTTTTGTGGGCCAGACTGTCTTTGTGTTTGTAAATTTTTTTCCGCAAGTTGTTCTGTGATTCGCTGCTGACATCTCCATTTATCCATTCCTCTGACAGATGTAGTCCAGTTGCCCTTTCAGCGAGCAGCAGAGTTTTTGCCTCCATGCAAACTGTACAACCAAGCTTTTTATTATTTGTGAAAAGCCACCTATTTCAGTCTTTCCACTCACTAAATTGCTTACTTGACCAATTTAAAGGTAATGCTGCACCGCCAGGTTCGGGGCCAGGTTCGTTGCTATAGGTGGTAGCTGGCCCCAAAGCACCCTCCTCTAGCACACTTTCTCTTTTGTCATTGATGGATGCTGCTCTCTTTGTTTGCTTCACAGAAACAAGACCAAACTGTCCGAGCCCCAGTTGTTTTCATTTCGACATCCCGATTTCGGATAATGTGCTCAGAAAAATAGATAGCATACTACCAAAAGAGTTATTCAAAACTGTCCCAGTTGCCGCTCACTAATGAGGAGTTCAAGTAGCTATGTAAATCTCGTGATACTAGTCCAGTGCATTTGTTTCAATTAATTGAGACAAATGTTAAGAAGAAATAACATTAATGAGAAAATAAACACACACAGCCATAACCTTTATTATTTCTCATTTCCAGTACCTCTCTGTGAGGAAGATGGAAAATCTCAGAGCAGCCTTTGGGAGAGCTTGAAGCTCCCCACTTAACCCCACTTAACTCACTCAACCCGGGCATTTGGGCAACTGTTAATGTCGGACCCTATTGTTTAACATTGTAATCATGGCTGAGGCATTCAGCTTTGATATCATCTCTTTCATTATACCTACTAGTTTCTCCTCATTACCTGTCTCTCTACTCCTCACCAGCTCACCTGCTACAGCTGCTCTCTGTGTGTCTGCTAGCGGCCCCTCTTCCTCACACTGACACAAAGAGATTTCATGACTGACAGGAGGTCTCACTCTGTTCATTCTCCTGTGGACCCACATGTTAAGAAAGATGCACAGAGCGAACCGTCTCCTCATCCAGACTCTTTGGTAGAGAGAGACGAGGAAAACAAGTGTGCATAAGCATGGCGATATAGAGAGGCCGGCAAAATGGGCGAGTTTGTTTATATTTATCGTGTGATTAATTCATTTATTAATTATCGTCACAGGCCTAGTTGTACTTGGACATCAGCCACCAATCATTATCGGCCGGTATACAGTGATGAACACATTTATTACAGTAGAGCACCTGCCCTGTTTGTCTCAAAGAGCCTCTGGAATCATGAAGACCTCACTGAGTTCACTACGCTTCACCATTTTGAACAGCAGTGAGGCATTTAAACTGAATTCACCTTTTTAGACCCAAATTTGAGCCAAAACACTGGAATTCTCTGAGAGGTCAGAAATTAATCAAGAATAATAAATAACCACTAAAATATGTTTTGTTTTTTTTTTCTGTTAAGGAACGAATGACAGTAAATAACTGGCATTGAGCATCTCAGTGGGTGGCACGGTGGTGTAGTGATTAGCACTGTCGCCTCACAGCAAGAAGGTACTGGGTTTGATTCCCGGCCCGGGGCCTTTTTGTGTGGAGTTTGCATGTTCTCCCCGTGTCTGCGTGGTTTCTCTCCGGGTACTCTGGCTTCCTCCCACCATCCAAAAACATGCATGGGGATTAGGTTAATTGGCTAATTTAAATTGACCGTAGGTGTGAATGTGAGTGTGAATGGTTGTCTGTCTCTATGTGTCCTGTGATGAACTGGAGACTTGTCCAGGGTGTACCCTGCCTTTCACCCTAAGACAGCTGGGATAGACTCCAGCCCCCCTGCGACCCTGTGAGGATAAGCGGTAGATAATGGATGGATTAGCATCTCAATCAAAAATAATAATAATGAACTTTGATATTTTTTGAATTTGAAAATTCATGGGTAACAACAATAATTATACTTTAGCATTAAAGATATAATTTTGATTAAAGAGCTTGCACATACTGGTGGATTTACCATCACAAAAACAAAAACAAAAAATCATTGATCAGCAATACTGTTAATTTAGGGCAGTGGTGCCAACACCTTATACTAGATAGAGGTCTAATAAATTTACTGTAGTTCTAAATAGTTTGAGCTAAGCAGATGATTCATCAGTTCTGTATTGAAATTTCTTTAAATGCACATCGCCTGCTTTCTGGCCTGCTCTTTAATTGGCTTTGAGAGCGACACAGCTGAACACAGGCAGTCACACAACAACTCACCATCTGCAGTGGTCGTTTCCCATCTGTTTGACAAGAATCTGGCTAGAAAACATACTGATACTATGTGAAACACAAATTGTCCAATAGAATATATATATTATAATTATATTATGATATAAATATGCCTGATGAATGATGCAATATGCATCCTGTCCTTGTCAACCCTTTTTATTTTCCTTCCCTGAGGAAAGAAAGAGACGACCAGGCACACACATAATGACAGGTGAAAATAATTCCCTCTAAGCACAATTTAGTGTATTAATTATATTAAATTAGACAAAAAAACAAAAATTAGACAAAAATATTTCACATTTTTTTTATGAACCCTCAAAGATATTTTTAACCTACCAGACTGGTCATAACAGGTCAAGGTTGCCTGTTCTTGACAAGAACAATTGATCATAATGTAGGTCCTTCACAAGTCAGAGGGAAGAAAGTCTCATAGTGGTAAGTGGCACAAATTGCAAAAGGACATTTGTGTGTTCCAGCAAAGTGAATTTCATGCATTTGAGGAGCACAGCAGGTTACGTGATGGACAGCGATTAGGGCTTTCCGTGCTCTTTCTCTGGTCATGAAATTTTGTGCTTTCTTACGTGGTGCTGGCCTGGCACCTTCATTTTGAGAAGAACACTATCAATTATCAAATTAAACCAATTTTGGAAACACACTTTCTGTGATTTTTATGTGTCCAGCCTCACAAACAGACCAGAAACTGACAACTAGCGCATCTATTATCTGTGTATACTAAAAGCACATTTCCTTCATATCTGATCTGAGAAGGCACACTGGGGGGGTCTGGAAGTGAGGGCAACTGTAAATTAATGTACTCTATACTGTAAGTTAGTTACTTTATGTCTAACTCCACAGCCAAGTCATTTGCGTCATCCTCAGTGACTGAAAGGAAGATGCTAATCTTAGCCTCAAGAAAATATACTCATTGTTAATTGTTGAGGTACATTTTGGAAGAGATAATTACACAGCAACTGAAGCTTAATGTGTCGCTCAATTTAACGCCTTACAGACTCAAAGGCACACAGTAGCTTACAGGATGTACTGTACATGCTAACTCCGTATGACTGGCTCTTATCCACTGATTATTTATGTCATGTAAACACAAATAATCTTGGGCTCATATTGTTTTGTCCAGTCTTATATTTGTTGCAGAGGCTTTGCTTTATTCAGCCACACAGATGTTTAGGGCACACAGGTCGGATCATTTCTCACAGGCAGTTGTTAAGAAGAAGTTGTGTGGGACACCTTTCAACAGTATTTGCCTTATAGTTTTCAGTCATTTTCCCTCTCATCCCAGCTCAGGGCTTCTCTTTGGCTATTTCCTACGACTAGCTCTGCTGAAAAGTGTCCTGTTTGTTGTGTTGTCTCTGTGCAGTATCTTCAGGCATGGCTGGGTATATCTCTACATCTAGCATGGTTAGCTGCTGTCTCTGCAGCTCCTCCATCTGCCCTGACACTCTTTCTCCAGGGGAGGCTGGCTGACTTGTGGCAGCAGCTCACTCTGCGCCACCACTGTGGTTTAGTTTATGTAACACTGAGGAGTGGCTGTCTCTAATGACATGTGCTTTTATTTTTTTATTTAACCTTTATTTAAATGGACGAATCCCTTGAGATTGCAAGCTCTCTGGCCAGCATGGCAGCAGCACCAAGTTGCAGTTACATACAGCAAACATTAAAAGACCTACTGTACATTATAATTATAAAACAAACTTTAAGCTTGCAAAGAAGGCCTAAACAGGAGGATAGATGTAACACAATCCAATGGAATCTGTCTCCATAACCTTCACCACATTTTTAAAATGCAAATGATTCCAGGTGGTAGCAGCGGAGAACATAAAAGCCTGTTTGCCAAGCTCAGTACAAACCTTATAAAAGCATGTCATTCGATGGCAGACAGTAATTACTGGTTTTAAAAGAAATATACCCAAAAAGGTAAGAGGGGAGTAGCTTGTGTGTGAGTCTGTGCATGGTCAGAGAGGGCCACTGAACTCTGGCACATAGGCTGCTTTGTGAGAGCGAGGTTAGAAATGACAGTTGTGATTTAATATAGAGGCCTCATGCAGATGTAGATGCTTGCAAACCCGTTAAATAATTGGCTGTGGTCGCATTTTACTCGGACAAAGAAGGATGTGTTGATGAAGAGCCAATAAAGAAATCCTCCTCCATGGTCTTTTTTTTGATTGCCCAGCTACCTCAAGGCCACCCTTAGGAATTGGCAATTAGATGTATCTTGTTTTGGTGTGTTGCTTTTGTTAAATCCAACTTAACTACCTTACAAAATGGGTTAAATGTGGAGGTCATGTTTTTGTGTATGTATATGACCAATAATACTAATACTAATACTAATACAACTGGCAGTGCTCATTTGAGCAATATTTTCCTTGGAGCATCGGGGATGCATCGATTCAGTAAAAATATGGTCATAGCTCATCATGTGTCTCACCAACACTGCAGAAATGCACCGTTTACATCTTTAGATCATACTATATTTGACTTATTGATCCAGGAAGTTCAAATCTGTCACTATCTTTCTAAAGCTGGTTTCACACCGAATGCAGAATGTGTGGCGTGCTGCATGGGGAAGGGCACACCGCGACCAAGTTGCTAGGCTACGGATCGAGCAGCAAGCCCTGGCTTTATTTATGATGATGATGATGATGATGATGATGATGATGAGGAGGAGGAGGAGATCAGCATGAAGAAGAGCATGGGAACAAGCCACTTTGAGGGGAGGCAGGATGGGGGTGAGTTTCGGCTCATCCAGGAGCTACAGTTTCGTGTCCCACAGCTCGCCAAATTGTTATACAGCAAGAATCAGCCTTTCCTCCATCCTTTACACGCATATGCTTTTAGCCCCCTTTCTGTGCAGCTCCTGGCATCTCTCCTGCAGCGCGCAAGAGCCACCCCTACACTGCGCAGTATTATTAACTGGAATGCTAATTGTGGCCCAGGATAACTTTACTTACCTGTAAATGGTGCCAGGAATGGTGAGAGGAAAACATGAGCTGAGAGCTCAGACCGTCAGTGCTGCTCCTCTTCAGGATATAGTGACAGCAGAGACCTGTCAATCACACAGTAGCCACGCCCCAAACCAAAATTTTATGTGTTATTTTCACCATATATGTGACCATAATTCAGTAAATGAACACCTGATGTATTAAAACATTATTTAAACTAACCATTGAGACCAAAAACTCATATTTACGCTGTTTAGGTAACACAGCAGGAGAGAAAATGGTCATTTTCCCATACAAATAAATGGAAACAGACTTCTCTTTGAAACCACTGGTATCGCCCCCTGCTTGCTGATGGAGAGAATGTAAGCTTAGTTATTTCCGTATGAGCTTCGCTGCCATTGTTCACAAACCAGCGGGTGACGTCATGATAACTCCGTCCACTCTTTATGTACAGTCTATGACATGGCGCAGCCACATACACGATGAATGGATTTCTCTCGGCACACATGCGTCTTCTGTTCGGTTTGAAACCAGCTTAACTTTACTGTGCTGTAGTTGCTGCTTTTCTTTGCCTCCTTCTTGTCAGTTTTTTTAACTGTTACCCACAGGTCACTAATAGAAGCTTGGATAGCTCTGATAGGTTTCTTTCTGCCCTGTGCTTGCCAGACATCTTTTCACTAAACGAGAAATATCGTCACGATTCAATTTTGTGAGCTCTCATGACACAAGCTCTTGTCACACCCCTAATGATTATGCTTTTCAAGTCTAAAATTTAGCAAGTGGTGACTATAAAAACGTCTTTTATACAGCAGAAAAGTGATAGCCCAGTAAATGCCTTGAGGGCTGTGCTTACTCTACTTTGGATGTTATTTGGAATTATGGAAAAGAAAATGAGCAAACCTCATCTTTTTATGGGACTGTTTAACCTGGCATTATATTAATGTTTCCATTTTTTGAGGTGCCCGGCAGATATGAATTGGGAATGTAATATTCAAATGAATTACCCAAAAAGTGCATTTTAATAAGAAAATGAATAAGATCATGACTCACAAGATCATTCAGTTCAGATGGGATCTTTACACTCCAATTTGCAAGTGTGCACTGGGCGTATGTTGCATCAGCTGACCTCCATGCAGCAGTGACATGAATCCTTTATTCAGTGAAGCCTCTTTTCTCAAGTGTTACCAACCACCACTTCCTCTTCTCCTCCTTTATATGAACCATCTGTACTGAATCCTCACACTCTCAACGTCCATCCATCCATTTTCTACCGCTTATCCTCACATAGGATAGTGGGGGGACTGGAGTCTATCCCAGCTGTCTTAGTGTGAAAGGCAGGGTACACCCTGGACAAGTTTCCAGTTCATCACAGGACACATAGAGACAGACAACCACTCACACTCACATTCACACCTACGGACAATTTAAATTAACCAGTTAACCTAATCCCCATACATGTTTTTGGATGGTGGGAGGAAGCCGGAGTACCCGGAGAGAACCCACGCAGACACGGGGAGAACATGCAAACTCCACACAGAAAGGCCCCGGGCCGGGAATCAAACCCGGTACCTTCTTGCTGTGAGGCGACAGTGCTAACCACTACACCACCATGCCCCCCACTTAAAAACTTTTCCTGTCTTTAGTGTCTTAAGCCCTTTTCTCACTTTCACGTGTCAACGCAGCATTTTCGTGCAAGGGTTGTTGCAGCCTTTTGACCCGCGATAAATGACCCTCTAATTGACCCGGGAATTTATCGGCTCGGCTCACTTGCAGTGTGAAAGGCACCACTCATCGACCTGCTAATTTACTCCTTGATGCCTGTTTCCTTCTCTGTCCTATACCTCCCATACACTAGAGGACTTTGTTAAAACTTTGACACAACTTTTAAGACTGTCATCTGACACCGCGTCTTAAGACTTTGAGAAGAGTTTTTAGTCACAGACAAAACTCGCTTACAGGGTCACCATTTACAACTAGATTCTCTTGAGATTGTTTCCCATCATGCACCTCTTGGAAATTTCCAACAACCTTTGAGCAGAGAAAAAAGGAGCAAGTGTGGTGCCCTGTGTGCTTTTATTGTGAAGGCTTACTTGGGAAGTGACCAGAAGTCCTGTTGGGTTTGCGTTGTACTTTTGCTATGCAGTTTAGCTGGTAATAAAGATGTGATTTGAGTGCTAATAACTTGCCACAGGAATCATTCACATGCAACACGATGCATGAAGAGAAGAGCTTTTGGCAGTAGTCACCATTGTTTTTCCTCTTTTTGTGCAGTCCACACTAACCCCCCGACTTTGACATCTTCGCCATGTTTGCTACTTCCTGTTTGGTGCTGTGAGAGTGCATCCATTGGTTGTCTGTTATGGTGACGTCACATTTCTGATACGACAAGCCTTAAGACTTACGAGAATATCAAACATGATTAATATTGTCGTAACGCCAAGATGCGGAAAATACGGGCTCAAATCGGGTCATACGCCCACGACAGGGATCACGGGAGCGTGCATCAATTTCAGTGTGACGGTAAAGATTTTATTCCGACTTTGGAATTTTATCTGTGACTTTGAAATCACGTAGAAATTCGGTAGGTTTAAGGCAGGCATTAGTCACTGGGCAGCCTGTCAGGCTGTCACTGTGAAGCTCCAGAGCTGCAGAGCTGCTCACTCATACGATCAGTCTTTATTCAATCAAAATCAAAATCAGATGTGTAGCGACATTAATCTTTAATGGAAGCGCATATGTGATTTAGTTTTACGTCATTCTCCGGAAATCCCACCGATCTGGGAATCCTGACGTGAAGTGCACGGCCGTGTTTATACACAGCTTGTTTAGTGATCTGACAGACCTTTTTTATTGATCATGGCAGCATGCATTAGTACGCTGACATTTTCCATCATCTGTTTGTACACTTTGCGAGAAAAAAAAAATTGCAACACACGAAACAACAATGCCAACATGTAACCCACTGACATCCATGCTGTCCACAGTGTTCCCGCTCACTTAAATCTGTAATAATGACGTTGTCAATGCGATGACATATGGGAGGGAGGAAAAACAGGCAGCAGCTCTCACTGTGGGAGGTCAGACCCACGGCAGCCAGCAGTGGGAAAGCGTTCTAATGCTGAGCTGAGGCGGGACGATCCAAGTTAGGAAATCCTGTCTCAACCCGCTAATTTCATTGTGAAAGAGGTATTAGTGATCAGCTGTAACCTGTCCTCATTTCACATGTCCCCTTAACAAACTGCAATGTAGCATGTCAGCGGCTATATACAGTATGCTGCATCATAACAATGTCTTATGAGACCTGAAGAAAGAGTAATACTAACAGTAAACATCCACAATTATTGACTAAACAATTATTCAGTTTAAGTTTATTAGATTTAAACTTGTGGCACGGTGGTGTAGTGGTTAGCACTGTCGCCTCACAGCAAGAAGGTATTGGGTTCGATTCCTGGCCCGGGGCCTTTCTGTGTGGAGTTTGCATGTTCTCCCTGTGTCTGCGTGGGTTCTCTCCAGGTACTCTGGCTTCCTCCCACCATCCAAAAACATGCATGGGGATTAGGTTAATTGGTTAATTTAAATTGTCCGTAGGTGTGAATGTGAGTGTGAGTGGTTGTCTGTCTCTATGTGTCCTGTGATGAACTGGAGACTTGTCCAGGGTGTACCCTGCCTTCCACCCTAAGACAGCTGGGATAGGCTCCAGCCCCCCTACAACCCTATGAGGATAAGCGGTAGAAAATGGATGGATGGTTAGATTTAAGCTTAGCTAACTTTTAAAATGTAAATGCTTTTGAATGAGCAGAGGGAGAACAACTTCATTCTTTACTCAGATAAATATAAGCCTCTCTATCTTTTACATGGTAAATAGTTGTTGCTAGTGTGGCTTAAAGAGAGAATCTTTATGTGTTAATTGGAAGTAAAGAAATGTGTTATTCATCAATTAATTAAAATACCAATTTTTTTTTTTCTGTAAAAACATAGTTATTTCATTAATTACTTTGCTATTTAATATTTTTTATAATTTCATGGTCCTGTGTTGTAGTGCATCATGATTTAACTTTCTGTCAAACTTGCCCATCAAAATCAGTAGTCAAACTCCTGATTGCTTACGCTGCACATCATGTCAAGGCAAATTGATTCCAGATGATGGATTTATGCCACTAAAAATGCAGGTCTTACTAGCAACACTGGGAGTGAAGCCCATACGGCAATGACTCATATTTCCTTCATCTGAGGAGTCACTGGCACTGTTTACTGGTGCAGTAACATTGTATTGTGAGCCACAATTAACATTCCAGTTAATATCACAGTGAATTAAGAAATGTATCGATTTATTTAATTTTGGCACTTCTACACTTATTTCTGCAGTGTGCATCTAAATCAAAGCACTGTGAACAGCAAGGATCGATGACCACTGAAGCTCTGTGCTCTGGTCAGGCTCCAGGACTTAAAGAAGCTGGTTCATCTGGAGATTGCAGCACTCTCTGAGGGCTTGTTGCAAATTGAATCAGACTAATTCTGCTAAACTGCATAATGCAGTGTTGCATAAATTGTTTGGATTGTTCTTCATTGTTTACACTGAATCAATTTTAGGACTCTGTTGTTGATGACTTAAGACCAGTATCTTTATTAATGACCATTTGGACATTTTGCTGTTAACAAGAACACAGATGCACCCTCTCACATATAAGCTCACTGAAATGTCTCTTGATACAAAGGCAACACAGAAATGAGAAGCTGACATTTTCAAAAGCATAAACATATTCACACCATTTTTCTCCACTGATTCAATGCACATTAACAAAACAACAAGAAGTAAATATTTACTCAGTGACCAAACTGAACCTCTGTCCTTGTAGAAGGCCATTCATTCACTTTCTGTGAACAGAAGTCAACAAGAGTTCAAGTTCATCCACTCAAATACTTTGTATATCCCCAAAGGAATGGCTAAAACCTTTATTGCCTCTCTGGGGACGTTGCATGATTGGCCTTCAGAACATTAAAAAAAATTAAAATAAAAAATAAATAT
Organism: Synanceia verrucosa; assembly: GCA_029721515.1. Classification (NCBI taxonomy): domain Eukaryota; kingdom Metazoa; phylum Chordata; class Actinopteri; order Perciformes; family Synanceiidae; genus Synanceia; species Synanceia verrucosa. The sequence continues at coordinate 10,623,897 of CM056551.1, read as the reverse complement.
ATAGTAGACAAGATGTGACTGAAAATGGCACTGGTGGAACCAACACTGAGCATGTTCACAAAGCGTGTTTGACAACCAGGCATGGTTTCAAATTGTTAAGTAGCAGAACACTGTTTGTGATAAAAGAGATGATTCCTCTTTGATTCACATCACCACAGGAGTGGTTCAAGGAACACTGAAATAGTTTGTTTCTTGACATTGAGTGCGTGTAAAACACAGAAAGACACAAAATTTCACTAACAGTACAGGCTTGGTTGGTAACTTAAAATGAGACAGTATTGGACATGATTCTGGACATGGCTCTGTGTCGAAAGTCATCCCTTGCTTTCATATTTCCATGTTATACTGTAATATAATTTGAGTACACTTATCAAACTCTCACTGCATACCTTGACACCACTACAGTATAAAACAATTTCAGACGCAGCTTTATTGTTACCCTTGTTCAACTGTAGATAAATGACACATTTTTTCTCAAAGGGAAAATACTCTTGAAAAATATGAACAATTACCCTGCATTTGTTGGAATTTATAAATACAACAACAGTATGAATTATATGATGAAACAGCGCACATACATTGATGTAGTAAATGCTCACCAACCTAATCATCAGAGCAAAAGAACAAAAATGTTCATCCCATCCACCTTTCTTTGCATCATTTTTACTTTGCTTTTGGGAAGATTTGAAATTATTTGAGAGGACAATGACACAACCACATAACATACTGTTATATATAAGAATACGGTTGCTACATAGTCAAAAGAATTGTTTTTATAGACATCCTCAGAAAAGCCTCAAGCTGTTTAAAAATGCTTCATTAATGAATAACTTTCCTGCTCCTGTGTCAAAGGGAGTTGTCTGGAATTATCAGATTATTGACCTTATTCATTTACTGACATGCTAACCAAACCAACTATGAACACATTTTCAGGTCACGGATAACAAATTGAAAACAGACTACCTTTTTCTTTGGTCACTGGCCCACCATAAAAGCAAAAATACACGCAAAAATAGCTGCTCTGATATATGAAAGCAACAAACCCATGGGGAGGAATTGCTTCTGCTTTGCATCACGGTGTTCTTCATCTCTGCGTTGTTTGTTGTATTCATATGAATCAGAACATCTCATCGTGCATCACACGCATAATGGCCACTCTGCAATTCATTGCAAAGTCTTTCTTTCATGCTGCATTTAGTTTTCATGAGGTATGAGTTTGAAGTTTGGACCCACAGTAAGGCCTCGTCCAAACAGATCTGAGACCTGCATGTCAAAAGGCAGCCTTCTCATTCAAGTCCAAACACTGTTTCTGCTGTTTACCCCATGATTGTCACAACAGGATAACACACAGGATAAAACAGGATAAATTGCTGTCTGTGGGTATAAGCAAACCAGTGTACAATGTTTGGGTGCATTCAAGCCTTTAAATCCATTAATCTGTCACCCAAACTGGACTTCCTCGATAATATTTCATTGTCAGATATCTAAACAACACTAAGGAGGAACTTATGTTGTCAAGCAGTTAGGTTGCCATGTGTAGAAAAATAAACCTAATTAAAACATTTGTATATCACCGTGTGGGGATTCGGGACAAAATGTGAAATTTGATTTCATTATGGGAATTTGCTTTTTACCAGAGGCACATAAGTTAAATCTTGAGTAATTAAATTCTCAATCCTCTTGATGTATAGCAAAGCATAACAGATGCATGCAAATAAAATAGTAATTATCCCACTGACACTGTATAGCACTGGCATTCACAAGCCTTTTTTGGTGCTCAGAACTGTGACTTTATTTATATTATTATTATTGTTATTATTATTATTATTATTATTATTATATTTATTTTTTCAGACATTCACAGATATGATGCGATGAATAGCCCTTCACAATTAAATAGGACAAATTTACTGACTCACTTTCTATAAAAACACTATCTTACTTCCTGTAAAAACAACCAGGAACATTTGTGTCTCAACAAATAAATCTTTAAAATTGTTATTTTACATTATTTAAGAACAATTAGGTGTTGACACAAAATCACTCGTGCTAGTACAGTAGTCACATGCAGACTATACAAAGGTACCAATAGTCTCTACATAACCAAAAAGAAGTTCACAATAATGAGTCCCTACTTTAAAAAAAAATAAGCAGAATGAACTTGTTTCTTTTTCTTTTTTTTTTAACCACAGGCACTAAATAGTACAAATTCATTACATTCAATAATACTGGAGTTTGACACTTAACATCTTCTTTATACTGAATGTCTTACAAGCAGTCTTTTGAATGCCATTGAAAGGTGTTTTAAGTTATGTTTGATGTCTTTGGCAGGAATGAATTAATGTAAATTACTGCTTAAAATAGCTGATAATAATAATATCATATAATAATATAAATGCTGGATTAGAAGCTGGACTTTTCAGTAAAACTGGGTATTGAACCTCAAAACTATATGAATACAATCTGTCTGACTGTCCTTAATATTTAAAAGTGTTGGTACTGAAAGTTTCTGAAAGAAATATTTATATGTTAGCTAAGTTCATTATGTTAAGCAGTTTGGGCGTATGATTTTAAAAGAGGAAAAAAATATTTCATCTTCCATTTACAAAATATTGTATAAAAAAAAAACAAAGCATTATTTTGGTATCCTGAGGCCTGATGTATCAAAGTAGCATACGCCAGGAAACGTGGCGTACACCAGGATCCACGGTCACATTCTGATGTGTCATTAGTGATGAGCGTGGAAACTGGTGCTGCTCCATGCCAACTTCATAGCTGCTGTACGTCAGGTTCTAATGCTTTTGGTCCGTTGTTGACACTTATAGGGGATGCTGGGAAACTTGGAGCACCACAGGAGGAGCTGAGCGCTGCCAGAGCCACACAGGTGTTGACCACACTGGGCTTCTTGACCACGGGAGCTGGCCGACCGATCAGGAGTGAGCCAGTCGACCCTGAGCCGGACCATGCCACCTGTGTTGGACTGGATCATCCACATGTCAGCTAGGCATATAGAATTTACATACAATGCAGTTGAACAGGCTAACATTAAAGCACAATTTGCAGCGATAGCCAGATTCCCTCATTCCACGATCACCTGAGTTAAAAACACAGGATTAGACGCCACATGTGCTGCACTTGATAGATCATACTGATGTGAAATATAAGTGCAATTCATGAGAAATACTGATGAAGCAGTGTGATTTTACGCAGTGTGTCGATGATAATCAGGGATGCACACATGCAAACCATGAGTCAGGGAGAAGACTGATGACCAGTCAATATTTGCTCCAGTCAACCCATACCATGCCCACCTGCAGCCTGTTCCCAGGATGCTTTTATTTAGGATAAATCACGCATTGAGCCAGACCAACGATGTTGGTCAGATGCATTTACGCATCCTAAATAATTTGTACAATGAGATGGTGCTTTTATTGCAACATGAATGCAGTCGATCGCTGCGATTACATTAGAGGATCTGGCTCTCGCTGGAAATTGCGCTTTAATGTTAGTCTGTTCAGCTGCATTGTATGCAAATTCTATACGCTTGGCTAAGGTGAATGATCCAGTCCAACACAGGTGGCATGGCCCGGCTCAGGGTCGACTCTGGCTCTGGCAGTGCTCAGCTCCTCCTGTAGTGCTCCAAGACCAGTTTACCAACTAGTTTCCCAGCATCCCCTCTAAGTGTCAACAAAGGACCAAAAGCATCAGAACCTCCGTACGACAGCTATGAAGTTGGCATGGAGCAGTGCAGTTTCCACGCTCAGTTCACTATTGATACATCTGAACGTGAGTGTGGATCCTGGCGTACACCACATGTCCTGGCGTATGCTACTTTGATACATGAACTTTAAAAAAAACTTTTTCAATGCTTGTGTTCATACATTTAGGTATCTGGAGTTTCCACCAACCCACAAACTCTAGATCAGAAAACCTAAGCCATTCAGACATACAGTACCTTCCCTTCCTACAGTATGTCACATGCAGACTCATTACAATATATCAGTCGTAGTCTGAGAACTACCTTTTCAAAGGTGCACCATCTTTTTATTTTTTACCATATTTTTCCTGCGAGGCCATCAGAGCAGACTGGGCTTTTCTGTCGGGGGTCTTAAAGAGACAGGTGCTGAAACAGAGCCTTTCAGACAGGTCTATTCAGATCTATTCTGAATACAGGTCTATTCAGACACACAGTATGAGAAAAACATTTTTTTTGAACATTAAAGCATGTAAACATGTTTTTGTAGGATCCCAAAATACGAGGTTTAAACCTGAAAATGAGCATGGTATGTCGCCTTCAAGATTTCATGAATAAGTGCTATCACATCAACCATGACCAGTGGCCCACAGCACACTGACACTGACAGTTGCACTCAGCATGTTCAGTAGCTTATAGGAAATGCATCTAAGTATATACCAGCAATATTAACAAGGTTTGGTCAGTCTGGCAGAAAACCTAAGGAAGATACATCCTGTTAGAATGTATAATAGATAATAGCACATTCAGCCCCAAGTGAGCAGCAGTACTCAGTGAGCAGATGTGTACAGGCTCTTCACAAAACTGATCAAGTCAGGGTCAGTCATGGTGTTAACACATCACAAAGCCATACCACAATGTGGGACATGATGCATTTTTCCTGGAGAGGTCAAGGTCTCATGGCTGGCTACAGTAACAAACCACCACAGGATGGAAGAGTTATGACCAGCACAGTTATCAAGAGTGTGACAACAATATGGAGACTAAAGAGTGTTAGAAAACTCTTAGCAGACATGTCTAGTGCCATCTTGAAAGTCCCATGTACAAATATCTTGTTTCATGATCCCCTGTGGTGGAGTCTCACATGACGGTATTTGATCATGGCTTGTCTCATGTGACACTTTGGTGTTTGTCACATGAGACATGTTTAAATGTCTGGACCCTACAGCTATTTGGTAGCAAAAACAACATCCGTTAGTGCTGGCTGAGCCATTTTTTCCCTTACAGTGGCAACAGTGGCAGTGATCTCAGTGAGCGTTAGTGCTCTCAGCGACTCAAGCTACTAAAATCTGCTGTGAAAGCTTTACTCTTGACCTTTCACGTCTCACACAAGCAGGCTAATGTGCTCACATCCTTTTGCATCATGCTGAGGCTCTGTCACAGCATGAATTTCACTTGTGAATGGAAAGAGAGCATTTACTGGTAATGGACCGGAAATTAATTACTAATGGTAGCTTTCATTTTTTTTCTGACTTTGTCTTCACACATTCACAATACAATTATTTTTGTTTGCATTTGTATTTAGAGCACCAGATGGAGAAATGTGAGGACAGGAGATGACCCAAACCTCTGTGAATGACAAAAGCTACAGGCTATTGTTTAGCTGCAGAGATGATGGTAAATGTGGCCACACACTTGGTGGTAGCATTGCCTCTCCATTAACTCTTTGAGTGTCACTTACGTATATCGACAATATTTAAAATTCAATGCTTGAGTGCCATTGATGTATTTTGACCCCGCTACCCTCTGCGTTTGCCCCCGCCGATCACTCCTTGGCATAAAATGTGCCCAAACTGTTGACACAGCGTTTGGCTCTGTAACAAAATTTACGGCTATTGTTGAATAAATTCAAGTCAACAGAGCAGCGTAAACAACTATGGACAGTACTCTATAAGAGGGGTGTGTCTGCTATAAGCACTTACTATTGAAACTGAACTCTGACTGTTAATGCAATGAATTCTTTTATGCCTCAGTATTATGTGTGTATATATTCAATTTAATCATGAGAAATACTGAAACCTCAAAATAATTAATAATAATAAGAAAACAAACCAACCCCCCTCCCACAGCCCATATTTTTTTGTTAAAAGACTAATACATGTGACTAAAACTAATAAGCATTTTCATCAAAAAGACTAAGGGCCAATTCCATTTCTAATTTATACCCCTATCTCTTGCTCCTTGCCCCTTGAAACTGAGCAACAAGGGTTAGGGGTTGAAATTCAACCCTACGAATTGGGACACCCCTTCAACAATCACATAGGTCATCAGTAGTCTCCGCTGGCTTTTACACAAGCAGACGCGACGAGCTTTTGCCATAAATTCAACATTCCATCTATAGCTTTGGTGGTCCCAACCGACCACTCAAGTCACAAATGTTACACTACTCAACATAGTACTAGCAATTTTTTCGTGGGCATTTTATGAAGAAAATGACCATTACATGTATGCATTGGAGCAACGTTTAAATTTTAAAAGGTAAATAATGGAGAAAATGCTTAGGTCTACATTTGTGAACTTCTTTGGTCTCTGTGGTTGCGGTAGCAGGCATCTTGCCGGTGATTCACAAGGCATTCTGAGAAATAGCTCATATTCCTCCGTTTGGAGTGTGCCTCTGAAAAATCTTTGTTTGGAGGGGTATATACTGTAGCCCTACCACTTTCCCCTACCCCTCTGCCCTAACAGGAATTGGCACACCCCTACCCCTACACGCGAACGTGCAAAAGGAAGGGGAAGGGGAAAGGGGTAGGGCCAAGGGGTGCAATGGGATTCACCCTAAGGCTCAATCTCAATTCTACCCCTTAACCCTTGCCCTTAGTTTTGCACGTTCATGTGAGTTGTGTCCCAATTCTCTTTTAGATGGAGGGGTAGGGCTGAGGGGAACGACCAACCTGCCGCTGAGCAGACTAGAAACCAAGGGGTACAGGGAAATATTGCAGCATGCAGTGCGAACATGGCCAAACAAGCGGGGCACAAATGAGAGTATTTTTATCATTTATTGCCTCACAAAGGCTAGCGACATCATTTGATGATGTAGCGGTAGTGAAGCAGTATCCCATTTCTTAGGGGAATATTTTCACGCCTTCCTCTTGCCCCTAAACATGGAGGGGCAAGGGGAAGGTGTGAGAAAAGCGGTAAAAAGAGACTTGGGATTCAGTCTAAGATTAAAGCTAAATAAAATGACTGCCTAAAAGAACACTGTTCGCAACAACTACAGCAACAGCAAGCTTGATATATATTTTTCCCCAGAGAAAAGATGTCTCAGAACTTGGCTGAACTGATCTGTTATGACCAAGATCACTGGTACACCACCATTGAGTGAAGGCCCTCCAATATGGTCGCCAATGTGTACCATGTCACTTGTAACTTAACGTTCAGTCTTCATCATTATTTTATGCTTTTGTGTTATTATTTTTTGTCTTTTGCAATTTTTACATTTTTGCTATACAGATTTGTGGCGCCTCTTTAAAAATTAAACAGACAGTTTAAAATACGTAAAACACATTTGAACCTAAACTTCAGTACCCTGTAAGAATGTCCCTAATATTCAGGTCACACAGACAGACTGACTGTATCACTCCTGTATCACAATCTAAGCTTTAGACTCCGTAACATACACTTACAGCAGATAATACATGTTTTGGGGCCGCTGCAGGCCCTCTTTTTTCCTATTGACTGTACAAGAGTGCTCATTGAGAGATAAAAATACAATAACAGCAAAACACTTCTCAGATTTACATAGAACATTCATTACAGGCTCATGAGATATTCATGAATAAATACTAGATTCAAAATTGTTATACCTTTATGTACATGTTTACAGAGAGATTTCAAAATAAGGTTTGTCAACAAAAAACAAAAAATCTGTCAAAAAATCATTTAAATGGCTACAGTGAAATTTGAACTGACTGAGACAGCATACAGTATCTATTAAAGGTGCTACCATTTTAATTCCCACAAATTTTCAGATGTTTTGAGAAATCATATCTGCTGAAGCCTGGTTCCAAACCATATGGAAATAGGTCTGTTGTTGTACTAATTCATAGCTTTTTTTTCATGGCTGGTCAAACAATATATACACATATTACAAGCACGTTGTCAAAACCTCATGTGCTAACGACCAATCTTTGTGAGAATGGCACACATTTAGTTGCCAGATGCCATGTTATCCCCCCAAACAGAGAAGGAACTGCAGGGATGCATTAGAGAAAGATTGAAAAGATAAAACACATAACATCACTTTTTCCTCACAACAACCTTAGTTTATAAAGAATGGATAACATGGTGATTTTGCAAGTATCAGACCACAAAAGATGGATTACATTGCTTGAGGTTTCATTCTGCTTATAAAGTTAAATTGTCTGGACACAGTTCAGAGGTAGGTGGGTTCAGTGTAGACAGACTTGTGACTGTTGATCAAAGGTAAAAGGCTTGGTTGGCTGCTTAAGGTCAGCATCCCTCTGGAGTTATCTTCTCTGAAATGTAATACAGTGTAAAACGCCATTGTGCTGTTTGACCATGGTCACAATTACCAGAAATATTGTTCCTTAAATGTCTGCTGCTGTGTTGACCCCTTTTACTTTGAGGCCTTGTTTAAAAGCTTGTAGCAGTTTCACAGGCCTATTCAAGTACTTTTTTTAGTACTTCTCGTTCTCAGTACAAGTGGGTAATACACAAATGAAATAGTTATCAACTTTGCAAATCTACAAGGACCTTTAATAACTATGTGGGTTTTATGTATGTACCTTTTGAGATCTTTGCGGACATCATAGTACACACACAGGATGCATCTTCATACATTATACATACACAGAATATCATGGAGCCGGACAGTTGCCTGTTATCAGTGCAGTATCAACTGATCCTGATTGATACAAGATTGTTCCCCCTTTGTGCAACATACATTGTGTGGCTTAAAGGTGAACAAACAAATTGTGAATTATCTTTCAAAATTGGGAATTTTTAATGTCTGTTTTAGACATGTATTTATTTCAGGAGCAAACACTGAGGTAGCTTACTGCAGGGCAATCAAAAGAATAAATGACTGCTTTCCATGCCATCTAATCCAGATTTGTTTTTTGTTTTTTTTTTGACTATTAAAATTGCCTTGGATTCAAATTAAATGCCAGCTTCAGAAAGTCACTCAGGCGTGACTTGCTGCAGTTTACTTGCGCTCAGTAGAGGAATTGCATTTGAATGATAAGGATAATTTTCTTGAAATGTTAACACCTTTTCTTATCACCTCGAAGTACGATTTTATGAGTTTCCTCAAATAGACACTGCAGTCACACCACCACTGCTGCAAGATGCCTTCTCCAGGTCTTCCATGACCAAGTCCTGTTCGGTGACATGGTTGAGTCGCCTGGAAGTGTTCTTATCTAGGCTGTTGAGAGAAATGGGCTCCAGAGATGTTTGTGCATTGTTAGCGGGGAGCACAGAATTCCCCTGCAGCCTGTGCGAGTATGTTTTCCTCCGCTGTCCGTCAGCCGTGCACAGGCTAAACTTGAACACAGCTTGAAATCCTCTGCGGAAATTCTCATTGAAGAAACCGTAGATGATGGGGTTGACGCTGCTGTTGAAGAAAGCTAGCCAGTGGGCAAAGGGATAGATGTAAATGTTGATGATTCTGTACTGCTGCTCAGTCAGGCTGGCATAGTCGCTCAGCATCATGAGGGTCCACAGAGGTAGCCAGGAAAGGATGAAAAGCAAAGCAACTATTAGAAGCATTTTAATCACTCTTTGCTTTTTCTTCGACACAGTGTGGCGGTTGTCGTGGCCCGGCTTTCCTCCTGTTGGAACTGCTGTTTTGAAAAGTGTAATGCCAATGCGGGCGTACATAATCACGATGAGGGAAAGAGGAGCAAGGTAGATATTTGCAAACAGGACAGTGGTGTAGATCTTCCTCATCTCCTGGTTTGGCCAATTTTCCCTGCACCAGTAAAACGGGCTTGTTTTGTTGTCGTAGCCCAGCAACACCCGAATGGTTTGCTCCTTCGTCACTTGTAGCATCACACCAGAGGGACACATAATGGATATGGCCAGAACCCAGATAATGACTATTATCAAGGTGGCTGTGGATATGGTCAGCTTCTGCTTGAATGGGTAGACGATGCATCTGAATCTGGGGGGGAAAAAGGACTGGATCAGGAAGATGCATATAGACATTTAACCTGCTTTTAAAAATACTGTTTTCATAGAAAATTGAGGGGCAGCAAAGATCATTTACGTTAAGAAGACTGGGGCATATCATGGACACTCTTATGTTGTCTACCAACCCACAAACTTTAAAATAAGACAACCCAGTCATTATTTTAAGTATGAACTTGAAAATGAGCATGATCCGTCTGCTTTAAAATGGCATGATTGCCATATATGGGATGGTGTAATTCAAAGGGATAAGGGATAAATCCAGGCTCTGTTCACATGGAGGGACTGTCATCAGGAACCTCTGAGGTCACACCTATAAAGGGCACATACAAAAAATATCCGGCAAACTGTGCACAAACATTAAATGACCTCAAAGACATGCCATTCTGATTTTTGCCAAATGAGAGAGAAATAAAACCTTTTCTGGGTTTTTACAGAAATCAACCTGAACACAGCTCAGAAGGCACATTTTGATATTTATGAATCAGCTGATAATAGATGTGCTCTCTGTACTTTTCCACTTTCATGAGCAGCAGTGTCCCCCATGCAGTCCTGTGACGGCACAGCACCAGCAGGTGACCTCTCCTCTGTGGCTAATATGCTTTTCCTTTTGAAGTCACTTTACAGACTGTAAAGTTTATGACTAACCCCATCAGTCACCATCTGGTCAGTCTTTCTCTTTTCTTTTTTTGTAAATGCCAGAAACCCTCTATAAAAGTTCTGCCCCTTTTCTTCAGGGTCTTTTCTCACCTGACATTTTGTATAGACTTTTACTTGACCATCTTTTAAGTCTGCATGATTTAATATCTAATTGCCATTATTTTGACTTACCCTGCAATTGAGATATGATTTGCAATATTAGAGGGAATGACAATTTTCATTTTTTATTCTCATTTTCATTTAAACGCATATTGTAGTCTCATAAAAATATGATATATGAATACAAGTCAGTAGAATATGATGTGTATCTCAATATATAATTTGAACTGGTATTTTACAGACATTTTGCTGTTAACAAATATTGTGATTTTAACAAATACTGCAATTTCAAAATTGCTGTAGGCCATAATATGATGTTGTTCAAATTTTGATTCATTGTGTATCACGAGTATATGTATAAATCTGTTTTCTGTCATCCACAGTCATGGTAGAAAATTATTAGACCACCCTTGTCTTCTTCAATTTCTTGTTCATTTTAATGCCTGGTACCACTAAAGCTATATCACCTGAAGAACACAACATGACAAGAAAGACAGCTGATTACGTAATACTATATGTCCTATTTGACATGTTTAATCTCAATTTTATTCCCAGGGTATATAAGAGGCTATTTCATGTCAGAGGCAGCACTGTGCATGCAAAGGCCTGGAGTGGTTTCCTGCTTACATTCAAGCTGTAACTCAGAAGTTACCAGCTCTCACATAAAGCCTAAAACTAAAAAAACACATCTTGAAGCTGGAAGAAGTTCTTCACCAATGAAAGACAGAGAAGGCCCAGTTACTCTTTGCTGGGATCACAAGGATTGGACTGTTGATGACTTTCAGGGTATAAAACTAAGATTTTTGGCTCCAGAATTCTACTAGCCAAACAAATTTTTTACCGACCAGAAAAAAAAAAAAATCCAACTGAAAAAAATTAATGCATAATTAGACATATGTAATTAGATGCATTATTTTACTGGTAACATAAGCATGACATATGGATGAAAACAAGTATCAGCAGAACATATTCTTTTACTTTTTTCAATTATTTATAACATCCAGGATAGGATGTAACAAAAAACAGTCACAAGACTAGGATATAATTAGATAATTATAGATAGATAGATCGTATGTTCAAAATGTAGCTAAAAGTAAACAAATTCTAAATCTGAAAAGTTTATTGCAAAACAACTGTCACAGTGGCAGTTGTTTACAAAATTCAAATAAAATAGCATTTTTTTTCAAGTATCGTTCAAGATTCTAGAACGATACTATTTTCAACACCTCAATAAGTTAATTTGTGTGATTTGGGCTTTAATCACGGTCATTATTATTATTATTATTATAGTCAACTCAATAACTTACTTTTATGTAATTTTTTTGTATACTTTATCACAATAGGCATACTAGGCAATAGTCTGATGATGATCAACAAGCACGGGATGTTACCAGTTCCTCTTTAGGACCCTGGGGAGTGAGAGCTTGCCTTATGGTGTGTTCACTGGAAGTCGGAGCTTGGAGCTTAGATTAACGTAACCTCAAAGTTTAGTGCTCCCAGCTCTTCCAGCCTTACAGACGTACAAACAAAAACTACTGTTTACATCAGCAGCAGATAGCGTGAATTCTATGTCTGTTTGGTGAGGTTAATCTGACTTGTTTTGGTAGCGGCTGAGCTAGCATGTCTATACTGTGTACAGGGTATCACATCTGTGCTGAGCAGATGCTCATAGGGTCGAAACAGCGCTTGTCTGCTCTGCCGACAACAAGGTTCCTTTTACTAGCTACTGTGGTTTTATCCACAGTGAGTGCCATTGACATAATACAACATCATTCAAAAGCCGACGCCTAAATCGACGTAATGCTACGTCAAAATGTTTTTTGTTTTTTTTTGCAGCCGGTCGCTGATTATGGTCTCCCGCAGCCTGTGAGTAATGTTGGGGCTTCTGTGATTTGTAGTCGGGACAAAAAAAGTTAATGTGCGCCACAGAGATCAAAGCAGGAAGTGGAGACGATAGCGTTTAGAGAGCAAAACAGATGGATTCTGGACAAAAAGTGGTGATTTTGGTGAATGTGGCTTCTACTCTCCTCCAGATGAAACAAACGTTTTTTTCATGATGAAAGAGCACAACTCTTCTTTCATTTGAGCTGCTCTGTGTTTTCAGAGACATGGTACAAAATATTCTGTGGGTCTTGAAATATGATTGAAAAATGGGCAAAAACTCTGGCACAAGGCACTTTTGATTTTAAAAAATGGCTGGCACTCAAAGAGTTAAACACAAGTTGTTGATCAGGATGCATCACTTCTCATGGGAAAAATGTGGCGCATCCCCGGGACACATGGATAGCGAGTTTACTGCGCCCTTTCAGATTTTAATGCATCAGGGACACGGGACGCATACCGAGCAACATCACTGTAGATAGACAGATGGATAGATAGAACGGGATAAAGATGATTGAAAAAGATTTTCTTTTTTTTTAGCCCTGGTATGTATGTCCACATCCCTTCAGTAGAACACAGATCCACAGGGTGTTTGTTTTCTTACGATTTGAGAGATTACTGGAAAAAGGGAAGTGACGTATGGCTTCACACAGTGAATGGAAAGGGACAAAATAGTTTGGTTGAACTGCTTGGAGCACACGTTCTGGAACAAATGCTGGAAAAAAAAATTCCGGTACCAGCCATTAGCGGGTGCTTAGTTTTAATTTACACGCCAAACCCCAATTCTACCCGTCATTGGCACTTGGCTGACGTTTTCTGCAGTGATTAATCCAATTATAACAACTTGCTGGTTAGGAGGAAGCCTGGAGAAGCCTGCACACTGGACTGTCTTGACCCTACAGTCCAACATGGGCTTGGATCAGTGATGATCTGGGGTTGTTTCACTAATGGTGGAACAGGGCAAATGCAGTTGTGTGAAGAGGCGAATGAGCCAGGTCATGTACAGGGCTACTCTTGAAAACAGTCTTCTGGAAAACTTTCCAGCCTCGAGTGACTGGATTTTCCAATGAGAAAATGCCCCTTGGAACATGGCAAGGTCAGTTAAAGCCTAGATGGAGAATCAAAACATTAGAACCATGCCTTGGCCTGCTCAATCACCAGGGGCCTCTTTTATCATTATGAATACACACTTTTTTCCCCGTTTTGTGTGTATATGCTTTTCTGCGCCATATTTGGGATGTGTCAACCAAAAGCCTGTATATTTACAACCAGTCTGACCATGGTGTACCGTTTACACAGTGCAGGTGAGTCGGAGAATTGCAATCTGTGAGAGAGAGGAGGAGCGCGGTTGTAAAAAAGCACAGATTAACCTATCATTTCCTCTATCAAGCCCAGTTAACAATAATAATACATCTTATTTGTTAAGGCTTTTACAGATGATCATAAATACTTCACAATAGTAAAAATGATAAATACATCAAATATTGTTCAATATGGATTCATTTTCCACATTTGGTCTTTGCTGCTTCAAACTGTAATGATCTTCACTCACTAAATATAACACACCATCAAACCAAATGCCAATAATTGATGATCACTGTCATCAAACTGTGATCAAGCACACCTCTGTGCTGCAAGTATATAAATATCGCTTCGAGTTCTCCTGTGCTTAATGGCACAGGATGGGATACAAGATGATCTTGCGCGTGCAATTACGCGCAACGATGGAGTGCAGGGAGGATGAGGAGAGATCGGCTGATCTAGGACCAATAAGATCTGCTGGCACATGATGATGACTGTCAAATCAGCCTTTAGACTCCCTAGAGCTGTGTTCTTGGAGCTGCTGATGGGTCTAGCATTGAAAAGGAGCCTCTACCACGGTCACCACATCTGTAACCTCCAGACACTCTGTGGGTTTTTTTTTTGTTACTGAGGCTGCTTCTGTCACTGATAGATTAGATCTTTTTAATTTCGAACATTCTACTGTGTTTCTCTGTAATGATTCTCTATGTGTTCTTAGTTATAGCAGCTGTTCTTGTTCCTAAATGAACCACAGGATAAATACAGTAAGTATACTTAAACTGAGACAGCATAGTTGATGTTTACTTTTTATATACTATATTTTACATGACTTGGCTTGAAAAGTAAAAAGAAAAGTATAAAGAAAATTCCAAGACTAGATACATTAATACTAAGACTTAAACATATACTTTAATACTCAAGCTTATACTTGTTCTCTTTCCTTCTTTCTGCGACAAAATAGTAATATTTAGTATATACAAATACTTAGTATATCTTGATCCAAATACAGAGTAATGACAAGTCACTGACTTGGCAGCATGTTGGAGAATGAGTGGGCAGAGACTTCCCAGCATGCCTCTATGATTTAATGTCCATGATTGTTTATGGAAGGGTGTTATTAAGAATGTTATTAAGTGTGTTTGGTGCAGTTAATTGTTGTCTGTTGTGTTTGTTTATTGGTTATTATGGTATTTACAATGTTAAAATGGGACAGTTGTTGGCACCATGAGCGAGGTTCATCATATTTTTGCTTCGTAAGATACATACCAGTATGAGAGGTCCCTCTGTAAACTGTTTTTTTTTTTCTGCTGGCCAAACAGCGAAACCATTCCTATATATAGTATGTTTAAAAAAAAAAACCCACAGATAATAGTATGTAGAAGAGTTTGCTTGCGGTATATCTTCAAAGTGTGCTTTTGTGAACTTAAAATAACACTGTAAAGTGTACTTTAAATATACTTTTATAAACTTAAAATGTTCCAATTTAGTCTGAAATAGTATTAAATTAGTATAATTTCTAGTACACTACAAGTACATGGTCCATATGGTACGTAGTGTACTTGCTATACTTATACTCAAGCATACTTGATAAAAATCAACTGTATTACTTTTTACTAAGGGAACAGCAATCATATAGATTTAGAGCAAGGTCCTGCCAAATAGGACTTTTTTTCTCACCAACAAGCATATTGATCTCTGTATCCACTGACATCACTCCATAAACTTCCATGCTTTTCTCAACTATGGTGTGATTTATCAATGGAAATTGTGTACGTACCTATGAATACACACAGGGAAGTCTGGGCTTCCCTACTTAAGCTGCTGCCCCTAGCAGCTTAAGTAGGGAAGCCCTCGTCCAGCTCTTCCGGAGGGATCCTGAGGCGTTCCCAGGCCAGCTGGGAGACAGTTTGTCTAGCATATCCTGGGTCGTGTGGGACATGAACACCCGCTTTCAGATTTTCCGTGTACTTCAGATTTAGTCGCAGATTTACACACTTTTTGATAAATGAGGCCCCTGGTCTAAATCCAACTGAAAACCTGCAGAAAATCATCAAAATCAAAATGGAGAACCACAAGCCCAAAATCAAGGAAAATTTTGTTTGAATTAGTACAAGTAACAAGTAACAATTAGTAACAAGAACAACTGCAGTGACAGCAGAACGTCAGAAGCTGGTGGAGAGCAAGCCAAGATGCATGGCTTCAGTCATCAAAAACAATGGTTGTACAATCAAGTACTGTACCTCTTGTGTATCATGTGACTAAAACAGACAGAAAGAAGTGGCTTAAAGCACTGCTTTTGGCAGTAAAATGCCATAGCTATTGATGTAAGAACTGAAGTAATTTTGGTTATTATCAAGAAAACCATGAAAATGGCTCGATATCTCTTAAATTAAACTCTTATAGGCTTTTTTGTTGTTATCATATTTGTGCAAACAAATATACCTTGAGTTGTACCAGGCATTAAAATGAACAAAAAAGTGAAGAAAATAAGGGTGGTAAAATATTTTTCTAAGACTATATATATTATTAAAAATAATCATTCTTATAGACCTAAGTGCATATTTTATGATTCATTCAAGAATATGTATTTGTGATGTTTGTTCTGCTTTCATATTCAATTGCATTACAAAATACTTATTAATTTTGGAATCTAATGACCAGGCTAATATTTTAAAAACATTCAGGCTAAAGTAGTACTCAGTTTGCAGGAGAATGGAGGCATTCAAAGCACATTATGTATTTATGAGTCATTATTACTGGTGCATGAGCAAATAGGAAGCTTTTAAATGATGTAGCTGGGCTTAGCATATTAATAAATTATCAGAAAACAGAAATAGCCAAGTACAATAAGTAGTAGTTTACTTGAATAAATGCACTTGGATAAGTTTTACCATTAGGAAGGAAGGACACTAGCTCTGAAAAAGTTTTCATTAAGTTTTGCACCCTGTGGTTATTTCCAGAGTGACTGCAAAGCAGCTGCAGAGTTCAGAAGTAGGGGAAAAACATTTTTACTGATTTGTCAGTATTTGCCAGCACGCCAGGATGACTGGAAATCATCACAGCGTAGACTAAACTGGGGACTATCATGTTGGGAGTGAGGTGGATTACCTCTCTCGCTGAGGGAGAATTTTGAGATTTTCAGTTTGAGAAGAGAGGTATGTGCTGACATCCAGACTGATCGATTTCTGAATAACTGTTATGTTGATGTTAAAGAGAAGAGGAAAACAGGTACTTTGTTGGCCACTATGATGTCAAACCATTTCTAACATGGTATTTAGACAAATGCTGTAAAAGCAATAATAGAATAGATGCCGTCAGTAGCTACTCTTACAATAAGTAAAGCACTGCAATCCATATAAATCTCACAAAATCAATTTGTATGTCATCCATGTAATCCTGAACCAGAACAACAGGAGACGAACAGTGTGTAGGGAAGATGGATGAGTCCAAAAACACCAGGCTTTCGTCCAGGAGACTGCTGCTCTTATGTTGTGTGGAGCCAGCAATAATGAAGGTTGATTCATTGATTGGTTGATTCAACCAAACAAGTCATTTTGTTACCTGAACCTAACAAATATTTCAGTCATAGTTATTGTAAAGCAAACCAGAATCTTTGCCGACGACAAGCAGAAATTTGGCATGCATTGCTGGACAATGAGGAATGGCTTTTCGTGACTCATTCTAACTGCTGTATGAGGATATGTCGGTGGAGTAGTTAAAATTTGGCATATCTGTGAATTAATACTAATTAATGGCCAAAAGGCTTTTCAACCATTCAAATCTAATTCTGATAAATATTTAAGGTGACTTTGACTTTTGGATGTCGTTACATTTCAAAATCTGTCCTCTCCAGAGGCACAGACACCCTCCAGTTATTTCAAGTTGTGGGTGATGTGACTGTATGTCTAGTGTCAGAGGCAATGACAAACTACCAGCTCTGTCATTCTTCCAGCTTGGAGAGCAGCTGTACTCCTCTGTATGTGTAGTTCATAATTTCCCATTGTGAGATTCTGCATCGTCCTCAAATGATGATTAAAGCAATTAAAAACGAGATTAAGATCCAGCTGGTGTCATCTCCATGAACAGCAATTAGGGGATTCAGCATCTTTGTTCAAGTCCCAGTGTGCTGGTTCCTTCAGAGAAATTTAAGTTAGTTTTGTTGAAAATACCTTTATTTTGATGCAGATCTGGAGTCATGTAGATTAAAAACTGGGTTCTTGTTAAAAGAATGTTCAAATATGAGTGAAAAAAATCTTAAATTTGAATTATAATTAGGACATTTATTACAGAAATACTATGCTTTGTCTATTTCATGCCCTGTTGCTGCTACCGAGGGAATTGTTATGGTTCTCTTTGCTCTCACAATTCAAAGAAAACCATGCTAGGGATATTTGGTCAAATGTAGAAGTAATATGGGGAAACGTTTGAAGTGTCAGGTTGAATTTGTTCAAACATTTTCTTGAGAATCTCCATCCACCCATCCATCCATCCATTTTCTTCCACTTATGTGGGTTTGGGGATGAAAACCACACTGCTCCTCCTGAATCTGAGATTCAACTTCCCAACGGACCTTCCAGTCCAGTGGCACTGTCGATCCCCCCCCCCGTCCACGTGATGTTGCAGTGACGTGTCAACCACGACAGTCCCACAACATCCAGATCCTTTAGGAACTCCCGGCAGATCTCATACGGGGCCCTTCCACCAAGGAACTTTATAACCACCGTGGTCATCCCCATAGATAGGAGAGTCACCTCAGGCTCCCCAGACTCTGCTTCTTCATTGGAAGGCATGTCGGTAGAATTGAGGAAGTTTTTGAAGTATTCTCCCCACCAACTCAGCGCGTCCCAAGGTCAGACGCACCCCATCCCCACTATACACAGTGTTGATGGTGCATTGCTTCTCCCTCCTGAGATGCCGGATGGTGGACCAGAATTTCCTCAAAGCCATCAGGAAGTCATTTTCCATTGCCTAACCGAATTCCTCCCATGCCCAAGTTTTTGCCAACCACCAAAGCTGCATTCCGCTTGGCCTGCTAGTACCCATCAGCTGCCTCCAGAGTCCCATAGACCAAAAAGGCCCGACAGGACTTCTTCTTCAGCTTGACGGCATCCCTCACTGCAGGTGACCACCAACGGGTTCAGGGATTGCTGCCACGACAGGCACTGACCACCTTAATGCCACAGCTCCGGTCAGCTGCCTCAACAATGGAGGAACAAAACATGGCCCATTCGGACTCTGTGTCCCCTGCCTCCCCCGGGACGAGGTTGAAGTTCTGTCTCAGGTGGGAGTTGAAACTCCCTCTGACAGGGGACTGCCAGACATTCCCAGCAGACCCTCACAATACGATTGGGTCTGCTATGTCAGACCAGCATGGAGCCACAGAAGTCCAATAACAGAACAGCAGTCAGGAGAGAAGTGTTCCTCCCAATCACACCTCTCCAGGTCTCACTGTCAATCTCACTGTAGCTTTTTCTGGAGTTTTGACCATATTTTTTGACCATTCCATTCAGTGGAGAATGCTATCAGATACAGATGAAAGGTCCAGGAGAAAAGGCAGGGAGTGAACACTGAGTTTAGTGTATAAATGAAAAGGATTGGGCAGTCTGTGTCTGTTGCTCATAAAGCACATTTTGGGAGTGTGAAAGGTGCTGGGGAAAGGAAATGTGTCTTTTACACTGTATTTAGCATTAGTAGTAGTAAAATACAGCCACTGTACCTGTCCACAGCAATAGCAACCAGAGTGAAGACGGATGCTGAGACGGAGATCCCTTGAACCATGCCGCTCATTTTGCAGACCAGGCTTCCAAAAGGCCACCCTGTTGACAGGAAAGCATTCAACTGACTTACTGCCATGAGAACACCTTGCAACAGAATAACATTTCATCACTGAATTCAGTTTCTCACCCAAAAACACATCAGCGTACAGTGGAGCTGTACGGATTGATATAGAGTTGACGTCACACAATCCCTGCATGCAACTGTCAAAACCAAAACACCACCATGTTGGCAGTAAAGCGCTCCATTTAAACTACTACCAGGGATCTCGCCGCTTGCAGCTAAACGCCTATAAACGTTTCTCAGAGATATGGTGGATAGTTGTTATGCTCCAGGATGCCAGAACAGCTGAGTACGATCACAGGGAAGATCAGGATTCCCAAAAGATCCTGAGCGAGGACAGAGATGAAAACTGCCATAAAACATGTAAGAAGCGATCAGATGAAAACAGAGTGGCGGGAACCAGCAGCGCCCACTTTATATCAGGTACAGAATCCAACGTTCCCTAAACTTTATATCTGATTTATGCTTTTATTATGATTCTGAACGGTTGTACTTTCATTAAACGCACGTTAGACTGAGGTATTGTGGAGTGCATTTTGCGGTGCTTCCCGTTGCTCACACAGCAACAAGCAAACACAACTGTTTGTCTGCAGAGTCGTTTCAGTCTTCCTTCAGATAAAACTCAGTGCACGTTATGTCTGCTAGTGTGCTGTTTGCATGGCTGTTCTTGTGATTACAGCAATGAACAGATCATGGTGTGATTTTAGTAATATGATTCACAAAAGAAGAGATTTTGAAACATCTACAACTACTAAACCTTTCTAAGATTTGTGAAAAGTATACTGGGTACATGATGAGGGTCAGAGATATTGACTCTTTAGCATTTACTTGTGCATATCGTCAAATCATGTGATTTAAAACTCTGAAGGCATTAATTCACTGCCGGTGCCACTCATTTTGATGCAAATTTTATTGCCAAAATGACGTAGGGTCCGGAGCTCTACTGGCTGCGTTTCCCAGTTAAGATCGTTCTTTAGAGATAAGAGCGCCGTAAAGAAGGTCTCAGCTAAGAATGGTCGCTAAGATAGGAGTGTTTCCTAGATGTGGTCTTAATGCCCTTCTTAGGATCCCTCTTAAGATCGCTCTTTAAGATGCTCTTAACAGGAGCTGATCACTTCTGTGCTGAAACTAAATCAATCAATGTCAGGCAAATTGATCACCCACCATTTAATCAGCGCATAAGTCACACAGACACTGCTACATAATGCACTAATTCCATTTGCATGAGGAAAACAAGACAAAACAACTAAATAAGAAGTAGTCTTGGTAAGAGAATCATGAGGAAATGAGGTATTATATTAGTGTATTATAATAGAGTAGTATATGTGTGTGTGTGTGTGTTGTGTGTGTACATGAGATATCTATCTATCTATCTATCTATATCTATATATATATAAACATATATATAAAAAATAACCTCATTAGCTCTACGTCTTTCTCTTTTCCTTGTCATTCATTTCACGCTATGAATTAATACTTTACCAATGCTTTTTGGTAGATTATTTCTTTGCTGAATTTTAGGAGAAGCTTAGACAGATTCAGAAAAGATGGTTAATATTATTTTAAAATCAAATTTGACCGTTAGTTACGACTGCATTGTTAGATTCCTTGATTTTTTGAATGGAGTTCTGCTTCATGACCTGCCAGCATGTCCAAGAAGAGTTACCTAACCCTGATCATGTTAACGCACTAATTTCAACAGCCCTAATTCAAAGAAAAATATGACAGACGAGTGAAAGGACAAATGAACTTTAGGACCTTCACTGTATCCTGACCACATTATATCCACTTGCATTCATGATCATTGTCTGATAATGATCTTAATGTGATCAGTTCATGAACAGATGTATAAACTATATTAATAAACTATAAAACATTCAGGCAGCTCGCTGAGGTCGGTGCCGTTTCTATGTGTAAATACATAGCGCACCAGGCACTGCAGCTGAGGGACAAATTACACCAGGCTGCCCTCCGGACGTTAGTGCCTGATTTTACAGATATCAAGCAGGCAAGAGCTTCGTGGAGGAGACGATTGTGATTATTCAGGGTTAGGTAACTGTACTCCACATCCCTATGTGAGGATAAGTGGTAGAAAATGGATGGATGGATGGAGGTATTGTACTTGGATAAACTGCCTGAAATGCGTTGCAAGAGACATTCTGGGCAGGTCAAAAAAAACAAGGAAACTAACAACACAGTCATAACTAATGATCAAACGTGGTTTTAAAATTAGATTAACAATCTTTTTTGAATTTGTCTGTGAGGGCTCCATTTGATGAGAGCCCAAACATACGACTCAGAGACAGGAATACGATGCAGTGACAAGACTCCTTGTTATACCGCTTTCACACTGAAATTAGCGGGTCCACGCTGGATTTTCTAACCCACATCGACACGGCTCGGATCGGCATTTTGGGCTCTTTCACAGTGTCAACTGACAACTGACGCAGCTCTGACTCTGACCTCCAGCCGTGAGAGCTGCGTGCCTGGTTTTTCCTCCATTCCAGACGTTATTGCGTTGATAACATCATCATTACAGATTTAAGAGCACCGGAACAGAGCAAGGTAAAAAACGGACATCACGGACATGAGCAAGTCACATGTTAACGTTGTTGTTTCGTGATTTACCATTTGTCCCTTTTGCAAAGTGTACAAACCCAGCACAGTACTAAGACTAATACTAGTACTAATGCATACTGCCCTGATCAATAAAAAAAGAGTGTCAGATCGTTGTACAAGCTGTATATAAACACGGTTGTGTAGTTGATGTCACTACACATTTGATTTTTTTTGATTGAATAAAGTCTCTGTCCTTCAGAGATCAGTTTCTGGAGATCAACAGATCATATGAGTGAGTGCCTTCAGGTCAGTGAGGGCGCGCTTCAGGGAAGCCCTACACTGACACTACACTCAATTACAAAAACAGGTAAATCAAAACCACTCCTAGAAGTAGGAGGGAAAACAGTTTAACAATACCTATAAATCAAAACACATTTTCTGAATGGCTATGAAAAATTGATAACAGAAAATGCTCACACTGAGGCTAACCAAACTAAGGGAGAATAAACAAGAAAAACTAAATTCGCTAGTGACAGGTACACTGGGCTCTAACACACTAAACGATTAGCTATGAAAAGCTACAAAACAAAAGACCTGCAACTCATACACACTGAGGAGGAACTAGAATACAAACCAAAGTAATGCACTCAATAACTGGAGGCTACAGAAAATTATCAAATGCAAGACGCTCTGCTCTAGAGGGGAAAAAAAGGACAAAACTAAATCTCCACTCACGAGGAGGACGAGGAAACTAGAAACCAACTAAGGCCATAAAACTTACAAACAAAACCACTTGGGAGCCACAAGAGTAAAACTGGTACTGGAGACAGGGACGTGAGACTGGCACAACGGACATGACGATCTCACAAGAAACAAAAGGGAGACAAGACTATTTATACACTAGGTAAGGGGACAAAGGTGGATGAGGGCGGGGCTGACAATCACAGATGCAGGAACACAGGAGGGCAGGAAGTGAAACGATCTGAAACGAGAGGGAGACAGGGTTACTGTAAAGAAATAACAGGAAGAGACAAGACAAACATGCAGGACAAAATGGGTAACTTAAGAATAACAGACAGACGGAGCATAACACTGTCCAAGCTTCTCCTGTAATTCAGCAAACCAATAATCCACCAAATCCACCAAAGAGCATCGTTAAAGTATTCATTTGTTGAACAATATATATATTAGTAATTAGTAATGTTATATTTGTAATTAGTAATTAATTATTAGTGCGTAAGGTAGCAGCGTCATGTGTGACTTATGCGCTGACTAAATGGTGGGTGATTGATTTGCCTAACTTAGATTTATTTAGTTTCAGCACAAGCGTGGGCTAAGAAGGGCATTAAGAACGCATCTGGAAAACACTCTTACTGTATCTTAACGAACCTTCTTAGCTCAGACCTTCTTTACTGCACTGGGAAACACACCCCTTTTAAAGTCAGTCAAATTGTAAAATAAAGGTGGAGAAATTTTGGAAAGATTGGTCTAATTTTATAGTACGAACTCGCATTTCCTCATCATTGTTTTAGTTAATTTGTTTGTGTAACTTTGTGCTGTTTGATGAGGTGATGCATAGATAGGTGATGGGATGGTGAGCATAACAATGAACTGAAATGTCGGCCAAGTTTTGTGTCTTTTGTCTGTTTTAGGTTGGAATGCAGATCGCCTCATAACTTCCACTTACAGCAGAGCCAGACCCCTTACTATCTTTGGTGTAGATAGAAAACAGTAATTGTCACAGCCAAAGGCTCTGATGAATCTTGAGCTGCCTCCCAGCAGCATGTCTTGTATCACAGCCTACAGGGGTCGTTGACTAGCTGCTTCTTTTTCAAGAATACTATTACTAATTATTACATAGACTCCCACTGATCCTTACATCCTGATCCTTGGTTGTACGTTGTTTAGACAGTCTCTAAAAAGAATTCAGCTGATATTTAAAAGCACTTTTTACTAATACTACTCACATGTTATTTATTATAGTGTGATACTGCAGTGCCATTATCCACAACAAAGCAAACTGATTGTTGTTGAGGTGATCCAGAAAGCATTTTAGTTTGACATTGTCCCTTTCGTCTCCTCCTTGTGATGCTTCCTTCATGTAGTGACATCCAGTAA
Source organism: Synanceia verrucosa (assembly GCA_029721515.1). Classification (NCBI taxonomy): domain Eukaryota; kingdom Metazoa; phylum Chordata; class Actinopteri; order Perciformes; family Synanceiidae; genus Synanceia; species Synanceia verrucosa. Next base: position 10,599,539 of record CM056551.1, on the reverse strand, counting down.
GTGTCAATGCAGATGACTAAATCCCCATCATGGCCTATAAAAGCATTATGAGCTGTAAACACTGGACTGCTGCATTAGATGAAAGCTTTCTTTGAGATACAATGGCAAAATTGCCTGTTGTCTTGTCATGAAAACAAGAGACCCATGTCATTTCAGCCAGACAGACTGATGAAGTGGCATAAAGCTGCACATTATGCTCTGACTAACCGGGGTTTCCATCAGCACTGTAAGACAGACACACACACACACACACACACACACAGAGTTTACACACTGATAAACATGACCAGAGGCTACTTAAACTGAACTGAAGCCTACAAAATGTGTTTTGAACACACATATCCCTCAGACTTGTGTGCAGTACCCAGCTGTACACTCAGCATCATTGTGATTCATTGCCTGGTCAAAAGTGCTTGTCTGTCTGAGTGTCCAACTCCCATACATGGATCGCACAGCATGAGGCTGTCATCACAAAGCTTCCTGCTAGCATCACCAAAAGCAGTTTATAGATTGCAATGGAAAAATACGGTAATAAATAAGGTAATACTGGCAATTATTCTTATGATTATTATCAAAACAACCTTTAGAATATTCCATAAATTAGTTCTTATTAATGACTAATTGGAAAACATAACCACTATTGACTTAACTGTCTAACACAAAGTGTGTTGCCAGTGGCACGTTTGCAAATACACACTTTGAATTACCGTAATTACAACCAACAGTTTCTGAAAAGCCTGAGACGTTGTGCTTAATAGCCAATATGCCACAATGTCGTTTAAGTAATTTCACTCGTGTCTCTTCTGGAAGCCTGTGAAGCCCTTTGAATACACACACAGCGATGAAGAAACACACAGCAGAGCTTTGAAAGAGAGTGGAGAGCAGAGACAGAGATAGTGTAAATCGTTATGTAATTACAGTAATCCAAAGTGCACATGTGCAAGCATTTCAATGACAACACACACTCACTGTTAAAGGGTTAAAGGAACCGTATGTAGGATTGTGCCCAAAACTGGTACTGCAATCACTTTCAAATTACTGTAGAGCGGTGTCTCCCCTCTTCCTCTCCCCTGACTTTTTAAATGAGAATATCGTGGCTGGACTACTGTTCTCAGTGAAATAAGTATTTGAAATGAACATGATTTCTTAATGTCTGGTGACATATCAAGGCCATTTTATGACAACTATGAAAATTGTACATTGTGAACTTGGCTTTAGATTCTTGCTGCACTATTTTGCACCAGCTGCAGATGAGGCAGAGGACTGGTCAACACCCTGACACAATGAGTTACACTCATCTGACCTGGTGGACTGTGCAAAGCCTGAGTCCACTGACATCACATTCTCTGTTCCCTCTCTGCTCAGATTTGCTACTCTGACTGTTGTGTTTCCAGCAGACTCTTGTTACACAGTAAAACTGTGCCATTTTTTTGTTATGTATGATCCTTGGCCAGAGAAAGGTCCTCTTTCCGTCAACAGTTTGGTGAAGTGATCACCTGTAGGCAGAATCAGAGTACTTCCACATCTGCTGAGCACCAATCAACTAAAATTATAAACCTCTCCGCTAAGCTGTAGCACATAACATACTTAAAACAAACAAAATGCTGTGTGATAGACTGCAGTGTGTAGCAAATTGTTGAGGTTTAAAAATACTCCTTGAAATGTCTAGAATGTATGAATATGCACTTTTTTAATTCATAAGTTTAACTACAGTACTGGACACAAGATTTGTCGATTCTCTGTGTGTGTGTTAGAGGTGTCATGTTTCCACATCACTCCTAATTTTCACTGTAGAACAACATGAGGTCACATACTAGTTGTGATTCGTCCACACCTTGAACTGTGATTTATGCTAGGAACTGAGAAACATCAGCAGATAAATGTGAAAACAACCTTTGAGTGTCAAACTCAGCTCAAAACTCCAAGTGAACAAACAAGAACAAAAACACAGGGAGGAGGCAGACTTTGGTTTCTTATGTGTTATTCTCATCATGTTGTGTATTACATTCATTTTGCAAAGGCTTTTGTTCAACATGACTCGTAATAATTGCATCACTCTTGATCGGATGAGCTAGATGTAACACATTATGGTACATGATTGCCTTTCTGATGTCTGTGATTGCTTCTTTCAGCTGCAGGTTACAAAGCTAATTTTCCTGGCAAATTACTTTTCAAATTTTCAATCTTGGTGTTCGGCAATGTGGAAACAAATAAAAAAATAATAAATAATAATAATAATAAAAAATAAAATATTGACTTGTATCTGTATTTAAAATCTCATATCAGATCAACCCTAATCAATTTTTAATAACAAATTTGCGGTGCTGTTCAAAAATCCCACTGCTTCAGGACACTTCTTTCCAGATGGATGCCTTTCTGATTGAGTTTGACAGTTTCTACACTGTTGAGCTGCAGTTCTCACGGGACCTTAAACCGACACATGCTGTCTTTTGATTTGAGCTACAGCGGCCACAGGACACAGTACTGTAACAACAGGTCAAAATTCCCCTTTGACCAACACAGTGATTTCCTGCTCTTTGACTGCTGTAGTTGAACATTGGTATTTGACAGCTGAAAGGATTTAGTTGCGGGTATGGAACTATTGTAGTTATGTTTAAAGAAAATTAACATTCGTTGTTTATTGGACACAGTATGAAAGTGGTGGTCTCCTGTATTGAATCAACACTATCTCATGAAAAGGCATATAATTACTACAACAAGATATTTTAGGGCTGAATATGTAAACTAAATAAAATACATATGCAAACATCCATCCATCCATTTTCTACCGCTTATCCTCTGGAGCTGGAGCCTATCCCAGCTGTCTTATGCCTTGTTCACACTACACGACTGTCAGAGTCGTTGACTCTCCATGGTGTTCACACTACAAGACTCTCTCCTCCCCTGTCAGAGTTTTGAGGTGTTCACACTACATGCCCGATCGGTGACTGGAGTGTTCACACTACAAGACTCTCTGTGCAGCAGGCTTGTCAGACTGCAGCACTGCTGTCCAGTCAGCCTCCTCTTATTAATTTCTGCTTGATAAATGAGCTGCTTGTTGTTTTCTAGTGCCAAGGCCCCCCAAACAGCTAGCTTCTTTTAGAGTGACTCGCATATGAACTTAAGTGACATCCCATTCCTAATCCATAGGGTTCAATATGACGTTGGTCCACCCTTTGCAGCTATAACAGCTTCAACTCTTCTGGGAAGGCTGTCCACAAGGTTTAGGAGTGTGTTTATGGGAATTTTTGACCATTCTTCCAGAAGCGTATTTGTGAGGTCACGCACTGATGTTGGACGAGAAGGCCTGGCTCTCAGTCTCTGCTCTAATTCATCTCAAAGGTGTTCCATCGGGTTGAGGTGCAGGCCAGTCAAGTTCATCCACACCAGACTCTGTCATCCATGTCTTTATGGACCTTGCTTTGTGCACTGGAGCACAGTCATGTTGGAAGAGGAAGGGGCCAGCTCCAAACTGTTCCCACAAAGTTGGGAGCATGGAATTGTCCAAAGTGTCTTGGTATGCTGAAGCATTCAGAGTTCCTTTCACTGGAACTAAGGGGCCAAGCCCAGCTCCTGAAACACAACCCCACACCATAATCCCCCCTCCACTAAACTTTACACTTGGCACAATGCAGTCCAACAAGTATTGTTCTCCTGGCAACCACCAAACCCAGACTCATCCATCAGATTGTCAGATGGAGAAGCGTGATTCGTCACTCCAGAGAACACGTCTCCACTGCTCTAGAGTCCAGTGGTGGCGTGCTTTACACCACTGCATCCGACGCTTTGCATTGCACTTGGTGATGTATGGCTTGGATGCAGCTGCTCGGCCATGGAAACCCATTCCATGAAGCTCTCTGCGCACTGTTCTTGAGCTAATCTGAAGGCCACATGAAGTTTGGAGGTCTGTAGTGATTGACTCTGCAGAAAATTGTTGACTTCTACGCACTATGTGCCTCAGCATCCACTGTCAGTTTACGTGGTCTACCACTTCGTGGCTGAGTTGCTGTCGTTCCCAAACACTTCCACGTTCTTATAATACAGCTGACAGTTGACTGTGGAATATTTAGGAGTGACGAAATTTCACGACTGGATTTGTTGCACAGGTGGCATCCTATCACAGTTCCACGCTGGAATTCACTGAGCTCCTGAGAGCGACCCATTCTTTCACAAATGTTTGTAAAAGCAGTCTGTATGCCTAGGTGCTTGATTTTATACACCTGTGGCCATGGAAGTGATTGGAACACCTGATTCTGATTATTTGGATGGGTGAGCGAATACTTTTGGCAATATAGTTATATTATCTGAACAAACTGCAATGTTAGGCAGGCACTATCCGCTCCTGTGAGATTTGTGTTGTCAAGAGCCAACTGTCAAGTTCAATCAGCAGGATGTGCAAAATGCTCTGGTCTTATTCATGCATGCAGGGAAGTCTGAGTCCTCCTTAACTAATCAGAAGTTCAACTCCTCTGAGCCTTCCTCAGTTTTGATCAGCATAAACTGTGATCCCATGATCATATTGCATGGGATGGCCCCCAAGGACCTCTTAGTAGTCCATATTAATCAAGTCTGAACTCAAAACAAAGGTCATCCTGCAGAAAATGAAATACCATCAGCGAGGAGGGAATAAAGAACAGGGTTAATTGAAGGAATGACAAGGCTAGCAGCCCTGTAAAGCTGTAATGCACCATGGCAACATCTTAACATGTAGTGTGACAAAAAAATGTAAAGATGAATGTGTTGCTGCGGTGGAAATCTTTATCTGTACAGGAGCCATTTTTTGGGGGGATATTTCAGACTTGGACTCACCAGGCTGAACTCTGTCTGTTGGTACTCAGCTCAACATTCATTAGTTTGAGATGGACTCAGTTCTTCTTGGTCAGCTTCATTTTTTTCTGTTCAAACCTGGGTACATTCATCATGAGATGCAACTGATTTTCAATTAACTTAAACCTTGCTGTGTCACAGAATAGATGTCATAGTGACAGACGTAGTATGAATTGTGAAAGAGAGGCGAGCTCTCTAGTGCGAGGTTTGATGTGTCAAACGAGGGGTGCTTAAAGCCTCGTGGTTTGAAGTGTAGAGCTACTGTCACATTTGACAAGCTGGGAGTGAGAATGTGTTGTTGCATGTATGCTCCCTTTAAATTGCAAAATATTGGAGCTAATTAACCCACAGTTGGCACCTCCAGGTAAGTATGGGCCAGAATTTAAGTAATTAATTTATGAGGTATCCTCTCATGTGAATTTAAGTATTGGACAAGTGGAAATTTTGACAGAAGATCAGAAGTCAGGATGTCAACATCCGTTTTTCTACCGCTTATCGTCACATAGGGTCGTGGGGGGACTGGAGCCTATCCCAGCTGTCTAAGGGTGAAAGTCAGGGTACGCCCTGGACAAATAAAAATTAGCCAATTAACCTAATCCCCATGCATGTTTTTGGATGGTGGGAGGAAGCCGGAGTACCCGGAGAGAACCCACACAGACACGGGGAGAACATGCAAACTAGGGGTGAACAATTTATCGTTTTCAGATCGAAATCGCGATTTTAGACAATGCAATCCTGTGATCGTCAAAGCTGCGTTTTTTTGCAGCGCTTCTTACTGACACAGGATCTGTTGTTTTAATTATTTTACATGTACATGCCGTCTCCCTACCGTCCTGCCAAGCTCACCAATCTGAAGCGGAATGCTACTCATGGACAGATCACGCTAACCAATCAGTGTGTTAACCTGCTGCACCTGCTTTGTAACGTTAACATGTTTAGAAATTACTTCAGCGGAAACCGAAGCGGAGGAGGGGATGACAAACAGCAGGGCTGTCGTGAGGTGGGATCTGGGGTTTGAGTGTGCAGACGTGCACCAGAAACAGGAACTGTGCGTAAAACCTGTCGCTCTAAAGTTGTAACATTCAGCGGAAACACGACCAACTTTTACCGACACTTGAAAAATCACCACAGGCATTTGCATGAGGAGTGCATGACGAAAAAGTCCGGTGAAAAGTCTAATGGAAATGATTCACATGCTCAGATGTTACTAGGGACAAGGGGACATGTCCCCATGATTGATAGTGACGCTGATCCGTCTCCCCACTTTCCAGCATAAGGAGACAAACAGCGCCGGTAAAACAGAGCATTAATGTAATTGCAGCAGCAGTGGGAGCCCGTTGTTTAGCCCGTGGTGTATTCAGTAATGTTGGACTTTCCACACTCCAAATCAGAATTTAAATCTCCAACTCAGAAAGTCGGATTAATCTCCTCAAAACGATATTCATGCTATCTGCTACTGACGTAAACAGTAAACATGTTTTGTTTGTTGTCTATAAGGCTGGGAACACTACACTTTGGGGTTATGTTGAGCTCCAAGTTCCAACTTTCAGTGAACACACCACAATGCAAACATTCACTCCCCAGGGTCCTAAAGAGAAACTTGTTCTAGCCTGCGGCTGTTCATCATCAGAATGTTGTCTAGTATGTCTACCATGATAGAGCCTGAATTACACAAAAATAATCTCTTGAGTTGAAGTCCTAAAATAATAATAATCATTATTGATGACATTAAGTCATTGTGCAATTTTCTGTCATGTTTGTAAAGGTCACTGTACACATTGTGAATATGGCACTGAAGTTTAATTTGAAGAAAATCGCAATTCAATCTTTTCCTAAAATCGTTCAGCCTTAATGCAAACCACACAAAAAAATGGGAATGGAAATCAAACCCTGTACCTTCTTGCTGTAAGGCAACAGTGCTAACCACTGCACCTCTGTGCCTCCCCAGATGTCAACACAGTTATTACAATTCATCCTGAGCTGAACATAAACGTCTTGAACAAATGTTATGGCAATGAATCCATCCAGTAGTTGTTGAGACATTTATGCTGGGCTATATATTCCATGCTTTGATGCAAATTAAACACCACGCCACTACCACAGTGAAAACTTAAAAATTCCATTGTGCTCACCTGTAATTATGTTGTCAAGAAGTGTTGTGGGCATGCAGAAAATCCCCACGAGGAGGTCACTCACAGCCAGGTTCAAGATGAACAAGTTGGTGACAGTTCGCATGTTCTTGCTCCGCAGCACAATGAAACACACCACTCCATTTCCCACCATGCACACAAGAAAGATCAACAGGTAGGACACAATAAAGATGGCTGCCGTGGGCGGTTGATGGAGGTAAAATCCAACATAGGTAATGTTGTTTCTGGGTATGATGGGCTCCTCAGAGGAGTTGTAAACTGTCCAGTTGTCATAGAGTTGAGTCCAGTTGCTCTCGAGTCCTTCGTTCATTTTAAACCTGAAACAAATTAAAGATGACTTGATGGTGAATCAGTTTACCTTAACAATACTTAATTTTCCTGCAGCAATAAAACCAAACACAAAAAGTATAGGCAACTAGACATCATTGCTAAATTTTTTTATTCAGGTTAAATAAATTACATGGAAAATCGAAACATAAAGAGCTAGGGAGAAAAGTATATTGTAGACCTTAAACCTGCATTTGAATGTTTTGTTTTGACACATGAGTCTACAAAAAGATGCTGTCAAATGGTCTGGTCAACTCCTGGTGGAAAAGGCTCTTTTTGTTGTTAAATTCTCTCCTGTATTTATATTCCTCCCGAACTTTGTCAGGTTGGCATTTGATGCTTGCAGGTAGTGTACAGTGGCTTTATCCAGTGCATTCTCCTCTGAAGACACATAAATAGCACGTTTTCCCATTTGAAACGCTAGTAGTTATGTTTGGGCAACAAAACTACTGTAGCAGCTACAGGTAGATTTAGGTAACTAAACTACTAAAAACATCGCTATTTGGTTTATTTCAGTCACAGCACATGTATGACCAATCCTTTCCATTTATATGTAGAATGTGCATAATTCATTGTATCATCAGGCGCTATGGAAATTTCAGATTTCATATATGGAAATTTCATATATTTCGATACTGTAAAAGTACCATATGTCTCACACCATTGATAAGTTCATTCTAAATGTTAAACAGACAACCCATTAAAGATATCTGATGATATAAGATGTTCTCTACTAACGTGTTCAGAAAAAGAGGGTGAAGCCATTTGGTAGAGCAAAACATAAAATGATGAAGTTCAGCAAAGACTAACCATTATTGAGATTAATTGATCACTGAAGCATTGATCTTTCTACTCTACCCTCAACATCAATCTGTGATGCACAGTGTAGTTAAGACTCCACTGGATTTGATGATGGAGTGCTATTGGCAAGCCTACTTACCCACAGCGGCCCTCATCTACCGCTACTTATGTCTGTGATTTTCTAAATTCCCCAAAATTACTTCAAACGGCCCTCAGAGAATGGACGTCTACGTGAAGAAAGAGCAATAATAACAGCAGAGTGAGGCTGGAGAGCTGAGGACAATCTTTGTCAGGAGACACTCATCATGAGCGAACCCTTTTACATTGCAAATATATGCTAATATTAACATAAAAATGTTAAGCAGTACAGCTAATTTTAGTCCGTCCCATCGGGTCTCATGAAATAGTCTCATGAAATATATTACTACGAAAAGTATTGTACTATAATTTGTATATAACCCACGTAATTGTTGTGATCATATGACGTTCGATGCAGGCTGCTCTGTCTGTGAAATCATGGCGGACATTCCTTACGTTCTCAGTGGAATAGTTTATGAGTTGAGGTGCGTTTCGATAACATTTCTCACGGGAAATATGCATTTTATTTCCATAAACCTAATCCTGTAACCCTATCCCTAATCCTAACCATCACTGGAAGTGTTGTCACAGCGTATTTCAATGCATGAGCTTTATTGTAGTGTTATGGTTTCCGCTGACAGTGAAAGGAATGTCCAGCATTTTTAAGGCTCTCGCTTTGGGGCTCGTGCATGCGCTGATCGCTCATGTTGCCCTGTCATTAGTGAGACATGCATGTGCTGTGCCTCACTTTTCGTATGATATCATACGAGCCCTTTCATGAGAATACGTTGAATTCATTGTATCACCAGCAGTCATATGGAAATCAGATAGCCTCCTCTGTAACGTGTACACTACCAGACAAAAGTTTGGACGCACCTTTTTTAATATTTATTTTATGTTTTTTATTTATTTATTTATTTTCATGACCATTTTTCATTATAGATTCTGACTGAAGGCATCAAAACTATGAATGTAAACATGGCGGTATGCAGTAAACAAAGTGTGAAATAACTCAAAACATGTTTTATAGTTTAGATTCTTTGATTATTTATTTTTATTAAAAACAACAGTCTGCTGCATGAACATCCTAGAGCTCTTAAAGTAATAAATTATGAATAATTTTTAAAAAAAAATCTAAATATTGATGTTAAATAGCTTGTGAAATGGGTCCTTGAGGGAAGAGTTTAACCAGAGTTCAGTGTAGTGTCATCTTCAGCCATCGATAGAGGCCTCATGTCAGTGACGAGCACGTCGAGGGTCTCTTAAGACTGCAGCTTGCTCTGTTTTACATGCTGTAATTTTCCATCAAGCAATGTCTCATGGTTTGCTGTTTTTTCTGTAATCAGAAAGACAGTATGAGTATATGTAATAATTCATTTATTTAAGTTAACTAAGCACGTCTTGTTATTTTAGTGACTAGTTATGTAAAGGTAACTAATTCAAAGGGCAATTAAAGACCGGATGAATGATTTATTACATCTACAGCCTATCGAATCATTTTACAGCAGTTACTGATCGAATAGAGTTGTTGCTGCCTGTCCGATCTATACTATGCATGTGTAAATATACAGTTATTACATTTCGATTATGTGTGTGGGTGTGCATGTGTGTGCGTGTTCATGCATGTGTGCATCATTCAGGTTAAACAGTCTGTTAACATCCATTCACAGGATAGACAGTACATTTAGAACATCTTTTCAACTGTTTCTATTACACTTATTTTTATAATAAAGTGACATATATTTACACATACGTAGTATGGATTGGGCAGCAACAACTTTGTCCTATCAGTAACTGTCATAAAATGCTTGTGTCGGATTTTAAATGACGTTGAAATACATCAATGGCACTCAAAGAGTTAATGGGCAAAAAGAGACAAGTGAATAACAAATGTGTCTTTAGGTAAACTATAGCAGCCCTGCCCTCCCACTGTCGTCAACGGGCTAATGCTGATGTTAGTTTAATGAACTTGTCAATCAGTCAAAATCAAAAGCCTTTATTTTCATTGTATGAGATAATGACAAGCTGGATGTTGAGTTTACACCAGCACCAGGAGGGACTAACGCTGCCTTTCCTCACTTCAAATAAACGGAGGATTCTGTAGTGACTTACCTGCTGTTGAGCTCTTCCTCCTCATTAAGGACCGTTTTCTCTGCCTCACCATGTTTAAAAAACAGCAGAGCCACACTCTGCTCTTCCTCTGTGGCAGTGTGCAGTTCACTTGATAGACGTCACATCGAAGTCGTATGTCACTGTCAGGTATTCAGGTGGAACGAGAAACACGGCAGTGGTCTCAAGTCATTTGGAAATCGAGAATGCACAGACCAGTTTCAAGTTTTTGTTTTAAAAATCCAGTTTTTTATTTATTTATTTATTTATTTATTTTTTGTTGTTGTTGTTTAAGAAGAGGACATATGCGTTGTATTGCACAGTTTACCCTTCCTCAGAGAAATTTTGTGTAAGATGAGAGAAAATATTGTAGTTTTTATAATCTAAATATATAAGTGAAAACCATTTCAGGTGATGACCTCATGAAGCTCATTGAGAGAAGGCCAAGGGTTAGCTGTCATCAAAGCAAAGGGTGACTACTTTGAGGAATCTAAAATATACACATTTAGGGTTATTTAACATGTTTTTTTTTCTACATAATTAGATTTGATGTCTTCAGTATGTACCTAAAATGTAGAAAGCAGTAAACTACTTAAAGATATTGAGGAAGTATAAATTGTGAAAGCTCTTTAATGTGCCATGCCAGCCACACTCTGCAGTTCTAATCACTTATTTATAGAAAGGCAAGTGTCCAAGTGTTTTTGTGTCATGTTGTTTATCAGACTATGTGTAACAATCAAAGGAGGGCTGGGGGTACCGACATGGTAAAATTATACGCAGATTTTGATCACAGCTCATTTTCCCTGAAACAAGCTTGCTGCTTCCTGTGAACATGAATTCATGATGTTTTTCAGTATTATTCACTGTCTCAAACATCTGCACATGAGCAACAGGTGTCAAGATAAAATATGTTAAATGGACTAATAGGGCCTGTGTTTTAGTATTCACAGTAAATAATGTTGCCACAGATTTGATTTGATTTTTTTTTTACTTTCTTCTGAATAAAAGACCTGAAGTGGAATAATAATTATTTCACGCTGTGCTGGTTTCCTGAAAAGGTGGGGACAATTTTGCCAAAATGATGCATGAGCTTATTCCTGTTATTTCATACAATAAATGGAAGACCAGTGCCACCCTAAATGTGATTTTTGTGCAACCCAAGGATGTGAAATTCACCCACAATTCCTCTGGATTAGATTTTTATGGAAGTAATGAATGAGTGAGACATTGTGAGATTCAACCACATTTCACCTATTTCTCTTCATCAAATCTGAGGTTTCTGAACCTGGGGTGACAGGTAACATTTGATGACTTAATATTTCATCTAGGAGTCCACATTTATTCACTTTCAATCCAACCCCGATACAGTACCTGAATTTGGATGTCTGCCGATGCCAATACTGTTCTGATACCAGAGCTCTGTTTACTTTAACTCTTTGAGTACCGTTGACGTATCATTTAAAATCTGAGGCTTGCATGCCATCAACGTAATAATACATCAAAGTGGTTTTTCGTCAGTGGGTCGCCCATCGCGGTCTCCCGCAGCCTGTGAGTAATTTTTGGGCTTCTGGGAGATGTAGTCAGAGCATAAAGAGACAGTATACACCACAGAGATCAAAGCAGGAAGTGGAGATGATTGCAATTAGAGAGTAAAACGGACAGATTCTGGTGAAAAAGTGGTGATTTCTCCTCCAGATAAAACAAGAATGGAACAAGGTAAAAACAAACTTTTTTCATGATGAAATAGAGAGTCTCTTCTTTCATTTGAGCTATTCAGTGTTTTCAGAGACATGGTACAAAATATTCTGTGGGTCTAGAAATATGACTCAAAATGGACAAAAACACTGGCACAAGGCACGTTCATTTTTTTTAAAAAAAAGGGGTGGCACTCACTGAGTTAAGGAGAGGACATATGCATTGTATTCTCAGAGAAAGAGTTTAATTTGTTAAATCATACCAGAAACCCAGTACCGGAAATCATATTTATTCGTGAGTGTATCGTCACATTCCTCGTTGAAAGTGAACAAGTCGTAGGTACCGGTTACAAATACGCAGTGAACAACACACTGATGCGCTGACGATTTCTGTGTTTTTATGTTCATAGCTGAGATACACCAGGGAATATTTGGTTATTTACTATTTTGCCTTCGTTTTTCTCTGTTAAGTTTTTTGGAGGTGATGAAATGTAGCCCTGTTGTATGTTTGTGGACAGTTTTTTTTTATATGTGACTTTGCTGGTTAGCACCTATGATATCATATGATAACTTTCAGCAATTTATCCCTGTGTGCTTTAATTAATTTGGCTTGAATTTATTCGTAATTTTACTTGAATAAAAACTCAGCCGCATTTGCTCCTTATTTTCCTCACCACTGCCTTAGCAAAGGAACATAGGACTAAGTGCTGTGTAGTGGACTTAATTTATGCTGATGTGAAGAGTGGTTCATGTGGATTTTGAAAAATGACTGATAAATATTTAAAGAAATATTTTTGAATTTGATTGCGGTTGAATAATTGCAGTGTGGTGTAGTGGTTCTTGCTCTCTCTGTGTTGGTTCCTGCAGATGGCATGAGTCATTCTGGGGTTTAAATGGAAATCATTAGTATCCAATAAACATCTAAAGGTGGTTTCAGAGGATTTGTTTGTCCAGTCTGAGAGGAATTATGCTCTCAGGAGGCACTCCAGATTCAATGATGCGGTGATGATGATGAATGTCATACATAAGCAGGATAAGTCAGGAGGTGAAGAGGTGGAAGCCTCAATATGTTGCTGATCATCATGTGATCCTAATGCAAACAGTCAGACGGTCTGCAGAAACTGTTAGGCAACACATCACAAGTTTGACATTTTATGTGGAATTTGCAGATTTTGCAGATGATTTTCCTGTGCATATCATAACATCATCATAATTTAAACATCATACCATCTGTTAGTTTAACATCATTAACCAACCACAGCCTGTTCTTGCATAGTGATAAGACCATATTAACCCTGGGCTGCACTGCAGGTCTGAGTGCCCTCTGGCTCATGGTGACTAAATCTCACAATGAAAACAAAGGAGCTCCTCTGTCTACTACAAGCTTCTTTTTGTATCATCGTTTTTCCTACAGCTTCAGCCTCACTTGAAGCCAACACTGGCCAGACAACCCAATCCCTCAAGGTATTTTCTTCTGAATTACGATCAATTATTTAAACCGTTTTATACTGTACGTGTGCGATAAGGAATAGAGTGTAGCATTAAAGGGATCTGTGGCAGAAATGGAATATACTGTTAATTAGCTAAGCTAGCTAAGATGTTCTGAAAGCAAAGAAATCAGATTTTTTTTTTTTGCATTAATTTATACCATAATTAATCTGGAGATGACTTAATAATACATCACTTCATTTCTGAGTATTGGAAAATAAAGCACAAACCTGCAGCTGAATTTATACTGGAAAAGGGAAGACAGTTTAGAAATCCCAAAATGTGCAGGTTCACAAGTTCATTAGTCTTCATCCTGCTCTGATTCCACTTTATCATTTCTTTGCTGCGCTGCAGTGTGGTTATATTTGATATTTCAGGTAGTTTCCTTAAATGCCTACTTCAATATAAGTATGCATATGCATGTACTCAGCTGAAATGCATGATGGAGTCAGGATTCAACGCCAGTGGATGTCTATAGAAGCTAACTGTATGACATCTCACTCAATATTTCTGGTAGGAGATGAATATGTATGGACTTTCGAGCATGTTTTGACGGCATTTATGTTCATAATGCCCCCTGGACTCAGCTAGGTTTCACCTAACCGCCCCTGAGGACCAACACAGAGTTTCGCCTCTGCTTTCATGCGCAAATACTAATTATTAATAATTATTTATGTACATTTAGCAGCAGCAAACAGACCCGTGCCGGCGGATCAAAGCAATAACCAGAGAGCATTTGGATGCGCATTGTGTGCCAACATTACGCGCATAAGAGACGCAGCGCTTCACAATCTCTGAAGGGAAATTAACGACTCCCAGTGCTGCTTTACGTCGGATTGTTCTCCTCTTATGAAAACTTTTGCTCAGCAAATCGCGGCACGGGATGGGAAACTTGATGGAGCCGAGTCGTGCACAAAAACACGCGTAACTGACCACTGAACAAAGAGGTTTCTGTGTCCAAGCTCTGTGCGTGAAAGCAGAGAAAACTGGCTGGACCGGGATCAGAGGCAACTACAGCACTGTCCTGAATGCTCGTTAGCTTTAATTGGTTACAATTAGTACAATTTTAAAAGAGAAAAAACAATAAAAATAAATTTCATCATAAATATCCACCGTTTTGGCGCTAATAAAGTTAACTTGTCTTACCTCGGTTTATTTCAAAAACAAAAGTAAAAATGTCCACTTTCTTCTGAAGAAGGCATGCGCATATCAAAGAAAAAAAAAAAACACACACACGGAGCATGGACAAAAAAAAGAGAAAGAGTTGAGCTCCGTCCTCCGCCGGGTTCAGTATCAGTCCGGATTCATGTGCGCCGCAGCGGAGCTCTACCTGTGATCCAGGATGCGCTCAGACAGGCGCTCAACGTGCGAGTGGAGGCGTCTTAACCGGATCCTACACTATTTGATGCGGTGACGTCGCGAGTGGAGGGGGTGGAGTAAGAGACGGATGAACACACTAATGGCTCAGTGGCATCCTTCCTGATCTCCCCCAGCTGCTGAAATGCAAAGAATCGACTGTTGAGAAAAAAGGAAAA
The DNA here is from genome assembly GCA_029721515.1 of Synanceia verrucosa. Lineage (NCBI taxonomy): Eukaryota > Metazoa > Chordata > Actinopteri > Perciformes > Synanceiidae > Synanceia > Synanceia verrucosa. The sequence goes on along the minus strand of CM056551.1, from coordinate 10,584,530 downwards.
GCAAGTGTTAGTGTGGTGTGATGCTGAGACAGAGCAGGTCACAGATGGTACAGACCACGCTGCGCATTTTACTGTATGACTGTAAACACAACTACTGCAGAGACACACAATAGCACCATGTGTATACATACAAATCCAATTTGAAGCACATTAGAATGAATAATTATTGCAGTTAAATGGTTTCAAAATGAGCCATGAGTATTTTTTCTGGTATTGATATACTGGCATACTCTATATAACTACATTAATATAAAAACAATGGCCTACTGCAAGTGAAAAACATACATTGATTATGTTTATTTTTCCCAAATATGTTCATTGTTTTCTGAAATCTTGAATCTATGTAGCACGTAAAGCCTCAAAGGCAGAGAGCTTAAATATTTGAGGTGAGTCTGTATCTGGATCAGAACAAAGCTTTGAGAGCTGCTGCAGCTGTCATCGTGTTTACAGATCCTCCTGTTTTTAACACCACAGAGGGCTTAAAACTCCAGTATGGAGCTGAACAGGGATGTGGATAGGCTGTGCCCTTTTGAAGGCTGTAAATGTTCTGAGAGTTGATGATGAATGGCCACAGGCAGCTCGATGCAGTCAGAGACCTTTTCTCTCACTGTTGAGTTTGCTTTTACTGCTATTGGCAGACCACCCAGTGTGTGTTTTTATTCATTTAAAGAAAGGCAGAAAGAATCCTGATTTTCAGTCCACTGATGTGTCAGTGCTGTAGGTGTGACACACCAGTGAATGTGAAGTTAGCAGTAACTTGAGCGTAGCAGTGCAGTGAAAGTAAACATTATCTTGGGGTCACACTCACTTAAGGTGGGCTGACCATTATGGTGGTTGACTTTCTCTTCAGCTCCACCTGGCGTAAAGGAGAATGGCTGATAAATGGTTCGTATAAAGGTCAATAGAGTTTATTCTTTCTTCAATTCGATGTGGCTCCAGGATGCTCAAGGGCACTTTGAGCTGCCCTGTTTACTCATGACAGTATTTCATTTCATTTCTGAGCATCGCGGTCCAGCCTGTTAAAATTTTGACTTGGACTATAGCTTTGAACTGTCAGATTGCACAACAGATGAGAGGATTACACGTACTGCTTCAGCTGTTCCCAAGGTTTTGCTGATTGAAATGTGAGCGTATATCTGCTGAACAGCCGACTGGTCAGCCGAGTGCATTAATAGACGGGAAGTGAAGCAAAATGCACTTTGTGTTCAGTTGTCAGCCTGCCAGGAGCCTATCAGCTCATTGCATGCAGCAGCAGGAAGAAACTGCGATGTTTTCAAGCTTCACACTTGGCCTGAAGGAGTTGCTGCTGGTCAGACTGGATGTGCAGTATGTGAACTTTTATTTACAGTAGAGTGTGGGGTTTATTGATCTGTGAAATAGATCAAATAGGGAAAGCTTCGTCTTTCCCTGCAAACAAACAGCTTTAATATTTCCGTCTCTGCCAGCAATCCATTTTGCTCATCATAAGGAGCTTTGGCTGCAAACCTCCGTCTCATGTTATAAATCGCTTCCTGAAGCATTTTTTGAGACAAGCCTTCACATAATTTGGTTTAATACAGTGAATTACCATCTGATCTTTCTGTTCATTTCAACCATGTTTTATTCAATTTATACCATTTGTTCTTTAGCAAATATGGCTGCAAACATTTCATTAACATGTTACAAATAGTAACAAGGTTACACTAGCCTGTCTGTAGCCCTCTGTAATCTTCCGCTCAGTTATCTCAATTATCCCAATTATTTCCCTACATATTACATCTGGGTTTGATCCCCTTGGACTCGATTTCTCAGGATGATTTCCAACTGGCCAATCAGCAAATGGTGGGGGACGGGGGGAGGCGAGTGTTAACGATAACGTCAAATGTGCAGCATTTGCGTTATAGTCTAGCTGATTGTAGTTCGGCAAATAGCGGAGATGGAAGTGAAGGAAGCTATTCAATCCATTTTGGCTAGGCTCCCAAATACACTGTATTGCCAAAAGTATTCGCTCACCTGCCTTGACTCACATATGAATTTAAGTGACATCCCATTCCTAATCCATAGGGTTCAATATGACGTTGGTCCACCCTTTGCAGCTATAACAGCTTCAACTCTTCTGGGAAGGCTGTCCACAAGGTTTAGGAGTGTGTTTATGGGAATTTTTGACCATTCTTCCAGAAGTGTATTTGTGAGGTCACACACTGATGTTGGACGAGAAGGCCTGGCTCTCAGTCTCTGCTCTAATTCATCCCAAAGGTGTTCTATCAGGTTGAGGTCAGGATTCTGTGCAGGCCAGTCAAGTTCATCCACACCAGACTCTGTCATCCATGTCTTTATGGACCTTGCTTTGTGCACTGGTGCACAGTCATGTTGGAAGAGGAAGGGGCCAGCTCCAAACTGTTCCCACAAAGTTGGGAGCATGGAATTGTCCAAAATGTCTTGGTATGCTGAAGCATTCAGAGTTCCTTTCACTGGAACTAAGGGGCCAAGTCTAGCTCCTGAAAAACAACCCCACACCATAATCCCCCCTCCACTAAACTTTACACTTGACACAGTGCAGTCTGACAAGTATCGTTCTCCTGGCAACCACCAAACCCAGACTCATCCATCAGATTGCCAGATGGAGAAGCGTGATTCTTCACTCCAGAGAACACGTCTCCACTGCTCTAGAGTCCAGTGGTGGCGTGATTTACACCACTGCATCCGACGCTTTGCATTGCACTTGGTGATGTCTGGCTTGGATGCAGCTGCTCGGCCATGGAAACCCATTCCATGAAGCTCTCTGCGCACTGTTCTTGAGCTAATCTGAAGGACACATGAAGTTTGGAGGTCTGTAGTGATTGACTCTGCAGAAAGTTGGCGACCTCTTCACACTATGCTCCTCAGCATCCGCTGACCCCGCTCCATCAGTTTACGTGGTCTACCACTTCATGGCTGAATTGCTGTCGTTCCCAAACACTTCCACGTTCTTATAATACAGCTGACAGTTCACTGTGGATTATTTAGGAGTGAGGAAATTTCATGACTGGATTTTTTGCACAGGTGGCATCCTATCACAGTTCCACGCTGGAATTCACTGAGCTCCTGAGAGCGACCCATTCTTTCACAAATGTTTGTAAAAGCAGTCTGCGTGCCTAGCTGCTTGATTTTATACACCTGTGGCCATGGAAGTGATTGGAACACCTGATTCTGATTATTTGGATGGGTGAGCGAATACTTTTGGCAATATAGTGTCCCTCCCCAGATTACTCCCCACGGGGTTCCGGAAAAGTCTTATTTTTCAGTTAGCTCTGTTGGCGAGGGAGTTGACTAGCCTGAATGCTAGTGGCACATTACGTACGTCACGACCAAATGTTAGCGATTGGGTAAAATCAGATCCAATCATTTGAAACTTCATCAGAGTTCACTCCTCCCGTTTGACATCCTCTGTATAGTACAGAGGATCTGGTAAGACCAGGCTAAGGTTACACATTACACAGCAATTCTTTTAACTTTTAATTACTGATTTATTGTTAATACTACTAATATTATCACTGTGTGCACTTAATTAACTCATTGAATGCCAGCCGTTTTTTTATAACAAAGCACAGAATGTATACATGACAACAGATTGTAAAGTGAACTCTTTGTGTCCCAGCCGTTTTATAAAACAGAAAATGCCATCTGCCAGCATTTTTTGTCCATTTTGAGTCATATTTCAAGACCCACAGAATATTTTGTACTATGACTCTGAAAACACTGAATAGCTCAAAAGAGACTCTCTATTTCATCATGAAAATAACCTTTGTTTTTACCTTGTTCCATGATTGTTTTATCAGAGTTAGGGTAGCGGACACTCCCACCAAAATCACCACTTTTTCTCCAGAATCCATCCGTTTTGCTCTCTAATCACGATCGTCTCCACTTCCTGCTTTGCTCAACATGGCTTATACCGCATACTTATGCTCCAACTACATCTCCCAGAAGCCCCAAAATTACTCACGGGCTGTGGGAAACTGCGATCGGTGATCCGCTGCTGAAAAAACATTTTGATGTGTTTTTACGTTGATGGTACTCAAGCATGGGATTTTATGATGATTTTATGATGATGTCGAAATACATCAGTGGCACTCAAAGAGGTGTTTGGCACCAGAAGTGACCATATTTGGCTGATAGGATGGGGCTGGGCAGAGATATGCATTAATACTACACCTCTACTACACCTACTACACCCGATTGACAGATCAGTTTGGTCCATCTGTCAATCACAAGGTAGCCACACCCTAAAGCATACCCTGCCTTATTGTCTATTTTACTGATTATCTTCTCATCTAAATACATTTTATAAGAGCTCCTCTCGCCGAAAGCATTTTTTAAATTATCCTATTGTTGTTTTTATTTTCAGTTTTTGACCACACTTAAGGCAACACCATCAAAAACTAATGAGAAATCTAAATAACAGTGATGCGATCATAGAAAATATGATGCAAACAAGAAAACCTAAACAATCAACCAAACAAAATGAGCTTTGTCAGATTCACAGTGGTATCATCATCTCTCACAAAAGATAAAACAGAATTTCAGTCCTCTCAGTTCTCCGCTGAATTACTTTGCTGATGTTGACATTTTGAACAAAACTGTTGCGAACTCCTGAGACATAGATGGAGGTTCTTGTCCTGCCTTTATTAGATTAGATCTGAAAAGAGAACAAACTAATTCCAGTGTCACAGTGATCCACAGGCAGCAGGACAAAATAAGTTATTAATCATGTTCCCTGACCTATAAGGGACATCTTCACTCGAAGGAGGCAAGTCAAGTATGTAGTTATGTAACTGTTATGTAAGAACTCCGCTTTATGTTTTGCATTTAAATGAAACAAGCTTGGTCAATGTACAGCTCTGGTATTCAATCATCTGTTTAGTTTGTTTAGTGAAATGTTCTGTTCATCATCTGTGGTGAAACAATGTCTGAAATAATGAAGTGATGCTGTAGACAAAGGCTGAGTTTCCAAACTTTTCCATGGAGCTGAACAAGGTTTTGTGAGAGTATAGTAAAAAGGATGTATGCACATTTATTTGTTCTTCTAATCCTTTCATGTGGTTTAATGAGGACGGGCTGAATAATGGAGCAGGTGCAGTGCAGGAGAGACTAAGAGCCAGATTTAAGTTTTAACTGAGCTCCAGCTTCACGTCTTGACTTAGTCATCCTCCGTCTGTCTGTTTTAATTAAGTTATCCATTTGTCTTGTGTCTGAATGTTGTCCTGTCACTTCCTGTTTTATTTTGGAGTAATCCTGTCTCCCTCGTTTCAGGTGTTTTTGCTTCCTGCCCTCCTGTGTTCCCACCTGTGTGATTGTAAAGCCCCGCCCTGATTGTTTCCACCTGTGTCTCATTACCTCATGTTCAAAATTGTCCTGTCTTCGTTCGGCTTTATGCCATCATCTTGTCCGGTCATGTTCCCTGTGTCAGTCTCTTAAACAAGTCGTATCGATTACGCACAATGTCAGTTCACATTTAATATCGTGGCCAAGTTGTTTAGTCAAATAGTTAGACAGGGTTTCTGCGTCGAGACCTGATGAGAATTTGGTAGCAAAAACACTGACCAACTGTACGAATCACTTTATATTCCCTTGAGCAGCAGTTACAGTAATGGGTTTAGATGCTCTCAGGTTTACCAACACGCTGTTTCAGGGAGGCCAATTGTTCCTCATTGATCTTTCTCCAAGGTCACCCCTGTTTCTCCACCTGGCTCCATTTCGGCGAGTTAACAGCAGGTTGCCCAGGGCTCAAGCCACCATTCACCTGGAATTACCTGCCGCAACAGGGCCGGCGACGCACGCCTCTTTCACCGATTCAGTGTCGCTCAGCACCAACAGCCCTCCATAGCTCCACCTTAAGCTGGCTGTATACTCGCCGTGTCTGCTATCGCACGCACAAGCATGACGTGGAAACCTGTCGCGCGTAGTACAAAAAGGTACCACATCTGCTTGTCACATACACGACAAAATTTCTGTCTTGTGCATACCAAACAGGAAACATGGAACAAACATGTCTTGCGCTGGAAACCAAGCTGAGCGAACAGGTGCGTCTCTACAGACATCTCAATTAATTTAGCCCAAATGGGCAGCACATGAAAGGGGCGTGTCAGGGCACCTGTCAATCAAATGTCAATGAAAGCTTACGCTATTGAGTTTGGGCTGAATGAATGAATTCATGAATATCTTGACACTTGTCAATCAAAAGTGAATGGAAGCTCGTTACTGTGCTCGGGCTGAATGCATTTAGCCCATTCACAGGAAAAAAACCAAGATATATCATGTATCCTGGGTTTTTTTCGGTGCTGTTGCTGCTTTAGGTTCAACCAAAATTTAAAACAATATATTCTAAGTTTTTTAATCATTTTTTTTTTTTTTAATTTTTAGTGTAAAAGGTAGGGGCTTAGCCCTGTTAGTCCATATATACCAGTTGCCCCTGGCGCCCGTGCTCCACAGTGGTGATTCTCCTATCTATGGTCTCAATCACCATGTGTAAATCCTTGCCAACATCTACCTGAAGTTTCAGCACATACTTTAGCGCACAGACTTCACCCTGCAGTCACTCCATCCTATTCAAAAGGTTGGACACATCCAGGTTGTTGAAAGACACAGGCAGCAACTCATCAAGATAATGGGAGACAAAGTGAGGACTCTTATCTCCACATAAATTTAACACTTTTAGGCAACATTTGATATTATTAATGTCCTTTTGATTGCCTTTGTGGGTCACACACTTCTGCTCAGTGTCAGGGCACAGTTCAAACAGCACCTTCTTAGATGGGGTTGAAAGAATTTGAAGCTAAGAGGACTATTTCATCCTGGGACATTGTTTTAATTTTGCAAGAAAATTGAGAAACTCTTCCTCAACAATAACTTGATCATCAGTCTTGTAGATTGTAGGTTTTAATTGAGGCCACTGAGTCAAGCCAGGAGCTGCTGTTCCACCATGCACGCCATCTGCCATCTTGTATTCATGCAGACTGACAGGGAACTTGTTCATTGGACAGTCTTGGAGATTGTCATTAGGGTGCACTTAAAATCAATTCAATCAAATGGTGGTCACAGACAGAACTCTATGCAGCACTTTAATGGCTCTGATGTCTATATTTCTGTTGATCAAAAAAGAAATAACTGCTTTTATGTATTACTGAACTGCAAATTGACCCCCTACTGTGAATAATGACTGGCAGGTAGAGACAGGACTGCAGGCTGCAGAAGACCATTTATGTGCAATAACTGGTGTGAACTTTGAGGAACTCACAGAACCATGCAGTAGGTGTCTTTTTAATGGATTTACTGAACTGACAAAGTACACAGAATCTGTTAGAAGCTCAGTTTTAACAGCTTTTAACCTATTAATCAGGGAAAACACTGGTGCTAACGTGCATGTCTTAGTTTTCATAAATAGGTTGTATACTGTACGTGGCCTCATAATAATTAGTGATGAGCTCACTCCCTGAACAGATTTCACCATCAGCAGATTTATTGGTAATTTTGAAATCATGCTGAAATTGCACATCTACTATCATAAAACTGCACCAGGGTTTGATTGATAGCTTCCACACCATCCCAAATAAACCGAACTAACCTGGCAAATGGAAGTTTGTTTTAATCAAACCAAACATCTTAAAGGGTAGTTCCGAATTTTGGACATGGGGCCTCATTTCCAAGTGAGCCGGAGTGTTGTGTGGAGACAGTTTTCAAAAGACAGTTTTGTGGAGACAGTTTTCAAAAACTTTAATTCAGTCCTTCTAGTTGCAGAGTTCACTGGTGCTAGGCTAAAGTAAGTATAGACAGAGCAAACTGCTGATCGAGTGTTGATACTCAGCATCCTACCAAATGACTAATTGCTTAGGTTTGGTTTTCTTTGCACCAAAAGGATGAAGTTGACTCTTTATTCAAAGGTCAGTGTTTGCTTGATAGAATCAGGCTGAAGTGAAGTACAAGAGGCTGGGTGCCTTTACATCAATGGGCTAAAACACAGAAAACATAATTTTCTGCATTCACTGCGTGTTCACCTCACCTGAGATGACACACAACTATTATTTCCAGAATATAAGTTTTTGAACAATTTGAAATTCACTAAAAATGTGGAAAATATTCATTTATTATTTAAAACACTTTTTTAATGGTTTAATAATACAGTGTTTCCACTTATTTACACGTATGTTGTTGGCAAAGAAAACAACAATGTTGGTTAACAGCAACTTTTGTTCAAATACTTCAAACACCCTTTGTCTATGATGCCGTGGCAGTAATGACTGAAAGCAGCATAGTGTTGTTTAAGCCCCAGAAATCTGCGTACTGTACACTGTAACAAGGGGATTTATTTGCTCAATTTTGAAGGTGCTTTCATTTGAAATAATAAAAAGAACAAGAAAGCACACAATAGAGGAATCATGTTAGTCACGTCATGCCATTCACCTTGCACTGACAACCAATAAGCATTTCCAGTTGAGATGTAGAAACATTATTGTACACAGAGTGGAAAATTGTCTTTAGCTAAGAATCAACAAGAATTACAAATACAATGGTAAGAAACTGTAAAAAAAAACAAAACAAAACACTGTAATACAGTAAACCTTTACAAATGTGCACATTCTGTGATGGTTGGAGGGGTTATCGTTAACTATGTATTCAATCATTTAGCTGCACTTGAGACTATTAATGTCTCAATGTGAATGTATTCCTTGACGTTTTCGTTCCCAAAGGAAGCTGTTCAAAATGTAAATACAATGGATGTGACGGGTCACTTATTACATCAAGAGCTTTGTTTTTGGTATTCAGCACATGCCTGCATGCATCTGTGCTTTCATTTTTGTGAACGTTTGGACCACTCACACAATTTTCCTCTTCATTTGACATTCAAGTGTCCGTACCAAGTGAGTGACAGAAATACAGCGTCTGCTTTCCATCAGATTCAGGTACACCATTTTTCACTTTTTCTTGAGCAATCCAGTTACAGCCAACAGTACAACATTGCACAACCTGTCAGTAGGTACTGATAAGGCCTCGGACTACTTCAGACATTCAGATCACAAACAGGAGGGACTGCATCTGACAAAGACAAAGGGAAATGTTGCATTACCTATTTGTTGTTTATCTGTCAAATTTGATTTGAATTTGTTGAATCCTTTTTCTTTTTTTGATAGTTGATGCTGAATAAATAAATTTGCCTTGCTTTTGGAAACTGTCTTCGTGGCTATGTGCTGTGGTTATGACTAATAACAATTATAATTTACACAACTATCAAGCGTGATTCTCAACATATTATCTCGTTTCAAACTAAACACAACATAAGTATTCTGCCTTTGGACTGTTATTCAAGGAAAAATAGAGAATACCATAAAACCATGGACCATAAATATCAGACATAGACATGCATACAGTAAACAGCTGACTAATAAGGGCAAGTATATATATAAAAAAATAAAAAAAAATGCCGTTTTGCCATCCATCCATTTTCTACCACTTATCCTCGCATATGGTCTTGGGGGGGGGGCTGGAGCCTATCCCAGCTGTCTTAGGGTGAAAGGCAGGGTACACCCTGGACAAGTCTCCAGTTCATCGCAGGACACATAGAGACAGACAACCACTCACACTCACATTCACACCTACGGTCAATTTAAATTACCAAATTAACCAAATTAATCCCCATGTATGTTTTTGGATGGTGGAGTACCCGGAGAGAACCCACGCAGACACGGGGAGAACATGCAAACTCCACACAGAAAGGCCCCGGGCCGGAAATCGAACCCGGTACCTTCTTGCTGTGAGGTGACAGTGCTAACCACTACACCACCGTGCCGCCCATCATTTGCCTGAAGGTGCAAATGGTTTTTCTTTTCAAGAAGCTACACAACCTTATAGTGGGCAATACGCCCAGAAGATGATGCTAAGGTCACTAGGGGGCACACAGCCGGCACGTGTGGTGGGCACAAAAAATAGAAAAATGATGACATGATCAATCATATCATCATTTGTTTGGATCAAAGGGAAAGTCACATGAGGGCAAGGGGTGTATTCTGGGGTCAACAGGTACTGTATATAAGGGGATTCACAATTCAGTCATCTCTCCGGAGTGGCTCACGGTGCTTCTTGTATTTTTTTTTTTTTTTTTTTACAATAAACACCATTTTTGATTCTGAAGATTCAACTGCCTCCTCTCATACTTTGCTTCTTGAGTCACATCATTTTTTAACAGCTAATTGTCAGTTGCTCGGGTGAACTCCATACAAACTGACAATTTAAAGAATCCAATATTCTGCCAAGATGAGAGGCTTATCAAGTAGTGGCTGTCCTCCTTTTCCACGATTAAAATTAAACATTAAAATAATGAACTGAACTGATAATTTAGGCATTCTCTATTTTTCCTCTAATTGTTTTTCCAGAAACAGCTAAAAGTTTAGTTCATGACCGACCTGGACAGACTCAAAAAACAACAAGTTATACCTCTGTCCGAACATTTGACTGGTTTATGAATCCAGGTCACTTTCTGAGACATCTGGTTCCTCCCAAAGAGTGGGAGAAGACCACCACCAACACTGACACTGTGAACTCCAGGCTGTACTGAGGTACAGAGGATGTTTATGGATGCATAGCAGTCCTGGGACTACACACTCCAACACATATATCCACACAGTTTAGTGTTCATTGTGTTCACAAGTTGAGTCTTTTTTTTTACCATTACCTTTGCTTAGAACATCACATAGTAGAATCATATTCATAATAATCAGTTCTTTAACTGTTCAGTCTATTGTTTAATTCTTCAGTCTATTATAAGTAAAGTTTATCATATTAAAGGTCAGTCCACAGACAGAGTCTCCTTCTTCTCTTGCTCTCATACAGACCAATGTGACACATGTTTAGATTAACTGGAATAAGTCTACATATACTGCTATGTGTAGGTTTGCCTCTTTTTAGTATCTGTACACCTACATGCAATGATATCATGGTTCATCTCTGTTGGGTAATTGGATAATTAATTTCAATTCAATTGATTGGTTTTATTCAGTGAGTTTACTGTCATATATATAATATATATAATAGAAGTATTGTTCATGTTAATTTATTTATTTATTTGACAGGGACAATTCAGTCAAACAGTTACAGCTTGTAACCGAGCCAATGAATACAGAGCTTATAGCTAGTGCTAATTCTCAACTCGAGTCCCCGGTTGGGCTCATCCACAACATTGTAGTACAATATACTTTAATTAAAAAGAACTTACAATATATAGTTTAAGACACTAGACTATAAGTGTACATCAATTAAAAGACAATATTATACAATGCAATAATCCAATATCGTATTTACATGATATGAAACATTCACTCAATCTCCCTCATAATCTACACTATTTACAGATGAGTACAGTTTTGTCTTTAACCAGGTTTTAGTTCTGGCAGTGAATATCGGAAACTCTGAGATGGATTTTATTTCTGATGGCAGTAAGTTCCAGAGTTTACCACTATTACAGGAGAAGGATGACTGTGCAAACAGTGTCCTGCAGAATGGGATTTTGCAATTCTGATTTGAGGAGCTTCTGGTGACTCTGTTGCTGTTTTGTTGCTCAACAAATCAACTAAGTGGTTCAGGAGCTCAGATGTTTATACACTTGAAGATTAATTTGAAACATAAATCACTAAAGCTTTCAAAGCCTAGTAAGTTATATTTTTGAGAAGGTGGCATTGGTGGTATCTGTTTTTTTAATCCATGATTTTAAGAGCTTGATTTCATAGGGAACAGATGTGTTTGTTGGCAGTGGAGCCGCTTGAGCCCAAACTGTCATGCAGTATGAGATGTGTAAAAAAAAATCATAGTGTGCATGTACAGCAGGGCGGCCATCTCTGATTAATTTAATATCAAAGTATATGACTCATATACTTTAAGTATACTAAATATACTTTAAGTTGTTCCACTTCAGCACATGAAAGTACACTAAACACACTTCAAGTTGAGCTTTTTTTTTTTTTACAATTTAAGTACAAGTAAAATACATTAAGCACAAAATAAGTTGTTCCAAAATAGCATGCCTTAAGTATACTAAGTATGCTGAATTTAAGTACACTATAGTGTGTTTTTTTTTCACCAGGGCAGAGGAAAAAAAAAACATTGGTATTAATTTCGAGCAATATAATGTGTTAGAAACATTGTTTTGAATGGTGATAAAGCCAGATATGACCTAATGCATTGCGATATAATTGCGGCAAATGAGTTGTTTTTGGATTGGGAGATCCCAGCTTTAATAGCTACCATCCACTGGAATGACCCAGATGGTAAAAAAAATTAAACTTGCAAGGAGTTTAGTGATAGCGTGACTCCTTGGTCATAGGTGATATGTTTTAATGAGTGTTTCCTCATTCATTCTCAAGATGTTCCCATGAGGGTAAAAATGCATTCTCTGCATCTTCTTTCATCGTTTGCATGTCTGTTCTTGCGACAGTAACTGCAGCCGTGTGCACAATTACACATACAAACACCTCCCTTTAAGACGTGTTTCTGTTTGTGGAATTCATAAATAGATTGCTTGGAAATAGGAAACACCCCCTTTTATTTATTTTATTTCATTTGAATAATAAGTCATATGTCATATGTCTTTATTTCAGCAAGATGGAATAAACTGTTATTATTGTTATTATTATTGTTTACATTAGTCTGGCAATGGAGTGAGGTATAGCAGACAATAACAATGCACATATTGCTGTAATGCAGCTCATTATGCAGGTGTACACAAATGCTCGTGGCGCTTGGCTCTTAGTTGGGCAACCACAGGGGGTCCTCTGTAGTGACTCTACAACTCTCACTGTGCAATAAATTAATTTAATATTTTACCATGTGCAATATTACTGTTTCAGTTTTTCAATCTCAACATGTTTCAGATGTTCATTTTTACTGCTCATTTATACTGTACAGCACTTATTATAGTTTTCCATCTGGTCTCCTGCATGTTTTAAACACTGTGCATTTTTGCACTGTGACCTACAGTATATACCACAGATCAGATTCAACATGTGCCCAGTACAGCTATTGATATTTGCCTACTACTATTACTGTTGACTAGTTATTTTAAAGCATCTATGTGTCTACTTATTATTTTCTTGTCTACTGATGTTTTCTTATTTCTTAATATGGGCCGTTATGCTGTTACACTATCCACTTGCTACTGTAATGTGAAAAATTTCCCTGTTGGTAGGACGAATAAAGGTTAAATAAATAATAGTATTTCCATTCGGGTGGGGATCATGATAGAAAACAATTGAGTACGCTGACAACTCTGCTACAGTTTAAAGGAGGCTCTTTCTGCACTCAAGTTGCGTGTGCATCCACCGTATTGGTAGACAAATAATCCCTCGATAAGGAATAATGTACAATAATATATTTCTGATGTATTTTATTGTCCTAACATAACCAGGCTTGGATGCTCGGGTTTGATAATTGGACAGATGTGTTTTCTCAATGTAGTAAATCAGATTAAGAGTCCCAGAGTCATAGGTTTGATCCCTGCTTCTACTGACGATAAGTCGTTGTGTCCTTGAGAGAGACACTTAACCCCGAAGTTGATCCCCGGATGCCCACTGCTCCGAGCAGAGGTCGAATTTTGTGTATTTCTTGTACTTATATATATATATATATATATATATATATATATATATATATATATATATATATGTACGTGATCAATAAAGTTGGTTCTTCTCTTCAGAGCTACAGCTATCTCCTGTTGATGCATTTCTTTTGACCAAGCCTGGGGATGTTGTTGAGGAGTCTTACCTTTGAGACCTATCTCACAAGGACAATAAGTGAGTCTCAGAGTCAGGTATTTCCGAAGGGTGGTAAAAGTATTGAGGTATTTGTAAGACATGTACCTTTTGAAGTATTGCACACACAGCAGGGTGTTTGTCTCTAGTGACAGGAGAGGCAGGATGCTAATCACAGTGGCTGCTTTGCCTTCGAGGTCTCTTCTTGAGTTGGGTTGACTGGCTGTGAATTGTCTAAAAAATTCCCTCTGTATCTGTCTGGTTTCCTCTGAGCAGGTAGATTCTTAAATTCATATATGTGCAATGCAATGCATATACGTTTGATTATAGATTTTTCTTAATTTCCTTTTTATTGATATATTGTTTGTGTTGGATAGTTTACCCTTATGTGAATGTGGGCACATCTGCAGCTTAAACGGACACTCTGTAATATTTTCTGCCATCTAGTGGTTAAATTTGACTTTGTGCATGTTTGGAACTATGGTAAGCAGAATGGGTCAACTCCCGGGTGGCCACTATCACCGTGGATCCCCAACCCCCGGCCGGCCGTGGCCAGGGATGGGGTGCTCCCGGGTGGCTACTCACCGCAGATCCCGGCCCAGAGCTCCGGTTATTTTATGGCCCTTTTACGCTTTTTTGGCGAAGAGGATTCGGCGTGGCACAGTATGGTCTTGTATTATGACCAAAAGTGCAATGCAGGTTTTAGTTTAGTGCTGGGTAAGTAAAACCGGTGTCTCCACCTTGCTTCTCTGTGAAAATTGAATCAGAAAACGCGGAAATGCATTTTGTCCTATGGGTACTAGCAGGTAGTGCTTTATGTCCCTTTCTGCAGTTCATAGTTTTTGATGGAAAGACATGGAAGCCTCCGTATGAGCGACCCGCTCTATGTAAAAACAGATAACTGATTCTTCGCCCAGGAGGATAAGTCAGATTGTTGGCATATTTTACGCCAATGAGGATCTATTTATGAATGAAGACGTTGATTTGAGGTAATAAAATACTTAAAAAATTACAGTGTCCCTTTAAAAGCATGTATTTCAATCAATCACTTTCACTCGTGTTTTATTAATCAGAACAAATGCCGTATTGGAATTGGTGCATGAGCATGCAGTATTGAAGGACTTCAAGATTTATCTGCAATTTGTGAACAACAATCTGTCTTCGAACGCAGTATATCAGTGGAAGGTGACTCGCCACTATATGCTATCTACATGTAAATAGGGAACAGAAATTGCTTTTTGAAATAGGCCCATGAATAGAATGGAAAAGAATAAACTATGATTTATTATTATTTGTCTTCACTTCACCAAGATATGCATATAAAAAAATAACATTTGTTATATGGTCCAACTCACATGGACATCCGAATGTTCCACACATGTAAGCGTTGAATGTGTCTCAGGGGCATTTTTCTGCGGCTTTATCAGCCTCCATTCTTCTGGTTTCAGGCTTTCCACATGTGGTTCACAGGATAAAATCTGGTTACAGATTTTTTTTCCCATAGCTACAACAGCATTAGTGAGGTCCAACGCTGATGGCTGATAAAGCCTGGCTCAGCCCAATGGTACTGGATGGATTTGGAAAACCATTTCTTAATGGGAACTCACTTCCTCTGCTTTTGAGCATTGTCATGTTGAAATGTGAACATGAAAGCAATGTGTTGCCACAAAGTTGGATGAACACTATTGTCTAAAATATAATTGCATGCTAAAGCATAAAGATTTCCCATTATTGGAAGCAGGCCATGTAATGTTCAGTGCAACAAATAAAGGTAGACACTATTTAGAGAGTCTTTATGTTCTGTAATGTTTCATACTTTTTAGTGAAACTCTGTATGACGGTGCGGTCATTTCCCATGGTGGAGGAAAGTGATGAAGGAATGGATATTCAGAGCACAACCACGCTCTTTAGGATTTACACCATTTTTGCTAACTACGATCCCCTTACCTCTTTTAATCTGCAAGCTAGCGCGACCTCCAGTCAAGGTATCATATCTTCATAGAAAAACACTCTAAAATTAAATTAATCTGCATATGAATTGTATATGTATATATTTTCATTTTGCTGTGTCTTGACAGATTTTTTTTTTAAAAATATTCTTGATCACCAAAAACCCTATACAGTAGCTGCTCTGTGCCTTAAATTGAGTAGGTAAAAGGTGACTAATGTCTGTCAGGCTCTCCATGGCTTTTTCACGTTCTGTTTTCTTCTGTTGCTTTTGCATCTGTTTGACCTATGTAACTATTCTGATCACTCCTGAACCCACAGTTCATGTGACCAAACCCTGATGTGAAGTCCTGGGGATGGGTGCTGACAAGTAGTGGGATAAATGCACAGCAGGAATAAAGCCTGGAACCTGATTAGCAGAGACATCAGGGTTGAGCTTAATCAATACCAACTGACTCCTGCCTCTCACCACCTGAAAGGCTCTTCTCTCAGGGCCATAGGCTCATCAGCATCACAAATTTCAGTTCTAGCTAGATCTGCTCATGCATGTGTTTGGAAACTGGACCGCCAATTGCCAGACTTCCCCTTTAAAAACAGCAAATTGTGGCTCTTTTTTGGAAGTGTGTGTCCTCTCAAGCTTAAAAAGACTAAATATACAATCACCTGAGAGTTGATTTCCCTGAAACTGTTTCACATTGCCATCTGCCAATAATAGTTCCTGCTAAGTGAAGCATGATTTGGCTTGCACAAACAACCTCACGTAGTAAAAAGGAACTGAACTGTGATTAAGCCATATCCATTTTATTAGGGTATACATTTCAATGAAGGAAACCTCATTACAATGAAGGCTACTGGGTGCTTTTGCTTCTGATCATGAGTATTTGCCATAAAAAAAGAAAGAAACTGTTGATATAATTAACAGAGTGAGCCTTTTTAATGGTAAAATGCACCACTAAGTAGCACAGAGGTTCTTTGAAATACAGCTACTATCCCTGCATCTCACATAGAAATAACGATAAGGCATGCTGGCCCATTTTCATCTGAAGCCGAACCGGAACAGCAAAGGTATGAAGTAAGGATGCAGTGCTTGGATTTAATGGCTGCCCAGCTGCAACCCGGGTGATTTTTACAGCTTATCTGACAGGAATCAGGAACTGCTGAGAACCTTTTGAAATGGAAATATTAATGATAAAAACAAGGCCCAACAAATAAAGAGCCGTTTCACATGAGGTACCACAGAAAGAACCCCTTTCTTCTTGATATGTGCTCTCACCTTTTATCCCCTCAGGAGGATTATTCATCAGTGTCTTCTTTAAAGTGCAGCTTGAATTCAACAAGCACATGCACAAAATAATAATAATAAGATGTGTCATTTGTGCCAGTTTTCAAAGCGACGAACGTTATTGCTCACGTATTAGAAATGAGAAAACTGCCAGTCTTGAATGAAGCTGGTTGCATAAGAAAAAAACACAATCATACATCTGTCATTTTCCAAAAAGAAATTCAGTGAGACAGCTCAAAAGGTGCCAGTTACCACAAACACTTTGTTAGTATTCAAAGTCACGTTCTCCTTTAGGTCTTCAGTCTAGACTTTTAGGAGAAGCGACGTGTCCTTCCTTGAGGATTTAAGAGCCAAGAGGCAGACCAGTTTCCCGAGATGGGTTTGTTTTCTCCATGCATGTTCTCAGGCAGTGGCTCGAGGAGCTGTAAATTTAGCTGAAAGTCGTCCCCATCACTGTTTGTCATATGCCTCCAACAGCCTGGATTCATGTCTGCCTCCCTCTCTTGTCTATGTGAAATATGCAGATGACCTTAAAATTGCAGAGCTCCTGATCTCTATTTCGACTCACGCAGAAGACCTTGGAGTTTTTTCATTTACAAAGAATGAATGACAGTGAATATGTTGATCAGTGTCAGGAGAGGGGACAACATGTCCTCTCTTCTGTCTGAATCTATAGGTTGTTAAGCAGACATTGTCATTGCTGTTCCGGCAAAGATTTTGCATTTACGTAGATGTCCATAAGTATTTGGTAGACAAAGCAGATTGTCTTGTATCCTGAGACTAAACCGCCCTGGGAGGAGAGCCAAATAGAAGCTAAGCTAAACCAGCTTGGACCCAAAGCTAATCCACTACCCAGCCTGCTCCTGGCTGATATTGTGGAAATAAGATGGATGAAAAAAGACTTAGGCTAACCAAGCAATGGGAGATGGGAGACCGTTGTGGTATTTTTACAGACACTACAGCGTCATCATAACAGCCCAGATCAAGCCATTGAACGGACCAACCGCAGGGCATAATGCAGGAACGTGTACGTCCCTGTAAAATGTTAAAGAAACACACCGTAGTTGTTCTATACTGAATTATAATCGTCCCTGATCTTAGGCATGCACTCAATCGCTCTGGTGTACGGTGCTATTTTGTTAGCCTTTAGCATAGCCCAGTGCTTTCCTTGGGATCCAAACAGAGGTGAAGTTAGAAGTCATATAACTACATATCATATAACTACTCACGTAACTTTATTTAAATAGGGAAAATGTGGAAGTACTTGGGCGCTTCTAACTATACCTCTTTCCCCAAGGAAAGTACTGGGCTATGCTAAATGCTAATAAAATAGCACCGTGCACCAGAGCGATTGAGTGCACAAAGACGACAGAGGTATGTATCAACTCGTCTAAGATCAGGGAAGAACATATTTCAGTATAGAACAATGGTGGTGTGTTCCTTTAAGCTGCTGATCATATTATCAGTTTTATCAGTTGTCAGTATCATTGTGCAACCCTGTTTCCGAATGACAATAAATGGTCCTTGAAATATTATCATTTAAAAAAGCAGCTCATAACCAAATAATTTTTCATATGATGCATTCACAAACCAAAGTATTGTTGCATCTTGTAGAAAAAAAGATGGTCTAAATACAAGACATCATCCACGACTCTGGAAATACAGAGATTTCCTCTTTTAATGGGAGAAGTAATCACATATGAGAATGAATATGCTGTCTGTGTCATATGTCCGCTCTGTTTGCCTTTGTAGTTCTTCCAAGGGATTCTACGCTTGACAGCGGCATTTCATCAGAAAAATCCCTTTTTTAACGCCTGATTTATGTTATACCCATGACAGGATAATCATATTCATAATGCACAGCTATGGGTGGTGATGCGCTGCTACATTTGTTGTTCACTGAAAAATAGTAATGATTAACCATGAAAACCTGTAAATGTCTGACATTCTGATGAATGTGATAATAGTAATGGAATGACAGTGGCTTTTTTTCAGCCTTGTCCCAAAATAATGACATCATAACTAAAAGAACAGGCACACATGGCACTGTACAGACCAGTATGTGAAGCTATCCTCTTAAATATTACTTTTACATCTCTAAAGAGTGATGTTGCTGCCTGGGGTATGGTCATAGGCACTTTGGAAAAGTTGTGGTTACACACAGGTTTGTCTGTTTTCATTTTGTTCTCTCATATCCATCTCTTTCTTTTTCATGCAGACTGCAGTATAACTTATCAATATGACTTACTGAAAGTGTCTTTTTGGCCTTGAGTTTTTTTCTACATTAAAGCAAGCCATGTGTTAATGTTTGAATCTGAAAATGACATGACATGTCCCCTTAACACAAAGACACACAATGCGTGTGTTAAAAGCTGGACTTGTTAAAGCTCTTAAGAAAGAGAGTGGAACCAAGGGACAGATATCCTCTCTTCTCACCCCATTCTTTTGAGGACCCATATATACAGTTCATCTATCTACACTCAACAAAAATATAACCCAACACTTTTGTTTTTGCTCCCATTTTTTATGAGATGAACTCAAAGATCAAAAATGTTTTCCACATACACAATATCACCATTTCTCTCAAATATTGTTCACAAACCAGTCTAAATCTGTGATAGTGAACACTTTTCTTTTTCTGAGATAATCCAATAATAATAATGGTGTCTAATCAGCATCTTGATATGGCATACCTGTGAGGTGGGATGGATTATCTCAGCAAAGGAGAATTGCTCACTATCACAGATTTAGACGGGTTTGTGAACAATATTTGAGAGAAATGGTCATATTGTGTATGTGGAAAACGTTTTAGATCTTTGAGTTCATCTCATAAAAAATGGGAGACAAAAACAAGTGTTGTGTTTATATTTTTGTTGAGTGTATGTAGTAGCTATCTATTAGGAGTGTAACTACTTGATAGTCTACTTGAGCAAGTTTTAATGCTGTAAATTTGATGTTTTATCTGTTGTTACTGTGTTTGATGTGACTTTGCTGCTGCCCTCTTGGCCAGGTCTCCCTTGAAAAAGAGATCTTTGATCTCAATGGGATCATATCTGGTTAAATACAGGCTAATAAATAAATAATTAATGCACCTGCTTACTGATGTCAGTCATGCTTATTTTCATATACCGTAGGCCCTTATTGTAATGTTGGACTGTCCACTTTACTGCTGGAACAATGTAAATTTTCCCATTGGTGGGACAAATAAAGATTATCTCGTCTTAAATACATATTCATCTGTAACAAAGTGATTTCAAGCACAGCACAGAACTTTCATTATTCATTCTCAACAGTGAAGTATGGCCGTATATCTGTATAGCTGTAGGGGTAGTTGAAATGATGTATGGATAGTTGAAATGATGTATGGATAGTTGAAATGCTGTATGGGTAGTTGAAATGCTGTATGGATAATTGAAATGATGTATGGATAGTTGAAATGCTGTATGGGTAGTTGAAATGCTGTATGGATAATTGAAATGATGTATGGATAGTTGAAATGATGTATGGATAGTTGAAATGCTGTATGGATAGTTGAAATGATGTAAGGGTAGTTGAAATGCTGTATGGATAATTGAAATGATGTAAGGGTGGTTGAAATGATGTATGGATAAAAACATTGAAGAAATAGAGAGAAGATGTTGCTAATACTTTAGCCTTCTGCTTAATGCAGCCAAAGATACTATAGCTAACTAGTTGCCCACAGTTGTGAGCAGAAGACTAAATTATTAGGAACATTTTTATCTCTGAAACGCTTCACTGATATTGTCAATCTCTTGTTTTTCGGTCTGCTGAAATACTGAAGTAGCAACTTTTCCTGCATGATATTCTACTGGTGCATCAGGCTTTCAACATCTAATGGGATGTGCATAGGCATCGTTTGTACAGCAGAAAATAAATACTAAAAAGAGGTTTAATGTGTGAATCCCAGCTTTGTTGGATCAAAAAGAATCAGCCAGTGTTGTAACTTCAGGTGAAATCAGTTCATTCAATTCCTGGTGACATGCTGCTGAAAGCAGGCGAATAATGCAATTACAGATTAGCTTTGTCACAGCCAGTCTGGTGAACAGGATGACGCAGGTGGGCTGAATTTTTTTCCACATGAGGTTACGTTACAGCAGAATGAATATGAGCGCTTTATCTACTGTGCGAGCATTTATGCATGTTTAATTTATTTGCCGTGTATGAAAGGTTCCCTGTTCCAATAGTTGTCTTGACAAATCTGTTAAGTCTATAATTGTTCCTGTGTTGCACAACATCAATTGTGATATAAATTCATTCTACAAGAGCTGAGACAAGAGTTGCTTTCTTTCGTACGGTGAGACGTGTGCAAGCAGCAAGAATTTCAATAACAGTGGTAAACACATAGCATTTCCTCAACCGAAAGACTTTACTCTAAATTTGATGGAAAAAAATTGTGGGTAATGGTAGCAATATCCCAGAGGAAGGCATTTCAAGGTAAATTTACGATGAAATGGATTTTTTACACACAAAAATGAAAGCTTAATCTGAGCGGAATTGAAATGGCACTATATGAGCGGGACACTGATTTTCCAAACGCCAGAATGTTATTGCCTGATGGGTTTCCTGCCACGCCACAACCAGCACTTGAGACAGCTTTTAAAAGCCAACATTTTGAGGGGAATATTGGCAGTTTTTTTCTGATCAGAGGACCATGCAGATGGGCTTTTGCATTTAGAGAGAAACCACTGTTACATACAAATGAATTGAAGACTGTAATATGTGCTACTAAGCAGCTAATTTCTCATATAAACAAGGTTTTCTCCCAGGAGAGTAACATGTGCTGTATGTGAAGGGTCATAACGCCACACTGCCACACATCTGCAGCACTTTAATATTTAACTGAGCCTCTGCTGGATGCCTGTGTAAGGGTGAAGCTTCCTCTAGTGCGCAGGAGCAGATTAATTCAAAGTTAGTCACTCATGAATTCATTCTTCAAGCACAGTGGCAGTCAAACGTTTCCTCTTGCTGGTTCAGTTTCATCATAGTTTCAGGCTGCACTGTGTGGGTGTAAAGATAAAAAGAAATAGGTTCAAGATCCTATTACTTGCAGCCAAGAAAGCCATTACAACAAGCTGGTTGAGATCTGACCTACCTGGACTGAGCCACTGGCTGGACCTGTTCTTATTGTTTGGAAAAATAAAGTTAAAAGTAGATTAAAGTGCCCTAGCACTAATGCTCTCTGAGTTACAGTCTCTCCCAAGTAGATCAGTCAAACATCTTTTTGGACACTGATTGCGCATTAAAACTTTATTTTCATTCTGCTAGTGATTTTACTGCAAAACCTGATGACTTGTTGATTCAAAGCATTATTACAGTAGATATCAAAATGCCTAAATGGAAAATAAAACAAAACGAAACAAAAACAAAAAAACAAAAAGACAAAAGACCAATAAACTAGAAAAAGTTCAAGGTGCAGTTTGAGGACAAAAAATCATTAAACAAAAGCAAGAAACGGAAAAAGTTTTAACCCCTAATTCAACACATGTAAAGTTCCTAGTTTGATAGTTTGAGTTAATTTATGTGGAGCAGAAGATTTAAAATCAGATTCACTGTGTTTCATGTGAAGCCACAGGGCAGCCGTGATCAGAGGATGTAACACAGAACCTATGAAACACTTTAAAGACACATAATAGTATCCTTTTGCACACAGTCATCTGATGAGTGGAGCAGAGACACATTGTTGTCATCAAAGAGCTGCAGCCGTCTGCAGAAACCAGTAATGAAACCATTACGGCTGAAAATAAGGGTGCTATTTATCCTTGTAGTGTGCCTTGAGGACACTGCAGCATGACGTCACCCACTCAGTGCTTTCCCTTCAATGTATGACAGATGAACTCTGTTCCTCTTTGTGTTATGTATTTTATGACACTTCACAGGTTTTGCAGAACTCTTCAGGACATAAACAGTCTTTTCAGCCTTTAGAGTCAAAGTGTTCTGATTAGGACACGTTGTCCACATCTTTTTTTTCAGTCAAGAACTTCCATCATTGATCACAGAACTGCAAAACATCAACTTGTTTATGATTCTGGACAATCTCTTGTTTTTCTTCCATGCTGTCCAATAAGTGCAAAATACCAATATGAATGCAAAGAACGGATAAAGCAGGAGGTTTTGGAAGCGAGAATTTGATCAACAATCCTGTAAATCCCTGGAGATGTACCGAACATCCTGGAGCAGTAAACATGTTGTTTTTCTCATTCTGATTGTGGAGCAGTAAACATTTCTTTCCTTTTCCATTTCTGTCCTTTCAGCTTCCCAGCTTATTGTCCATACTGAACATTGTACAGCCATGAAATGCAGCTAGAGAATGAGTAAACGATGAACTGAAGATGAGATATCATGCACAGAAGAAGGGTGCACAAGGAGCAAAGTAAGTCTTCCAGTATTAGTATTGCTGTTTTGACAATAACTTGAAATGACATCTTTGTCTGAACAAGGTCATTGGAGGTCTGACAACGATTCCTGACACAGGGAGGAATGAATGCACAGTCATGTTATGGGGTACAAAGATGTTTCCTGCCTCAACCAGCTAGCAGTTTCTTGATGTAATGAACAGCAGAGTGCCATAATGCTTTGCATTATTCTTTTCTTTGAGGCATTATGTGAGAGCTGCAGCTCTTATATACCTGGGAATACAAAAAAAATAAATAAATAAAAGATGTCAAATAGGACATAGAGTATTATGTAATCAGGTGCCTTTCTTGTCGTGTCCATTGTATTCTTTATGTAATTTATCTTTTGTGGTACCGGGCATTAAATTAACAAGAAACTGAACAAAACAAGGGTGACCTTATGTTTAAAAAATAATAATAACAATAATGATAATAATATATCAATATCATTATCGGGGTATAAGATTAGCTATATCGAGATTTAAAATTTTCTCCATATCGCACAGCACTAACATAAAGGAACACAGCCTTCAGTTTATTGTAAACATTTGGAGATTCTTGGTTTCCACTGGACAGGAAGCAGATGAAAACGTAAGTATAGAGCAGTGTGAAATGAAACTGCATGAAGTAAACTGAATATCTGCATATCAGGCTTAAACTTTGTGACATTGTGCTCTCACATGTCACAACATGAAAGGAATAGGTAGAAAAAATAGTCTGTGTCATGTTCAAGAATCATAACGTAAACAAATTAGTTCGGGAGCAGAGGGAGGTTTCTCTTCAGGCGAGTAAACGAACTGTAAAACAGCTGCCACACATCACCTTTACGTACTCTATCGGACTGAAATGTAACAGTTGTGTTACCAGCGGAGGTGAAGTTGTGTAACAATTCTCAGGGGCAGAGCTGCTCTAATCGGATTAGTTGAGCTAAAACTAGTGGGAGCCGAGGAAATGTGATGCCAAGTCATTTCTCCAGCTTTCTTGATATAATATCTTGAGGCTACATGAGGATTGTCTGCAGCAGACAGGAGGGGAAGTAGAGCACGACCTGAAATGTACGTTTTGAGTAGGCATCTGACCACAGAGCACGATGGTGAACATGATGTGTAGTGTTTCACCAGGCACATAACGGATAAGACTGGTTGAACACAATATTTTACTATTATGAATCACTCACATTTAGAAGACAGTGTGTTGCTCCACCACTCAGTGTTTTCTGACCTAATTTAGTCACTTGATACCTAAAACAGATGCAAATGTAAACTGCATGCTGCATGCTACATTAACTGGTATATGTTGTCTGATTCTTTCAATACATCCATGGTTCATTTCCTCTGTCCTTGTGATGGGGCAGTAAAAGTTACACTAAAATTGCCTGTTCTCTAAAGGAGAAGCTCCAGTGATTTCTACACAGACACAAGTTCCACGTGGACATATTGAAGGAGTGCACAGCATGCACAGAGTACACTCATACAGAATAGCAGCACATATATTCATGCTACACAGCCCACTGGAAGAGACATGTTCATTATGGTCTCCTGTTTGGAAGAAGAAGTTTGGGAAGAGACGTTGACAAGACGAACGTTGTTTGCAACACATCAGCATCATATAAAAGTGGATATTAGTGCTGGCTGGTGATGGACAAATGAAGCTTCATGAAGCACTTATGATATTTTTTGACTCCTCTAGATGGTGCTCTTGGTTTAAAGAAAAAGGCTAGAGGCAAATGCTATTGACCTGTTTTCATTTAGTTCCTTGGTTTTTTTGGATTTGGGGATAGATATTATGGTTGATTTTTTTTTCCCATATAGTAGGGATCCAACCACCGTCTGCACACATTTGGAAGAGGGTAGTAAAGATTTCATCATGCTGGTTGGTGCAAACGTGCTGTGTGCATTCACATAGAGTATCAGACCCAGCAACTTTCCCTATTTTTTAAACACAGTTAGGCCTATTACCTGTTCCATATTTCAATATGTAGCATTATATAACAAATCAACAGTTGGGAGACTTAGGTTTAAACCATGATGTCTTGACAGCAGCTTTTATGTCAGAAACAGTAAATCAAAGTTTATTTGTTCCCATCAGTCATTTGTTTAGGTAAAATAAGTTTTATACAGAAGAATCTCTTGTGAGTCTGCAGAGAGGAAAGACTGTTCTCTTCAGTGTTGACTCTTATTTCTTTCCGTGACATGGAAAATATTTTCCCTCTCCGTCTCCTTTCATTCTTTGTGCTTCTGTGTGGTTTCAGTTGTTTATTTGCCCAAAGACAAGGTTCTGTGATTTCATTTGTTACGCCTCTGCGCTGGTGACAGCTGTGTTCTCTGTCTGCTTCTAAACACAAGTTCCTGGGAACACTGTCAGGAAATTTCTGCAAATCTGGCACAAACCTCCACTTTGGCTCAATGATTACCTGATTAGATTTCAGTCGACAAAGGGCACAGATTGCTCACAAAATTGGACATAACTCAGTAATGCCAATTATATCAATTCTTCAAAAATGTCTGACAAGATAAAGTGATGAAGCAAATTGTGAAGCTGCACATGCACAGGATTTGAGACGTTAGTGGAACCAGTAAGAACCATAAAGAACATTGTTTGTTGATGTGTTTTTTTTTGTTCTCATAGTGCTGAGAACTATAAGTGACTTCATGAGCAATGCAAAGAACAGGCACAGTCTCAAAGTTCATCTTGTCTTTGTGAAAGAGAGCGAGTGTCAGTGCCACTGAGTAAAACCAGAGTGAAAGTTCGGCTACTTGTGCCACCTGTTTTGTGCAAAAACTATAATTACAAATACATTTTATGAAAAGAAATGAATGCATACATACAACGTTTCTGATTTAAATGCATTTTGTAACTTTTTTTGCTTGTGTTTAATCATAAATCTTGAATTCTAATTAACTATAAATACTTAACTCTGTTTGTGTTGTCACAGGAGGACAATACATTTATGTTTTATCACAATGTAGTTTTGTGTTTTCTGTCACATATTGGCCTCATTACAGGTACAGTGGTTGTTGTCACATATTGCTGGCTCTCTGCAATTACAGATTTGGGTGACACCAGAAGCTGAGATAACCCTGTACATGGTAAAACACAGACACAGAGGAAAATGCATCAATGACATTTCAAGAGCAGCGCTAAGTAATGTCAATTTATTGCCTGTTTGTTAAAAACAGTTGAGACAAAACTATGCACTGCACAGAGCAAACTTTAGAGACTATTTTACGGGAAAATATTTCACTAAAGTAGGTTTCTGACAACATTTGAGACAAGAAATAGGCATTACAATAATAGAATCCTGATTCATATTTGATCAGTGCTGCCTAGTTTGACAGTTTTATTGGAGTTAATGAGCTTTGTGAGCAGAGATTGACAGCTCTGATTGTTTCCCTCCAGTCTGTTTTTTGCAAATAAACGAGCAGAGGAAGAGAATTTTTTCAAATAATCTGTCAGGATAAAGTGGCATAAAAAGAAATATGGATTTAATATGCTTCGTGTGGATTTGGAAATGTAATAAATATTTAAAGAATTTGGTGTGGTGGTAGAATGAGTGTTTGGGGGTTACCAGTCCTTTGAGTACCATGTTTATATTAGTTTATTTATTTGTGATTGCCATCCATCCATCCATTCATTTTCTACCACTTATCCTCACTTATCCGGGGTGCTGGAGTCTATCCCAACCAGAGCCCTGTATTAGGGCTTTGACTTTTGGCCAAAAATCATATTAGAATTTTATTTGTTTATTAATATTAATATTTTAATATATTCAAATATTTATTAATAATATTTTGACCATCAAATGCCTTCAGTAAGACCTATATTGGCATCAAACCAGTTTGTGGACAAAAGCTTGAAACCCGTTCCCATATATCACGTTAATTGGCTTCATATCTTTGCAAACGAACCGTATCAGTAAATCTGTCGCTCTGTTTTGACGGGCATATGGGAGGCCTCGTGAAGGAGATAGCGCGGAGTCGTTTCTGCCTCGCCCCCGATCCCTCCCTCTCTTCCAGCTTACCGGGATGTAGTGTTGACAGGTGGGCTCTCAAGTTGCTGGCTGTCGCGTGGTACGTGAGTTTGGTCCTACATATTTTACATATCGCTTTGTCCTTAATCATGATTTTTCCCTGTTCCTTTGGGAACCCAAAGGAGTGGCACACGTTGCTTTTCAGATGGTCTGGAGTGTAGATTTCCTCAGGCATAGTTGTTGTGGGCATTGTTTTGATATGCAAAATAGGCACTAACCTGGACGCTGACGTCACCTACAGGAGCCCAGATGACCAATAATGAGCTCACGATTCACAACTTCACCAGGCGTGAAAAAGCCTCGGAATCTTAATTGAAAACAACTTTTACGAACAAACACATTTACAAAGAATATTGCCTAATATTAGCTCGAATATCTTTATTTTTGTAAATATTTGAATTATATTTGAATAATGCAGTTCAGAGTCAAAGCCCTGCCGTGTATATAATGTTTCTGTTACATATTAAACATGGTGTATGTCAAACACGTGACTACCTTTGAACCAATCCCACAACAGAATTGTCCTGAACATACATTTGATACATAACAGAAACACGAGTTGTCGGTACTTTATAGACGGCTCTGTCCCGGCTGTCTTCACACGTCATCACAGGACGTGACGTGCTGCTCATCCTTTGCTGATAGCTCGATGATGCTCTTCATCCCCTTGGACACTCTCATACAGTTCTATATATACACACTGTATATTAGCTGCTGTTATATTGAGTTGGACATTTCCATACAATTTTGTATGTAGTGTTAATGTGTTTTCATTGTTGTTATTCTGTACACATGGCATCTACTGCACGTCTGTCCATCCTGGAAGAGGGATCCCTCCTCTGTTGCTCTTTCTGAGGTTTCTTCTGTTTCTTTTTCCCTGTAAAAAGTTTTTTTTTGGGGAGTTTTTTCCTTAGTCGATGTGAGGGTCATTTGTAAAGGACAGAGGGTGTCATATCCTGCACAGATTGTAAAGCCCAATGAGGCAAATTCATAATTTGTGATATTGAGCTACACAAATAAACTTGACTTGATATAGAGACAGACAACCGTTCACACTCACATTCACACCTACAGACAATTTAAATTAAACTTAGAGACTTCGACTTAACTTTATTGATCCCCTTGGGATGACTCCCTCAGGGAAATTTAAGCTTTCCAGCAGCACATAAGAAGAGCAGCACACAGATAAAAAAAAAAAAAAAAACAGTAGACACTTACTTATATACAAAATATAAAATATAAGTATAAAGAGCTGAATATGGCTTTATATGGAGTATGGCTAAGTTAAAATTATTGCACCAAAGGAAAAGTTTCCATTTCTGTGTGTGCATGTGTTGCACAAGTAGGTGTGAATGGCTACCCCCCCTTCCCTACTGTCCTCTGTACTCTATGTCCTCCTCCTCCCAAGTGAGGAGTTGTAGAGTGCAATGGCATGATGGACAAAAGAGTTCTTGAGCCTGTTGGTCCGACACTTGGGAAGGCGCAGTCTTTCACTGAACAGGCTCCTCTGGTTGCTGATGACGGTGTGCAGAGGGTGGCTGGCATTGTCCATAATATCCAGCAGTTTGTTCAGAGTCCTCATCTCTGCCACCGTCACCGTCGATGTCAGAGAGTCCAGCTTCATGCCGACCACAGAGCCGGCCCGTCTGATCAGTTTGTCCAGTCTGGATGTCCTTCTTCGATATGCTTCCCCCCAGCACACCACGGTGTAAAAGAGGAGGAGAAGAGATTAGCTAATTAACCTAATCCCCATGCATGTTTTTGGATGGTGGGAGGAAGCCGGAGTACCTGGAGAGAACCCACACAGACATGAGGAGAACATGCAAACTCCACACAGAAAGGCCCCGGGCTGGGAATCGAACCCGGTACCTTCTTGCTGTGAAGTGACAGTGCTAACCACTACACCACCGTGCCACCCTTGTGATTGCCAATTTGTGATTGGCAAGTACTTGTCATGTGACCTGGACACCAGGAAGTCAGAAGCTGCTCTTGTATGGCAGCTCCATCAGGCACTGTAAGGCTGGACCTGTAGTAATATAACGTTAACATACATTTCAGTGATATTTCAAGTGTTTTAGTGATGTTAGTTTACAGCCATTGTTGTCGGATTGTTTTGTTTGAGCAGCAAGCATTAACATGGTTGTGTTGCATATTATATATATATAATGTTAGCATATTATTCTGTTAGGTTATTAACCTACTGTCATGTCAGACTGAGCTAATGTGGCAAAGTTAGTGGCTGAGTATTTAGCTGTGTTCAGATCAGGAGTGATGAGCCTCAAATCAAAATGAAGTTGGCCTTATTTTTTCCAGCACTCACTAATTGTTAACATGATCAATCAATAGATTAATTGTGATCTTAAAAAAAAAAAATCAAGTTTCCAGAGATGAACTAGAAAAGCATTCAGAGAGTGCAGACCTCCGCCGTAACAGCGGCAGTGACTTTTTTATTTAAATTTACCCCCACGGCAAAGAGGTTATGTTTTCACTGGGTCTTGTTTATTTGTTTGTTTGTCGGTTTGTCGGTTTGCAAAGTAACTCAAAAAGTCATGGATGGTTTTTGACAAAATTTTCAGGATTGGCCGGAAGTGGCCTAACTTAAAACCGATTAATTTTTGGTGGTGCTGTTGAATCAGATCTGATCACCACCAAAAATTAATCGGTCTTAAGTTAGGCCATTTCGGACCAATCCTGAAAATTTGGTCAAAATCTGTCCACAACTTTTTGAGTTATTTTGCAAACCAACAAATAAAGAAACCCCAGTGAAAACATAACTTGGCGGAGGTAATAAACATATAAAAACAATACAGATTCTATTCCGGTCATGGAAGGCCAACGAATGCACCTTATGACAATCCTTCCGTAGTTATTATTAAGACAACTTATGTCCCTCTCTGGCTCATGTAGCTAAAAGCTGCATCCAGTAACACAGCCAGGACAGCGCTGGAGTTTCTTCTGGATGGAGTGAGCAGATTATGGACGACCTTACAAGTGAGTAATGCTGCTGTTAATGGATTTGTAATTATTTTGGTATTAAAAGTATGGAAGCCAAGAACAGCTGCATTTGCAATTATTTGCAGTTATCTTGAGATATTTAACTTATCATGAGAAATTAAAAGTTGTGAGCTTTGTTGAAGATATTTCACCTCTCATCCAAGAGGCTTCTTCAGTTCAGACTGGCTGGTAGAGAGTCCAGATATTATATTATACTGTCGGAATAGTCTTGTTATGAGTCGTTACCGTTCATATGGGAGTCATTGTCCTGTCTACCCTGATGAGAGCTGTTAAGGTGAGTTGCAATCCAGTGGGAATGAATGTGTCTGCAGCTCATAGATGTCGTCCTCTTCCTCTGTTCAGACATGGTTTCTCCAGTCCAAAAGGAGCTTATTTTGCTCCTCTCTCAAACCATCTTCCCTGCTAAACCTGGATATTACTGTTCTCAGAGGAGTGGCCTGTGTCTTTCAGGTGCAAGTGAACTGCTGAGTCTTGTTTCATTGAAATACATTTCACTTAAGGCCCTTTCACAGTGCACGAAAATGCCGGGTTGACCCGGGTGGCAGTCGGGCAGCTGACAACAGTAATGGGGATGAGTGTGTGGCGATCTCCGACTCAGACGATGAGCCCGGTGAGGAAGCTGGAGAGGCCGAACAAGGCCACAGTAGGGAGGATGAAGATGATGAGGAGGAGGAGGAAGTGCTGATGAGTCTAGAGGAGGAGGATGATGGTGGAGAAACTGTGATTGACGGCTCTGATGATAGTGCAGTGTGAAAGGATTGACGCGGCATTTCAATGCAGGTCAAACTCTCTAAAAATTTGAGCTTTGTGCGCACGGACCTTGAGGACCTCTGCGGAGTCCATTCCGCCCGAGTATGAATTGGCCTTTAGAATTGGGCTTTTGAAAGTTGAGCAGAAAGAAGCGCACAAGAAGGATGTATTTGCTATTTTGCCAACCGACTACACAAAAGTCTAATATACGAGCTGGCTCCGCTGGTAGCGTCACATTGTCTGTTGCTCTGACTGGTCATAGCGCTGTCCTATTATGTGCAGTTTGAACAACAACGACCCACAGGCTTCAACTCTGCCTAGTAACTGCCTCCAGACTATACATTTGATGTCACAGTCTGGCCTGTCAGACTAGAAATATGAGTGAAAAATGGGTCAAAGCACTGACACGAGGTACTTTCAATTTTTAAAAACAGCTGTCACTCAAAGAGTTAAAGTAATATTAATTATAGTTTTCTCTCATAATTTAAGATTTTGCTGATTAATATCTGCATATGATCAGATCTGTCAGCAATGGGACCATGTTTTGATAAGATTTTGATGACAGCCTATTTTAACACTAACCACCGTCTAGACATGACTTCAACTGCTACATTAGGAAGCTCAGAAAAATTCTCTGTTGCCCTCAAGAGGCTGAATTGCTGTCAGATTATTAAAGCTGACAAGTTTCAAGACTGAGATTTTAATCATTGAACCCCAAGTTTGCACTTTTTTTGAAATCTGAGTACATGTGCTTCATTTAGTGCTGAAACAATTAATCCATGATTTATTACAACATTAGAACAATTCTGAGAATTGATTGATTGCCTAAGCCCACAGCTTCTCAAATGTGAATTAGGTTACCTTTCAACAATTAACTGCAAATCTGTGAATCTCTTGATTAAAACCATTCATTAATGAAGGTTACCTTTAGCAGTTTCTTTTGTTCTTTCCAGTGAAGTTAATGTGCTACCCGATGAGATTCATACGTCCTTATAGGCTGCTTGAAAATAAAGCTCTGTTGTAAAAGTTGTAGAAAAATAGAAAATCATTTCTGTGTGCGCCAGTATGAAACACTCTTGGGTGTACTTTGAAAACAGCACATCCTCCAAATCATAACCTCTGTGTTAGCTGTCCCGAAGAGACATCACAAATAAAATACACCTTTATTTCAGTTTTTCCTTCCAGCTTCATTGTAAAATGTATCACCTAAAACACGGCCTGCCTGTCAGTTTCCAGCGAGTGAACAAACTGTTTAGGTACTTCTGCAGCACTGTGATTAATCACACTCTCTTACAGCTTAATGATACGTTTTATAACATTAAGTTTATCTTTATCTCGTCAGTGTAAATGCCTCTGTGTCGTTCTGTTGTTTATTTTTAGCGAAACACAACAGAGCAGTGTTAGTCCTACCGCTACATCACAATCAGACTCCTGGTAACCTGTCACTGTTCAACAGTTCAACCAAAGACTGAGTTTCTTTGTCAAAAGAGGTCTGAAAAACTGAGCATGACTTCAATAGAAATTACAACTGCAAGTCTGTTTTCATAAATCATGACTGTTATTTTACCCTTGAGTAGTCTTAACACTGTGTATACTCCTAAGAGTCAAAAACACCTCCACTAAACCTCTAAAATAAATTAGTTTAATTCAAATTATTGCCCCAAGTCTTTGTGATTGTCTGGGTTTTCCTTCTGTACAGTGTAGAAACACTGCATTTTATCATTGGTTACCTTTTGTTATATGTTAAAGAAGGAGTTATTTTTAGTATTTTTTAGGAAGATAGTCCTTGTGTAGCCTCAGAAAGTGTTATTGAAGGGAAACAACAGTGATATATTCTTATATACTGTCCAGTGAGGAACACAAAATACTAATTTTAATCACATCCTTTGAACCATTGCTTACCGCAAAAGATAAATAAATCAATAAAATAAATTATTGACACCTTTTATGGCAATATATATCATGTCTGTGTAGTTTTTTTCTCTGCTGTTAAACATAGTGATCAACTGTTAATCATTTTTGACCCTAAGAAAGGTTAAGAGTGTTCACCATGTTCACTAACTATATTATGTTAACTTCAGTATCTCACACAGATGTATTTGTGCATACACATATAAGGAATTTGTTTATTTTTCCCACAAGGATGGATAAATAAAATGTAAAGAACAGACAGGACACCTGGGACGACAAGATGACTTTAACTCTTTAACCTGAAACACAAAGTACAGCTGAGACTGATGGGAAAGTCATCAGTTTTGTAGGTATTGGACTAATTCAAGATATGCCCTGACGATGGTGCAAGAGGACAAGTCAGTGGATCAATAACTAGAACTCTAAATTTCATAAGTAGTTGTTGAGATATTTCACTGGAAAATTAAAAACTACTTTTGTTTCAGACTGAAAACACTCTCTGCACTTCACTTCAAAAAGCAACACCCCTCCCTGTCCCTCATCTTTTAAACCCCACATCCCACGTTTGTAACTTTCTGTCCCTCCACAGCCACAGATAACTACACAAGTACATTATATTATTTGTCTGTGTAGACATCCTCTTGACCAGTTTTCAGGTCATTCATTTCATGGCATGAAAATGTGATTTTCTAGTTATTTTGTAATTTTTTGGTGTGTTTATCTGCTAATTAACTGAAATGCTCCTGATTATAGACAGAGAGAGAAATGATATGAAAAGGCTACCATCACTAGTTTAATTTCAGCTGTTTTACTTCAGTTCGAGAGACATTTTGGGAGTATTTTTGACCACAGTTTTTGGTTTGAAGTTAAGTTTGAGAGTCATACTTTTACCTCCTGTTGCTGTTGTTGATGTGACTGTCAAGGAAATCAACCAGGTTGTTACTCATATTAGTAGAGCACCAGAATAACACTGGAATAAGTCAATGAAAACGGCAGCAATTATTTGATCTTTATTCTTGAATGCATTTGTATTTCATCCATCCATTATCTACCACTTATCCTCTCATAGGGTCGCGGGGGGGCTGGAGCCTATCCCAGCTGTCTTAGGGTGAAAGGCAGGGTACACCCTGGACAAGTCTCCAGTTCATCACAGGACACATAGAGACAGACAACCACTCACACTCACATTCACACCTACGGTCAATTTAAATTAGCCAATTAACCTAATCCCCCCTCATGTTTCTATAGGTTGTAATACAGCTGGCCAGACACTAGAGGGCACTCCTGGACCAGTAATCACTATTACACTGTACAATATTGTAGTTTTATGTAAAAATTAAGATAAAAAAATGATGGTAACATGTAGAATGAATATTGGAGATGTGTTTATCTTCAATAAAAAAACATGTTTTCAAAGGATTATATATATTTATGTTATTTACATGATACTAATGTTGATTATATTGGGTTAATGTAAATGCATTTCAAAATTTTGGCCAAAGAGGAAAGACAGGAGCACAGTTTGACAAAAACCTGTCCAGAATCAACAGATGATTTGCTTTGATAACTGACAGAATAATTGTTGTAGATTTCTTTCAATTCTTAATATATTAATTCAGATATATTCAATTGATTCCAGCACACCATCACTGTTTGATATTTCTGTTTATTTTCAATGTACATTTGATTTGAAAAATATAAATTCTAAAATAAATCATTTCACCTGTTTCTAAAGTCACAAAAAGTTAATCAAAACAAACGTTAACAGTTTTTATGCAACTGACAAGTTGATGTTGTGGATTTCTGTCCTGACATGCTGATACTGAACGACACACTTACTCAACTAACCCCCACTAATAATAATCAGACAATCCCAGACATTATGTCACACATGTTCCCCACTCGCTGCTGTTGGTGACTAAAAACACTGATTTGGAGTATAAATTACTGTTACTTCAGCTGATGGGAAAAAAAAACAATAAAAAAAAAAAAAAAACAACAAACCGCGATGGTAAAGTAACTTGTTGCATTTTGGTTTGAGCCAAATGTTATGTTATGTACATGATTTACAGAGGAGGAAGGCGGCTCACTTAATCACACAGTTTATTTACGGTGGTGAAGAAGACAGAGGACTTCCACTAAAGACTTGAGAAAGTGCTTCAGTGTGCCTTTTACAGATAAAAGGGGATACTGCAATAATGAACAGTGCTTTAGTCAGAATACTGTTACAACTGTTAGCAAGTTCTTACTCATCATTTCTCATTTCCATACTGGCTGTAAAATGATTTCATTCCTTATGCTCTACACAGTAAAAAGATGGAAGATAAACAGCACAATACTGTGTAAAAGAGTAGTCTAATGACCCAGGACTGAGACCTCTTTCACACATACAGACCTACACACTGGAAACCAACAAGATTTCTCTTATTTGTGTTCATAAACATACATTGGACTGGGTCACCTAACAACTCTTGGGGCTGCAGCTGAATATTGTTTAGTGAAATAACTCTGAAGTCTGAGTGGTCTACGATTACTCCGGATCACACGTAGATCTAAGAGTGATCTCACGATGTTCTTAAGCAAAGAAGGTTTTGGGAAATAGTCCGCAGACGCTGAGATGATTCTACGTGTGACGTTAAGAACTACTTAGGCTTAAGAACTACTTAGGCTGTTTGACTGTTGGCCTCCTTGTGTCTGTATGTGTGAATACGCTCATGATTTCTCCCCATAACTTTCTGTTTAATTTCTCTACAAGGTGACAACCTGTACAGTGACCAATAACACACCAACAGCACATAAAGTACTGCATTATGATAGACACTAAAAAGCTTAACATGTAAAAGAAAAAAAAATAGTGTGATCCCATCATCTGATAAATCCAACAGTAGCGGAGACAAAAAGAAATAAACCTGCTACAAAGAGTTTACATTTCATTCCCTTCTCATGATCCCTTACCATAATAATTTCAGTCTGGATTGATTCATAAGCCACTTAGGTACTTTGTGCAGCACAAGCAATAATATGATATGCTTTCCTAGTTAGAGTTTATGTTTGGCTGAGGAAAATCCGGTGGTTATGTTTCGTTGAATCGCTCATTTGTTTTCTACGCACAAACAGAAACAAAAGTGAAGGACATCAGAAAAAGTTGTCGGCATACACACAAAATAATCATTGAAAAATAAAGAAAAAAGAAAAGATTAAGAAATGATTTAATTTAAAAGAGTAACAAAAGCTTTGAATTGAAAGATTCAGAAAAATTGCAGCAATCAAAACTGCATCAAAAAGTGACAATAAAAATATTTACCTCATCTGCACATACAAATATGCTTTGTTAATTTACTGTTAATTAACTTAAAATAATCTAATTGCACACTTTTCCGTCACAAGCTATGATACAGTCAATGTCTTGAGTCATTTCTCACTCTACAAGAGGACAGAGAAAAAATATCTAAACCCCACGGAGTTAAAAAATCAACATGTGCCATTTGTTCATAATATGCTTTTAATCTAAAACAAGAGCTATAAAGCTATAAAAAACAGCATTTTCCTGCTACAGGAAACTGGTATTAGAGTAAATCAATTCATACAAAAATTCAGACCAATAAAATTTATATATATATATGTATATATATATGTCTATTAAAATAAAAAGAGCAGGGAGTGTCAGAGAGAGCTGCAGCGTTTACTGTTGACAAGAGTTGCAAAGAAGAGCAGCAGTGAGTTACATTTATCACTTTAATGTGGAGCTGTGAGGAAACTCCCAACAAACAGGAAAAGTTTTCTTGTGTCGTGTTAGAGCTTCTTTTCTACAATTTTTCTAGTGCCTTCCCTTCCTTTTCTGTGCGATATATTCAGAATATTGTGAAATCGTGTTAAAATCGTCAATGAAGGAAAGTAAACGTTGGCTTGCGGGGGTGCTGCAGGAGTCGTCTGGCGGTGGTTCGGTACTCTACAGAGACGTTTCAGACCCTCTGCTTTTCCAGTAGAATGAATTCTGATCGTCGGGGTCCATCTCTATTCTAATCTGAGGCACAGACTTCAGCGGACTCATCTCGGGGCTGAAACACAAACAGAGTTGCTGTTAGGACACAAAGCTGGGATGTAAAATCACAGGAATAGTTATTCTTCATTCACTCAGTTGGCAACAGTTAAGGGACGTCCACACCAAGAATGATAACTACAGTTATATAAGCGGAGTCCACACCACAACAACAACAGTGGTATACAATACTGTTGTGGCCATTTGTCCAAAAAATAAAAAACAAATTAAACTTTAGCCCAAACATAATCAAAGGGCCACTGATGCACCATGGGGATGTGGTTTAATGCAGGCAAGAGAAGATGAATGTCCATACCAGAGCTTTTGTTATGTTGTGATTTATTTCCAATTTAATAAAACAAACAAAAGAACAAAAAAAAATCATGGCTGCAGATGCCTCCTTTGTGCTGGTAAAAAAAACTCTTAGGCCCACTCAGGTGCATGCTGGTCCACAAGGTGCCAACCTACTCAAATAACCTCAGGGGCCCCACTTAGCAAAAAATAAACCAAATTATTAACTAACCTAAATATCCTAAACAAATAACAAAAACTATTATCAAAATATCTGACTTCAATCAATCAAAGTTACTCATAATTAGTAACTCAATTTACAACTAAAACTAAAAACCTTATAAATAACTTATAAAGGCTTTACTGTCATTGTATTACAGTGAATACAAACTGGGAAGCTGTCCTCGCCCACAGCAGTACATTTGCTTTGCACCTGTGCTGAAACCCCTGTGTGTTTCTACCAACACTGAGCATGCTGACCGTCATCTGTTTCACTACTCTAAGTCTAATGCAGCCCCACTTCAAAGGTGTCTGTGTAGGTTCTCAATCATCCAGGTTAAGGTAAATCAAAACTACATTTAAGGCTGTTTTTCCTCAGCATGGAGTCCAAGGTTTAGCACTGAAGTTAATATTAGACAAATGAAGGATGAAAAAAATTATGTTCACATACAGCAGACTGAAATCCAGTCAGTTGAAAACATTTTTAGTCACCAGCCATGTGAACAAATCATTGCAGCTGAAGAGCAATAACAAAACCATGTCTTCTAAGTTGTTTGTTTGCATCACAGATCTGCTGTGATCCCAGCTGCTTTTTCACACATTGTCCCCAAACACTAATCCTCTTTCGTCAGCGTTGGTACAACAGTCGTAGCGCAGATGGGGTAATACAGAGGATCCGGGTCAATTATGAGAGGTCGTGGACATGATGGAGAAACATAAGCTCATCTTGGGCATCATAATCATCGCTGGAAGTATTTGCCCCCTTACAAAAAAAAAACAAAGCTTGTTCTGCCTCTTTCAGACTGATTGTCTCTAAAGCTCATTACTGTGTGTTTTACGACGCACCACACTCGCCTTTATCTGGTAACGCTGACGAGGTCAGAACCGACAAAAAGACTGGGCTCGTTTCAGACCGTCAGAACCATTTCTCCTTTTCTTAATTGTGCCTCGTTCTTTTTGTCTGAATGACCTTTAAATTTGCAATAAATCTAAAATCTACAGCAAAAGCCTTTGTGAGTTTTCAAAAGAAATTTAAAGATAAGGTGAAGTCAAATAGAGACAAATGCGATGTGTGCAGGTGAACATGTTGTAGGTACTGTTGTAGCTGCAGGTCTCCTCTCTTATTTCCTCTGTCTACAAAGACAAATAAAAAGCTGAAATATGGTGCCTTGCTAGCCAATGGAAAAACAACAGTTCAGCCGTAGGTAAAGCTATTGGCCTAGCTGACCTTTAAAGTTCAGGCTAGCATTATGTTAGCTAGTCTGCTTCTGACCTTTTGTGACCTTTGATGCTTCAGTCATCAAAGAATCAATTAAAAAATAAAATCAGTGCCAGTTATATTTATTTTAGTTCCCTCCTAACCGTTGAACTCATCCTGTTAGCTGCACAAACACTCTGTCATCTCACCTGGACAAGCAGCTGGCCTGGTAGTAGTGAAGCTGCTCAGCACGACGTGTGTCGGTCAAGGAATGAAAGGGACTTCTCTCCTGTGGAGGAAACAAAAGCCATAAGCATGTTTGTGTAGCCGAGCTCATACGAAATGTGAAGTCTTGTTACAGGTTTCCAGTTCAACAAACAAACAAACAAACAAACAAACAAACAACAGCAAATGAAGGCATTTGCTGGTGTTTTTCCATCAGTGTAATTTTTAATGAAGTATTAAGACAAGTCTTTACCCATGATAGCTATTAGTAATGCTGCTTATTGTTGGTAATTAATACTAGTGTTTTCTCTTGTTTATTTCCTGAAGATTGGAAGCCAGTGAGTTGATGTAATAAATGGGAATTCGTTCAAATCTTAAAAGTTGCTTTAACTATATAATAACATATTATTAACTCTTTCAGTGCCACTAACATATTTCAATGTCATTTAAAATCCGACGCTTGAGTGCCAATGATGTAATAATACGTCAAAGAGGTTTTTTGCAGCAGGTCACAGATCGTGGTCTCCTGCAGCCTGTGAGTAATTTTGGGGCTTCTGGGAGATGTAGTCGGAGCATAAAGAGATGGCATATGCCACAGAGATCAAAGCAGGATTCAGTGTTTTCAGAGACATAGCACAAAACCAACAATTCTATGACTCAAAATGTGCAAAAACACTGGCACAAGGCACTTTGTTTTATAAAACAGCTGGCACTCAATGAGTTAAAGGAAAGGTTCTTCAAATTCTCCTTTGTTCAAAATACAAAACAGTTATTTATAGTGATGCAAAATCATTTACAATCGCAATGATGAATATGCACATTATTATTATTATTATTATTCATGACAATATTCCTTTTGAGTTGTAGGTGTGTGAATTGTCAAGTACGCCGGCTCCTCCTTACATGAAGCTAAAATAACTGTATCTGTATTTAAGCAAGTCATGTCTACAACATAATTATAAATTTAATAAAAAACAAAAAAGAATAATGAAATCAACAGGTTGAAACTGTGAAGTGAAGACAAACAGTTAAATTCAGCAAGCAGGGGAAAAGACAAAAAAATCACAAAAACACAATTCAAGAAAAAAGGAGAATAAAACAGATTATTTTTTATGGATGTTTGAGAACAAAAGACAGGACTGGAGCGAAGGAAAAACAAAGAGGTTAAATATTATGCAGCTGGTGAAAGACAAACATCAGATCTTAGTAACAGAAGAAGTCGTCAGAGACACTGACTGAGGAAGCAGAGCAGGAATCAGCCAGGGTCGAGAGGAAGAAGTGTTTTTCCTGGGAGTTTACTCACTGTCAGAGGCCTTATCACCTAAGAAAGGTTCCTGTTCCATCATGTCCATGGGGATTTTAATGCTGGGAACCTTGTCATTGTAAGGATAGTCAGACTGTTGGCGAGAGGAAACACACATCCTGAGACCAGGACTTCCCAACAACAGCACATTCATTACAGAACCTGTGACCTTTCTTTAAGGAAAACACAAACTAAGTGGTGGTGACGCATCTTGATTTACACTTCAATGGTTCACAACAGTAAAAGAGACAATGCAACACTGCACAGGGCAATTTAAGGAAGCGCTTCTTTACGGAGCAGCCATACTTCCATTTAATAACAGTTTAATCCACTGATGTCAGGCTTCAACCAGGATTGGCTTGGGGAAGCACCGAAGAATTATGTCAACTAGACTTAGACTGTTACCAAAATGCATCACTCACTGGGCTGGGCTTGAAATTTATAAGCAGAAAAACACATCATTATGCTGTGCTAAATTATGCACAAGTACTTTAAATGGATATTTGTTGGCAAGTCACTTCATCAACAACTTCCTGTAGTAAAAAATTAGATGTGATCCCAAAATGCAGTGGAACCAAAATGAAAAGAAAGAGCCCATTGACATTTCCTAATATAATTTGGACCCAGCCAACCTTGGGTCAGATGTCAGGCAGTGTACTTATAAACGGAGTGGACCTATGACCTCTGCTTCCAGCTTCTGGACTCAGTCACTTACAAGCTCAAACACTAACCACAGCAGGATGCAATTCATAATAATCATCCTAAAACTGCACATAAGCTGTTAGCAATGCAAAAAAATTTAAAACACACTGGCACAGTCTTGCACTCCCTGTCACCTAAATAAAAAAGACAGTGATGGGTCTTCATTTTACTAAAAAAAATCTTTCAGATCAGACAAAATCTGCATGTTTATCATTTCCACAGAGACATAATTAAGCGCTGAAATGAGAGAGTGGAATACAGTACTCATAGCATCCTGTCAGACCTTCTCAACTCAGTCATTTACAACAACTGAAAAAGGAGGGAAAGACATCATATGGCCCTGAGTGGATAAACACTAAAATGGTACACGCTGCTGTGAAGGAAGAGAAACCTGGGAGCAGGACCACAGGATGTTGGTGAGGTTGACAGATTTGGGAATGGGTTGTCATGTGAGACTTATCACAGGGAACTGGAGATAAATAATATTTTTCTTGTTTCACGCAATCAAAGTGTTACGTTTTGAAACCAAACAGCCTTACGTCCTCAGCGTCGCTGTCTATGCTGCCTCGCTTTTTCTTTTTCTTCTTCTCATCCTCTTTCTTCTTCTTGTCCTTCTCTGGGATGACGTCATCCAGGAAGCCGAGTTCATGTTGCGAGAAAACGTAGTCCATTGCTTTTCGGACGGCCACCAGAGCGAGGATCTAAAAGCAGGAGAAGAGTGGACTGGGAGTCATTTATTGAATGCATTATCAGCATGCTCTATACGGTCTGTTATTATTACATCAGTTGAAATACAGTATGATATATTGTAGATGTTGAACTTGATGTGAGGTTAATAAAGACCTGTAAACTCACACACAACTAATTATATGTATTATTATATCCCATTAATTTCAC
The DNA here is from genome assembly GCA_029721515.1 of Synanceia verrucosa. Taxonomy (NCBI): domain Eukaryota; kingdom Metazoa; phylum Chordata; class Actinopteri; order Perciformes; family Synanceiidae; genus Synanceia; species Synanceia verrucosa. The sequence goes on along the minus strand of CM056551.1, from coordinate 10,542,557 downwards.
CTCATTTCACTGTTTTCTCAATTTTGTTGTATCCTTTGTAATACAATGAAATAAAGGCTTTAAACTATTTTAAATGTGGTGTAAATGCCAATATCAAACTGATTATCTAAACTCTTAATGATGCGCATTTTAATTGAAGAAAAAAAAAAACTATACTAAATCTAAATTGTCATTATAACAAGTTAGATAGATGTGGTGATATTTTTAGGCAGCTTAACACTGTAACCCACATTTGATAAATAACAACCATATTTAATCATCGGTAACACAAAACAATGATTGATTACAATTTGAGAGATTATTCCTGTCAGACACTACGAAGTAAGTCTTGAGCTCTGCATTAGTGACCTTGATGTGTAATTATTTAAGAACACCATGACAGTCGTCACTGGTTTATCACTCATATCCTCTAACACGTAAATGAGAATTATCGTTTGTAGACAGGCTGGATCAGTGTAGCCATAGTTTAGTCAGTTCAAGCTGCTGTTTGGGTTTGATTGCTGCATTTATAAACTCATCTTTTAAAATGACGAGTTGATTCTTGTTGCAGTCGACAGACAGAAAAGTGATTATACATTGAAAATTAATTGAGTGACGGTTACAGTTAAAAATATGCTAAATAGGGCTGCCCCCTCTCAGATGGTCAGTTGACCACATTTTCTTGAGTTGATTAGATTTTTACATTTCTTTTTCATTCATTAATTACTTTTTCCCCTCAGGAAACCAATAGTAAACATAGTTAACGAGTTTTTGCAGCGCTTTCATCCGTGGCCTCCATGAACAGATACGCAACTGCTATCACATGACCAATATTCCACAATTGATCATGTAGAAACACCTGAATCTACATGTCAACTGAGATGACAACCTCCTTCTGCCGATAAAGTTTACTGCATGCAGCTGAAAGTCCCTGAAACATTTCCATCTCTCATTATTCTTTCCATTTCAAAGACTAAACTATTATCAAAAAATCGGGAGAATTTTACACCAATGGATCCTGAAAACTTTTTAGCAGCACAGTGGTAATTAAAGATAAGTATTTTGGTCGTTTGTAGCTGACATACAACAAAATTTGCTGAACATTAGTACAAATGTTTCTCACCATGACAGGGAATACAATGGCAGCCACGGTGGACTTGAGAATCCAGAGCAGAGCCAAGCAGAGGACCTGGATGAAGGTGAAGAGGTGGACCTTCCTGAGGGGAACGTGTCGCAGGTAAACCAGGTCCGGCTGATGCTTCGCTGGCATCAGAAGCAGCTTCAGACGATCCATAAACTACAAACAGAGGTACACTACATGTGACGGGAAGCACTGCATATATCTATAAATATATCAGCTTAACAGCTGGTGTCTGATGTGTTTTTGGGACATTCAAGAGTCCTTTTTGATAAAAACAGTTTAATACTACTAATGTGACATGCATCTGTTAGAGGACAATAAGTTGAGTTCTTTGATCAACACATCTGTCTACTAATTCTATTTTATGAAGACAAACATTTTTACTGTGTGTAATATTTACCTGCACTCCATTGAGAGAAGCGACTCCCATGTATAGGAAGACCCCATACAGCACAGGCATGGGGATAAACTAGGTCCAACAGAGAGGAAAAGCAGAATATTTCAGCTTAATGCAGAAAAAAACACAAAAGCTCAGAGTTCAAATGAAAGCTGCTTCAAGAATATCAGTTAATGGCAGAATAGAGTGAGATTTCAATAATGTAATTAGGTGGGATGAAAGGGTATATTGCTTCACCTTAATGATGCAGCTAATGTGATCAGCTGAAAACGTTGGTATTATAAAAACATGGGTAATGTTAACCACTTGTTGTCCACAGGTTTTGGTCAATTTTGTCAGTTACAGAATAAAAATCTTCTTTTGAAATCCCCCTCAATGCCAAACAACCCTTCATAACTTTTCCTCATAACATTTTAAAATTTGTGTCCAGTAGCTGGAAATAAAGGTTAACGAGTCTGCGATGATCCCAGATTTTACACGCTCTCACTGGGAGTAATCTATACTGAGATCTTGAGCTCTGCTGACCTCTGACCTCATCACACATGGAATGGACGACAGTGGAGCAGCCAGATGGAGAGTTTGATGTCGAGCTTTGTGGGCTGACTGATACAGAAATTACTTATTTGTCTCCGTTTCGTAGACAGTCGATGAGAATCCAAAAAAATAAACATGCCAATGTAAAAAGGCAAATTACCTTATTTATCTATTTTTATTGTATTTATGTCCTCTTTGTAATATAATCATTAGTGCTTTGTTGTGTATTACAACCACTGTTACCAGATCAAACTGTTTTTGTCTCTCAGAGATTAATTATATCAGTTATTGCACTATAAAAACACTTCTATAAAAAAAACATCCTGGTAATATGTAGCTGATATTATGTAAGCAGGTCATCATTGAGTCAAGCTCTTCCACATCTTGAAAAGACGAAAGCTATAGTCTGTTGTGTTAGAGAGCCAGCAAGACAACTAGCAAGATTTGAAAGTGGCACCTCCTCTCAGCCTCCTCTAAGCTCCACCCCCTTCCCCAAAGCCACACCCCCTCAAACTTGAACATTTGACAGTAGGATTCAGGAGGGAGAGGAGAGCTGATATGCTACATCACCACAGTCGTAAAACATCCCGTTCTGTAGGGAACAATGGCATGTTCTCTGCCATTGTTCAGAACGTATTCTCTTGCTAGCTCTGTATTTCTGCAGAGGAGTGTGCTGGATATTTACAGCAACAGTGGGGAGGAGGGAGGGACAGAGGGGATGTAAGCAGGATGAGACAGGTTGATTGGTCAGTTTTTACAGTCCTGTAGCTGCCACAGAGCTCTGATTCTTTTCCTTTCTTTTTCTGAACACATCATGTATTGCCTGCTCTCAGGATGGGTGGACTATGACCCTATTTACACGATAACGGTATTAATATAAACACAAAGGTTTTGGTGTGTTTCGGCCTCCCGTTTACACGGTAACAGCATTTTAGACGACCTAAAACGCACATTTTTAAAAAACGGCCTCCAGAGTGGAATTTTTCTCGAACGTAACAACTTCTCTCGCTGTGTAAAGCTGAAATTATCAGGTAGGACGCTGCTGTCACGCTCCGCTTTGCGCATTACACTTTATTCCAGTTGCCATGCGCTAACTGGGCAACAACATTACTACAATAATGGCGGAAGCAACTGCACCTCGTCCAGACAAAGTTCTCGCACCGAACATGATTTGTCTCCATTGTCCCGTGTTTCTTTGTGAAAACAAAAACATTTCTGCTTTGTGTTTTCGCGGCTGGCTGTACTTAATCCGGTCTGTGGAAAAAGTGATCACGTGGGGTGTGCCTCTACAAAGTTACACCGCCAACTACCAGCCTGGCATACATACTACAGCGCTTTTTTGTTCTCCCAGCGATCTAATGTAAACACAGTTTTTTCCCCCCGTTGTTGTGTAAACCCAACAATACTCTTGCGTTTTCGGGTTACACGTTGTCGTGTAAACAGGGCCTATAACTGTAAACTTGAGAAACTCAGTGGCTTAACAACAAAAGACAATCTGATTAATTACCTTTAAAATCGGAGCCATAAATACAGACAGTCCTGTCAGGATGAACACACACACACCAGTGACCCTCTGCTCTCTGCAAAAACAAAAAAAGAACAAGGGAAAAATGCAATTATCTCAAGAGCAAAAGTTGAATGTCTCTTTGGTTTAATTTCCTGATATGGACATGTTTTGTCTGTTTTACCTACAAAAATAAAGATCTAGAAAAGCTTGACTTGAAGATGTCCCAAATCTCATCAGTTTAGCCAAAACAAAGACAACAGCAACATTTGTAGGAAGTTCAATGTTGGTGTAGATGTGAGCAGTTTGTTAGTTCAGCTCACAGCTGACACATCAGGAGGCTCAGGAAGACATCACCAAACAAACAAAAACAAACTCTAAAAAAAACAGGAAGAAGATTACAAAGTCTCTTTACAATCGTTAATTAAAACAATGTTTTAATGTTGTCAACTCAACTTTAGTATATAGAGTCACTAATGGACTGCAGTGAGAATTGTTCTCTTAAAAACAGAGGGATGAAAAGAAGATATTACTCTATTACTTTTCTAAAATAAAGTTAATACAAGTATTAATGTAATCTTTCTTGAATTTAATGGAATTAAATTAATTAATTAATAAACAGACATTTTTGAGCAGTCATGATTAATCCAACAGTAATCTACTGAGTAAATGTTGCTGAAGCTTAACTCAGAAACCAAATCAGCTTATTACACTTCAGCTCATTACCTCTAACTTCAGAGATACTGTATTTCATGTTTTGGTCCACTGTTTGTTTGCCTGTTACTTAACGAGACATCTCAAAACAACTGAACTAATAATTTTAGTGTAATTTTGTACAGGCAGTCAAACGCTATCATTTCATTATATATTATGCTGTTCTGCTTTCAATTAAAGTGTCCAGCAGCTGCACTGTGATGACCAGTGCAAACCAAGCTCTCCATGCAGTCCAACAGATGGTGCTACAGCAACAGGGTTCTCAAAAACAAAATGTTTTTTGCTACATGTTTTTGGTGGATTATGTGGGTTTAAAATATTAAGTAATAATTTATACTTTTAGTTAAGTTTTAGTCTTTTGTTGTTTTGTTTTTATTTTCATGTGTTATTATTCTATTATGATTATTTAGTTTGTATTATGTTTCTTATCTATATGATAATTATTTAGGGGGTAATTAGGGGGTGTTTTAAAACTCGGACATTTAGCTGATAACCCCAAAAAATTTTTTGGCCACCCTGGCATATATTTATGTCCTTTTTTAAATATTCCTTTATACGTGCTATAAAAAAAATTGAGTCACATTAATAAAATACTAGTTTATGGTATGCACTCTCTAACATACCTGACACCCAGGAACTTCGGCTGCTCTCCAGGAGCCGACGTTTCTGTTTCCATCTTCAGACTGTCGATGTGAGCGATAGAGATGACGGTGGCGGCCACGTACCACGGGAGACCCATGAAGGAGCAAACAATCATCAGAATGGCCACCCAAAACAGATCCAGATGGTAACCGGCCCCTTTCTGATACAGACAATAAACACAAGGTCAAAGGTCATGTATAAGCCAGGCTGCAGATACAGGCAAACCTGAAAAACAGCAAACACTGCTTACATGATGTGATCATCAGCTGGTTTCCCTGATATGATTCAGTAATCTTTTAAGGGCCACACCACTGAAATCAAAGCAATAATCTCTCGGCTTCAGCAGTGACTCTCTGAACATTTCAAGTGGTTGCTTTTTGAACCGAACAGTGTTCAGCCACCACCATGACACATCTCTCACTCCCACGAGAAGAATGACAACAATATTTAACTACAGTGAGAAGGTAGCCAGCTTTCTCTCCTGTACAAACTGCAGTATGTTGTGGGAAAAGCATAAAATTCACACAAATCATTCAATTTTTTTTTTTTTTAAATCATTTTTTTTGTGTTCAGTTTCAAATTAAAAAAAAAAAACAATTATGGATACAGTAATGACTGATTAAGCATGCGTCACAAGATCCTCTGACAAGACATCTTGTCGGTAAGACACTTCTACTTCACCTTCAGCTTGTGCTCCTTCCTGTTGACAATAACAGCAGTAATCTGTTGGTCCATGAAGATCAAGATGGTGACCAGCAGCGCAGGAAGAGCTGATGCCAGGTAAACCCACCAGGGGTTACCTCCAAAAGGGGGCACAAACCAGCCTCGGTGAGGACTTGTTGGCTGTGAAGGAGGAGGACAAATTTGCTTTGGCTCAATACAAGGAATTGTTGCAGCTTTTTTCAACTTTTAAAATATAAACCATTTCCATCTCTGTGGAGTATTCTCCAAAGCCAACAGAATGACTAAAACTATGTTTTTATCCAAAGGAACTTACAATGTTTCCCTACACAGAGAACCTTTTGGGTTCAGTGTCTTGCTCAAGGTGATGTCAATATGGATGAAGGACTCACCTTGAATTCAGTTGGCACCATGAGTTTAGGGGTATCGACTCCAACGAGAATATCGACTCCACAGAAGATAAGGATGGTCAGAATGATAGCAAAGTCACTGACGAGTTTTCTCACCTGGGTGAAAGTTAACACAAACACTCGGCAAAGCTGATCTCTCTGACCTGCTGTTCAAACATTTAGACACCTGATTCATTTCCTCGACAGATGACCTGTTCGACTGAATTAGCTTAGTGTGGTTAACTCACAGTGGTGGGGAAGAAGGGGCTGGTCTTGAACTTCTTCAGACACATGGAGCAGGTGTAAGTGCCAAAGAACAGGATGAAGGACATGAGGGTGATGTCTGGGACAAACTCACAGGCCTTCCCCACCAGCTCTCCATTGTACTTTAAGCACTCCGTCTTTGAGAGAGATGACCACGTGGCGTTCATTGGCTGCACAGAGGGAAAAAAAGAGAAAACAAAAAAAAGAAACAATTAGTCATGCAAACAAGAGTCCCACCAAAGCTGATACTGAGGCTGAGAGGAGCTGACCGATACCTGTCACACACTCAGTGTTTTAGAATGAACAGAGATAAAACCAAACCAACTTAGTCTTACTATAACCTTTAATTGACCACTTTACTTTCCTTGTAATTATTCAACAAACACAACTGTCTTCTTAAATGTATTCTTTATCTCACCCGCTGTGGTTGGTATGTGATTTGTGACCCAAATCAAGAAGTCAAAAACTTCCAGCAGCATTCAGACAAAGTCCTTCAGTTTGTAACAATGCTTGAAGAAAATCTATGAAGTGTACAGTTTATTCAGTGCGCAGTAGAATAGATGATATATAGCGGAGGAATGTGACAAAGGATATCAGCTTAAGTCCTGCACTAAAGTAAACTATACTAAAATAGCCCTAAACTGTACTCAAGTATTTCCATTTTATGCTACTTTACGCTTCTAATCCACTACATATATCTAACAATATTATTAACAAGTAAGTTACATAGCAGAACTAAATATGACTCAAGTAATAAATTATGATGTAGTATTCCAGCAGTATATAAAGCAGCTGAAATAAGTTCCACCTTTATGAGGACTTTTACTTACCACTGAGTATTTTTACACTGTAGAATGGCTCCTTTTACTTAAGTAAAAGATGAAGGAAGAGTACTTCTTCCACCATTGATGTGGACATCAAATCAATAAGAATAATTTTGCATTTTGGACAAATACCAATAGAGGAGTGTAAAAGATTATTGATGTATTGTTTTCCTCAGAGGACACAGAACATGAAACACTTACCAGATCAGTGTTGTTCCAGTACCAGACTGAAGTTCCTTCTAGAGGATCGCCAATGATGTCTGTACTGTTCTCTGCAAAAAACAACAAAACTAGTTTTTATTGCTGTACAGTAAGTTTAAGTTTGTCTTGCATACAATCGTAAAGGTCACCAAAGCAACAATAATTTGCATTAAATGTTACATGTTATGACCTCTGAGCCTCGTAAAGTTTATTTGAAGAATAGTTGTTAAGCAAAAAGGGAAGATATACATAGACAGTTAGATCAGCTGCCTATTCATCTAAAGAAAGCATCATTTTTTTCCCCTCATTGGTATGTGCAGTACTCTACCATATGAGGAGCAGTGAGCAGAACAGTACATTCACACAAAAATATCCACGTCATTATCCTGTTAATAATGGCGTCATTATTCTACTGGTTTACAAAATGTTCTCAAAACCTGCAGCAGATCAATGAGTTGATCAATATGAATTTGTATTATCCAGTTCCATGGGTAAACTAAAAAGTCACACTTCTTATTTAATGTCTGGATTCCAACACCTCAAAGAAAAACAACATCTTACCTAAAACAGCCGGGGCCATACAGAGGCAGTCATACTGCGTGACATAATCCATCTTGAAGTCCGAGTTGATGGGAAAGTGGTGAGCTAATTTGAGCATCTTCTTGAAGGCATCGTAGATGAAGATGAAGCTGATGAGACAGGAGAAGCCCTCCTCAGTGAACCGAGTAAAGTACTGAACCAAGAAGCTGGCATCAGTGGCCACAAGCACCAGACAGAGGAACGCCGACCACAGGCCGATCCACAGGCGGAACTCCAGGTAGTCAAATTCATTTTCTCTGTGTGGAAAGAAACACAACAGATATTAAAAAATAGAGCCACTAAAATTGATTTGACATTTTATATGTCAAGAGTATTAGGGTTACTGTTATTAAGTCTCTGAGTGCCAGACGTTTTTAAAATCGAAAGTGCCTTGTGCCAGCGTTTTTGCCTACTTTTCAGTCATATTTCAAGACCCACAGCATATTTTGTATCATGTCTCTGAAAACACAGACGAGCTCAAATGAAAGAGGAGTCATGCTATTTCATCATGAAAAAAAAAAAAAAAAACCCTTGTTATTACCTTGTTCCATTCTTGTTTTATCTGGAGCAGAGTAGAGGCCACTTTCACCAAAATCGCCACTTTTTGTACAGAATCTGTTTGTTTTGCTCTCTAAATGCGATCGTCTCCACTTCCTGCTTTGATGCATGTAACTCTTTATGTTCGGGCTATAAATCACAGAAGCCCCAACATTACTCACAGCCTGCAGCAGACTGATCAGCGACCAGCTGCCAAAAAAAACCACTTTGACGTAGTATTACGTCAATGGCACTCAAGCGTCGGATTTTTGATTATGTCCTATTACGTCAATGGCACTCAAAGAGTCAATGAATAACATGGCTATTAAATTTTAAGCTAAAATAAAGCTGTAATTGTCAGCAGTCTGTATCAAAATATTTGAATTGCTAAGATGTGAAAATGTGTGTCCCTCATACTCTGCATGATGAAAATAGGAGCTTTTTGAACATCACTAACCAAAGCTTAGTATGATGATAATGTACTTTTATGGTGATAAATCATCTGACGTTAGGCACCAGGGCTTTGGCAAACTGAGAAAATGAAGGACGTACTTGCTGAAGTTGAAGAGCAGCCGTTCAAACACCAGAACAGGACCAGTGCTGCTGAGGATGGTGAGAGGTTGGCCAGCCAGCAGACAGAAAACCCCACCGGCAATCGCTGTGCCAAGAAAACTCTCCAACACACCCTGAACACATGGAGGGGAACAGTCCGGCAACAATTTAGATGATAAATGGCAAACAGTCTACAGACTCTTAGACGTTTCAAATGTCAGACTGACCTGCATGTTTTCTGTAGCATCCCCCAGCAGACCACCAAAGGTGATGGCATTTGTCACAGTTCCCAGGTAAATAAACAGAATGGCCGACAAGGCCTGGATGTGTAATGCATCGGTGAAGTCACTGACAAAGAAAGGCATTTTTCTTTTGATGTCAAGCAGGAGACCCCCACAAAACCTGAAAACAGAGAAACAATGAGTGTGCTTTGTCCACAATATGGAGTACTAAGCATCATGGATATCCGACCAGCATGAGGACAAAACAAAAAAAATATGAAAAGTATTAGAAAAGCACTCAGAGAGCACAGACCTCCGCCAAGGCAGCATTCTGAGACACCTAACACCTAAGAGTGAATGTGTTGATTTTGACGCACCTTGAAACCCATATTTAACATTGTATTCACATTAATGTCATGTACTTTTTATTTATTTTTTCTATATTTCATATTTTGTCACATTTGAATCAGAATTTAAAAAAAAGACCAAAACACCAGTAAAACTTTGCAAACACAATTTGAGAATTCTTTTCCGAATATTTACATGAAGTTATGCTTAAAAACACATATTTGACCTTGGTGACCTTGACCTTTTACTGATCTTGACCAAACTGAATTGGTGACTTCTGGATTCCTATATTAGTTTATATTCCAAATTAGGTGATGATTGGCTGAAAATTGTACAACCTGGAGCTTTCAGAAATATGCAAAATCTCCCATACATTACTATGACATGACCTTTCATTTGACCTTGAGGCTGAATGTTGCGAGATATGATGAACAAGAATCCCGTGTAGTCAGGCACCAGTGGAGTGTTCAGACTTTTTTGCAGGGGTGGCCCAAATGGGGCACTAAGAAAACTAAATAAATCTTGAATGTTAGTATGAATTGAAATATAAATAGTAATCACGACACAGCCAAATGGGATGAGACAAGTGTAATACAAAGCCTAAATTTTTTTATTTTTTGTGAAAGAAAAATAACATTAAGTGCAGACCAAATCAAACTTAATAAATAAATAAAAAAACTTCAAAAGGTTGACTTGACAAATCCTGAAATGTGATTAACTGAACAAATGTGTTGGGAGTCGAACTGCAAACCAAGTCACGTCTGACGATCAGATAGTCCATCATTCAGGGTGACACTTGGGGTGGCCAATCAGATTTCACACCCCCTTGACTCGCCCATCAGATACAAAGTACTGTAGAAACCTGCATGAGTCATGCAGCACTTCAGTTAATTGCATAATGTGTTTTTAAACTCGTTTACAGAATCTGTTTAGTGTTAAATATGAGTCTGGAAGTAATACCTAAAATTACGATGCTCATTTAACCATGACAATTTCAGAGTTTGAGACGTCATGAGATGCTCTGTGTCCAGCTGGACAAGTTCGGTATGCAAAATAATATCTATTTATTCTCATATAAAACAATTATTTAAAAATAATATTTCCTCTTTCACCTTCCAGTCTTCTTCAGCTCATCCCCTGCAGCGTGTCCCCCTCCTCCGTGACCTCCATCATGAGGCATATCTCCGTTCATCTGAGAGTCCCCTCCTGCATACATGTTTTTCCTAAAATACACAAAAATGCATCAAAGCACAAAAGTTTTGTTCAGTCTCGCAGACTCTTTATCTCAAACGGTTCATCACATGAAAAAGGTTTTCTTATGTTGACACAGCCTGTAGTTTTTTTTTTAACCATTTCAGCTGCCATAACAAATAAAGCTTTAAGTGTGAGCATGTTGTTATGTTGTTTATCAGACGATGTTGATATGTGTTACGTGATTAAATAGTCTGATTAATCAGTGGTCACATACGGTAAATGGCTGCAAAATTGAGATGCTTTACGGTGTAAAACTGCAGCTTTAAATAAAGCCCACAGCTGCTCTTTCATAATTAAACACTGTGCTGTGCAGCTGGACACACTGCAGTGATTTTGCAACCACTGCTCTTCTATAACATGATGTCGTTTCTGCACACACAGCATTCACAACTGGCACAGATCTTACATGTTTAATGTGAGGTAGTCAAACAAAGTTGTTCTCAAATGTACTCTTGCATTGATTTGTGTGCTTATTATTGTATATTTATACTACAGAATCCCGAAACACTTTTTTTTTAAAGTTTATTCTGCTTCGATGGCTTAACACACAGTTCCTCCATGAGGCTCTGGAATTACAGTTATGCAATTATGGAATTCAGACATGCATGTCTGTAAGCAGCGTTTTCTTTGTGTGTGTTTGGAAATGGGTTTAATAAATGACCAGACGAATACACAGCTTGACGATCTTGCAGAACAGTTATGGGTTCAGATAAGATCACAACAAAGAAATGTCTCGAGAGGTTACCGTTGGGTTAGGGTCACTTTTTATAATCCTTCTGTTATAAAAAGAGGTTCCCCAAAAATTTAAATACTTATATATATGTGTGTGTGTGTATTATATTATATTATTTTGTAAAATTCTGACCATATCGACATGCAATACTGTATTATGGATGACAAAAGAAAAGATGAAAATGTAGTTTAAAAAATAAAAAATCTCCTTTTTTGCTTGTTGACAAAATATTATAAGCGGTAGAAAATGGATGGATGGATGGATGGATGGATGACTGAGGACATTTGACACAGACCTACAATGAACATTATTTACAACACACTCGATGCACCAATATCCAAAGTAATATGGCAGCCAAATTTGCAAAATGTCAAACAAACTTGTTGGCATTTCCTGTGCATTCAGCAGAGCCAAAGACGCATCAGTAAGTTGGACTTCATACTAAACAAGCTTACAAACCTTTTATCAGAGGATGGGAGGGATTTCGGAGGCTCTATTCTGATGGCCGGGTCCCACTCTCCAGGAGGAAGAACGATGACCTCATCCAGGAACTCATCAATACCAGCCAGCAAGTCTTGTCTGTCCTTGGCTTTATATGCAATGTCATGAAAGACCTGAGCAGAGAGATGAGGCATTCAGGTGTCAAATTTTCTGGTATAAACCATAATGCTGTTTAATGCACAGATGAAGCAATGTCAATCTGAGCATCACACTGAAGACAGTGCATTTTATCAAATAAAATGTCAATGCAGCTTCAGTTCACATTCTGTACCCTTCCAGTGAGTTTGTGTCTGAATAAATCAGAACTTTTTATTTTCCTTAATGGTGTCCTTCTGTTCACATCAGATTTCTTATACTTTAGATTTGTAATTGCATGAAAGAACTCGCTAAAATACTAGTACTAGAAATACATACTTTGGTAAACGCAAACTAAAAATGGTGATACAATTATCCTGAAAATGAATAAATAATGTCTCCCCAACAGAACAAGTGGATTATTGACACATCTTTGAAAAGCTAATTAAAGTTTCCTCATATATTTTTCCACTATACTAGAAAAGCTATTCAAAGCTATTTGTATGTAAACCATGCACACACTGTTTAAACCATAAATTACATTCATTCATTACATGAAGAGCAGAGAGTTCCATAAATATTGTCCCAAATAATTACCACCGATACAACATAGTTTAATGTGGTTTTATACTGGATCCCTATTGTACTATGAAATATAAATGAAAGATGTAATTCTGAAGTGTGTAGCAGAGTTTCACTGTCAGCATTAAAACAGAACACAGATGATGATGTGTGCTGATGGCAGTCTAACCTCATCTGACATCAGTGTGGCGATCGCTCTGCCAATCTCATGGTACGACTTGGCTTTGCCTTTGGGTCCGAGCAAGACAAACAAAAATCTGCAAATGGAACAAAATCATTTGTATTAACAGCATTGTTTATTTGTACTTTTCTGTAAAGGATAAAACTCTGAATTGAGTATGAGTTTAAATCTATCGATAAAAAAAAACACAAAATAAATATGCTTTTTATTAGCACCTTTTTCATACTGACGTGTTCAGGTTTCATTCAACTGTGCAAGTAAGTGCCTGCGCTATTCACAGCTTTCTACACATTCAGTTCAAGCACAAAGACATATTTTTATTCTGCTTTGTCTGCTGGGGGCTGTTGTATATACCAGCCATCCATTCAAATACCTCTTAAGTACTTCGAAAGCTATGTTTGTTATGAGTATGGCCATGATGTTGATGCACTAAATATGTCACAACAGGAGAAAAAATCATGAAGAACACTGTTAAATACACACATTTACTAGTTCATAATAAGGGCAGAAATTTAATTGCTTTATGGCTCCTACAGAAACCAGATCAGTGTCACTCCTGCAGCTTTATGACACTCATCAATAGCCAAAGAACAAACAGCAGGATCTAATAAAAAAAAATAAAAAAAAAAACACCTTTACACACTAATCTTCTGTACTGGCTCTGCAATGAATGCTACATTTGTAAAGCTCTTAAATTTATTCAAGAGGTAAATGCACACTGTAAATATTCACACTTACGGAAAGTTTTAGTCTTTACACAGTGGAAGATTGGATGCTTTTCTAATCAAACACAGGGAAAATATAATATTTGATGTTGTGCAGACTTTTTTGTTGATTAAAGATTTCTTTGTTTATTTTTTTTATTTGTTTTCATATTGGGCAGCCCGAGTTGCACCCAGACAACTACAACTGCCTCCATGGAAATTCAGGAGTTCAGACATGAATCTCAGCCACCTTGTGGGAACAGGAACCTCTGTCAGAGCTCCCAGCATCACAGCTTGCTGCAGACGAACAAACGCCACAAATGGTGAGTCCAGGAAATCCACCTCCCCCACCAGCACGTTGGAGGCCTCGGCGTCTCTTGGTAACTTCTTCATGAACTTGTTCCTCAGCTAAAATTACAAAAAGAGGTGAAGAGGAGGAGACGATAAATGTTATGTTCACACCAGCAAGCTACCCAACACAGTGCACACTGAATTAAACAACCTATATCAAACCAGACAATCCCATTCAGCTTAAATACCAAAGCACAAGGCTTCCATGGTATCTAAATAAGAAACGACTTGTAACTCTGTATTTCTTTCTGTCATGAGGATGGTGAGGTGTGTGAAGATGTATGTTAAGACACCTGCTGAGCACCATAGGTTCAACATGTTACTCTCAGAGAGGACATTAAAGGGGAAGTTCTGCTTATTACAAATCGGACCTTATTTCTGGGATAAAATACTGCCTTTTACTCACCCATTTCACTCTGGAGTCATTTGTAGTATTTCTGACGATATTTGGATTTGAGGTTATCCATTTAACAGGAGTGAATGGGGCACAGAAATGCAGCCAGTAAATGACACAAACTTGACCATTTCTCAAATAAGAGATGGTTAATAAGATGGGCTACACTATTACTATTCTCATTTGAGTCCAGAGTTGTCCGTAACTTCAGAAAATTCAATCTGTAAACAGACTCTACTTCCTGTGTATCATAGTTTACTAAGGACCCCTAGTGCCCACCTATGCGTCCTTCACAGTGCCTGAACTAAAATTCTTCACATACGCATACATGCTTTGTTTATTTCAGGCACTGTGAAATGACTCCAAAGTGAAATGGGTGAGTAAATGGCAGCATTTTATCCCAGAAATAAGGTCCAATGTGTAAAAAACTTCCCCTTTTAAGTCCTGCAATTCTGTCTTTAAAGAGCTACCAGTGTTTTTTTTACATGCTTTACCCTCTGACCTACTAAATGTTTTTTTGTCAGATTCCAGTTCTCCAGGGTTCCAGTGGTCAGTCCAGGCAAAGAAATCACTAAATATTCTGTTTTTGCTGCATGTAATTTAAGTTTGTTATTTTCTTAAACAGTTCCTATTTGGTTAATAAAATTAATGAAAAGCCCTTTCAGATGCCAATTCATCCCGATTTATAAATTCAGCTCAACTTGTATAACGCTCTTATTTCACCCCTTCAGTCACACTACATTTCATGCCACAATAGTATTTGCTCCATTAGATGCTCCCTATGATAAGGGCATGTTTATTAGCAGATTGTGATCATTAATATATACAACTTCAAAGACCATAAACATCTAGATAAGATTGTCATGGAAAACTACTGTGTTATACATTAACTTCAAAACAGCAGAGAGCCGGCGGGAAACACTTACTAAGACTCACAGAGTGACATTTCATCGCATGGTATGTTTTACACCAAAGGCAGTTTAAATTACACCTGTTTTCCTCAACATTTTAGATTAAAGTTTCAGTTCAGTTTTCTGCATTGACTGATATTTCTGAAACCACAAATTAAGTCTACTAAACAAGACTGAGCCACATCTTCTCAACATAAAAGGTCTTTCTGCAAACCAACAAAGACAAACATGAATGGCTGACAGTAAATACGATGTAACAAACAGAAGGACTAGGTGCGCTTTTATGGATGAAGGGGGAAAAAAAGTGTCATCATCCAGTTGAAGCAAGAGCCAAAAATTTGAATCTTAAACTTATTATCCCACTGGCCCATTCAAGTAAATATGATTTATTAGTGCGTTATTTTGCAGTCTACTCCAGTCAGTTATTAAAAATCAACATAAACATAAGCAGTGGATTTTTTGTATTATACAACATATTAAAGAAGCCACCAGAAATTAACAATCCAAGATGAAGAATAATAAATGAAAGTTATTCATGACTTCAACTGAATTTCACTGAAATCTTGGTTTCAATATTTCAATAATATATAAATAGATAGAAGGGTCTGATAGAGGTTTTACCATTCAATTTGTCTAAAATAAGAATGATTCAATTGCTGTAAAATAGTTTACCAATTTTTTGTATCCACTTTGGTGCTAACCAACAATAAAAAAAGAAAATAGACCAAACAAAAACAACTAAATGGCTGTCGGCCTATCACTTGTCATCACGCCCATCAAATCCAGATCACGCACCGGCAGGATCATTGCCATCAACATCTGAAGACTGAAATCCCATAAACTTGTGACCTTCCTCTGATGAGAGCCAAACAGATCCCTTCAGAGGCTGTTGAGCTGCATTGGCAAGAGGTTTGTCTGTAAATGATTGAGTTGAGAAGTTAAACCTGCGTAACCGCACACCTTGACCTGAGTCTGAGCACTGCTAATCCACACCACACCACACCGCCTCCACAAACACTTGATTAGGAAAACTAGAGGCACCAATTCAATATTCTGAGACATGAAATCTACTTGTGAAATATTTAATGTTTGTAAAAACTGTGGTAAATTGTGGAAACTGACTCTTCAAAACCAAAACCACTGCAGTACTGTATGGTGTGAGAAAAATAAACTAATTTTAACATTCAAGACAGATCTGTTGGCCTACTAGGCAGTCCAAACAATGCAATAAATGCAACTTTGCAGTGTTCTTAATTCATGATCATTGCATGTTGGCCCAAAGAGGAAACTTCTGAATGGCATTTAGGCTATGTATAGGCTGAGTGGGTGTGGAAAAGCTTCAGTTAAGATGTGCTTCCTGTCCAGTTGTCCCTTTCCCACAGGACGGCTTACTGGATCGGTCTGACCCAATTCTCTCCCAATTGTCAAAAGTCATAAATCCACTCAGACTGGAAAATGCAATGATAATTGCGATATATGTGTATCATGTGTATTGTAAAAATATGGTGGAAATGGTAGATTGGACAAAAGCAAATGTGTGTTTGGATGTCTACTTTCCATTGTATCTTTGTATATTTCATTGATCATTAATTTCTCTTTCATCTTACCAAAGATTCTTGGCCTGAGAGTCGTCCTTAAACTTGAATCTCCACACTGACCATTAAAGGAGAAGTTTATTGAGATTATCTACAGACTCAATAAACTGCTAGGCTGAGTAGAAATATTACACTACTTCACTATATTTTCTCATACTTGGCTGTGACAGGTTCAGAGCAGCTGCAGCCGGCTGGGTGATGACGACAGCGGTTGGAACAATGTACTTTAGACAATAATATCTCTGGTCTGAACCAGCAGCCGGTCTGCACATGACTGGTTTCTGCACCTCTGCAGTGGATGACGCTTCATCAGGCTAACGCGTTAGCTTTTCAATGCCAGCCTGTCACTGAGGTCAAGCTGTAGGCTACTTGAAACACAATCGGTTGTCAAATAGGCAGTTAACTAAATTCTTGATGCTCATGTTTACAGCCCCTTTTCTGTACATGAATGGACCAATGAAAACAATCCATACATGCTGGAATTGTCTTCAGAAAAACAGGCCATGCAGTGTCTAAATCAAAAAAATATTTCTATCTTCGATACATTTTTTAATAGTTGTTAATGAGCTGAAAAAAACTATTTGACTGGCAATTTAATCAAGTTAAAACTTTAAGGTTTTCTGTCATGATTTTGACAATTCACTCATCTGTTATGTAGCTAATCAAACTATTAGTAATTTTTGATAACTCCTCATAAAATACTTGCTGGTTCTGTATTTTAAAGTTCCAATAAAACAACTACAGTCACCTAGAGAAACCCATCAGCTTCTTATTCCAAGCAATAAAAAGTTATATTACTGCTACAAGTTTGAGTGATGCAGCGAAAAATCAAGACAAGAAAACTTGATTTCCATTATTAAATCATCAGTTTGACTCACCTGGTCTTTTTCCGGTTTGTCAGAGATGTCGTTCAGGCTGCTGGAGGTCAAGTTTCGGTGAGTTGTGGTGGGACTATCTGTTAAAACACATCGACCCTGTGTGGTTAGACCAGCTGCATCTTCACCAGGAGAACTGACTTGGAAGGAAAAGGGATGGCAGAGATCCCCCAGGAAAAGACAGTGGCCCAGACAGTTTGCTCCCCGTGCAGCATCGAAAGAACAGCAGCGATCAAAAGCATAAAGAGATTTCAGATAAAATTAACTGTCATTAACTTAAAGACTGGAGCACAGCAGTGGGCACTTTGTTCGCTAGTTTACGGTTATTGTTCAAGTAAACTTGTCAAGTAAATTTATAAAGTTGATGTGGATCAATGCTGTTCTATTCATCAGCACTGTGAAAATATTGTGGCGCTTTATGTTCTGATTATATATTTCAAAAATCAATAAGTATAGCCTCCCCTAAAAGTTATGTTTGCTGTTTTTGATACAGTATTTAAGGCCCTAGAGCAAAAACATTATAACGTAACTTAGTTTTTTAGTCTTTGGCCCACCATGTTATACAATAATGAAAATATTATTGTGGGATTGGATGACAAACCCAGCGCTTACTTTTAGAAGAGTAAGATAAAATTTTCATTTTGCGCATTCATCCTACTCAATAAAAAACAACCAAGAGCTTTATTCTTCATCTTAGTATCCATCTTTCACATCAAAGTCCTTAACTAAGAGCAGGTGAACAGCAGATTGATGCTGTGCTGACTTTTCTTTTTGGCATCAGAGGTCTGACAGCAGAACGTGACTTTACTTCAGTTGTGTGGGTAAGAGACGGGCATCCAGAGAGGTACCAGTATCAAGGAGAGCAAATTCTGATGCCACTGTATCCTTTCACACATCTGCCCCCTGAGGATTATGGGTAATAACACTGTTGTCAGTATGATGCAGCCGGTATAAATGATGAAATCAGAGTTCTCCCTTGGAGAAGATACAGTAATAAAGTAATAATGACTATATTTGCGGGTAATCAAATCTTATTAAAAATAAAGCTGTATATTTTTGGAGAATAAAAACTTTGAACTAACAGGAAAGAATAACTACTAAATACCACTACTACATAAAGCACAGACTAGTACGACTACTGTACCTGAAACACAGGGACAGCGTCATGCCTCAAAAACAAATATGGACTCTATGGTTATTCTTTCAGTGCCCACAAACACGAGCCTTGATTCAGAACTGATATGGGGTCTTTAGTGTGAACACAGACTGGGTTCGGTGAACTTACTAAGCCAGTCCATGCTGCTACTCCTTTGGGACTGCAAGTCATCCATTGATAAGTGACCCGACAGGCAAGTCACAGAGTTCTGAAGAGGACTACGAGCTGTTGGCAGCAGCAGGTTATTAAACCCAGTCCAGGTAAGCAGAAAAAGAAAGAAAAAGAGATGGAAGGGAAACAAGACAGACAAGCCAAGTAAGCCAGAGCAAGACATTTGTTAGGAGAACAAGTTAAAAGATGTCAAACAGGATTTATCTGTCATTTTACAAGCTGTGCAGAGAAGAAAGGTAAGGTGAGCGGCGTCGTTAAATCAGGAAGCCATGGGTCATTGGACAGGATTGCCTCAACATGAATCACATTGTGTTTTAATAAACCGGGGATGTACTTTATCCTGGTTGTTATCAATTAATGATTATCAGTGAAGCTCTTTATCTTTGAGCTGTGATGTTGATAACAGCCTCATGTTTTTAATGTGACAAGTTTCCATTTGAACAAAATGCAAATGATCAGCTTTTCTTTTGATAGAGTCATAAACAGTTTCATAAATCTGATAGCAGCAGGTAATAAATAACTTCCCTTTCCAAACACCCATGGTTGGTAACAGATTAATTACAGTGTTAACTGTGAAACATTCAGCTACTCAGTGTGTAACAATCAAAAGACTCAAGATGTTAACTTCAGTCACACGTCAGTCACACGTCAGTCTGGGCTGTCACTTTAAATCTCACCGCTTTACTGATGGTATATCCTGTTTGCTGCTGATTAACATGGTCTGATAAGGTTTTTACTTGCAGCTCTGTACGGCTGTCAGAGAGAAACATCCATCAGTTCATTTCAATTTCTGTCAGGATTTGTAGCAGAATTCATTGACCAGATTTCTTTTAAATTGAGAGACATTTTATTGTTCTATTGTTTTTTTCACTGCTTTTCTCTATTTGCACACATTTCAATTCACTTCTCTTTGGAATAATTTGTCTGGGATATTTTATGGTGAACCAAAGTGACAACCTGCCCTGTGTGACAAAAGAAGAAGTTAATTAAAGTGATTTTATGAACATTTATCATCAACTTCAGTGATTGATGTAAAATATGAGTTCACTATTCTCTAGTCATATCCTATAAAACACTGGGTCAGTTTTATGATCTCCCAAAGCCTTGGACTTCTTGCTTAGTGTCATATATCCATGCACTGAACTTGATTCAAAAGTGTCAAAATTTACAGTTGAAATCAGTTTACATTTAGAGATTAGGTGACCTGCTGCTGTCTTATGCATCTGTGAATGCAGTTATTCCAGCAGCCTTCATTGAGTGAGTGACACTTCTGCATATTTCACTAAGTTCAGTGAGTAGTGGTACTACAGCAGCACTAATAAGAATGGTTTTGTGTTAACAATGGCTGTATAAGGGCTGACATTTCTGTTAAGGTGAATAACACCAATAAGGAGAGGCTGGTACTTGTTTAGTACTTGTTAAGTGCCACATTAGTGGGTTCATGCAGAGGAGGGCAGCAGTGTGTCCTTTGTTGCACACTGTGACTTTCCTCACCGCCCTCACAAACCTCATGACCAACTTGAGGTGACAAAAAAAAAATCGAATTAAACCCAGCAACTATTAATTCAGATATGTACAGCTAAACCTGTGTCATCTTTTTTTCCCCATCATTTAAAAATAGAATAAGACTGCACCAAACTGGCATCAGTATTACCGTTTTCCTGGTTGGAAAACAGCCTACTTGCACTGGAGACCGTCTTGCCGATGTCAGCCAATGAACGCAGGTTAGACTTCTTGGTCTGGTGACGATGTTTCCGTAGCAACGTGTACATCACTTTGTCCTTCAGCTCTGCTTTCAGCTGGCCGATCTCTATCTGGTTGTCAGTGATCATCTCTAAAGACGCAGAGAGAGAGAGAGAGAGAGAGAGTGTTGGCAAGATTCTGGCAATACTGTATGTATAGACATAATGGACATTCATAGACGCCGCATTAAGCAGGCCTGTTGTTGCCATACGTCAGCATGTCCGCCATATTGGATGTGGCAGCTCTGCCTCAAACTTCATAAAGCGTCTTTCTACAGAGTGGTTTCAGTTGATGCATTTGATTCACTCATTCACACTCACTCTATAATACATCTGGGGAACAAATCACTTTTAATGTGGTGATTATAATCATTTACTCCTTATATGTTTAGGGCATAGGTAAGCACATAACCAACATATGTATTTTTCTAATGTTTTCATGAATGTAACACTCTTGAGATGATTAATATTGTTGTTTATGATAACAAGATCCTGAAATGCAGATGTAGCAGGTGGGTTTTCTGAATAAAGAGCACAAAAGTTTAACTGATTTTAATTAATTATTTTGATATTCAGTGACCGATGAACATATATATATATATATATATATATATATATATACATATATATATATATATATATATATATATATATATATATATATATATATATATATATATATATACGTATATATATATACGTATATATATATATACATATATATGTAAGGGGGGGATTGATGAACACATACCAGAGATGGGACTTCATTATTGTACATAAGTAGATTTTTCAGATAGAGTTGTGGTGTTGCGAATCAGCCTGATCCATCGATCCATCAACCTACTCAGATCGGGTGGATCTGAGTAGGTTGAAACTGTTCAGCTTTTATTATTCTGTCAGACAATTGACCTGCAGCAAAACTAGTTGTTTTTTCTGTACCAGCACTGGCAGCACAAAAAAAGAAGAAAACTATTCTATTTTGTCTGCCGAGAACTTTTTAAAATTTTCCCAAGTTACCAAAAGAGGCATCATGTATCATGAAGTTAAAAATTAATTTTTACTTTTTACTTTTGTACTGAAGTAAAGTTTAGAACCTGTACTTTCTTACGCTTACTTAAGTAAAGGAGTTGAATCAGTACCTCTCTTTTTACACAAGTATCTGTACTTCTAGCCTAAGTAAAGAATGTGCATACTTTTTGCTACCACTGACACAAACACACACATAAAGACCTGGTTTGGACTGTAAATCAGTTTGTACAATTACATGCAGCATCTTCTCAGTTCGCTTTTGCCACATCCAATATGGCGGCAACGTTGCTGTATGAGTCAGCACTCAATGTGACGTCTGTGTATATATGTCTATGCATGTATGTACTGTATGTACGTATGTATAGAGGGGTTATGATGATTCAATATAGCTATATATAAGCAAGGTGAGATATTGTGATTATGTTAAATCTAATTTTAGGAAATGTCATAGTATAAAGAATACACTCCATATGCATAAAATATGAGTAGAAAAGTTTTCTTTTAGGTAATCATAACAGTGGGAGCTGCCTTTGCATTTATCACTGTCCCTGTAACAGCTAACACAGACCTACATACCGCTTAATGACAAGCTGGAAAAATTATTTTCTATGTCACACAGATCAGCTAATAATTTACTTTCTGTGTCTCTGTGTCTGCAGAGATGCAGGACACTGCAGGGGACATCTCTTGCCTTCAACCTCTGTAAAACTTAGCGACCAGATGCCAGAAAGTATTGTCTTTGACTCACTGACAAGCACCATGAGGGACACACTTTGAAAGCTGTGTTCAGAAACTGCAAATGACAAATTATGTGCCTTTAACTACTACAGATTTGGAGATAAAAACTACCGTTTCTGAGGTTCTGAGGAGCAACAATTATATTAAATGATTAATCTGCAAAATTAATTCTGCTGTTCTTTCATATCATGTTTGAATGTTGGGTTTATTTTACCCAACAGCCTTACCTTAGCAACAACTAAGTGATACAACATTAAACAGGCTCTCTCTTTCTCAATTAGTGCCACCCTGACTGTATGAAAGTCTTCACGGCATCATGAAATGGCTCAATCAAAAGGAGTTGCCTATTTTTTAAAAAGAAGGTCAGAAGCCTGAATGCTGACAGATAGCAGCCTCAGGGAGTACTGCTGTTAATGGCCCATCGGCCGGCCTCAAAGCCAGAGCTCTGCTCGGCCTTTACAGTGCATGCAGCACACTCAATTACCTCACATTAATCACTCCAAGTGGTAACTCTTCCTCCTGCTCCCTCATGCAGACAAAACCAAAGAGGGGTTGGCTGTCCTCAAATTAGGAACTCTTTGTGTGGCCATTTACAAACTACTATTTGAGTCCCCCACCACACTGCCCCAGCATAAAGTACAGTACAGTCTGGACTTGACGTGTAGCTCTGACCTTTCGTTGCTCTTAAAGCAAAGAAAAGGAAGGAAGGAAACCTTTACGCTCAGCGCGTGATGTACTTCAATCTATAAACCTGCACGGAACATTACAGAGCAGCTCTGCATCACAGAGCGCATCAAAATCAAACTGGCAGGTGAGTTTTCTGCTGACATCACCAAAATAAAAAGACCTCCACAACATTAAAAACAGCTAAAAAGATAAACCACAGAATAATAATATTCACTAGAAGTCAAGTATTTGGTGGCTGCTGTTACAATCAACAAAACATTTCAATTAAATTTATTTTCTATGAATGTTTTGTGGTTTTTAATTGTTGGCAGTAAACATCATCAAATTTTTATCGTTCTGTTTCGGCACCTCAAGGTAACAAAACCATGTTATGTATACATAACAGGTAACTAAACACTTGGCTGTGGTTAAAAGACCACTTTATTTTATGAATTTAATTAATTTGGCTATCACAGAAATAATAATACTCAGTCTGTGTAAATTTTAATCAGTTTCTTGCAAGTCCCAAAACATTGCGGACATGCAAATTTTAAATTTGTGTTCTTTTAATGACTTTGGTCTTTGTTGAATATTAAAAAAAATCATACACAGTAAGACCCCAGTCTCGACTGTAAATATAATGTGCTCCATGACCCCAATAACTTTTCACAGCATACAGTATAAACATCTTTAAGGATTTCTTATTTTCAACTCAACTTGAACATAATCTGGGCTGTGTTACATTTACTCGCCAATGCTGTACTAGAATGCTGCTTGTTGCAGAGATGAGCTGACCTGCGGCAAACTTACCAACAACCTGAGGTAGAGTGGAAGCTTCCAAGTCCAGCATGATGGTGCCTTTCTCTATGCACGTCCGCAGTTCAAAAAGGCTATGTAAGGACAGCGTGGCCACGTGGGGTTTACTCCAGCGTTCACCTCCTTTCTCTACCTTCTCCTCAAACTTGATCCACCTGGAGGGATGAAAAGATAAAGAAAGAAAGAATACTGATGTTAATATACATGCCAAATAACTATATGGAGGAGCAACTCAGAACATCAACTAATGACACGGTGACCTTGTGACCTAGAGTGACATCACAGGATCATCGATAAATACAAATAATTATGGGTCCTTGTGAGGTGTTGTGTCACACAAACAGGATTGACAGGGCCAATATCATATTTACCAGCAAACTCGCCACCTTATTCACTTCTGTTACTTTCCACACTTATCTGTATTTATTTCTGTCCTTGTATTGCTGCAAATAGTAACTAAATCACACCAGTGTAAGAAAAGTGGTGTAAAAGATAAATTATCATTATCTTATTTGTGGCACAGCTGAAAAATTGTCAAATGTGCACACATTCAATGACAGTTTGGTCAAGAAATTGGCAAATATTGATTTCTTTCATAACAGCACTTCAAACCTCACATTAAGTGTTGTCTGATCTGATGCACACCTGGTGGTCAACAACACCTGATGCTGTGGGAATTATTTCTTTGCTTGGTTTAGATAAACTGTTCAGGTTTTCAATTCAGAAGCAGTGTTGTCATTTCTATTGTCTTCACATATCTATCTAATCACACCCCCTGCCTTCTTTTTCAGAGTCAGGGGGATGAGAAACTCAACTGGTATTGAGAACTTGTTTCTATTCCAGGGTTTTATTTGGCCAGTTTTGGCTGCCAAAACAGCACTTGGCGGACAGCCAGTGCTACCCAGCACTGAGATCTTTTATTCAGTTTGAGTCCACTTGGTGAGACTTTTGACCAAGTCTTAATCTCAACGCTTGGTTGCAGAATAATAAGTTTGACGTTAAAGATGCAGGGTTGATTTATTTCACCTTTTGTAAGCAAGATATAAGCATTGAATAAGTAACACAGTTAAAGCTCATCTGAGCCAACGCTCCACAAATCTAAAAACAATTACCTGCATGTATCACAACTTAGCCTTAAAAAATATTTCCTGGGTAAAAGAAAAATACTTATAAGTACACTGGAAAACTGACAGCTCGGTTCTTCAGTATATTCCTCTGCAACCCACTCAACCAACAGTGAACCAAAATGAAACATCTTTCTATAGGACAGAGGTCAGAGGTTATGATATCAGATCTCATTCAGACCTTCGAACAGCAGCCCAGGGATGCAGTCTCCCCCTGAAAGCACTTCACTCATCCAATGCTGATGATGTATAAACAATCAGTCCATCTCTATCCCATCGCATCGCTCTAGTGGACCACACAGGAAAAACCTGTGACAACTAGCTAAGTGAACAAAGTTATTAGGCTTTGTACATTTTCTTTCTGGCCTGTTCTTTTCACAGAGAAATGCGTTGTATGTTTTGAATGATTGAGTGAAAGTCAATGGAGGTTTCTAAACATCATTACCTGTAAGTACGCATACAGGAAGTTTGAGAGGAAGCCTAGAGTCTGAGGTCCTTACCTGGCCGTCTCCTTCCACTCCATCTCCTGTCCATCCACCGACAGCAGCTCATCCAACTCAGTGAAGAGCTGAGGGGGCGCCGGGCCGTCATCCTCCTCGCCAAGGATGAAGCGGATCCTCTCGGCTGCTGGGGATACTGCAGAAAGAGGAAAAATACTGTGGTTCTTAGGCTGGCAGTGGTGTCCGTTGGGCAGGGGCTTGAGCACTGGCTTCTCCTCCTCAGCTGGACCTTCTCCGTTGCCCTCAGGAGGAGGTGGAGGTGGTGGGATTTTCACCATGACCTCCTCTCCTTTCTCTTTGGTGTCCTCTTCCTTTTCCTCTTTCTCCTCTTGGTTATTGTTGTCAAACATCTTTAAAAACAGTGACCCTCCCTTCACTCTCCCAATCAGCTGACCCAGGGTTTGTTCCCCAGATATCAGTCGGCAAGCTACACAAGCTCACCAGAGTCCCAGACCAGCAGCTAGACCCTCATTAAAGTCTTGGGTGGAAGTGACAGCCACTCTCAGTTGCCTGCTCCAGCACTTTGAGGACCAGGTAGGAGGGGGCTGATGGAGTTTAGGGGTCCTCTCAGTGACAGTGCCCCCAAAGCTACCCCCTTCTCCCTCGCTGCCCCCCTTTCACTGTTCAAACAGTCCTTCCCCATTGGCCATTAAGCCTTGGCAAGCTGCCCTGGAACCCCTCATTAACAATTAGGAAATGGTTCACAAACTGGCCTATTCTTTAGCAGAGGCTTGGCTTTCCTTTCCCCTTGTCTTCTCATTTGAATATTTAGAAAGCAATACAAACATAATTTCAGTGAGTGATGTATGAAAAGTTCTCTGTGCTATTCAAACATGTTGCAAATATTCAACACCATCATGGCTTGCTCCGACAAGTGGAAACACTATTTGAACTTTGAATGGCTCTCCTGCAAACAATCACTATCCCCCTTTGATGGAAGTAGGCCCATGTATGTAGAAAACAGTACAAAAAGATTACTGTTGTCAGCAGACAGCCACACAATATCAGTGCATGGGACATGATTAGAGCTAGGGCATGGAAAAGCTCACAGAAATGAAAAACTGGCATCTCTGCTCTCCGAATCAGGCTGCTTCTGTAAAAACATCTAACAGCTAATAGCTATTGTAAATAGCTAATATCTGGTGCCCATGTGGCATGATGGAAATTAAGTTGTTCAAAAAGTATTTGCTTGCTTCCCCAACATTGTCCATGTCCCCAGTTTCATTTGGAACTGAATTAAGATCACGCTGAGCCTTCATAGCTGGGCAAAGTGGTGCTTGGAACTCATCAAACTCAAAGCAGCAACATGAATTATAAAGGGTGTAATTTGAATAGAATAGAATAGAATAGAATAGTTTTTTTATTCATCCCCCTTGGGGGGAAATTTACCTGCCACAGCAACAAAGACAAAAACACAGACACAATGGTAATAATAATAAAATAGAATAGAATAGAATAAAAATATTTACATATTTACAATGAACTAAAATACAATGGAAAAATATATCGATATATATACTTGTACAGATGAAACTGTTTAAAACACAATTATTATTGTGGCAGTGCAATTTTCTATTTTTTTTGTGCAAAGTGGTAGTGTGATGACATTGTCCTGCCCTAACAAGTGCACAAGTTAACATAAACTGTTTCTGTTATTGGCATAACGTGCTGGGCCAAATTGTGGAAAACTACGTTTGTGCTGTTTTTTTTTAGCTCCCCTTGTACATCCCACAGCTTTATAAAGTCAAGTCAGTTTTATTTGTACAGCCCAATATCACAAATTATGAATTTGCCTCATTGGGCTTTACAATCTGTACAGGATATGACACCCTCTGTCCTTTACAAACGACCCTCACATCGACTAAGGAAAAACTCCCCCAAAAAAAGCCTTTTAACAGGGAAAAAGAAACAGAAGAAACCTCAGGAAGAGCGACAGAGGAGGGATGCCTCTTCCAGGATGAACAAACATGTTAGAGATGCCATGTGTACAGAGTAACATCTTTGTGAGGGCCACTTTGTGTTGTCAGCCTTTTAGGAAAGCGAGGACACTTTGTGTTATGACTTAGGGCTATGACTTGTTACATAGGACTTGGGTTAGAATTAGCTTTGGGTAAAGGGTATAGAAATTTAAAGTGATGGCTGAAATTAGAGTTAAGGAATGCATTACATCAGTGAGAGTCCTCACAAGTACAGAAGCACAAACGTGTGTCTGTGTATGGGAGTGATCATCACAAAGCTGGCTGATCTGATTACATAACAGCTTGCTAATAGTGTGGCACCAGAGAGATGACTATAGAAATTAAACATACCAGTGTTTCCCATAATTAACTGTGGTCTATTTTGTCACATCACAGTTTGATATTTTGCTGTCATGACCATTCATATCTGTGCCATCAGTGTATTTAAGTTGTTTACAACATCAAGGAGTTACAGCAAGTTACACTCAAAGTGCATCAAATTAATGCCTTTAACTTTAAAATGTACAAAATGTTCGGTGCGCCCCCAGATGGCCCAAGATCCACCTGCCCAAAGCTCTGAACATATCTGTGCTTTCCCGATATTAAAAAATGAATTCATTCAAACATCTGCATTACAGAGGAAGGACAATAATCCAAATTTTGAGTCTTTGACTGGACTTTGCAGGTGAAACGTTGACATTACATCCACACCACACTTAACATTACATCACCCACCACACTGAGTCATTCATTCATTCGGTCAGTCAGCAGTTAAGGTCCAACAGTAAATGAGGTGAAAGCTTGCAGTTTCCCCCTTTAGTGTTTCCTGCAGCACAATAACAACAGCAGGTATGAGCCAGACAAGCAGTTGTAAGATTACTGGGTGGTGGATAAACTGTCTGCTAGTACACACGCATGCACGCACGCACGCGCGCACACACACACACACACACACACACACACACACACACACACACACACACACACACACACACTAGCAACTAGCTTAAGTCACCGCAACTTGTTTAATAACACCTTGGGTGTAATAATTTACATGTGCATTTTGCAAATTTAGCTGACACATCAACAGTGATTTACAGTGATTACAGTAAACAGTTTAAACAAGCTTTAAATACCTATATGGTCAAAATTACATGCAAACAATAGCAAGCAGTCAACAAGGTCAAAGGCTTGGTGATGTGGGCTCATGTACTGCTGTATTCCTTAAATGTGCACATGTTAAATGAAAAGAAGTGGGGAAGAGATACAGTAAAAGCAAAGCAGTAGAGTGTTTTCTCTCTAAAGAGCAGAGTGAAATATATTTCATCATAATAATGCAAAAGACTCCTACTACATTTTTGTCTTCCCTACGAAATAAAGGTAAAGTCATCCTGCTGAAGGAAATACCATCTTCACTTAGCTTTGGCACAAGACAAGAAAAGCTGCCTGACACCCAGTGGGCAACGCTGCTATCCAGAATTTTCTCTACCTTTCTACATACTACAGCCTTTACATTATACATTTACTAATAATACCTATTAGCATGCTAATTAGATAACATTATTTCATGACAAGAGAAAGAGCAGTAAGAGAAGGAGAGAACAAAGAAAGACATTTCATGGCAAACCTCATATATCATGAATACGTGCCACCCTGATTCTTGCACCCACCATTCAAGAATGAAAAACAGAAATTAAAAAAAATTCTCTGAAGCGTCTAATATACCACAGGCATCTAAAAGTGACTTAGACTTTATCCATTAGAGATCTTCTAATTCTTCAGCAGGAACTGATCCTGCCTATTCATGCTATCCAGCAAAAACTCAAGCTGGTTACAGGCCCAGTGTTAGTGCGAAGAGCAAGGTGGGAGGGTGGGTGAGAAGGGTTAGGGAGTGAGGAGCAGTGCAGAGTGAAAGCAAAGAGGGGTGAGCGCAAGCACGAAAAGGAGGGATAGAAATGAAAATCCCATCGTCCAAACGCAATTTCAAAGCTCTGTGTGCTCTAGCCAAGAGCCATGGGCATACAAAGAGGACTTTGTCCCAGAAGCAGAGGCTCATGGGATAGGGGATGGAGGAAGAATGCCCCGCTGCCCGGCAGAAAGCTTAGTGTGACTACCACTAAAGGCCTGTTTAGTCCCACTCTTGACATGCATCCTACACAAATACCTTCCATCCCCTCTGACCTTTTTGGAAAAACTCAGCACAGTATAGGGCTACATGGGGTCTAATAGCACAGTCATTGTTTGTGACTCTACATGCAATGATAATGCAACTCAGCGTCGGCTCATTCAAAAGCAGAGAGAGGATCACAGAGAGCACAGGACATGTTTTCCATGCCACAGAGTCGGACGCTCAGTATGCAAGGCAGCTAGCACCACAGGCAGCGGATGGGGTTTGAGTTGAATGCAGAGTAACACCCAGAGGGTGATTCATTGAAAGCACAGTATTTATACTCAGACCATCGAGCTCTGGTATTAAGTTTTGATAGCGGATGTGTGCAGGTTCTGATGAGTACACTACAAATACTAGTTGGGGGGACACAACCTGTAATTAAATGATTGTGTGCTAAACTGAATGAACAGACACAATTCTTCTGTGCTTTCACTGCAAACAGCTCACTGCAACTCATCACAGCAGCATTCAGCAACAGACACTTTCTCCAATTCACTGACTACAAGGAAAATCATGTTGGTAATCTACAGTCATGGAAAAAATGATTAGACCACGCTTGTTGTCTTCAATTTTTTGTTCAGTTTAATGCCCAGTACAACTAAAGGTACATTTGTTTGGGCAAAACTAACGGTAACAGAAACAGCTCATAAGAGTTTAATTTAAGAGCTGATATTGACCAATTTTCCATGGTTTTCTTGATAATAACCAATATCACTTCAATTCTTACATCAACAGCTATGGCATTTTACTCCGAAAAACAGTGCTTTAAGCCACTTCATATTTTCTTTCTGTCTGTTTTAGTCACATGATACACAGAAGTTAGTATTGTTAATTAGTAAGTTAGACTGCATAACCATTGTTTCTGATGACTAGCCATGCATCTTGGCATGCTCTCCACCAGCTCCTGATGTTGTTCTGCTGTCATTGCAGCCCATTCCTGTTGCACTAATTCAAACAAATTTTCAATTGGATTTAGATGTGATGATTGAACAGGCCAGGGCATGGGTCGAATGTTCTGATTCTCCATCCAGGCTTTAAATGACCTTGCCTTGTGGTAACGTGCATGGTCTCATTGGAAAATCCAGTTATTCAAGGAGGGAAAGTTTTCCAGCTGATGGAAGAAGACTGTTTTCAAGAGTAGCTCTGTACATGAAACAACCCCAGATCATCAGTGATTCACTCACCTGATCAACTCAAAATTGGATTCCTCAATGAAGAGAACCTCAGACCAATCATCAATAGTCCAATCTTTGTGATCTCCAGCAAAGAGTTACCAGGCCTTCCTCTGCCTTTTGTTGGTGACAGACTTCTTCCATGCCCTGTGTGACTTCAGACCAGCTTTAAGAAGTTCAAACTGTCTTTGCCAAACATGTCACAATTCTGGACAATGCCCACTCATGTTTAAGGTCCCTGGATGTCTGATGACGATTTCTGACACAGGAAAGGTTGAGTGCACAGTCATCTCGTGATGTAGAAAGACTTTCCTGCTTCAACCAGCTAGCAATTTGTTAGCAGCTTGTTTGTTCTTGGTGTAATGAACGGCTGCCTTGGAGATCTTCAGTTTGCTGGCTACCTGTCTCTCACTCATGCCAGTTTCTAGCAGTGCCAAGATGGCTTCCATAATTCTTTTCTTTTTGGCATTATGTGAGAACTGACAACTTCTGAGTTGTGCTACAGCTTGAATGTAAGCAGGAAACAACTCTAGACCTTTGCATGTGCAGTGCTGCTTCTGACATGAAATGACCTCTTATATACCCTGGGAATAAAATTGAGATTAAACATGTCAAATAGGACATAAAGAATTATGTAATCAGCTGCTTTGTCTGTCCTGACCATTGTATTCTTCAGGAAATATACCTTTAGTGGTACCAGACATTAAAATGAACAAGAAGTTGAAAAAAAACAAGGATTTTGGTCTATTATTTTTTCCATGACTGTATGTCATACACTCCTAAAACTGCAGCAGAAACTAAAGCTAGACACAAGAACAAAGGGATGAAGAAAGGCTGTGGATGTTTGTGGCTGGGCGGTTGATTTTTCATCATAATCAGTCAAGGCCAGTGAGACACAAGGTCACACAGAACAATGGCCTTTTAAGGAGTTTATCCAATCAATGTCCAAAGACCTTTTCTACTGATACAATTTTTGTTTTCCTATGACCGTGAAGAATATCTGTTTCAGTCACAATGTTCAAGCACTAGAGATCATTTGAATCATCAAAAGAAGACCAATAAATACATGCATACACTTCTGGGATGTTTCTTCAACGTGGACTCTTCCTCTCTGGAAAAATATTCAGCACCAAGTGGAGCATCTAGCATTAATAGCTTCAGTTTGAAAGTGATGGCTGTTTAGGGGTTTAACACATATTACTGTATCTACAGTAATGAGGTTAGCTTCAAAATGTCACATTTTTTTGTCAGCATAAGACAAATAGCCAGGCTTCTACCTCAACCTTTGCAGTCATCTAATCAGTTTTGAAAATCTTCATATATCTTCTAGCATTAAACTTTATTTTTTTCTGAGAGAAGCTGGTAATCTTCCAGTGAAGCAAGAACATATTCTGAAAAAATATCTGATTTCGTCATAGCAGTCTTAGCTCGCTGTGTCTGAAATTAAATTCATGTGTATAAAAACCAAGTTTCTAAGTAATCTTTTTAATCCACTTTGTGAGAACATTTATCCTTCTAAAATGAGAGGGGGCTTTGAAAAAAAAAACCTGCTCATCAAAATGAGCAGGGGTCAAATGGCCCTGCGGTGAACACACATGTAACCAGGAGGATGTGCTTTAAGTCCCTGCAGAGTCCATCTGACCAAACAAGAGGATTTCAGTCCAGACAAGAGCCTTCTCCCTGGGAGCGGCCATGATTCCCAGAGAGAGTTACACTGAGGAGGGCAGGGAATAACACCAGGACATTAGGTAAACTGCACGTCTGTCAGTTTTTGCGCGCCTGATAGATGCCAGTTTTAGTTATACAGACACATCTCAACTGCTCTGGGGTCACAATTTGACCAGAACACAAATGCACAATAGCTTGTGCATATACATTGTACAATAATTTCAATTAAATTTTCTGATATGTCAATCATGATGTTGAAAGGTCGGTAAGCTAGCTCTCTAGCTTTTCCTAGCTGTAGGCTAGTATGCCTACTTTGACCCTGAGGGGTCAGCTGGAGGTTTTGAGAGGTTTTAAGAACGTCTGCTGGCTATGGCTAACTAGCTGTTGGGCTGTGAGAGAGAGGAAGACAATATTTTCCATTAATCACATTTAACAGTCTGGTGCCATGTAGTTTACATTTGCATTCATGCCATCCTACATGAAACATGCAGGGTTTTTTTTTTGTTTTTTTGTTTTTTTAAATCTCAGGCCACTCAGATTTGACTCAGCCAATAAATATGATTATATTTCTGTCTTTCCCTCTGAGAAATGATTGGCTTAACTGAAACAACAATCTGTCCCAGCACACTGTAAGAGAGCTCAGACCCACACTTGCCTTTCTGCAGTTTTGTTCTTTTGGGGGTTTTAATATTTTCATGACAAACCTCATGTTCATACACTGCTCTGAGACTGTAAATGGGAAACAAAGGAAGTGGCTCACAACGCCATGGATGTACAAGGAGACCGGTGGAGGAAGTGGCATTGATGGTAAATCTGGCATGAGAACGTTCTGTTCTAAATGACCGCAATCTTTCTCCAGAATCGCAGACTACACCTCTATGGTTCACATCAAAATGGAATATAAATTGTGCAAAAGTATGTTTACATACAAAACTATAAACAAACCACTGACTGTGCAATAACACCATCCGTACGGCTCAGGTTGTGATATGCCGTCTCACCGTGCACTTCATAAATTTCATGACAGACATCAACAGCATTCACCCACATAAACCAGCAGAGTGCCGACAGAGTTAACTGTTAACGAAACGTCAATGCTCACATTCTCCTGTCAACATAGTGGCATTTTCCATGAATGGACAATTACCAATGTTGCTGTAAACAAACTCAGGTGTGTGGTTGGCTCATCTGAGATCACTGAGTGTTTTAAGGAATCAGGAATGTTTATTTCCCCTTTGACACATACTTACGCACTCAACATTCTTATTTGGGTCTCCATTTTGTACTTGAACAGAGTGCTGTTATTTACTAGTTAATCTTGCACATTCAAACACCACCTTATTAAATGCACTATAATAAAATAATAAACAATCCTGTACACAAAGGTCACACTTTGCACAACCACTACGACTACTGCAAATACTTTACAAAAAAAGACTCAAGGTGTTCACAATGAACTGACTAGGCTGAAGAGTAACTGCAACGCTGTTTACCCACAACATGTTGGAAAGTTTACCCCAGCCAAACGCAGCGTTCATGGTCCTGCATTCATGATCCACTCGCTTTGGCAAGTACAACTGTGTCCTTGCCAGTTCATTCTAAATGCTCAATAACCAGGTACTTTCGTCTAGGCTTAGGGTTAGGCATTCAATAATGAAAAACAAAGGCATACAAGTCCAAAATCTGTTACAAAAAGGATATACAGACAACCTCTCTGCAACCACCAGCTGCCAAGGACCATCTGCTGGGTCATTCAGAGGGATAAGTCTCTCAAGAGCACAAACGTATCTCTATGACCAAAGAGGCTGTACTAGACGTAAAACTCATCACAGCATCTTTAGACTTTAATACTGCTTCTTGTAATACCATGTCTTCATGGACATGAGCCTAGGGCTGGGACGATAAACGCATCACAGCAATACTACAGTCATGTGATACCTACCGCGGTGTTGAGTTCATTGCCATCATGGGGGGGGGTTAGTTTGTTTTCTTCTTATTGTTAATTATTTCTAGGTTTCAGTACTTCTCATGATTAAATTGATTATAAACACACATAATACTCAGGCATATAAGACAGCAGCATTGCATAAACAGTCGGAGTTCAATTTCAATAGTAAGTGCTTATAGCAGACACACCCCACTTATGTAGTACTGTCCATAGTTGTTTACACTGCTCTGTTGACTTTTATTCAACAATAGCCACAAATCTTGTTACAAAGTCAAACACTGTGTCGCCAATTGGTGCACATTTTATGCCAGAGGACAAGGAGCGATCGGCGGGGTTTACCGTGGTAAACCGCCATGCAGCATTGATTGGGTGCTTTATCACCACGGTAATAAAAAAAAAACCATACCGTCACAGCCATACATGAGCCTGATGGGTGGGCAGTGCTTGGTTTTAAAATGCTACAAAAGCTGTCAGGGTACAATTAAACCTGAATGCGTTGGGTTCAATAGGGAAGTGAGATTACTGCTCATCTGCTTCCCTCTCCAAACAGCTGGCAACATGATATCTGAAACACCAAGATAATAAATGCAATGCTAAAAAATAATGCATCATCACAGACTATCAGTCGCAACAAACAGATGGGCTGGTTGAAATCTATTCTCTGATTGGATTTATGTCCTGAAGAAAATCCCTCACATCAAATGATGCATGTTGTCACAAAATGATGTTATTTTCTTGAAATGACAGTAGGTGGCCTCATTACTGACAGAAAGAAAGGACATTTTAAGATTTATTCACTACTACAAATGTTACACATGGACTTCACATAAGAACTATGTTTTTTCTCCAACATGAGTGCTTATTAGCGTAGTAAGACCCCTGTCTTCACCAAAGTCACAGATCCCAAACCTTTTGGCTTAACTCTGAGCATATGTTTCATCTGGACAGCTTTCAGAGGCCTGAGGCCTAAAGGTCTATAGAATATCACCAACAAATATACAACAACCTGCGAAATGTCAGGAGAAAACATAATTCTTTTTCTAAATTGTCATCATCTTGTGACAACACCATTTTAAAATCAACATATCCATGTGACATTATAAATCATGCTGCGTGTACAAGACTTTATCTTAAACAATGGCAGAAAATAAATGCTGACATCAGTAAGAGATGGGCTTACACTCTAAATTACAGTCACCCAATGTAACCTTTCCCCTCTCGCTTTCTTTTTCAACTGGGCGGGCCTCTTTTTTCAAGCATCCGCAGATTGCAGCAGTTGAGCTTCAGGGCATATTGCATTTTACACTCTTTAAGGGACAGAGGAAGCTCCAGTCAACCAAGAGCCTAAGCATTAACACATATAGATCCTGACACATCCACACACAAAGGCAGATAGACTTGTGTCTACAACCAAGGACAAAAGCACAGGATGGCATGCACTTACTCTGTGTACTCAAGAGACTCAGCACTGGTACAATTATGTTGTGGAGTGGCCATTACTTCTAATGAAAACTCACTCTGCTCTCTTGAAACAGACCCGTCACTCAGCAGGACATGTACAGCTATTTCTGGCCACTGGACTCAGCAACTTCTTTGGGGTCACAGGGAGATACAGAGGGTTTTTTTATAGAAAAGAGAGCAGCCTTCAGCAGAGACAGACGTGAGCCCTAATCAGCCTTGACATGGAGTCCATCAGAACTTACTGAGAGGTTTGAGGATGCTGTTGCTGGCCTCGTCATTGTTTTCGGTGTCCGACTTGTCAGAGGCGTTCTCTGTCAACCTCTCCTTTCTGTCCTTATGACCAGCTCTCCGGCGGTGACGCCTCCGACGTCGATAGCTCTTGGGCACGTGAACACCAATGTAGATAGTGTGGTGACCTGCAAAACAAAAAGAGCAAAATGTCACGTTAAAACCAAACAACCTGACAATTTCAGATCAGCTGGCTTTCTGAAATTTTAAATCCCCTTCAAGAAAACAAAAACATGACCCAAGGCCAATACTGATCACTTCTCTATTCAGTTAAACTGAGAATATTCTCACGTTCCCAAGACTGCATTGCAGAGCGGGGTTATAGAGTTTGCAGTACACTGTCAAAACAAATATTTGGACAGAAGAAGTACAACGTAGCAGTGAAGGCGCCATAACTGCTTGCATGACTACATCCCTGTTATGTATGTTGGCACAACACCAACAGGACATGCAGTTTTTCATGTAGCTGGGATTAGGGTCATTAATGTCGAGCAGACCAGATTGTTTGCTAATAACATGCCATTCAGACAGGTCGATTTCATGCCAACGTGCAATACATCTATTTTCAGAAGTACTGGTCATTTGGCACGCAGAGGCATCAGTTCAGGACATTAATTCTTCACTAAATCACTTCAGTTTTCACTAGTGTAGGAGTGGGATTTAACCCACACATGACTGAGTGATACATTGTGTTACTTTATTTACACAAAGCACTGAACCATATTGCAAACACACTTTCTGTTACAACAATACCAAAGACTTTAAGCTCCAGTAGAAGTCACTGATTTAGTCATATACTGTACTCGATGATGGTGTAGTGGTTAGCACTGTCGCCTCACAGCAAGAAGGTAGCGGGTTCGATTCCCACACTTTCACACTTTCTGTGTGGAGTTTGCATGTTCTCCCCATGTCCGCGTGGGTTCTCTCCGGGTACTCCGGCTTCCTCCCACCATCCAAAAACATGGATGCATGGGGGATTAGGTTAATTGGCTAATTTAAGGGCACACTCACAGTTGTTCTGTGCTGTGCCGAAGCCTGATTGCCCCCCTCCCCTGTCCCCCGCTGGCTCGCACTCACATTAATCTAATCCAACCGCACCCAGGCCCGGTTGCCTCCGAAATATACGGCATCATGTTGATTCACATAAGAGCAACATCATCATGAATTTGGCCATGTTGTTGCTAGGGACGCTCTTGTTGTTGTATGGAAACACCATGGGAAACACTGGAATATACTTCTCCACCTGCGTAATACGTTATCAATCTCCATAGCTACGGAGACCCCTCGTGCCCTCGCAGTTCTCCGTCATAGTGCCAGTGTTGTGCAGCCCTGCCGTGAAATGCACCCCCTCCGACAGTGAAGCAATTATATCGCAGATGAAAGCAGGGGGAAATAGAGAAGAGAAGAACATCAGTTGCTTACAGTCTTTAAAGCGCCTCTAAAGAGAGAAAATATCAGATGTTCTTCTCAACACAAAAAACAGATAATAGCAAACGCAAACAACACCCTTCGGTATGTTCTGTGGAGCTATACCCCAGCCATAGTTACTAAAGTTGAAGTTGAATGTATTTGACTTGTGTTTCCCAAGGCTTGTGTTTCCCAAGGCAAATCGATAATTTATTTCCTGTCCACGCTGCTGCGGAGGCGACCTGTCTGTTTTTGTGTCGGGCGAGGGGGTGCATTTTGCTCGCCGCGGCTGTGCGTGTGCATAGCCAACTGTGCCATGCCCAGACCCACCTCTTCCAATCTGGCCAAACTGGGGATCCGTGCCACGCCCAGGTGCAGCTCGACTGCACTCATACTACCCATAGAATCCGGATGTTAGCGGCAAACGGGCCTGGGATGCAATGCAACAGTGTTCCTCCCTGTTATAGAGAGGCACTGATTCAACTTTATGGTCATTTTGTGTGAATGAAGTTGTGTGCAAGGTAGAGTATTTTGTATCTGACCAATCAACGATGTCCAAGTTTGTCCCATAAGTACCTGGACCATCAGAAAGAATACACCCTGCAGCAGGTGCTCATTTTAAACCCTGGTTCCTCCGGTTGATAGACAGCTACTGTAAGGTTCCCAAGTTTCTGGGACCCTGAAAAAGTTACTGTGGTTGAAATGAGCTAGAAGACAGCATTCGTTTTTGTTAGATGTACCTAACATATTGCAATTAACTGCACAGTCTAAACATGAATTTGACAGTTTAATTTTTAATTAGAAGAATGAATTTGGATGGAGTATCACTTTACTACTAGTTTTCTATACATACTACAGTACTCTATATTGCAAGCTCACTAATGTTTACTCTTCGGTTCCAGAGTTTAGTTTTTGTAATGTTATACTCTTTTGTTTCAGTGTCTTCCTCAGAAGTTCAATTGAAACCTCCAACCTAATACCATTTCTGTTACCACAAGTTTCTCCTTCCTACGCAGAGGAAGGCTGTAAAAACAAAAAGAAAACATTTTCACACATCAAAGTACTGCTGAAACTAAAAAGGCTCTATGCGATCAGTGTCAAACATTGCCTTTTTGAGCATGTTGGGTAGCGCTGAGCCAAGCACTGCACATGACCCAACCAGGAAGCAGCTGAAACCCTTGACACATCAAACAATGATCTCTCTTGAAGCACAACGGCATTCATTATTCACTTGTACCACAATGCCTTGTTTTTCATTTAGGGGTTCATCTAAATTCACTGACACCAACGGTTCAGTATACCAAGCTAATGCAGAGCCTCAGAAACACTGATATCAACTGCCATACTGTAAATCAGAGGCTTCAATAGGCCTGTCACAATAATCGATAAATCAATTAATCGCATGATAAATGAAAACATACTCTGTCTTTTTGCTGGCCTTGATATATCGCCATGCGCATGCACATCTTATTTTCCTCGTCTCTCTACCAAACAAGCAGGATAACGAGAGTGTTCACTCTGTGCATCTTTCTCAACACGTGGGAATGTTGGTTCCTCAGCAGAATGAACCGAGTGAGACCTCCTGTCAGACATAAAGTCTCTTTAAATTCGTATCGATGAGTTTTTCGTGCACTGTGAAAGGGTCGCAGTGGCATTTTGACGCAGGTCAACGACCCACCAATGGACCCGGGAGTTTATCGGCTTGACTTGGATCAGATCGGCTACGGTGTGAAAGTCAAGCCGTGTCGACCCATGTCAAGTAGTTATTTACCCGGGTTTGAAAATCTTGCGTCAACCTACAAATTTCAGTGTGAAAGCTGTACTTGTCTCAGTGGGAGGAGGAGGGACCGCTAGCAGACACACAGAGAGCAGCTGTAGCAGGTGAGCTGGTGAGGAGGAGAGAGCCAGGTAACGAGGAGAAACTAGCAGGAATGATGAAAGAGATTAAAAATAATTTAATGATTTAAACTGAATAAGCAAGGCGAGCCCATTAACTACTGTGTAGTATTTGTTCAAAAGTAATGGCAACAAAAAAGACAATACAGCCAACTTGCATGCACACCTGTAACACAAGCATCCAGTCCAGTTTTCAAGCAGGGATTTTTTTTTTTTTTTCTTAAAAAAGACAGGGTTTCTTTTATTGTTTTGGTTGTGGTTTTTATTGAAATGCATTTTTTTTCTAAATGAGACTGAGTCCATTTTACTTTATTTCATTATTTATT
Source organism: Synanceia verrucosa (assembly GCA_029721515.1). Lineage (NCBI taxonomy): Eukaryota > Metazoa > Chordata > Actinopteri > Perciformes > Synanceiidae > Synanceia > Synanceia verrucosa. The sequence continues at coordinate 10,502,658 of CM056551.1, read as the reverse complement.
TATTTAGGATATTGAAAAGTTCTTGACATTATGATTTCAATGTTAAATACCAGGGTCCCATATTAACAGTTGCCTGAGCAGACATGCCCAATCAGGCCACCCGGTGCCGCGGAGCCCGGTGCTGTCTGTAATACTTTATAGGTACAATAATTTGATTAGTTTTGGAGCGGCAGTGATTTACAGCAGGCGATGAACGGTTAAGAAGAGATTCTACTGAGTAACATAGCGTCTGATTTATTTAAAATAGGACTGCTGTTGAGCAAATGTGAAATAAATACTGCTTTCTGAAAAAAAGAAGCATTATGTAGTGTTGTATACAGTCATCAGGAAATTGTTTTTAGTAAAATATAGGTCATGAGTGAAAGTATGAGCCACACAGCAAGAAAAAGAACCTAAAAATAATGCTGACAATAATATTGTTTATCGACAATGTGTGTGTGTCTTGGTAATTAGTTTGTTGTTTGGTAACCTCCTCCTCACATGAGGAGAAATAAAAGTCATACAGAGACAGAGGAAATCTCCAGAAGAAGACAGACCCACATCACCCACACCAGAACTGCTGCCTACTAGGCACTAGGCTTTTGGGTCAACAAACATGGTACCGGTCCCATGTTTATGGGATAACATAAAAACACTAGATCAATCGTACTTGGCTAAAACCTGACTGCATCGTCGGCCAGCAAAAACATAACTTACTCTCCTCTAGGAAACAAAACTCCCACATTGTTGAAAATTCAGATTAAATTGAGGACTGGCTCTGCCAACAAATGGCATGTTATACATGCCATCCATTTCATCTTTTCATACCATTTGCTCAAATGATTTTTGGGTATTTGGGGCTGATGGGAACATTTTTGGACTGGAACTGCTAATTGTGTGCTTATTTTTTAATATCTTGCACTGAAAACACTTTAAGTATTGTTTTCAGAAATATCATACATGTACATACAGAGACCTAACCATTTGCCTCTTGAATGTACAGTAATGAAACAGAGATCTCATCTAATCTTAGATGTGAAATGGAATTAGTATATATGGCCTTCTCTGTCACTGAAGAGTCCATTCAAAGACATCTGTCAAAACAGGTGCATGGGCACAATTCAAAGAACAAAGAATACTCTTCAAGAGAAAAAATAATGAAGGTCATTCTTCATCTCAGTCCAACAACATACAGTATATTAGCAAAAACTATGATAAAGAGTTGAACTGTTTCATTTTTCAGTATATTCGGAACTCTTGTGACCTGAATACGAGGGCTTGTGGTTCTAACTGGAAACAACCCAATCTACAACGTACTGCTGGAAGAAGCAGGATTAAAACAATCAGTCTCATACAATAACTTCGGCCCTTACATTTTCTTTGTTTAAGGTATCGTAGTAAAAAAAGCCAAAACAGAAGAAAGCCATGATCTATAGACACAAAGCATATGCTTATGCAGGTTGTCTCTCCATTCCTTATGTTGGAAATTTTGACCCTTACAGTGTAAAAATAGCTTAAAATACGAATGCCCAGTGCTTTTTGTGTTAACTTGACACCGGTTTATTAGAGTCAACCAAAGAGACTTAACATACAGAAAGTGCAAAAACAAAGCTAAATCGTATTTTCCCATCTGTGTCCTCTGTATGTGATAAGTGCCACATTGCTGAGGGTTCATTGGCGCATCTTTTTTGGTTCTGTTCTAAATTACACAGTTTTTGGTCAGCTATATTTGAGCAGCTGTCAAAAGCTTACTCCAGAGTCATTCAGCCTAACCATGACCTGGCCATCTTTGGATGCTCCACTGAGATGTCTGTACTACCATATGACACACAGCTTGCTCTGCAGCTAGGAATGGTGGTGGCCAAGAAATGCATTTTATTAACTTGGAAGTCTGCCACCCCACCCGCCTTCGCTCACTGGCTCGCCGAGATGTGTTTGGTTATCCAAATGGAGAGACTGCGTCTGCATGATTCTAACAAACAGAACATATTTGAGAGAATCTGGGGCCCCTTTCTGGCCCAGTGCCAGATGTGATACCTGACTCTTTCACAGGGTACTTTAAGTTAATTACTGCAAATATGTTTTTCTCTGTAAGTATATTTATGTAAAACTGTAACTGTCTGGCAGCCCCCTTTTGTTTTGTTTTTGTTGAGGTTCTAATGTGTGTTTCCTTGTTGTGGACTATTTTGTAAATTTAAAAACTGTAAATAAAATATTTAAAAAAAAAAAACATACAGAAAGTGGGCATTACAACAAGACCCAGGAGCAGATGGCTGTACGGTGATAACAAAACCAAAATGAGGCTCAGACAGAGCATGGTGCTATTCTGGCTGACAGATGAGCGATAAAACAGAGCGTGAGGACATTCGCACAGGCTGAACCACATCAAGAAAGGAGGCGAGAAAAACAGAGGAGAAGGAATAAAAAACAGTCTAGTCAAGGAGCTGGAAAGGAAGATTTGCACACTGCCAGGGCAGCTTTATGTAACGACTTCCTCTTCGTTTTTGTGTGTTTCTGGAAGAAGAAATACTTGTGTTTGTTGGGAGGTTTGTTTAGCTCACTAGATTTCTGAGGAGAGGCAACGCCACCACCAGTTTCCCCAGTAACCGCACTGCTGGGATCTGCCCAAACCAGTGGGGAGGACGGCAACACGCCAGGCAGCACTGACAGCATGCTAATACAAAACAGCTTTAAAAATATACAGTTGGATTGGGAGGGGGGAGATGTTGACAGGGTTTTTTGTCATCTTTACTTCTGACTCAGCTAGAACAGGCAGTATCTTCAAACTTAACTTAAATAAATCATATCACAGAGATACAAACCTGAGGTCACACTAGAGGTGAGTGTTTACATGCATGTGCATCGTCTACCTTGAGTGTCTGTGACATAGAGCTCAGACACATTTTACTTGAGTAACAATGCAGACGAATCAATGCCTGATAATGATAATTAATTCTCCAGACTTTTATCTTGTACAACGTGAGGAATGTCAGCCTTGTCTCTTTTTAATCAGTTTTTGAGTCAGGCTTGGCTCTGCGTGAGCAGCAGGGAGGAGGCCGGGCTCAGCGGAGAGGTTTGGACACACAGACACAGCTGAGACGCTGGTTACGCACAGGAAGTTAGAGAAAGAAGCAGGGGTCAAGCTGAGGTGACACCTGATAAAATGTTGACCTGCAGTGCATGAGCGACACTGCTGTGCAAAGTCCAATTCTAACTCTTCCAACTTTAATACCGTTTATTTATCGCAAGCAATATCGTTATTGTGAAAATATCCAACAACATCATTGTATATTTTCCTCAATACAGTCTGATCTGAAAAGTCTGCCATGCACTGACCATAATGTAGACTTGATATCCACTGTGATGATGACTGTGTGTAATGATATAGAAGTGACAAATATATGAAACTCTGCCACATGAATTTGAAAATTTGTCAGATTCAAAAAGGCAAAACTGGAACCTTCAATCAAGAAGTAGCTCCTAGTACTTCAGGGAGAATGAATCTGGCTTTTTGTTCCCATTTTGTTGTTCTGTCCTTGTCAACAAACAGAGCAACAACAAAGGACAGGTGCTGGAACCATTCTTAAGTACTTCTGCCAAAGACCCAAAACAAAATATGACGTTCTTGGATGTTAAAATCCACTCCATGCCAGGTCCTTGAATCTGCTGGACTAGACCCAAGAAACCTGTGATGATGGATGCGGGCTAAGGTCATCACCATGTAACCTATTCTTCCTCCTAGGCAACAAGAGGCATCATTAGCAGAGAGCTGTGTTTGGGGAAGTTAAGTAAGTTAAGTAAATGGACCACTTAATCTCTTTTCAATAAGATGGTTCTATAGCAAGTTGGTCCAAAATGAGAGAAATGCAGCATATACAAGGAGAGTTTGCAATGATATACACATACAAACACATACAAACATGCATGCATACACACTTACACATATCCCTTCAGGGGATTAATAACGCACAGTATGCTTCTTCACATGCAGGCATACATGAAGCACATTTGAGCATACTAGAACTTTTTTGTTGTTCTTTGTTGTATAGGTCTTCACTGGGATTAGTGAGGTCAACACAGGGTGACAAGCTCCATGTCCTACATCTCTCTGCCGCCAACTCGTTAAACAGGTGAGTGTAACAGTGTACGTGCACAAGTGCGTGAAAATTGGCAACCCCTGTTAAAAGGACCAATGAGGTCCTTCCTGTTTCTCTCAACCAGTGTCCTTGCTTCAGGAACCTCTGAGGTTTTTCATAAATTTCATTAAACCCTGGAGAAATATTTGAAACACACCATGTTTATGTTTCTGTTGCTTTGCGGCCTGCATTACACAGATGGTAAAACAAGACTTATTTTGATCACATGCAGATAAATTACAGTGTAACGGTGACAGGTAAACTTACCCTCAACCTCTTCCTCATCGCAGATGTGTTTGAGTAAGGACGCTCCCCGGTCCAGCACCGCCTCGTCCTCCATCCTGTAGTAGTAAAAGAGGAAAAAAGACTGCTCACACTTCTCCTCCAAAGACAACGTAGAGCCATAGCGCTTTGGCTCGTTCACCTGCAGTAAATTCGGACTGGGGTTCAGTCTGGTGCTGCTGGTGGCGCTCATCTCCGTCCATTAAAGACGCATTGATAGCACCTGAGACAGCACAAGATCTGCTCTTCAGCGAGTAAATTACTCTGAAGTGTGAGAATGTGTGTCGTCCTCAAGGAGGGCAAAGTGCGCAGACGATTGGGTACGATGTAATGGATTTAATCTGGCAGAGGGGGGTGAGGGACAGAACAGGAAGTCTCAGCTAATCGAGTGGTGTGTGTCGGTCATGCGCGGAAAAAAAAAGAGCACAGACTGACCTAAGACTGACTCCATCGAGATCTGTCTCTGTCTACACTTCACCTGTTAGACCCTGACTCAAGAAGTTGCGTTTTATTGTTGGGGAATATAAACATGTGAAAAAGTATCAGTTAGCGTTGTGTCTAATCATTCACACACCCACACACTACAAAGCCTGTCCATCTGGCCGCTAATGCCCACCCTCCACCTAAGAAACAAGTGGGGCATCACATGTCTGTCTACTCATCCGCCCTTACAGGATTACGCCGGCTTTACTTAAGTGACAACACACACAGGAGCCCGCAAGAGGCCGGCGTGTCGAAGCCGCCGCTGCTCTCCAGACGATCCACACGTCTTCATCCTCACCTCAAACTGACCGTGCTGTTTCCCAACAAACACTGATGTTAAACAGGATCAGATTTTTTTTTCCCAGTCTGGCTTAGTCGCTGATAGGAAGTTTTATTTGTTTTTGTGGTGGGGACAAAGCAGCGTGTTTTCTCAACAAAACACTGCCGTATTTTACACAAACAGCTGATTTACATATTAAACTTTGTCAGAAAGAACAGCGTTAGTGTTGCCTGCTGTCAATCAAAGCATTAAGTCACAATTAGTGTAATACCTAGTTTGTCCTGATAGGCTTACAGACAAACTGGTTTGTTTTGTGAAATAATTGCGAAATGTTTTGCTGTTTTTTTACAGTCAGTTAAAGCATTCAGCATTATCCTTTAATAAATAAAAAAATAATGAGTGGCCACAGAAAATAAACTTGTTTGAGCATATTAATATTAGTAGTAATGGTATAATTAAAAAACATTGTGAGACAATAGTCACATTTTGTTTTATGAGGCAGTAATTTAACGTTATTACTGTCCGATAATCCTTTGAACTGAGGAGATATACATTTGATGTAATAACGTTATTAAAAACTTCAGTTATGTTCTCTGACTCAACTCAGTCCATTCTAGGTCAAAGTGGACTGGACAGCATGGGCTAAGTGACGTGGCTGGGGATACCCTGGACACAGAGGTATCAAGAGGTCAAAGGTCAGTCACAGCACAGTATTCCTCCAGCTGGTCAGGATTCAGAGCCCTGCTTATGGAAAGACATCAGAGAAAACACATACTAATAGATTTTTTTAACAGTTGCTGATCTGATGGTTTTGACCAGCCACCATGTGACTGTATCAGCTCTGTGTGCAGACAAACAACTCTCCAATGAACACTGGTGAATAACACTGGAACACTTACGTTGTGGGAGATATTGAACTGCAATTATTCAAGAAATAACGTTACTTGTCATTTCCAGAACACACTACCTATTATCCTTGCTTTATCACTGCTATTGAAAGTATTTTCAACTAATGGAACATATACGGTATACCTACTTTCTAGTTACACAAAACAGGCAATATCATATTAAAATGCCACCTTTAGATTCTGAAGAAAAAGATGTTTCCTACTGAAACCCTCATTTGTCTAAAGCTTGGTCAATTTAATAATATAACCTAAAAATCAGACATAGTAGGCTGACTCATCACCCGAAAGCATCACAACAACAAGAGCTTTCACTTTGATGTGTAACTTTGTCTGCTCTGGGTGAGCATATAAAAGAGCTTTAAAACAAGGCCAGGATTCATTCAACCATAGTTAAAAGCTGAGGTCTATTTTCCCTGGACTTCACCAGCTCTCCTACTATTACTGGCCTTCCCACTTGCTCCAATGCCACCTATGGAACAATCATGGACATAACAGCCCAAACTCCACTCTGCAGGAGCTGACCGTCCACGCGTATTATTTCTACACTGAACTTGACATATTGTCAGAGGAGGAGATGACAAAAATGTGAACTTATTCAAGAAAAAAATGTTTATGCTTTGGATATGAGACTAAAATCACACATTTACTGGCAATTTGTGAAGTTAACATAAGAAACAACATGCACCATTTTGCCCTTGTCCTTTTTTTGTGAGTTTCTGCATAATTTGATGTCCTGCAGACAATTTACAACACACCTTTTCCAACTTGCTCTTACTTACAGATTGTTTCCCTACATGATGATGACATATCTTTTCTTGAACTCCTCTGTTTTATTAAAATTAATTTTAGTTTGATGCAAAATGATCAGAATAAACTCTGACAGGAAATGTCTGGGAAGCCATTTCAGTAGCAAAACATAAAGACTGAGAAAAATCAGATCGCAGAGCTTCTGGTTTTGGTAGTTCTGATATTTTTCCAGCATAATGCATCTTTAAAGATTACAATGGAATCAACAAAGAGACTATTAGTTAGGGACATAACAAACTCAGTGGGTAGGGTGGTCGCCTTTCAACCGCAGGGTTTATGGTGCGATTCCGCGCTCCTACTGTCTACATGTCGTAGCGTCCTTGAGCGAGACACTGAAGCCCCAAGTTTCTCCCCGGGTTTGTTGCAAAGCAGTGAAGGATGGAATTAAATGCAGAGATTAAAATTCATGTGCCTGTTTGTGTATGACGGGTAAAGTTTGTCTTTGTTGGATGTTCACAAAGCATCAATTCATGTATTTTGCCAGAAAATACAAAATACATTTGTTCATTTACCAGAAATAACAGGAAATCAGTATTTTGTTATGTAAGTATTTAGAGATAGATTAGATAGACAACAGTAGTTTACCAATAGCTAAACCATCAAACAACCTTATTATAGGCTGAGCAAGCAATCAAAACTTGACAAGCTGTTACTTTGCACTTTTGACTGTAAATTAGCTGCTATCTGTCGTTCACTTCACAGATAACATATCAGTCTCCCTGTCCTTGTAGGGCCTACAGTCATCTGCATGTAGGCTACATTCACTATCTGTTTGGAGGTGAGTGTGTGCTAGAGCTGATGCAACTGTCAACTGTATGTGTCCAAACCATGGAAACATCAAACAGCCTGTGTTATTATGCTATACAGTATCTACTGCAGTCATTGCATGACATATGAAGAAATGTGTCTCGGTCATGTAACTAGAATCCTGAACTCCAATCAAGTTTTAAAAAGTCAAATCCCCTCATGCAATGAAGGCAGAATGTCATCATCAGGCATCCCTGCCCCTCAAAGGATTTCTCCACACAATAAATGCATGCCTACACTTTTCATAAAATGACAGCAATGCTGGGCTTTCGTTTCAGCGGTTTTCACTGCGCATGATGTACAATTTGATGACTGTTAGACAAAACACACCAAAAGCTGCCCCTGCTAACTCTAAATGAGCGGGAAACTCAATCAGTGCTATTTGGGTTGTTTTACTGATTTGTCTTGAATTTTAATATCTACTTTTTTTTGTTTTGGACCTATTGAAGCAGAGCAGAATCTGCTGTGCCTCCAAAATCAAAAACTGAACCACAACTATGCAGGATCTAGATGACTCAATGAATTCACCTCTAGCTGGCATGTTTCTTTTGCATCAGTGGTCTCAAAGATGCAGATAATTGATTACCCTAAAGTTCAAGTTTAGTTTGGTAGTAGTCGTCTTTTAAAAGATGCATATGTAAATCAATAAAGTATATTCTCCTCAGAGATCCAGAATGTCATGTTTTTAAATAACACGTCATGATTGTGACACATAAAAAGCAAAAGGTGGCATGTTAAGGGCCACTCTTCACACAGTCAATTCTGAGGTAGGTTTTCTTCCAGTAATTACATGAATGTTCATGTCTTTACACTTAAACTTTAACATGTTCGAACTTTAAATGACCTTAAAGGAGTTAACATCCAGTCATGCGTAGTTTGCCTATACAAAGGTGGGTCCTCTGTTAAGTATCACATCAAGATCGATACGATTTCAATTTTATATGAACTTGAAACACAGTCACCTACGACTCACCAAGTGTGTGAAAACACCTCCAGCCAGATGTTGGAACTTATCAGCCTCATTTCCAAACCACTTATTCCTGAAGTGCACCTGATCTCTGGGCATTTATTCCAGCAGCAGCAGATGCCTACAGACTCTTCTACACACACGTATGTTTTATATAATTTCTGTATGGTAAAGCAGATCAGCATACATAGTGTACGCACTCCTGTAAAGCTTGCTGAAGTCACTTACTTCTTGCTGCTGCTCATCTCTGCAGGTTGCGTGTGATAAATCTCCTTACTGAATGGGCTGAGCAGAGCGGATCACTGGAGCGGCTGCCGATGCTTGACCTGACAAAGCAACAACACCAAGAAATCATTTCTCTGCTCTCTGTGGACTCAACTTCTACTTACAGTCTTTCCCAACCAAAGTGCTTGACTGTCAGGAAAAGGAATTTACTCAGTGACAACAACACATTTAAGACTCTCTGAAGATATTACACACCACAGGCATCACAGTAAGACATGACTCTGTTGATCCAACAGCTACTTAGTGAGTTGATTTAAAACAAAATGATCACACAGGCACACATTTACATAAAAAAAGAGAAATTCAACAAATATAAACAACACACTCTCTTTGCAGTTGCAAAGGCAGCAGTAATGCTGTGATCAATTTCTGGACACTTCAGTGAACACCAGCAGACTTGATATCTGTAAATCATGTTAACCAACCCAAAGAGCCGCTTGACCAAAACAAAACACGCTCCCGCTGCGCTTTTACGCACAAAGCCTCCATTTAATGGATATTTTTTAAACCGCGCACATAGTGTGAGTGGATAAATAAATTGACGAGTGACACAAAATCACGACGGCACTAGTGACACGCTGTAATTGGCATTAATGTGAATAGTATGACTGACTTTGACAAGCACACAACAGGCCTGAGGAAGGAGAGAAGAAGAGCGTAGACTCACCGCTGTAGTTTTGGTCTTTGGTCTGTGTGTTTGGCTCTGGTGGCACAAAGGTGAAGAAGTCCACTTCCACAGGTCGGGTCACTTTCTTTGAAGCATTGTGGCGGCGACTGCGCTCAGCATGCTGCCACCGCCTCTATCTGCTGGACCATCCTCCTGTCAACGCCACTCCTCCGGTGGGAGGTCAAACTGCTCCAGTGCGACTCCACTATCACTCCACCACCAGCACCACCCTGCACTGAACCAAGTCACTGCACAGCTATTTTGCCAAGCAGGGTCAATGCTTAAACAGACGCGGGTTATGAAGTCAGCAATCTGTGGAAAATAAAATAATAAAATAAAAACATTTTGAAAAAATTAAATTCAAAAAGAAAACAGTATATACATAGACAAAGCCCGGTCTTAAATGATTGTTTTATTGAGAAAATCACAATTAAACAAGAACATATGGAATGCAATACTCTTTTCAAACAGATATAATACTGTGACTGGAAAAATCTGAGGGAACAAAAGAATAAAACAAAACAAATAAACAACCTCACATAAGTCAAAAATTATATAAAATAAATACATTTAAAGAAATAAAAAAAATAAATACATTCATTCATAAATTCTTGAAAACAAGAAAATAGTTCTTTAAATAGGCTATTACTGATTTGAATAATTCTTCTTTAGGCACTCTGTGGCACTGATACAATAATGTATTTAAGGAGTTATTTACTTTTGTACACAAATATAGCACCCGTGTGATATTCCCAAACCAGCATAGTCCTCTGATATTTGTCTTTACAGTGTGTCCTCATATGAGCTGTTGAAGTTGTTTCTATGGCTTCTGGGTGTACAGCACCATCTGTTGGAGGCAGCATGGCAGGATTAGCAGCCACTGCACTCATAACCATATTTACAGCATAAACCATATAGTGACCAGTTACTGTATAACATCTTAAATTTAGCAGGTGTTGTCTTGCCTTAAGCCCATCATCAGACCACAAATACTGCAAGCATGATCTATATTCAAAAGACATAACTGATCTACTGAACCGATCTATAGGGAGAATTTCACACCACAAGTATTTAAATGCTTATGAGCGAAGTTATGAGATGTTTGTCCATTCTCATCACTCCCATTTGCTTCACAGGATCAGGCCTACATATGATTTGGAGTCTCACATTATCCCCCAGCCATCTGACTTTCCAATAGACGGATTTAAGAGTTTTAAACAAAGCTTCAGTGGCTCCTTTCAAATAAAAAAGAAACGCTGGTGGTTCATTATCTGCACCTTGGACCTTTGCTTTGTTATTAAGTTTCTATCCCTCCCACATTTTGGATGAAAACATCATACTTTAGATTTGACTATAAAGTCTTTAATTACTACAGCCATATTTTGGTTGTTTATTTGTTTTGGGGGTTTTTTGCCACCATGTCTCTTTAGATTATCAACAAATAAAAGGTTCAAATGTTCAAAAAAAAAACACTCCTTGACAAAACAGACAAATAGATACCATGTTTTCAAGAAAACAAAAACACATTCATGGCTGTGAAAGTTTACTATTATGTGACCAAGTACAGGTAAACACCTCACCTTTTTATTTTTTGTATTTACAGATTATTTTTTTATTAGAAAGCGAATAAAACACATAAGACTTTGCCAGTTTCAGCACTTACCTTGCTAGGTAAAGGTTTTGCTTCAGTCATTTTCAGTTTGCACATTTGAATATCTTAACTGTTTTCACACACCTGTTAATGTCCACACACAGTTTAGTGGCAGGGTTTTAATGTAGTAGCTAATGTTATAAAGAAAATAACTAGTTCTGCATACTTAACCTATCATACTGCAGTGAATCTACCAACCATGGCTGACAGATATGCTGCGGTTCAGTTAGCAATGCTATAGCTAAAGTAAGCTAGCTAATCAGGTGACGTCCATTCTTCTGTCAGATAAAATCATCTTCCCCGACACTACTGACTGACTGTGGTGAAGTAAAACAATGCCAGGTAGAACTGACAGTTTCCCGGCTAGAATTTGTAATATTTATTACATTTACTTACTGGAAAATCACTCATTGCCGGCAGTTTAACGAGGCTGGTTTCACACCGAACTTGCAAGGCGCAGGTACGCCGAGAGAAAGAAATGTCAGGAGCTGCACAGATTAATATGAAGAATTTACTGTTTGATAACATGTACTCTATTACACATGTGACTATGACAGACGGAAGAAGTAGTACCAACTAAACGATAAATTCTTCATAATTTATCATAAAGAAAAGGACTTATGTCTTATAATCATTATGAAGCTCAAATTTGACAGTTTATGTTTCTTTTTTTTTTTTTGCCTGAATTTCATTTGGAGGATTACAGGGGCGTGTCTGGGGGGGGGAAATCTGATTGGCCACCCCAGAAGCCACCCTGCATGATGGACTATCTGACCATCAGATGTCACCTGGTTTCCAACTTGACCTCCGACCTGAGTCAACCTTTTGAAGTTTTTTTTTATTTATTTATTTAGTTTGTGAATTTGTTGGCATCTTATATTATGATTTATATCTGTCTTTCAAAAAAAATTAAAAATTAAGGCTCTGTATTACACTTGAATTGTCCCATTTGGTTGTGTTGTGATTCCAAGTTCTATTTACATTTCAATTTATCCTAACATTTAACATTTAAAGGTCACCTATTATGCAAAATTCACTCTATAAAGGTGTTCTAACAGTAGTATGTGTCCTCATAGCCTGTGAATGAGGCCCCAGGAGTGAAATAAGTCTGTCACCTCCTTCCCCTGCTTGCTCCTCTTCTTTGACAATGTGTGCTGAAACAGGTGAGTTGAACATTTCTCAATTGTTGACGTCAACAATTGTTTTGCCCCTCCCTCCAGTAGAGAACACTGCCTCTGAGCCACTCATGCAGAACTTTGGGAAGTTCTGGTGTTCCCTGCGTAATTAATATCAGGAGACATTCAACATAAGCTCTGAGAGTACAAGGCTCATTGAAGCTAATGTTATACAGTTATTTGTAATTTGGGTGACTCTGACTACTGTTAACGGTACTGTCCGTGCGCTGCAGAGTAACATTAGTGGCCTCTTTTGCCAGTGCCAGTACGCATCTAGAAGTAAACAGAAGCATGCTAAAGCCTGGTTTATGCTTCTGTGTCGCGGCGACGTAGCTACGCCGTAGACCTGATGCCGTCGTTGAGCATTCGAAGCTCTGCGTCGAGGGAACGTGTTGCTCTGCAATTCACTGCCAAGCTGCTAGGAGGGGTGTGGCTGTGTCTTTGTGTAGCTTCTGGGGGCTCATATTGGAATCCTTGGTTTTCTTCCGACAGTAAACAATGACAAATGAGATGTAGCGGGTGTTTCTGGAGATGGAGCTCATAAAATTGAAAAAGAAATGCTGTTGCTACAAATGTTGAAGCACAGAAGACGTTTGCGGAGGTGGTCTGTCCGACCATTCCGTACCGCTCGTGCCGCTCCACAAATAGTGGTGTTGTTGAGCTGTTGACCGGAAAAGCAACCGAAATTACGTTCTGAGCGGACCAATCACAGTCCTTGCCAATCGCGCCTGAACGCGTTGACGTGACGCGTAGTCAGGATTTTTTGGAGGTGCATGTCAGGCTACGCGGACTCCTACATGGACCCTACGCCCTATGACGCAGAAGCATAAACCAGGCTTAAGGCCAGAGCCCTCTTTCCAGAGAGGGGGCATGGTCAGACACAGCTCAGGAACATTTAAAGGTACACCTGTTCTCAGCAGAGCTCAGTACAGTGATTTTTACCAGGCTGGAATTCAGGACCAGGGCTGAGTTTGGGGTAATACACTTTGAATACAATACTGTTGGACATCTGAGACCTATATAAAATTGCCAAAAAAGTGTATAATATGGGACCCTTAAGGTAATTTTAGTAGTCAAATTAGTCATAAAACAAAAAAACTGATGCTATGTTGATGGAGGTGCATGTGCACCAATGCTCAGTGACTGATCCTGCTGGCCACCCCTGTGAAAAAAGTCTGGACACGCCACTGGGTTGGAAAGGGAATCAGCGGCATCTCACATCTCTGCAATTAATCAATTTTATTTTCATAGGTTTTGATGTTGGGTCTTTCAAGTTGTCACTTCACAAATTTCTAATTATTTTCAGAATTTTTACAGACTGATTTTATACTGATTAGATCTGCTTTATTTCCTTATGTATCAAAGTCTTCCACATCAGAAATATTTTCCATGCAAATTTGTATGTGTGTGTGTCAGGGACCGAGCCAGCCAAGACAAAAGGACACAGGAATTAGAAAACCATACAAACAAAAGGAACAAAGACTGTACAAAAGTTAACTAAATGTGCGCGCTACAAATAGAACTAATGTATGGTCAAATAATACATGGAAAATGTGTTAAACAATACAAACTCTAAATAAACTGAATGAATGAATAAGTGGATAAACAAAATATAACACCTTAAAGCAAATAATGTGGGTGCACGGGGTTACCACATGTTTACTGTGTGGCCTCAGCTGTGGCCATCACAGTGTGTGATGGTAGAACAATATATTTACAGTACTACTGAACTACTGTGATTAGTGCATCAGAAATGTGCGATTATCGGGACAATTGAATTGTTCCTATTTATTAATATATTTGCGCATTAGTCAAAGATTTCTTTTCTACGGATGACTGTAAAAGACAATATTATCTTCACGGTGTAATGTAAGCAATAAGCATTTTGGTTGGAACATTGTTATATGATTGAAAAATTAATACAATTTTAAAGAGACAATTTTACAAGGCTCTTACGACACAAGAGCCATTTAAATTTTCCACAAGTTCAAATTTGTTCTCAAAACAATGTTTATGTTTTTATTCATAACACACAATATTGTTAAGGCTAACATCAGTATGACATATCTGAGACAAGTTAATGTGAGAAGGCATTGTCCCTCATACATGAGTGTATAATGCAAAACAGCCACTGTTTTACACATTTGCAAACCCAACACATGTCAGCATTTCCATGTTTTTCCACATTGTTTAACAAGTAGTGGAAAAAGGCAGTGAAAAAATGAGAGAAAGAGAGAGAGAGATGGGAGGACAGAAAGAAATAATAGACCTGATACTCCCTCAATTTGGTTCCCCAGATTTGCTTCCAGTTAATTTTGAATAATAAAGCACTCGACTTGATTTTCCCTTTAAGGGTGGATTTCGTGGTAGTTTGAAATGTATTCGATGATCTTTCTGTTTTGATCCCTGTTGTCTCCACAGGGTTTTTAGTTTGTGCCAGCTCCGGCCTTTCATGTGAAATTGCTCTAGGAAACATAATTCAATCTCAAACCTTTTCTCTGAAATACCTCAAGCCATGTCATGACATTAAAAATGGGCAAAATTATCAAGCTACTTGGGTATGTAAGTGTGTCGGTAGTATATTTAATAATTTAACTGTTATTGTCATTAAAAGGAGCAACTTCTTTCTTTCCTATTTGTTGAGTTTTCTAAGATGTATTATCAATTGCAATAGTTATGGTCCTTTCATGCAATCTGCAGTATGATCAGTGCCGTGTCCAGACTTTTTTCGCAGGGGTGGCCCAAGTGGGGCACTAAATCATGCAGGATTAGATCAGATCAGGATTAGATGTCAGTCACTGTGCATTGGTGCGTATGCTCCTCCATCAACATTGCATCAGTTCATCATTTTTTTATGATTAATTTGACTACTAAAATTAGAAATCTTCAGTGGTAGTATAAACTGAAATATAAATAGAACTCCTAATCACAACACAACTTAATTGGACAAAATTAGTGTAATATTAGTATTTTATTTTTTATGAACGCAAAAATAAAGACAATGCAAAAAAAAACAATAAAAATAAATAAAACTTAAATAACTTTACAAATCCTGAAATGTGATTCACTCAACAGATGGGAGGTCGAATTGTAAACCAGGTCACATCTGACGATCAGATAGTCCATCATGCAGGGTGACACCTGGAGTGGCCAATCAGATTTCAGGGGTGGCACATGCCACCCAACGCCACTCCCTAGACACGCTCCTGAGTATGACTGCTGACACTTTAAGCTGGGATGCCATTCTTCTGCCACATAATATCTTTATTTTTTTCTCCATGTGTCCTTATGTATGTCTTATCTGGTCTCTGGTCTCATGGTAACTGATCCCACCAGTAAGGATCACTAATGAAGATTTTATTGTCTATAATGTTTCAAATGTCAATCCTAATGAATGTTCACTGTCTCCTATTAATGAATGAATAATCTATAAACAACAGTTACTGAATCTTCTGTGTAATTTCTCCACACCTAACTGCTGTTATCAAGATCACAAATGAGCACATTCACATTCAACTTACGGTAATTGTATTGGCTTCATTAGACTGATAATTTACAACTGCTGACCTCTTTCTGGCAGACTGGCTATCATCTTCATATTCAAACAAAATATGTTCTAAAATTTGCCTTTCTAGTTGGCTATAACAGTAACACTTCAAACTGAAATCAATAGTCTTAAGAAACAACTTAACAAGAACCTTCTAGAGAGTCAGTGTCACAGATAGCCATCAATAAACCCTAAGTTAAACCAAACAGGAGGCCAGGAGGCAGGCAAGGAAAATGGAGATGGTTTATGCAAATGTAGGATATAACATGACAGCACAAATGTTGGATTAATGTCCACAGAGAGGAAAAACAGAGATACCTGAAGATAAAACAGAAAACACAAAGAACTCCATGAATTTCATAAAAGTACAGGGTGCTTCAAAATCCACCATGCAATTTGATATATACCAGGTCATGAAAGTACTAAAAAGTAAATGTATGTGTCGTTAGACGAGTGGGAAAAAATGGTAAGATTTAATGTGTGCATTAGCTGTTGGGCAGATGTTTTCATGCAGATGTGAGGTTTCAGTATAGAGTAAGTTATGTGGCAGAAGTCTGTGAGGAGAAACAGGTAAACCTCTTCTGAGCTTCCTGCTGGGATCTGCAGGGCCAAACATTGACTGATTGTGCTGTCTTTCCCGCCATATACTGAATTTAGCGATAATTAATGCCAACTTCTGTAAAATGAAGCCTGCTGACATGTGTTGCTGATCATTTGCTACATTTGTTCACTTAATTTATCACAATTAATTCTGAAAAGCAAATTCCTTTTCTGAATTTAATGGCAAACCGTCAATTCTCGCAAAACCACAAATGTCAGCTTCATGGTGGAGCCAGAGGTAATATTAGGAAATGATCAAAGTCATAAAGATGTCTGTAGTTGTTGAGAAATTTCCAGAGCGCATATATTCAAATTGACTTTAAAGGCTTCTTCAATAATTGATTTAAAAAAAAAAAACAAGTTTTATACTGCGTCATAGGGTGACGCTTGAGGTACACTGACCTACATGCAGAGGCCTCACGACCTGTGGACCGACTAACTGAGTCACTCCCAGCAGCACTGAAAGTTTTCTCACTGTTAATCTGTGACAAAAGAAAGCAGCAGCCGGTGTCTATCCCTTCAGGTGCACATTGCTGTAAACCGATTATGTATTGCAGGCTGTGTTTTGTGGTGGTCAATGTGGTTCAGTGGTGCAGTAAAACATTGAAAAACATTGATTTGCTGGGCTGTAATTAAAAGTCTAGCCTGTTCTTTCTCTTACTGTGGAATCTGACAAATATAAAATCATGAATGTCTTGAGAACTAAAAAAAGATAAGATAAGATATAGACAATAAGGTAACAGCAGATAATAGTAGGCAAACAGCAATAAGCAAACAGTGGCTTCAAAAAAGTTTTGTTGGGACTGATCAGTGATATATAGGCTATGTATATCATTTACAGTGTATAAATGTTTAAATAAACAGGAGACTAGATGGAAAACTAAGTCAGCTCTATACAATATATATGAACAAAAAAGACCAAGTATTGCACATGTTGAGACTGGAAAATGGTGATATTGCACATTAGTAAATTATAAATTCTGTCCGTGTGACACCCCAGGCGAAGCAGCCTCTCAATGAATGAGCTCTCTATTGGTGTTAGTGTCTCCTGCATCAGAGAGGACAACTGGCCATCATTCTCCTGTCCACCACCACCTACACAGGGTCCACAGGGCAACCCTCATACTCTCATCATCAAAAAATACCGTCAAATTTCAAATGTTTGAAAAGGAATCTAGCATGTATGACATGTATATTATTTCAGATTTTAAGACAACAAAAGTCAGACTTTGCAGGTGCGGCTGGTCAGGACAAAGGTATGAGGTCAGTAAAAATGTTTATGGACAGGAAGCACTATTTCATTAGTCCTGCACATAGACTGTATAGCATCCCCTCCTGTTGGCCATGTTGGGTACCACATGAATGACCGAGAAGCACTCTAAAGGTTAGAGGTTGGAAAGTGGATTAAATAGTGACAATAATAACTGTTTCACTCATATTGAACAATAACTAGCAACTTTAAACTAGAAAAATTATAAAGCTCTTTATATGGTTTAATATGTTTATTGGATCTTAATTTGGTATCTAAACTGAATTAAATCACCTTGATCACCATAAACACTGACTTCTTCTTTACATCTCTTCTGCTTGTTACCGAAAAGCAACGCAAATTACAAGTTCCTATTTACTCTTCAGTTCAAGCCTATAAGAAATACTAGTATATTCACTGCTCAAACTTACTGTTTTTTTGTATTTAACTTATGTTTTCTTTTTTCTTTTATATCAGTTACTTATGGTGTGATACCCCACTTAATACATCTTATACATGTATTCCCCACCCTCTACATATTTACAACATTTCTGCATCCCTCTGTTTTTTTATTGCTTGTAACGTAGAACTAATATTATAATTTTCAAAATCTGACAAGGAAGTAAATAGTAAGTACACATGCTGTACAATTCGAATGAATTATTTTCGTATGGGAAATCTACTGTTTTCCAGCTCGAATCGTTAACACAGAAAGGTAAATATAAAATAGAAATAGGATGGGATTCTTGTTATATTTCTGTGGCGTAAAAAAAAAAAATATGGTTCATCAGAGACTCTTTAGAAAATGAAGACGCACAAGAGCGCCAGCAGAGTACCAGCGTGAATCGCAATGAATCATGGGAGCAAGCTGCTGTTCGGTCATGGATCTTAATGAACCATCTCTACTCCTGTGAACCATCTCTGGTCATGTGAACGGATTGCTGGATCGCTGACACACAAACTCTCGCGAAATTAGCAACATATTTGACCAAAATGTTACTGCAAAGCTGTTTCCGGGTCAACGAGAGGCTGTGGAGCAGAGGGCGACCGGCGGAGTGATTGCGGGATAGATTTTGGAGTGAAGTCCGATGTATCTATTGTTTTGCTAAGTAACCACAGCGATGGCCGCAGTTAGCTAGTAGCTAACCGCGCCTAGCTAGCCGACCGTTGACTGACAGCCCACTCTCGCTTGGTCACATGAAGTGAATTTAACCGGAGGGAGGATGGCGGAGCAGAATATGTCGCCGGTGGGTGATCCACCTCTGCAATCATCACCTTCAGAGGTTTCAGGAAGTTGTGGCAGACAACACTCCTCAGACGAAAACGGACACGTCGATAGTCCCGATGAGACTCTCTCTCCGACCTCCGTGATCTACTTCAAGGAGGCGTTGAGCTCCTCAAACTTGAGATTTGGACAGGCTGGGTCGTTGTCACCAGCCCCGCTTCGACAGTTTGACTTCAGGATTGAAAGAATCGAGTCAAAGCGCAGAAGTAAGTGCTAAGGAGCTTAACAAGTCACAACCACCCTTAATAACCCAATTTACGAAGAACAGAACATGTAACCTGCAGTTAGCGTTGCTAGCTTGATAGTGTTGGTAGGTAACTTGGACGTCCATAAACAAATCACTTCCTACTTTATTTTAGGAAATTGCCAATAACTTCGTTAGATAATACATCACATAAAGAGTCTCTTCTCAGTTAATTTTCATCCCCAAGCAGCTAAACAGGTTAAGTAAACAATGTGGTTTATCAATCACATGTCAACAAGCTGTGTAATCTTCATCCAGTAGTCTTCCTCTGTCATGTGCTGGTTTGACAGACTTCGGTCATTACTCCTCATGGCTCCAGGTTGCTGCTATTGCTAGACATTTAACGATGGATTGACCATGGATGCTTTTTTTTCTTTATTTAGGTCAAAGCTCTCTGTGTCTGTGAAAACCTGCCCATGGTGTTGTAATACTACACAAAATACTGTCTGTGATTCAGTGGGTCACATTGTCTTTTCACTACTACTACCACTAGTCACTTGGTTTTTGGTTGATTAAGATTTTTTTAAATAGTCCTTAATAGTCTTAGTCTTTTCTAATTTTAGTATTTAGGCTATGTTTTCCAAGAAAATCAATTATTTAGTTTGTCATCAGAAACATTTATTGGTTTTGAGGTTTTGCTGTCACTTTGGGGTCTGGAAAAGCAGATTTTATCTATTTATATTTTTATTTTCTTCACTGAGAAATAATCCAACCAATCTGATACCAGCTAATCAATTTGTCAAATAAATTGTGTAATTATCTCTTAAGATGTGGTGAGCCTTAAAAACTGTTATGTGTATTTTTCTCAGCCACCTAAATATTATTTCCTCCTCAGTACAGAGTGTGGCTTGTGATTCAGTCAGCACACACCAGGCTTGTAGAACCTGTGCCAAAACAGATGTGTCTGACTTTTTAAGACATGCATCACTTGGTTTTCCCAGGTGGGGATATTTAAAATAACACCATCACTATTTACACCCAGGGTATTTTGGCCTCATTGCCCTCTTTGTTGCTGCTCACTTGGTGATTGTGTGTTTTTGCAGTCCTGCTGCACAATTGCAACAGGACTACTGCTTCAGTTTCAGGTCAGGGGACAGTGTTGAGTCCTCTGCTGCATCATTAGCTTTGGCTGTGTAGTCTAGGGACAGCCCCCTTTTTTTTTTTTCAACGCATGCACCATCTGCTCACGTGACGATGTGTTGCTGTACCCAGCAGCACCACTGTCAGCCATCTTGGTCGACACCCACCCCAGCGCATTCACTGCGGTGCACGGGAGGGTCCAATCAGAGTGAGCCGGCAATAAGCTGACCGGAGGAGGGCTCTGATTTTTGCAGCACGGTGCTCTCTTGCATTTTAAACCCCCCTAGTCTGTACAAAAGGGATAACAAGGGGCTGAAGAGGAGGAGGAGGAGGTGGAGGAGAGTGCAGGGCAGCCTTCCTCAAAACGGCAGCGCACTCAGTTGTGACAAGGAGAGGAGGAGGATGCAGGCATAAAGAGGAGGAAAAGCAGCACCCTTTCAAACACCTGCTGAGAGCTGCTAGTGGGCCTTTCCCCAGTCTTTTATCCTCTTTGCTTTGATGCTCTTTTCATCCTCTGATTTCCTCTTGCCGCTTATTTTATTTGGAAGGGGCCTTCACTGGTTTCCGGGAACAAAAGCTGCTTCGCCTTTTTTCCCCCCTCGGTGGTGTTGGTTTTTGCCATCAGCTGAGTCATCATGTCTGATCTGACGCCTCAGAGCGAAACCCCCACTCCCACCACCGACAAGATCACCCAGGCCGCCCGGGAGACCATTTATCTCTGCAACTTTCGCGTGTCCGTCGATGGCGAGTGGCTTTGCCTTCGCGAGCTCAATGACATCTCCCTCACGCCAGACCCTGAGCCGGCCCATGAAGGTAATGTGACAGATTAGCTCATCGTGCAATAAGGTCTGCGTACTGCAGGCACAGTGTGATCTCTGTTTGGGCGTGGTGGTGACAATTAAAGTCCCCCAGACGCAACATTTTTCCTCCTAGTGAACTGTGGTAATGTGTTGTGTTTGAGCTGGAGGCACTTTGATGACTGAGAGTTGAACAGCAGGATGACACTGCTTGTAAGTGAGCCAGGGCCTGGCAACAAAACAACCAGGAAGTGCTGCTTGTTTTGTCCTGACGACGTAATAATCTTGCAGTGAATCAAAGCCACAACAATGGCAGATAATGTTTGGCATCTTAGGTGTGCATGTTTTTTTACAGCTGAATCCAGATATTTAAATTTGGCAGTGAGCGGGTTGCTTGTTTTGAAGAGATTGATGCTGTAATATGTCCCGTGTTTTTATGGTCTTAAATATGATAGGAATATGTGCTAGACATCAAGGCTCTCCTCTTTCTAAGCTCTTGCCACGCCTTCTCTCAGCAGCACAGGGGAGGCAGATTGGCAGCTCCACGGTTTTCCTGGAGGAAGGACAGGCCGTTCAGACTTTTTTCCATCTATTAGGAAAATTTAACACTGCAGCTCTACTGTAACATTACAGAGGAGTTTTAAACACAATGACTGTGATAAATAAGTCAGAGATGCTGACTTATTTCTGATCATCTTGTGGTCTTTTGTGGATTTAATTTTACCTGCTATTGACCTTTTTCATTTCATTGCGATATTACCTCATAATTAGTTAACGTTGAGTTAACCAGTTTAAATTAAGCTTGATGTTGAAAGGGGAAGTTCTGTTTTTTACAAATTGGACCTCATTTCTGGGGTAAAATACTGCCATTTAATCGCCCATATCACTTTGGAGTCATTTCTGACGATATTTGGATTTGATGAAATCCATTTAACAGGAGTGAATGGGGCACAGAAATTCAGCCAGTAAATGACACAAACTTGACAATTTGTCAAATAACAGACATTTAATAAGATGGGCTACACTATTACTGTTCTCATTGAAGACAGGAGTTGTCCATAACTTGAGAATCTGTAAACAGACTCTATTTCCTGTCTATCACAGTTTACTAAGGACCCCGAGTGCCCACCTATGTGGCCTTCACAATGCCTGAACTGAAACAAAGCATGTATGCGTATGTGACGTCATCCCAAATAAGTATTTTAAGTTCAAGTTACTCCAAATGACTCCAAAGTGAAATGGGTTAGTAAAAGGCAGTGTCGTAAGAAATGAGGTCAAATTTGTTTAAAAAAAAAAACAACAACTGCACTTCCCCTTTAACTTAGCAGTGGTGGAAGAAGTGCTGAGGTTACTGAAGTAAAAGTAGCAATACCATAGTGTAATACTCCTGCATTCAAAACTTGACAGAAATAAAATTACAAAAGTATTAGCATAAAAATACACTTAAAGTACCAGCTTATTATGCAGAATGGCCCATTTCAGAATTACAAATGTTATATTATTGGATTATAATTATTGTTGCAATAATGTGCTTCATCACTTAAATGTTGCAGCTGATAAAGGTGGAGATAATTCTGCCGGGTAGCTTAAACTATGGATATGTATCATAATTTATTTCTTTATTTCCATTTTGCATCATTTTAAATCTGCAAAGTAACTAAAAGTAGCAAATATATTGAGACGAGTAAAAAGAATAATTTGCTTAAAACAGAAAACAGGCTATTCCTCATTCACCAGTTCACCACCTGGTTTCACCCCAGCATCTAATTACTTGGTCATGTCCATTCTGGGTCACAGCTAATTGTAATGAGGAAAGCTGTGATGATACTCTTGATGCACATTTAGAATAGAGTTAGAATAACATTATTTTATTGAATGCAATTTGGGAAATTTATGTCAATGTTTTATCAAACACGCACACTTGTTACGTATTTCTTGCATTCATTTTGTGTCACAAGTCCAGATTTTTATGCTGTTTTGTACAAACCACAGATAAAATGTATTGATAATGTAAACACATGCTAAAGCATAATATAAGCCCGAAGAACTCTTCTCCGAAAAGCCTCTCGATGTCTAGTGATCTGTTTACATAAATAATGGATGAGGCATGAATAGATGGATCATACGAAGAACCAAGTGTAGACTGTTCCTGCTGTCACACTGTATTCTGTGTCATTCACTATAATGAATATAATGTGTTTATTTTCTCCTCTCTTTTAGATCCAAAGGATCCCATCGCAATCGAAAGGCTTAACTTGATGAACATGGCCAAACTCAGCATCAAGGGCCTGATCGAGTCTGCTCTCAACCTCGGACGCACACTCGACTCTGACTATGCACCTCTCCAGCAGTTCTTCGTTGTGATGGAGCACTGTCTGAAACATGGCTTGAAAAGTATGTTCAACTCTTACAAGTGTGTTAAGTTTGAAGAACAGAAATTTGACATCTTCACCACTTTGGTAACTGTACAAAAATGCTCCTACTAGGGCTGGGTATCGATTCAGATTTTCCAGATCATTTCGATTCAATATTACAAGGTCCCAATTTGATTTAATATCAGTCAGGGATATTTCAGTTCTGGGCCATCAAATGGTTGCAGAGATTCCTGGTATTGCCACTGTATTTTACCTTCCCGTCGCATGTTTTGCATATTACTTGTTTTGTTTTCTTCCAACTTGTTAAATCCGAAATACATCCAAACTTCGTCAGCTTTTAAATTCGTCAGCAGTGCCTTTAGTGGACTCGTTTCCGTTATGTTTGTTGACCGCTGGCAGTAACATCCCACGAGCTCTTGTTCTGTGGAAAACCACACTAAACGCTGCTCATGCGAGACTAGCAAGGTTGATAAAAGATCGATCTTTGAATTTTATGAATCGATTGTGAACCATTTAAAGGGAAATTGATTAAAATCGATTAAATGCTTTTTTTAAACCCAGCCCTAGTTCATACAGGACATATTTCAGTCCCAGAATACTTATACAATCCTCAATCTGTGTACAGTAGTAATTTACCTATTACCCTTATTACCCAGCCACCAACTAGAGCTGTACCCTATAAAAATGTCTACCGTAGGTCGTAGGACTTAACATAGCTGCTACCATAATATATGGTAGTAGCCTACCATATAAACAGAGGTTAGCTCTATTGCTACACTTATGTCAATGTCAGAATGACCGTCAGATAATCTAAATGTACCATGAGAGAACATGTTCATTGTATGAAGCATAGACATAATGGTATGAAGCTAACTGCAGCAAAGCTACTGCTTTGTGGTACCATGTTTACGTCATCAGCAAGGACTTGTTTACAGCACTGGTTGCTAGGGAGGAAACAGAGGTAAAGCAGCATGGAGGAGGCGGATGAGATTACAATGGAAAGAGGAAATTATGTTACCAGTATTGTTACATCATAAAAAAACTACTATATTGTATATGTACCGTTATTGGGATAAAAAATTAGCTAAATCAAGATAGAAAATTTTGACATCATCACCTTCAAACCAATTAAAGCAATGCACTCCTGCTCAAAGATTATTCCCAGTTATTTGGTCATGATTTTGCCCAGTATGATGTCTCTATGACACATGTCTGTCAAAATGAAATGGCTCAACAATCACTGTTTCTCAATCATCAGCAAAGAAAACCTTCCTGGGGCAGAACAAGTCATTCTGGGGAGCGTTGGAGCTGGTGGAGAAGTTGACGCCTGAAGCGGGAGAGATCACTGCCAGTGTCAAAGACCTGCCTGGTCTCAGGTCACTCTGCTATGATACACTTAACAAAAGCTAATTATTTAATAACGCAGGAGTAACTACTTAAATCTGGATCTTTTTTTTTTTTTTTATGTGTTCGCTTACAGGACTCCTCTAGGAAGAGGCCGTGCCTGGCTCCGACTGGCCTTGATGCAGAAGAAACTCTCTGATTACATGAAGACCATCATCAACAGAAAAGACCTGCTCAGGTGTGTTTAATGCATTAAGGCCCACTGGCACATAGAATAGTGGTATAGAAGTGAGGAGAAGATCAATTAAGGTTTTAGGGAAAAGCACACCAAAGTAAAATTCATTGTAACACTTTGCTACTTCAACTTTGACCATGAACAAGGAAGAGGAACTGAAAAGCATTTCTCTTTAGACCCTCGTCAAAACTGCATCCTGATGATATTCCTTTCTCCCCCAACAGTCACAGTGTCCCTAACTCTCGTCTCCTCTCTGTAGTGAATTCTACGAGCCGAACGCGTTGATGATGGAGGAGGAGGGCGCCGTCATCGCCGGGCTGCTCGTCGGACTGAATGTCATTGATGCCAATTTGTGTATGAAAGGAGAGGACTTGGATTCTCAGGTGATTCTGCTTTCACTTCCAGCACCAGCCTGCAGAGCTGCAGTAGCACAGGAACATGCTTGACTAGTGGTTGCAGGGAAGATGTGAGGGAAATACGGCCATTTAGACTCTAATACAGTGTTTGTGTCGGTGAAATGTGTAACTGAAACGACCGCATGATGTTTGCAAGTGGCAAAGTGAAACCACTCTACTTGTAAATTCAAGGTTGTGCTGACTGCTAAAATATTCAGGTAACTCGAATGCATCAAAACCAGGACAAAGCATTAAAACGTCCTACACACACCCTAAAAAGCCACACATCAGAGAGGCTCTTCTAGATGCAGCATGAACTGTAGTCATATTGTTTTTGTGTTGTCTTGTTCACATTAGAGATGCTGTGTGGTTCCAGATGTCATTGATTGATTATCTGTTTCTTACTAAATTTCTTCTGCAGGTTGGGGTGATTGATTTTTCAATGTACCTCAAAGATGGTGGACACAGTAGTAAGAGTGCAGAGGGGTGAGTGTTGCTGCTTAATCTTTAACCTTTTTTTAGTCAACAGCCTGAAATATACTTGTATGGCTTAGTATATTTCATGTGTCTCATCCTTTTTCTTTCACAGTTGTGATGTTTTGATTTCCTGGACATCATTTTTAGCTTTTAGCTATGATCTTCTTCGCTATGTTAAGTGTTGGTGACACCGCTCATTGGTGGCAGTGATTTGGCCTCATTGTTTGACTGTTAAGTAGCAGAAACTGCAGATTAATAAGGTATAAGTAGGGCAAAATTTGATCAGTTCAGTTGTTTGTTGACTTTCCAGGAGAGATGAAGACATAAATATTAGTATTTTCCTCATCAATTTGTCTCTGAAACACCACAAAAGTGTAAAGACGAATTTTTAATTTTGACAGCCCAAAGTTATTCAATTTACTAAAAATGCTCATTGAAAAATGACACAAACTAAAACAGTTGATGATCTAGTACTAACTACAAATTCAGGGTGCTTTTACGCCTCAGATAAATGTAATGTTTTTCAGATTTTTCTCTGTGGTCCTCACAGGACAGCAATCTGCAAACATATGCTGGTGATAACATATGATGTTTCGCTGTGGATAAAAGTAGCCAACAGTTGAAACATCCATCCAACCTCCATCAGTTAAATGCAACATTAATGTAGCAGTAAAATTAATCCAGAAAACATCATCTATAAACACTGATGGGGGCATTTGACGACAATATGAGTGCTTTTCATACTTTACGTATTTAGTGGTCAGTAAGTGAGGTTTTGATTGCAGGACTTTTCAGTATTTTTACAGTGTGGTACTTCTATTTCTAGAAAAGGGTCTTTGTACTTGTTTCACCACTGTGAAAATAGTTGCTGATTACTTTTTTTCTGTCATTACAGCTGTATTATTATGACACAAGTTGTTATTGGTGATTAAAAAATACTGATGTTTGAAAGATATTTGAGATTTCATCTAATCTCTGACTTGTTGTATTTCTGCTCTTTTTGTTTAAAAATATGAGACCTTTTCCGCTGGGCTGCTATCAGTAATTAAAAATTTTAAATTATATATTATTATTTCACTGACAGCAACAAAATAGCAGAGACAGATTTGTTGTATGTGTTTACTCAGTTTGGCCATTAAAAATGTCTTCTTCACTCATTCAGTGACGGTCAGATCACAGCCATTCTGGATCAGAAGAACTATGTGGAGGAGCTGAACAGACATTTGAGGTTGGTTTAAGTCTCTCTCCACCTTCTTCAGCAGCTTGTTGAGCTCCTCCTGACTCGTCTGATATTTCCGTCTTATAGCGCGTCAGTAAATAACCTCCAGGCAAAGGTAGACGCTCTGGAAAAGTCCAACACAAAGCTAACAGAAGAGGTGAGAGTCATTCCCAGCTGAACTCTCAACACAGCCGCTGGTTTTCTTTTGTTTACAGGCTGACTTTTGTCTTCACAGCTCGCAGTGGCAAATAACAGGATCATCACTTTACAAGAAGACGTGGAGAGAGTAAAGGAGGAGAGCTCATATCAGCTGGAGTCCAGGAAGGTGAGCACATGCAGTATGATAACGTTTTCATCACAAATGTCATCCAGACACTAAATGAAGTCTTTTTTTTTTTCAGGCATCAAGAAGTGAGTCCACACCAGACGGACAAGTACTGGGTGAAACGCGCAAGCAGCTCAAAGAGGAAACTTTGCTTCGATTGGTGCGTTTCAGGCTCCTGACAATGCTTCTCTTGTATTTATGTTTTGATGATTATACTTTCATGACATTCTGAAAATTTACGGTACGGTATAACAGATCATAAAGTTATAAAGGTAGAAGCCTTGGAAACGGTTTTGAAGTTGGAGCCGGCCTCTTGTGCAGGATGTGGAGAAGGAGCTGGAGGTACAGATCGGGATGAAGCAGGAGATGGAGCTGTCCATGAAGATGCTGGAGAAAGACATCTGTGAGAAGCAGGACGCTCTGGTGGAGCTCCGACAACAACTGGAGGACCTTCGTGTCATCAACCAACAGCTGAGCCACAGGTCACAGGTGAGGCTGAATCTATCTCTCTATCTATCTGTAAAACACAAAAATGGCAGACAATGATAGACACTTTTTAAAAAAAATGTCTCCAAGTTGTACAACATTGAAAAAAGCAAGTTACATATAAGTAAAATAACACTACATAAAATAATGGAAGTAACTGTCACTGCTGCAGGAACATTTGTGAAGTAAATGTAAGTAATCAGTATATAGTATATTCTCACGTCATGAATACTCTGCTACAATTACATTCATGATTTAACCAGATGAGTTTCATGATCGAAGCCAAAAAGCCCAAAACCAGACTGAATTGAATTAAAACAGACAAATCATTGAAATAAAAAAAGAAGATCCAATTTCTTCCAGTTTAGTTTCTTTACAAGACAAGCATGGTGTACTGAGTGACTGTTTCCAGTCTACTAACATGGCTCATCTTCCTCAGAGTGCAGACGCCAGCTCTAAACAGAAGAGTGAAGCCATCGCTCGCCTGGAGGAGAAAATCAACCAGATAACGGGGACTGTAAAACAGATGGAGGCCAGGTGAGGATAGACAGGGTTGCTGCTATTTTTAATACTTATTTACAGTACAGGTCTTTTTCATAGAATGACTTATCTTCAAATACATCTTATTGTCCTGTTTTTTTGTCATTTTTCTCCTCCCCACTTACGTTATTTTTCATTATCATTATTTGTTTTACTCATGTAACCAGTGAGAAGCATGCGGTGAAGCAGGCCAGAAACCTGAACTCAGCAGCAGAGAAGCTGCTGCAGCTGCAACAGTAGCCCCCTCCTCCCCCCCGCTTTCATAAATACAAACATAGAAACCCTGGCTAATATTGAAATAACCAAACTAGGATGTTATCTTTTCTGTACGATGCTCCTTTGTTGTTAAAAAAAGAAAAATAATAAAATCTGTTTTCCCACAACCTCCTGCAGTGGCTCTCCAGCATCAGCTTTGAGTAGTGTGGACTGAGTCGATCCTTTTAGCAGCCCTTAAACCTTGTGTTCTCTGACAGACCACATTTCTACTTTGACTCTGTAGGCATTTCTTTAAAAGACTTAATTTGGGCAAAATTAAGATGAGTACCTGGCGTAGAGTCTGAAAGTCCACTGTTTTGATGGACACATCCTGGATATCTGGGAGATGTAAAGTTATTCCAAAGAATGAAACCACTACCGGAGACTGAAGCGATGTTTAGGGGCTGGTTTCAAATGTTGGCGATCCACATTTGAGTGTAGAAGTGCCAGAACAGGAGCAAGATAAAACCAGGAGAAAAGGGCAAAATTAATTTATTAATTTTGAATTGTATGTGAACATAACATTGGTGTAAACTGTAGTAATCATTAGGCTAATAAAATGATAAACAAACATAAGCCTGCTTCATCTTCTTTGGCGAAAGCTTCCCGGTCGTCCTTGTTGGATTTCAATCCCCAGTTAACACGTCATTTTGTTTGTTTGTTTGTTTGTTTTTTTTGTTTTTTTTTTTAATTTTTAAGTCATGTTTTCATTTTACCATGAGTTTATGTAACACCCCCTCCCCTAACCAGATGCAAACAGGCTGAGAGAGAGAGGAGTCTGGCTGTGGAGGCCAACCGGCTCTTCAAACAGGAGTTTGGGGACAAAATTGAGAGTCTGCAGATGGAGGTGGAGCGGCTGAGGAAGCACAAGTAAAGTCTGAGGGTTGTGTTTATTATAAACCCTTTAATTACTGTTAAAAATGCTGCATGTGGCAAAAGTTCCTTTTTTTATCTGTTAAAGTATGATTATTATGTGTTATTAGACTGATCCATTGCATTGTGTTTGTCTCCTGTCAGTTATCAGCTGGAGCTGGTGCTGAGGAGAGAGCGAAGCCGTGAGCATCGTCCTGACGCCGGTGGACTATCCAGAACTCCTCAGAGGGACAGGAGACTCCCAGAGAGCATACCAAAAGTAACCCTGGGGACATAATTAAAGGTGACGTAAACTATGTTGTCCTTTATATCTTATGTGTGTGTGTTTTACCAACAGCATGCTCCAGAATCCCTGTCAGTCCGAAGGGACCAGAGTAACCAGTTAGACACTGGTGCAGAGGACAAAACAAGTCTGAGCTCCAGCTTGTAAGTTGTTCTAAGAACTGCAGCTTTCTCCCAAAATATAGACGTTTAAGGAAATATTGTTATTCATTTATTTATCCCCTTCTCCTCCTCTAAGGTCCTCAAGATCGCAGCATGAAGATGAGCAGGTGAGGGTAAGATGTAAAGTTAAATTATCTTTACATTGATCGATCATATATGACAAAAGCAACTCTAACCACACTGTAAAGATGCAAAGAACTGAAATAGTAGCTGAAATTGTCAACTAGTATTGTATACATAAGTATTGTACTGTATACAGAGACTATAATGAACGTCATGTTATGGATTGATTTTCTGCAGGAAGAGTCCGTCTTGGAGATCAGTCAACCTTCCATCTGTACGATGTGCGAACAGGCTGACTCCCTCCTGAAGATGAAGGTAGGAGGATGGGATGTTATTCAAATTGCAATTCAATTGCAATATGTAGTCCCGCTATATGTTTTGTGCACACTGTATTTTGGATATTTTCACCACTTAAGCTTGCTGTCAGACAGCCCTTTCTGATGGGTTATGATCCTGTTTTTCTGTCTGTAGAAACAGTGTAAGAACTGCAGCGGCGTTTTCTGCGACAGCTGCGCGTCCAACGAGCTGCCGTTGCCTTCCTCCATTCTCCCGGAGACTGTGTGTACGACCTGCTTCTCTCTTTTACTCCAACAATACGCTTCAACGCCGACATGAACCATCTCTGCATTTTACTACAAGACATGCTGATCACACACCAGAGGCATTCATTTGGTAAAACTTGGCACTGCAAAAATGCACTTTTTGACTTTGTGACTAGATGTTGTGAAAGATCTGATGAGAGTCCTGCGAGTTCTGAACTAGTTACTTTAAGTCGGTAACGTTGAAACGTGTGCCACAGTGTGAGAGCTGTTCGGATGGAAGTTTTCATACTTTAAATACTGACGCCAGTGTAATTCTTCCTTCTGAACGTGTGGGTTGGTATTTCTTTATTGAAAACCTGTATTTAAAAAGCTGCTTAGAGGGTCCTGAGGTATAAAAAGGCAATGCCATTCATCTCATGCATTTATGAAACTGTATTTTCAACAGTGTCCACTAAGTGGATTATTAAAGGGTCACCTGACAATATATTTTAAATGATTTAGTTTTATAATATGAAAAAGGAAAAACTGGAATTTTTTTTTTTTTTAAGCCACAACTGTGCTCCATTATAAGACAGCTGTTAGTCATAAACACATCAGTATATGGTGCATCACTTCACTTGAAACATGATTTTTTTCACACTTTTGTGCTCAAAGTGGCACGTGATTCAGGCTGATGGGGACAAAAATCAAATATCCCAAATACTACATTCAACTAAGATAGCATGTGTTAGCATTTTGGAAATGACTGCATGTGTCATCAAAAGTTTTTATACACTCTATAGTTGTTAAAAAAATCACAAATATACATTAGTGATACACTAAGAAAATTGTAATATGTCAGTTAAATCACAATGTATTGAGCAAAATCCCTGAAGTCAGTCTAATCTCTGTGCTGTGATGTCCATATTTGATGGACAGTTGTAGTGTTCAGGCTGTAGGAGAGGGCTGGTTTTGCTGGTTCTGGGCTGTGCACATTCAATATGAAACTACATCCAGCAGCTGGTTATCTCTGTACAAAGAGAACACTAGTTTGTCTGGCTTAGTCTACGTTTACCTGCCACCTTTTGTTGTGCTGGTAGACAGATTGTGTGACCTTTCAGCAGTCTTTAAGCTAAGCTAACTGGCTTCAGTTTCATATTTACCATATAGATTTATAAGAGTAACATTAACAAAATGGCTTTAAAATCACTTCCTGTTGACAAGGAATATTATTCTAGTCTTAGTCGCTCCGCTGGATAATCAAACTCTGTATTTCTGGCCATCTCATCATATTACAGCAGTTTTTTTGAAAAAGCATGGCTCTCTGCCTGACTGGTTTGAAATGAACACATGGGGGCATCTTTATAAGAGCTGTTTTTTATCTTGTGTTGATTTATATGAAGACTTGTTTTGAAGCTGAGTCATTCTTATGAAGGCTAATTAACATGATAACAGATCAACAATAAACTTTTATTAAATCACACTGGTGTATGAATGCATTATTTGAACTGCAGCATGAAGAGCTCAGTCCTTCTACTGTCAGAGACTTAGGTTCTCCTTTGAACATGAGACATTACTATGATGGTTCCAATGCTTTCAAACCACCAAGCTTCCTGCTGATTTTTGTCTCTGTTTGCATCAAAATGAAGGCCAGCTGCATTTTACGCCATACACATTTGTATCCTTCACTCAAAATATTCCGTAGAAACCTTTTATCGTAAGTGTTGATCTCAAACTACAATAATCTGTTGCTGGATAGAGACAATGAAGGCAGGGTCTTTCTTTTGACAACAACGTTTATTGGATGATGGAATCAGGCTGGAAAATAAATACAACAGTCTAGTGTGTGTGTTTGGCATCTGTGTCGACATTCACCTGTAGGAGAAAATACATACAAAGTGACTTAACCTGAAAAAAGTGACCTCAGCAAAGATCACCAGGAAATTCACACGTAAGAAATGCAGTATAACACTGCAGAAAGTCTGCAGTGTTATACTTTGTTCTGTGAACAGCTGGAAATCCCCACCTTGTAATCATAACTTGTGCGTTACATCTGAGAGAAATAAGCACACCTAACAAACTGTCTCTGTAACTTCTCCTAAAAATGTGAAAACAAAAAATGTCAAAAAACGAGACTTTACAACTTTCTTAATCTCAATTCTCACATTGTTCCATCAGAGTCTGGTGCAGAGTTCAGGAATAACTCGATGTATCTTTCTCCTGCAAAAAACATCAGCAAAGTTTCAGAAGTACAGTCAAATTCAAATCATCCTATAATTTTCATATAGTAATATAACATAATGGCATATCAGACAAGAAAGGACTATGTAAAATCTCAGGAATTGAAGATGCTTTAACCAATAATTAATTAAAATGTACATGAACCTTAGTATAAACCTTTCAAGCAGCATACCTCCACAGAGGCTGCATAATATTATAAGCATGAATACCAAATATTCTTTGATTTGTCTCACTCGAGAATATGAGAATAAATAGTGATGGCCACAGGGTTTTGACACAGGGTTGTTTTTATCGTTGTTGCCACATTTAATAATCGTTTGCTGCAACTTTCCAATAATTTATGGTAGACACATAACTCCTTACTAATCTGCAACTATTTTCTTGCTTTTGCTTTTATTTTCTTAAATTCAGTCACCAGTCTTTTTTTTTTAAAAAAAAAGCTTTTTTTTCTAGTTCTAAAAGGAACAGTATGTAGGATTGTGGCCAAAACTGGTGCTGCAATCACTTTCAAATTACTGTAGAGCAGTGTCTCCCTCTCCCTCGAGGTTGCCAGCTCGGCTGCAGGATCCAACAGGAACAGAAAGTGTAACAGTGAATGAAAAGCAGCCACCTTTGGCATCACTTAGAAGGAGTAAAATGGGGTGACGGAGAGCTATGGAGAGACAGGGTAAAGTGAGCGGAGCTCCGAGGCGGTGGCCGGGGGTATGTGGTGAGGAGTGCTGTTGTCCGTCCGCTCTCAGCCGTCTCCATCTTTCAAAGGCATCTCCTATACAAATCCTAGATTTATTTTGGACTTTGTCACAACATATTTTTGATTCATAACGAGGTCTTTTAGGTTTCGTAACATTAGACATTATTTATCGTTTGTAGCTGCAGCTGTGGTAACTAGAGCAGAACTGGCAACCCGGATGCTGACACACTACTGACTTGGTGATTGGGAGATAGGTGGAGGGTGGCGCATCAGACCAAAACACAACATGACAACATCAACATCAGTTGAGGGCTGCAACTTGGCTTTTTAAATAAGAATATCCTGGCTGGACTACTGTTCTCAGTGAAATAAGTATTTGAAATGAACATGATTTCTTAATGTCTGGTGACATATCAGGGACATTTTATGATTAATTTAAATACATTTCTTACATATTGTACATTTAAGGTATTTCTGCGCCCCTGTAATGGTGCTGTATTAATATATTCACCTTGCCTCATCTATCTAATCTGTGTATCAGCTGGAGTGAAATGCTCTCACAGGCTCACCTATGTGCTGCCTATCTCTGGACATGGCGTTCAAGGCATCCTGGTGGTGGCTGAAGTAAACGGCGGCCTCTCCACTTGGCCTTCCTTCAGGGCTGCATTCAAGCACGATTTTAGACACAACTAGAGGAGAGAAGAACTGAAAAAAAAAGAAGTGTGAAACAAAGTCATGTGCAAAGTGACCTCTAATGCAACAACATAACCAGCTTCACCTCGTCAGAATTATTGGGATGTTTTTTGTTTGTTTTTTTTAAACCTTACCTTAACAATATCTTCTCCGGACACATTGAAAGGAAGCCCTCTCATGTGGATGTAGTGAAGCGGCAGGGCCGAGCTCTGAGGGGATCCTGGTGAAACAGATTCATCGATTTACACCGGCATAAAGAAAAAAAGTAACTTATTTGTACACAAAGAGCAAAAAAATATTTAAAGCTGAGCTAGTTGATGTGTCATTTTGTTGAAAATGATGGATCTTTAAAAACAAATGGATCTGTTAAAACCAATTTGCACCTTGACTGTCCTGTGTTGCAAGAAAACGTTCATCACCATGGTTAACATTAAACTCAGCCTCAAACGATGTTAACAGCTCAAAAGATTCTCTCATAATAAACGGTGAAGAGAAAAATGGGGAGAAAGTGTAAATAAGCTGCTGATTATGCACCAAAATCCTTTAAGCAGAGTGAATAGTACAACAGCATCTGAGCTACTAATTGTAATTAGATAGATTTTGACCCTTACTGTTAATCTATTTCTGAAAACAGATTTTAGGGTTATTTTAGGGTGGATGGAGGAACTGAAAAGCCAGTTAGTATATTGAGGCCTAAAATCCTCTCACCAGATCTGGTCTGTGATGTAGAGACAGTCTTGTTTGCTGGCTGAGGGCTGGTGTGAGGAGAAGCTGAACTCCAACTTGAATAAATCTGGTCGCTTCTACTCGGAAACACTTCAATGTATCTGCAGACAGGGATGAGCAAAAGACATAAAGGGAGGAGATTCTAGTAAAGACACAAATCAATCAGAACTAATTTCGGGTTTATAAAGTCTTCATGTGAGCGTGAACAACACCCTACCTGTGTCCAATGACCTCTCTGTCTTTCTGCAGAGCTTCATCAGCTGCTTCCTGGGAAGAAAACTGCACAAAGGCCACTCCAGAGTTTCTTCCTTTGCGGTCTGTGACGATGGTGATCCCATTCTCCACTATATCCAGACCTGAAAGACGCAAACAGAGTAAGAATCTTTCTTTTGTCAATAAACAACAAATACCCCTTTTTTTTTTTTTGCAAGTTTCTAATATTGTGTCCCTTCATCTCTCTTTTATTTAACCCAATCACTATGACAGCTAAAGGAGGTCTAACAGCACAGATCCAGAGTTCCCAGTAAATCTGGAGGTAGGAGGAATTCACCTGAAAAAAACTGGGCGATGTCAGCCTCAGTGCAGGAGAAAGGAAGACCTCTGAGACGCACCACCCTGTTTTCAGCCGGAGCCTGGACGACTTGCTTCAGGATGGCCTCAGCGTCGCTGTTCATCACTTCATACACTGCAAAATACCGCACATCACCAGGGTTTGTTTGCTTATTTATTTGTTGGTTTGCAAAATAACTCAAAAACTTATGGACGGATTTTGACAAATTTTTCAGGATTGGTCAGAAGTAACCTAACTTAAAACTAATTCATTTTTAGTGATGATTGGATCTGATTTAAGGTCAGCAACGTCAAGTTATAGAAACATATGGGAGATTTTGCATATTTCTGAACGCTCCAGGGTGTACAATTTTGAGCCAATTGTCACCTAATTTGGTATATAAACTAATATAGGAATCTAGAAGTCACCAATTCAATTTGGTCAACATCAGTAAAAGATCAACGTCACCAAGGTCAAATATGTGTTTTTAACCATAACTTCATGTAGAAAGCAGCTAGAGCAATGCAACTGGTCTCAAAATACACTACATTGCCAAAGTATTCGTTCATCCATCCAAATAATCAGAATCAGGTGTTCCAATCACTTCCATGGCCACAGGTGTATAAAATCAAGCACCTAGGCATGCAGACTGCTTTTACAAACATTTGTGAAAGAATGGGTCGCTCTCAGGAGCTCAGTGAATTCCAGCGTGGAACTGTGATAGGATGCCACCTGTGCAAAAAATCCAGTCATGAAATTTCCTCACTCCTAAATATTCCACAGTCAACTGTCAGCTGTATTATAAGAACGTGGAAGTGTTTGGAAACAACAGCAACTCAGCCACAAAGTGGTAAATCACGTAAACTGATGGAGCGGGGTCAGTGGATGCTGAGGAGCATAGTGTGAAGAGGTCACCAACTTTCTGCAGAGTCAATCACTACAGACCTCCAAACTTCATGTGTCCTTCAGATTAGCTCAAGAACAGTGCACAGAGAGCTTCATGGAATGGGTTTCCATGGCCGAGCAGCTGCATCCAAGCCATACATCACCAAGTGCAATGCAAAGCGTCGGATGCAGTGGTGTAAATCACGCCACCACTGGACTCTAGAGCAGTGGAGACGTGTTCTCTGGAGTGACGAATCACGCTTCTCCATCTGACAATCTGATGGACGAGTCTGGGTTTGGCAGTTGCCAGGAGAACGATACTTGTCGGACTGCATTGTGCCAAGTGTAAAGTTTGGTGGAGGGGGGATTATGGTGTGGGGTTGTTTTTCAGGAGCTGGGCTTGGCCCCTTAGTTCCAGTGAAAAGAACTCTGAATGCTTCAGCATACCGAGACATTTGGACAATTCCATGCTCCCAACTTTGTGGGAACAGTTTGGAGCTGGCTCCTTCCTCTTCCAACATGACTGTGCACCAGTGCACAAAGCAAGGTCCATAAAGACATGGATGACAGAGTCTGGTGTGGATGAACTTGACTGGCCTGCACAGAGTCCTGACCTCAACCTGATAGAACACCTTTGGGATGAATTAGAGCAGAGACTGAGAGCCAGGCCTTCTCGTCCAACATCAGTGTGTGACCTCACAAATACACTTCTGGAAGAATGGTCAAAAATTCCCATAAACACACTCCTAAACCTTGTGGACAGCCTTCCCAGAAGAGTCGAAGCTGTTATAGCTGCAAAGGGTGGACCGACATCATATTGAACCCTATGGATTAGGAATGGGATGTTACTTAAGTTCATATGCGAGTCAAGGCAGGTGAGCGAATACTTTTGGCAATATAGTGTATCCAGAAAAGAATAAATTGTATTTGCAAAGTTCTGCTGGTATTTTGGTCTTTTTTTAAAATTCAAATTAAGATGTGACAAAATATGAAACAGAGAAAAAAATAAATAAAAAGTACATGATATTAATGTGAATACAATGTTAAATGTGGGTGCATGTGGGTGTGGGTGTGGCTTGCAGGAGTATACGCTCCCTCAGAATGCTGCCTTGGCAGATGTCTGCACTCTCTGAGTGCTCTAGTTTACAGTATGTCATTTTGTGGCTCTTTTCTGTGTCCCAGTAAGCCTTACTCTGAAAGTGAAGCAGCTAAATGGAACCATAGATTTTTATCATTTACTCTTGTGGTTTTCCTGCACTGGTGTGTCAGAAAGTCCAATCAGCATCTGTATTTTAACCAAATACAAAGAAACAGACCTTCCACATATCGAGGGCCGAGGTACTGCCGGTGCTTCTCCAGAGCTTTGCTGACGTCCACCTCATGCTCCATCTCCATGAAGGCCTGTCCCATTGGCCTACCCAGCTTGTCCATGGTGAAATGGATCCCCTTCACACCGTCACGGATCCTACACTCTGAAAAGTCAGCCAGTATTTCTTCTTTAATATAAACTGAGTTATAACATTAGCTGTATACTGATGTTAGCTTGTTGTTGTTTCAATGTAGACAGCAAACAACAATTTCATGTAATAGTGCATAATAAAACTTTCCACATAAGATTAACATTTTGTTTTTATTTATCGATCAAAGAGTTAGAACAAAGATACATTTGATGTGTCAAAACCTGGAAAACTACCCTTACCTTCAAATAAACCACAGCACATGATGACAAATAAATATCAATGTAAAACATATCCTTGAATTTAAGCTGAATAAAAACAAGCTTGAACTGTGACAAATAACCAATGGAAGTACAGTAAAAAAGAGCCTATAAAGTACTTACACACTGATGCATCTGTGATAAGCAGATATAACTACAGATGTGATGCTTCTCCCAAATCCAAACTCTCACCTGAGAAGAACTGCAGGAGGTCCTCAGCCGTGCACGACCAGGGGAGACCTTTGACCTGCATGATGTACACCTCCTTCTTCTCTGGCTCTGGATCAGACTGATAGGGTGGCAGTGGAGG
Organism: Synanceia verrucosa; assembly: GCA_029721515.1. Taxonomy (NCBI): domain Eukaryota; kingdom Metazoa; phylum Chordata; class Actinopteri; order Perciformes; family Synanceiidae; genus Synanceia; species Synanceia verrucosa. The sequence continues at coordinate 10,464,064 of CM056551.1, read as the reverse complement.
GTACTCATCCTCACAAGGTGCTCCAGCCTGGAGGACAGAGATGTAAATATGACTATTACTCTAAAATGTAATTAATAGACCAAGGAACCTGTTTTAACAGAAAGTGTAGATACTTTACAGTTTACCTTAATATCCACAGAGTATTACAGGTCTCATGGTGTGCTATATTTTACTTTGTACCTTGAGTGTCCTACATTCATTGTGTGAACTGTACGTCTGTAGTGCTTTGATAGTTATCTCTGTAGTAAGTATTCAGATCATTTACTCGTGTATTTGCATTACTGTGTACATCACATTAATGTGGTAGCTGGTAAAAGTAGGGCTAATTTTGATAACTGTGTATACTGCAGGGTAGCTGACCTTTAACATAAAGCATCGTTTCTCCAAAACTTAGTACAAAGCAGCAGCAGATGGAGAAGGTGATCTCCTTACTTGTACTAACCTTGGTACAGAAGCGGTATAGGCTGGTTCTCACTGCGGACTGCAGCAGACAGACTGCCCGGGCTGTTGATGTCCATGTCGCCTGCTGAATGAACCCGCACCGACCCGGCAACATATTGACGCCGCTGGTGCTGCTGCTGCATCGTGTTTTACCTGTCGGTAATGCTATCTGCCTGACAGCTACACACCGCTGCAGTAAAAACAACATCGACTTACTGTTACGAGACATGTTAGCTTAGCCTAGCCTAGTCTTGAGTCAGGTTTTAGACTGAAATAATACGATATAACAAGAAGTTTTCGGCCTGTTCCTCTCTGATTTAGCTAGCTAGTACAGTTATCGGCTTGGCAGCGGGTTACAAGAAGTTACAGTCACCAACGTGGGTCAGTCAAGGGCAATGCTGGTAAGTTAGCAGCTAACAAGCTAGTTAACAGCAAAACACTTCCTGTTTCCGGTTAACCTTTCAAAACAAAAAGCGAGAATTATCTCCTGAAAGAGCTCATTATTTTTACATAGAGGATATTTTATTGTTAGTACTACGTTCTTAAAAGTGTGCCACAGCTATTGTTTTAACTCTACCAATCAATTAATATTCAGTAAAGAAAACAAAAACTATTTGATTTATGAAAATGTTTAAAATCTAAAAAAAGAATATAATAAAATAGACCTATGGCAGGAATTAAATACATTTATATTTAAAAATATATATTTTTGCAAACCGTGGATTTTACCAAATTCATCAGCAGATCTGGATCAGTTGTCATTATTTTTCAATCATTTTGTTTTGATAGCAGTATTGTAGATGACTTGTTTTTCACGATGGCAGCTAAATTTTCATTTCAAAATGGCTGAAATAATAACATCCATGGAAATACACCATATTCACAACATTTTAAAAATCCCTAATTTTTACAATCACTTGCTTTTAATTAGCAGGATATGATATGTAGGCACATGTGTTGTCCCTATCTCCTGTTAACTTGACAACAGTCTCCGCCCCCAAGTACTTACTCACTATTTTTGGTGTTAATGTCAATGTTAATCTACACTGTCCTCTAGAGGTCAGGAGACCATAAAACATCCTGATAACATCTTTATTTTTATATATATATATATATATATATATATATATATATATATATATATATATATATACATATATATATATGTATATATACATATATATACATATATATATACATATATATATATATGTATATATACATATATATACATGTATATATATATATATATACAATATATATATATATATATATATATATATATATATATATATATATATATATATATATATATATATATATATATATATATATATACGTATATATATATATATACATACACCAAACCGTGTAAGAGTCAGTATAATTTAAGTTTTGATTTAATTTCTCATTCTGACTTTAGCTTGAATAAAGATATGCGTTATTCCTAACACCAGCAGTGCTCCTGCTGTGTGGACGTAATCAGAAGCTCACTGAAAACAAATCCTCTCGCCGGGCTGCAAGTAATGATCATTTTAATTGTTTGATCTACCAGTTGTTTCATGGATTCCATGTTGGATGATTATGTCATATAATACAATGTTGAAAATTTTAGAAATAGCCATCACATCCATCCATTTCCCAAGACCAACAGTCTACAGTTAAAAAAGTGTTTACTGCTCAGTTTTAATCTCAAGGTCCAAGGTTTTTTCATTTGCAAACAATTACGGACACAGTCCTTGGCAATGAAATTCTTAAACTCTCTATATGAATGTTTACTAGTTAAATCCAAGGGAAAATGAGGAAATTATTCAAGTCAGTGGAAACATAAGTTCAGTGCAAGCTGATAAAAATCTGTAATATTTAATTTCAAAGTTACTTTAGTACAGTAACATCTGGCTAGGCTCTGAATTCTTCTTCCACAGCTGGATCTACATGAAGCTTGTGCCACTGCTCTTTTCCTTGGACAGATTCTCTCCATAATAAAAAACAACATAAAATTGGTATCAGCAGTTGTCATGTGGAGTATTTATGTGTGTGTTTTTTATTGTTGACAGATGACATCTATTTCACATCTGTCCATCCTGAAAGAGGGAGATCCCTCCTCTGTTGCTATCAGCCATTTCCTATTCCCTGTTAAAAGGTTAGAGGATGTACAGATTGTTAAATCCTCTGAGGCAAATTTATGAGAGTGAGCTGTACAATTAAAACTGACTTGACTTGGCTGAGTGGAACCGGTACCTGAAGGCAACACTGGTCAAAAACATAGAAACCACCGGATCACATGACCGCCTGGGTAATTTCCTGCAGCACCATCCTCTCCTCTCCTGCCTCAGACACTCAGCAGCGGTGTGGTCCTCCTGAACACTAACGGAAAGAAGAAAAGCCCGCACCGAGTGAAGGCCTCTACTGCACCGAAAACTGTTACACACACAGCGACGACGAACACAGAAACACATTTTTATCATTTTAGTCGCCGTTTTTCTTTAAAAAATTGATAGCTTTGTAAGCGAAAACGGAGCTCATAATGGCGACAGCTGCGGTGTCTGCCCCTGCTGGCTGCGGCCCCAGCCCCGGGTCCGGAACGGAGCTGGTCCGTGGGCAGGCCTTCGACGTCGGCCCTCGGTACAGCAACCTCTCCTACATCGGGGAAGGAGCCTACGGGATGGTGTGGTGAGTGGACCCGAAGAGGGGTTTCTGCCAACAGTTTACGCCTTTTTCTCTCCAGCCAGACTTAACGTCAGCTAACGTGTATCTTTTCCTCTGATAACAACCAACTCAACGAGCCAAATGTCATGTTTTATTTTTTAGCCGTTTGTTGTGCTTTTAGCTAGCAAGCGGCAGTTTAGTCTAATGAAGAAAGATTAAACCACGGCTGAACCGGCTCACTTTTGGTGGGTTGACCGACAAAAAGTCGTTAACCTGGACGTTTGTTTGATGTAGTCACAACCACAGATTATATAACGTTTGTGCATAAAATGACATTTACGTTCTTTTTAACGGAGGCTGCTCACATCCTCAGATCTTAAACGCAGCTTGTTGAATGAGCACATTTTGTCAGTATTGTTGCCAGGCAGGGTGTGTGCTGTGCTCCACCTTGAGTTTACTGTGATTTTTGTGTTGGTTTCTCTTTCCCAAACTAACCCTCACCGTTGATTAGGGGTTCAGTTGTAGTCAATGCAGAATTTATACTAAATGTAATACTATAGCTTAGTTATGCTTCACTATATCATCAACACCATGTCCATATGTTGTCATCTGTGGCAGCTGTGCACTGTTTTTAATGTGATTTTTAGTTAACATTGGGGTGGTGTCTGTCTCCAAAACTAGTAGCATAGCTGTAGTTTTGTGTATTTTAGTAGCTGTACATTATGTATAGTGTATATTTCAGGAGCTGATACTGACGGCTGGCCTTCATGCCATGTATGAAGGAATTTATAGACAACACCCCTTCTGGAAACAGCATTTACTACCAAAATGGTGAGCTGTCAGAGATGTAGTGGAGGAAACATTTACCCCATTCTACTGCATGATTGCTATCGAATTTGTCTACATTTGTACCTTTCAGTCTGCTAATTAACTCCAAAGGTGACACATTTAGTTTGAACTCAGATTGTATGATGTAAAATCCTACGTTCTCCTCTTTCAGACACACTACATCTTGTTCCTTTAGCCTGCGGCGCAGCGGTTGACTGTAAATGTGCACACTGTACTGTATTACATAATATATTGTCCCTGTATCAAACAACAGCAGTGTAGTTCTTTATTTCTGTGGTGAGAGGAGCTGCAGGTGTTCTGAGAACACTGACTTGACACATAACGCCGCCTGCAGCATAGAGGCACAGCAGGTTGTTGAGCATCTCTCTGTCTGCAAAATGGAAAAAAACCACCAAAAACACATCACCATGGTTTTTACTGGGATGATCCCCATCACCAAATCGTTGGTTAGCTCAAGACAGCCCAGATACAGTACTGTTGACCATGAAAGCCCCAGTGTTGGGATGATGTTTAGTTGTACAGAGTTTGTACAGTTGCTTTTGCATTAAATGAAACAATAACACTGCAAATATGTGCTGCATCTTCATTGTTAAATAAGGGGATTTGCTGCTTTGTTTCAGCTTCATATGATTGAACTTAGTCGCTTTTTGGCTGTTAGCCAGACAAAATCAGTGATTTGAAGACATTTCTTTGCTCTCTCGTTACTTGTTGTGACATATTGTCCTTATTATTTGCAATTTATACTGCTGCATTATATCATTAATCACAAAAATCAGTAGTGACTGATGAACTGTCTGTGTGTGCTCAAATAATCATGTTTTTTTTTTCTTTAATCCTCATTAGATAGAAATGTTTTTTCACTAGCTTATAACTATCACAAATTTAGATTTTTTTTGTGTTGCTAAACATAAAAAAATATAATTGAACTGATGGAGTAGGCTTTGGTTTTGATTACAATGTGTCCATTTCTGTCATGTTTGCCTAGTTTGCACCATTTGTGCTGGTTTAGTAAGTTTGTACTGTACATCCTAACATGAACAGATTAGGTCAAGATATTCTCAGTGTGTGCCATGTCTTAAACGGATCTCTGCTCACACAAAGACTTGTTTTTATCATAAATAAAACTGTAATGAGTGGTAGCTTGTGGTTTTTATCATATCTGTGGTATTTCTGTACTTTGCCTCTGAGAGACCGTCCTTCAGTTGAGCTGTGGGCAGCGACTTTGACGGTTTATTACTTGAAATTTCTTTTAATAAACGTTAATTTTATGTGCAGAACTTTTCAGCATTCGCCAAATGATGTTTAGGTGACGCTGTGGAGTGAGAGTCTCAATCAACCTCAGGAAACAGTTTATGAGTATAGAGGAGACACTTCTGTTTGGATATCTTGCATATTATTATCATCTTAAGCTGGAGTAACAGGCACAGACAGGTCCATCATGCTTGAGGTTACAAAGGATGAAGAGAATTGTTTTGGACTTTCAAAGATGACAAATTCACAAGAACATTAAATATGACCTTTTTGTTTTTTTTTTGTTTTATTTTAACATGCCCTTTTCCCTCAAAAAGGGGATCCTGTGAGACTAAACACACAACAACATAAACTAGTGTTTGACTGTGTAATTTGAGATCGTGTTGGGATTTGAGTTTGTTAGAATTTTTCAAGAAGTCCAGATTCAACTTCTTTAGAATGAATTTGGTGACTATTTTTTCATCTTGTTGCCCTGAACACAAACAGACCAGTGTTCTTCACTGACGTTCAGGTAAAAGCCTGGTTCTTTACTTTGGTGTTGCTTCTATATTTTTGGTGATCTGTTGGCCTCCTTGCTCTCGCCATCTTGCTGCAATCGTCTCTGAGGCCTGTTTTGAGTCAGTCCGTCATGTCGCTTTCATGTGCAGCCACCAGAGAAAGTGGTGCAGCGTGTGCTTTGTAGACAACCCTTGGTTTGCATCTGAAGCATTTTTGAATCAGGAAGTGGCTTTCCTTTTTTTTTTTTTTTTTTAAATCTGTCTTTTTTGCGGCGTCAGTGAGTGCACCACCGGTGTCACCATCATGTGAATGGCTTGCCCTGGCCGCACTCAGCAAGTATTGTAAGTTAGAAAAGTTGGACTTATGGTCATGTTTTTTTCTTTACATTTTGTGCCTGATGACATTTCACATAGAGAGGTTCTTAACAAAATCAGAAAAAAATCTGAAATACTTAGCGAGGCATTTCAGTAGCTTGATAATGACTGACTGATAAAGCTGTACAGTTTGTTTTAGTTATATACATTCCAACAACAGATAAAGTGCTTCCATATATATAAAAAAAAAAAACACAAGATACTAAAGGCTCTTCATGTGAAAGATTTACACCTGGACATGTAGCCTTGCAAAATAATACAAAAAGCTGAGATACTTTTGATGGGTTTTTTGTTATCAGTGTGCAATTGTATTTTTGCTTACACAGAACATGTAAGGAAAGCGTTGCTTGAGGTTTTATAGCATTTCATTGTTTTATTACTGGAAAGATGTGCTTGTTATGGCAGTTCAACAAGCTTTTGTTTATCAATGTCATTTCTCATAAAATGTATCTGTTTTCTGAGAAGTGTCCTCAAGCAAAACAAGTACTGACTGATGCACTGGAAAGTAGGGCTGTGACGGTATGGATTTTTTTTTTTTTATTACTGTGGTGATAAAGAACCCAATCAATGTGGTATGGCGGTTTACTGCGGTAGCCCGTGATTGCCACAACCCCGCTGCAACCCCACGATCACTCCTTCTCTGTTTGGCTTTGTAACAAGATTTGCGGCTATTGTTGAATAAAATGAAGTCAACAGAGCAGTGTAAATAACTGTGGACAGTACTATATAAGAGGGGTGTGTCTGCTATGGGGATGGCTAGTGTGACGTCACAAATCACTTCCGGGTCCAAACCCCTGCTGTGAATGTGAACTGTAATGGTTGCAGCCTATCTATACCACTGGATTATAAAAGGCCTGGTAAGGCTATGAAGACATGGAAACTGTGAGGATTCGTCCACAATTTAAATTAAGTTGATTAGAGCTGTGCGATATTATGATATATATTGTGTAAGGACAGGTTTGTGGCAGTTGTAGCTTGGAAGTAAACAGAGGTAAAGCAGCATGGAGGACGTCGTGTTACCTGTGAATGATTTATTATCGCTTAAAACATTTTTATTACCAGCCTAACTTTATAATAAAATACAGTGCAAACATAGCCTGACTTCTGGTCACTCTCAAAGTAAGCTTTCAGAATAAAAGCATATAAGGGATTACGCCGCAGAAGAGACGGAGGAGAGCGCAATGGAAACTAAAAACACATCAGAAAAAAAAATACTATATCAGAATATATATCGTTATCGGAATATAAACCTGGCTATACTGGGATATAGAATTTTATCCATATTGCACAGCTCGAAAGTTGATCGAACTTTTATATCTCACGTGCGACTTTATCGCGAGCCACCAGTGGAAACAGAGATGGCAGCTAAAGAGCCAGTCGCCTTTTCACGGTCACTTTGTACTTTGCCAGTTTCCCCAACTTTGTCAAAAAGGGACTGAACTCTTACAACTCCAACATAGTTGTACATGTTAGTGTCAGACAGCCTGAAAGGGAAAGTCCAGGCTTCCATGAAAAAGAAAGTGTATGAGGTTGAGGTGAAAGTAACGTTAGCTAAACGTAAGGGTGTCAGCAATAAAGCTAACATTACTGTACCTGGGTAACATTAACAATTGTTTAATTATGTATGATAGCAAGTAAATAAAGCATATCAGAATAAGTACCATAGTTTGTTTACAACGTAACAGACAACTATACAGTGTAATTGGTAGTGCTATCTAGTTATGTTGCCTAAATTAAACACAGTTTATCAGCTAAAAAACAGCTTAAACCAGCCACCAGCCTAAGCTGTTTTTTCAGCACGGTAACAGCGGTTTGTTTTAGTTGTAAACTAACCATGGTCGCTAACCAAGTTACCGTGAAAAAGGTGACTGGCTGTTTAGCTGCAGCCATCTGTTTATATTCGCGCCGGTGGCTCGTGATAACGTTGTGCATGAGATATAAAAGTCTGATCAACTTACCTTAAAATGTCGATGAATCCTCACAGTTTCACCTTTGAAAAGGTGTATTCCATGTCTTCATAGCCTTACCAGGTGTTTTACAATCCAGCGGTATGGACATTACAGTTTACATTCTCAGCCGGGGTTTGGACCCGGAAGTGATTTGTGACGTAGCGACTAGCCATCCCCATAAGCACTTACTATTGACATTGAACTCCGACTGTTTATGCAATGCTTCTGTTTTTTATGTCTGTGTATTATGTGTGTGTATATATTTAATCTAATCATGAGAAGTAGCCTGGCTATTTCGACTACAAAGCTCTGTGAGCCTGGTCTGGACAAGCAGCCTTGTAAACCGATCAGAGAGTGGGCTTAACCCACGTCTATCAAATGCCTCTTTGTGCTACTGGAAGAAGCTTCAACCAATCACATCACTCTTTCCGCTGATGTATGCTTAGTGACGAAAACTGCTTCATCCAAAGAAGTAGCGCGTCATTGGCTTAAACACGCCTCAATCGAGCCGTTGGAAATGCTAGATTTTCATTGATCCTCAATCCTGGGGAGATTTGAAATTAAAGGGAACGGCAACTTGGCCAGACTGACTTGGTTGCGAAATTTTGTGCAGCGTCACAGGAAGTATGGGCGGGCCCAGGCGACAGGAGAACTACTGAAACCTTGAAATAATTAACAATAATAAGAGAAGATATATTTTTCTTATTATTTTAACATATTGCAGTGATGACAGTAATGAGCTCAACACTACGGTAGGGATCACATGACTGCGTTATTGTGGTGTTGCAGTTATCGTCCCAGCCCTACTAGAGGGTAGAGATTGAGCATTTTAGTGGAGATGAAACTATTATTTTGTTAGTGTTCTTAACTGCAAGGACAAAATCGTTATCACAGTTATAGTTGTAATATGTTGCTGTTTTAATGGTTTTAAACCTGTCAGGATGTTTGGTTGTACGAAATAAGCACGATGAGGCATATCCGTGTCATTTTCAGAGTAGCCCTATTTTTGTTTTCAATAGCATCTTGTTGACTGTAAGGCTTGTGCATGTCAGGGCTTTACAGTGGCTGTACTCACCGAGTCTCTTCACATGGGCCTCTGTTGGTGAACACCGCCTGGCTGACACAGTCGCAAGATGCTGTATCGCCCTGTGTGATGATATCCAGATGCTAGGACTACACGCAGCCTCTTTAAAACGCCCACATGGGCAGTTAGATTATGGAGAGGAAATGCTGCTGAAGTGGCTCCTGTTGATTTAAAAAAAAAAAAAAAAAAAAAAGTGAAAAATGTGAAGAGGTGAAGACTATCAGAAGCTGAACCCTGGAGGTACCAATTTTTCTATTTTTGTTATGGCTGCAACTAACAATTATTTTAATCTGCTTAAAGTTGGTTCTTATTAATATAATTGAAATTAATACAAAGAAAGAGAAAGCAGAGAAAACCAACAAATCCTCACATATGAAAAGCTGCAAACAGTGAAGGTTTGGTCCTCATTTTTGTTTTTGCTGAAGTGACAAATGCATTACTTAGATCAAGTTGTTACAGATGTTTGCACTATAATATATGCAATAATATGTGCAATAGTATTTCCAATAATATTTAACTTAGTCTGATGTGGAAACTCTTTGCACCAAATTCCCGTTTACCAAAATAAATAGTATTGTCTACCACATTTCATATATAGTTAACACATTTCAAGTAAACATTAATTTAAATATCTTCTGATCTTGATCTTAACTCCTTGCCCCATCTGATTCTAACCCATTGCTGATCATTTCATCCTGCCATGAGCCGTCCTCTCGAAATGCCACCGTGGCGCCCGTCTCCATGGCAACCTTTCTGACATCAATACCGCCAATCCACAGCCAATGGGAGAGGAAGGGAGAGAGTGAAAGCCTTGACACTGAGATCCTGTGGTGCAGTTCAGAAGGAGATGTAATCCATGTAATTTGGATGATTACGGCTGCCAAGATGGGCATGATGACTTCTGGTTCAACAAACGTGTAAAACATGCACAGTGAGGCGTATTGCATGTCATTATGCTGCTGTTGTTGAGTCCACATATTTCTCAAGAAATCAGCTAATTCAAACAAGTGCAAACTTGCTTTGTTACTGTGAGGGGAGATGTAATTTTAAGCAAAATTTGCAGAAGTGGTCAGCCAGCTATGATGGCATCAAGTTACACTGAAATCTACACACATAAGGCACAACAACAGTTTGTACACAACGACTTAAGTGAAGTCGACTCAATGTAACATTTTTAAATTTACTTTCAGTTGTGTGACGTTAAAGTGTAGAAAAGACGGGCCACTTTTTTTCATGCAGGGTGGTAGCGCAAGTGCATGTAGATAGAAACTCATAGCAATCTTCTTTGGCTCTTTTATGATATCAGTGTTGCAAACCAACATTTTTTTTGTTGATTGATCTGTCAGTGTCTTGTTTTGTTACTAGTGGTTAGTCTTTTAAAATGTCGTGTTTTATCCTTTCAACAGTCCAAACACCAAAAAAAACTTACAGCTAATATTATAAGATAAAAGATGCAAATCTCTAAATTTGAGAAGCTAGAATGAGAGAATATTTGCAATTTCAGATGTCTTCTTTTTGTCTAACCTTCTATTTGTCTAATCAGTAGCACAAAATCAAAAGAACGAATTGCTTAATTTTGTGTTGATTGACCAATTTTCCCAGCTGAATATGGCATTACTAAAAGTCAAATTTTTAGTTGTGTTGTCAGACAGGAAGGAAGCAGATGGAGGTGACAATTTTGACAATATTACTACTGCCCTATTAGTGTTTGTAGTAATTGGTTCTCCTCATTCAGGGATACTTTTTACTGGATGCAGAATAACAGCATCTGAATTTGATTGAATGTTGAAACTCAACTGGTGGTTGAATCCAAATGACCTTGAAGATAAAGAGCTCAAACAGTAGGTCTGAAGCTGGCTGTGTCGCTTAGCACACACGCAATCGTGACGTCAAAATGACGTGGAAACCCATCTCGCGCGGCAAAAAAAAAATGCAGCTTCTGCTTGTCGCGTACAAGACAAAATTTCTGTCTTGCACGTGCCAAACAGGAAACGCAGAACAGCTTGAAGAGGGTGGATGCGCTGGAAACCAAGCTGCGCGAACAGGTCCGTCTCTACAGACATCTGTATGATCCTTCTTCAAAGGAACATAGAGATGCTCTGAGAACACAGAGCTCATGGAGAGAAATCGAGGAGACCATGGGGACCATGACGAAACGACATGTAGGAAGATTTGTTTGAAGAAATCTGTTTTGTTAAAAACAAGAAAAGATCTCAGAAAAGTAGTTGTTCTGCATTTAGACCTGCACCACTGCTGACGGAGCTGTCATGGCTCTGAAACTTATGATAACAATTGCCTTTAATAACCACACTTGTTTAGAAGGTCAGTTACTCCTTAGCAACCAGGGAGTCCTTAGCAACCTTCTAGTTCCTATGCTTCCTCTGGTGGGTTGTGGATGCATTTTCACAACCGTGACACCTCTGTTTGGGAGAGGATTGCAACTACTGCCGGTTCTGTCGTGCGGCAGTATATATAGTTTGAGCGCGGTGATGACATCACCAACTGCACGTGCGCTAGCAGACACGGCGAGTATGCGGCCAGCTTGAGTGTTTGGTCCTGCGAGCTGGAAGTTACCTTGCTGTACTTCAGATAAGACGGCAGTCGTAGTAATTTAGTTGGTATTTAATAAATCGAGAATATTAGAATTAGCTCCAGCTTTGATCATACTGACTGAAAACTGCTCATTGTGTAAATGAAGTTGCAAAAGCAGTCAAAACACTAATGCAGAAAAAGCCAATTTACAACAACTACATTTTTTATTTGCATCTAGCTGCGATGTGGGAGCAATTTTGTTATTGTCAAAATGTTTTATAGTTACTGAAGTACATGGCTGAAAGTGCCTTCAATAAATACTGCAGAAAGTATTTGTTTTAGTTACTAGCCAGCTCCAAACACTGCCACTACCAGAAAATACTTTAGCTATGGCAGTAAACAGCCTGAATCCTGATGCATCTTGTGTCGTGATAAGTTTTTGTTTGTGCATAATTTTATTATAAATTATAGTAAAGGTCCATCGAATGTGTACATTCTTCCTCATAACACAGTAACACGCATTCACAAGGCAAACAAAACTCCTCAGGGAACTTGCTGTATTTGGCTGTATTTGTTGTGTGAAATAACGCTAAGCTCTTTGTCTCTTATGGTTAATGTTTTATTTCTTAGAAAGCATACAAAACCTTTAATGATGTTAGCAGAGGTGTTGTGAGTTTCTAGGGGAGGAAGCCCACCTTAGCTGTGTAACACAGCAGGACACCTTTAGTACAAAGCCTGTAACAAAGAATTTGGCACCACACTGAGGATCTATACAGATTGGTATCAGTGCTCATACTGGATTTTGCTAAATTCGATGTTATAACTCAGCATGTGGTCTGTCCCAAAATCCAAGTGCACATGGAGTTCGATTAATTCAGATAATGGTCAGCGACCTGGCTGACTCCGCTCTGCTAGGTGACACTGTAGCCCTTTCAACAAGTGGTGTTGGAACTACTTCCGGTTGACGGCTACTTAAAGGAGAACTTCAGCCAGTTTCTACATGCAGCTGTAATAATCAGGCTACGCTAGACTTATCTTTAGCCAAGACATGTCTAATTTTAGTCCGACCCTGACAGCGTTGTTGAGCGGCGCGTTAGCCTGGACAGCTAACCCATGGGGGCATTTTTTTAATATTGTTTTTAAACATCTTAACACACTCCAAACATCATCCCAAAATATATGCAGCATCAGCAGACACAACACAGCACTGTAGCGTGTATGATTCAAAATGAGTAGAAAAGTGGTTAAATCACAAAGCGGTTTCTTTGCGTCCTTAGCTTCCAACAAGTCAATCCGCCAAGTTTGCTAATATCCCTCATGCAAAGTGGAGTTTTGCATGAGGGAGTTCCTATCGTATTCGCGAATCCAGTCCCTATTCGATCCTTAGCCTGTGCACATGAATTTGATACGTTTTTGATGCCTTTATTATACGATTAAGCTCGCCCATGTGCACGCAGTGTGTTTCCCTGTCTTCTGCTAAATGTAAATCCTCCAGAGCTTGAAGAGCTTCCTTTACAGCACTTTTCCTTGCTTATTGTCATTTTCTTTTTCTGCCTTAAACAGAAAAAATACACAACGAAACAAATCCTGAAATACTGAACATTACTTTTCTGCTACGTGTAATAACCACATGTCCAGTCTCATCACAGAGCTGGTTGATCACTCAGCCATGCTGTAAATGCTTCTCGTCAGCACAAACATCTCACAGTCACCTTGCTCTGAACGGGTTATTGTGGTTTGTATAGACAGGAACAGGAAGCATGTTTCTGATATGCAAGTAAGAACATGTCAAATAAGTAATAGTTAATAATGGATATGTCCAAATGTGCAAAGCGAAATTCAAATTATTATTATTATTATCATTATTATTATTATTTTTTAACTTGGCTAAAAACCCTGTGCTAAAAATGGCTACCTTTATTCAACACACAGCTAAGGAGGCCACATTTTGTGAACTCTGTGGGTGTGAAGTTTGAGGCTTCACTACTGAAACCTCTCTGAGAAAATCAAATGATGATATCAGTTCTAAGAAAAAGATTCAACTTGATAGATCACTGTGCTGAAACAAAATGTAACATGGACTTTAAAATCAGGAGCACAGGTTCCCAACTCTAATCCAGAATAAGTATTGAAAAACAGCACATCAGTTTACAGAGTAAATGCAAGAGCTCTGGGACAGTGTGGTAAGACTGGATATTGAGATTAGTAGTGGTGAAGTATGGTTAAGGGAAAATGTTACTTAATGCACAGTTCCTTTAACAAATTATTGTTTTGTTTTGTCCACCCCAAAGCCACAGATATTCACTGTACAGAGACTGTTTTACCAGTTTTGCTGAAGTGATTATGGATTATCATAATTGTTTCCAAAAGTGATCAAATGTTATACGAGGATTGCCCTTATCCTTTAAATACCTTTGCGCTGACTGTTTTCCACCTGCATTTATGTTGCTCCCGTGGTGATAAACCTTCGCTGTCACTGCAAGTTTTGCGAAACGGTGTAACCCACATCTTAAATGTAAAATTCTGATCATCCAAATTCTGTACATGGCCCGCATCAAATTCAGAATGACTGTGGCTGGGGGTTACACTAGATTTGTAAGTGTACCGTAAATAGCACAATGCAAAGACCATCTAATCCTTATTCTGCCTCTGCAAATTTTAGCACTTTTTAGTATGCACATTTGATGAGTGGAAGGTCATATCTGCACTTTCGTTGCACGTGTCACCCTTGAACATTATGAGATTTTCCTCTTTTTTTTTTCTCCCTTTCAACCCAGCCCCTTGACCATCGTCATGGTTACAGCCCTGTTGCATAACACAGTGGCTGCAGTGGAAAGCCTTGTATTCCCATCTCCTTGGAAACAGGACCCCCCCTCTGTGCTCCTTCCTGGCCACTGAGCATGCTCAGTAAAACAATGCAGAAGCAGAGGAAACAGGAAAAGCAGCTCAGAGTAGATTCTCAGTACAGGCGCCTGCAGCTCCAGAGCATCTTTTATTAAAATAAGCACAGATTAGCAGAAAATATGACACTCTTAGATACACTTAGCATGGCCACGCATAATTACCAAACAGGTTAGAAGAAAACAGAGGCACTGCATTCATCAGACAGTTTCATTCTTTGCTGAAAATGTTCATCCGGCCCTCAGCTCAGGCTGCAGATAAAGATTATCTACATAATTACTTTTCTGTCATAGAAGTGTGAGAAAGTATTCACATTTGTAAAGCTGGAAACCAGTGTACGTTTGCTTAAAAATAGATTAAAAAATGCAATGAAATGAATATTTTGCCTGCGTTCTTAGAGCGAGTAATTAAAATCTAGCTCTGTGTTAGACAGGTGCCACATTGAACTGAGTGCCAGAATGCACCATTCCCAGAAATGAAAGTCCACCTTTCAGCGATAAGGCTGAGCAGGTCAGCACTCTCTCGGTATGCTGAGGCGAGCATATTAATACTACACACTTGGTTTGGTGTACTCTGTACTTCCTCATAATGTTCCTTCTGACACGCCTGGACAAACTGACAAGGAACCGACAGGCTTGCCTCAGTAAACATGGTGAAATGTTGTGTGAACTAAGATTGTCCTCACTTCTCTCTGCACTGAGCACGGCTCCTGATTTCCCTTGTGTAACATGCAAGCACTTGAGCTTAAGCGGTATGATTTCACAGCACCTCAGAAAGTAGCAGATGTATACATTTATATAAGACAGGAGGCAACACATTTAACACATTAAAAATAGTGTTTTATTAATGTCAAATGGGTTATGAATAAGGCTCCAGTGATCTATTAAATCATTATCAGTCAGTTATTTAGGATTATAGGAGGAGTAGTTTGAAATAGTGGAAAATAGTAAGAAGAAGTCACCCTTCCTGTGAACTCTCTCTCTCTCTCTCTCTCTCTCACACACACACACACACACACACACACACACACACACACACACAAACAATCATAAATCAGAAAAAAAGGCTAACCCTCCATTTTAAGGAAGAAGTGGTGGCATTTCTTGTAATTTTTGCTTGAAACATTATCAATTAGAGCTCCAATGACAAATTTATTTTTTAACCCCAACCCCATTCATTTTAAAGTGACATATACCTGAGAAAACCCTCTCATTTTAGGACCTGTAATCAGAGAACATTTGTAATGTTTTTCTTGGATGATAAAAATTGGAGCTGCGACAAAAACTTTTTTTTTATCATCAATTAATCTGCTGATTATTATTTCTCAGAAAAAACACAGATCATTTCTGCAGTGCTGAGGAGCAACAGTATCAGTTAAATTGAACTGTCGAACCACAAAAATTGAAAATCCATTTGAAAGTGGCAGAAAGCTGAGAAATCCTCACATTTTAGGAGCTGGATATTGAAAAAATAAAAAAATGACCAATGTGTCAGCAGTAATTAAAACATTTTCACAACTGGTGTACAATTTTCTATGTCCAACTGAGGCATGTGTTTTTTTTCTTTAACCTTTTACAGAAATGCATGCATTGAATTTCTCTACGTCTTTGGAGAGGCCATATTGTTGTGAAGGCCTCATGAGATAACATCATGAGAAAATACAGTGCCATGTCAAACATTGTTGGAGGCTGTGACTGTTCTAGAAACAATCTGAAGACACAGTGTGTCTGTGCCAAAGCGGCTCTGCACTGGATCATATCTTAGCTCTGATGAATACGTCTTGTATCTCCCTGCTTCTCTGTTTGTCTCTGCTGGTGTGCAGTTAACATGGAGAGCTATTTCCTCCCACACACACACACACACACACACACACACACACACACACACACTCCTCTTACACAAGTGGAAAGGGAGGTCACTCATATTTCCCTCACAGAAGGCTGGCACACTCATGTTTACATTTCAATCCCCCCACCCCCCCGTCACTATAGCAACTCATTTTCTTATTTTGTCATACTGCGTGGGTGTTTTTCACTCATCTCTCTCTCTCTCTCTCTCTCTCTCTGTTGTTTGTAATGCGCAGACATAAAATAAAATAAAATCTTGAATGCAGATGTAAACGATGAAGCTCAAGAACCTGTGGTGTCATTGATTTGTTGCCCTGAAGCTACAACTGTGTTGGGCACTTTCGGTTTTGCCGACTTGAATCAGTGTGACGACAGAGGTGCAAGGCCACAATTTGCATTTCTTGGCTGTGGGGTGGTGAGTTTGGACTTGGTTTTGGTGTGTCAGTTCCTTTGCTCTGAAGATGCCTGGTGAGTTTTTGTCGTACCCATCACCAAACCAATATATAAATTATCATTATTTTGGGACCCACTTCTCTCAGTACATTAAAACCACTTTAATGATCCAATACTTTTCATGTAACCTCATGAAAACAATTAAATGATATAAATGTATCAGCCACACAGCACTAAGAGGGCAAGTGGCAACACCCATCTTTTTGTTAAAATCAATGAGACAGTGGCTTTTGGGAGTTGTTGGCTTACAAAATATTCAAAATATCTGTGGCCGAGTGAGCATGGGGGAAGTTGAGACATCCGTTAAGCCGGTGAAAAGAGCCAGACATTCAGCAGTGGACATGTCTGTACCTGGAGTGGTGTGGAGGAGGCGTCTCACCACAGACAGTCAAGATGTTGGAGTGGAACTGAACAATTAGTCTGCCGAATATGCTCAGGCAATCAGCCAGACAACGTTTTTACACAGTAAAACTGTCTCTGTTAGTTTCCACTGCATTTAGCTTGGAATCATAAAAGCAGGGTTTTGTCCTGCAACAAACTGTGTCGTCACTCTCGGACACCTGAACCTGCTGTGTCAGCACAGCACTGACAGGAAACCGTTAAAGGCAAGCGTAGGAGACAAAAAAATCCAATTCTCTCAGAGGACCGTGGAGATCATTAAACGTGTTAATACTTGTTGAGGCAATTTAGTAAATGGTGAGTGCCATCATCCCTATAAGAAAGGACACGTAGGCGGGAGACCAGTTTGCACCGCACATAATCAGAGCTGCAACAATTTATAACAATAATCAATTTGTTTGAGGACTTTTTTTAAGTCAGAGTTCTCTAATTCAAGCTTTGTGTATGACAATAAACTGAAGATGTATGAGCTGTGGACAAAACGTGAAACACTGATTGTTCTTTTTTCCACTATTTCCAACACTTAATAGACTAAACGACTGATCTATTAATTGATGAAATTATCAAAACTATCAAATTAATAGGTAGTTGCAGCCCTGCTTAATATCTATTTATGTCAAAGAGCATTGTGGCATTTCTTTTTTACTTTTTTCTTTTTTTTCATTTAGTTTCCTCATGAAAAAATTACCAAATATGTATGTTTCTTCCCTAGTCTGGATATTAAAAATTAATCCACCCTTTTCTTTTTTTTAATCAAACACAGTTTGCCCAATGAGAAAAACCTTACCTTTACTCTTTTAGCAGTGTGTTTGACACTGCTCTCGTCTTTGAAATGGTGGATGGAGTAAAAGTAAATCGCCTGTTGTGGAGTGTGCATGATGTGAAAGGCACATACCTCCCTAAGCTCTGTGCATTAACTTATCTGGATCTGGCTTTACTGTAAGATCTGCCAGACTCAGCCATCCCCTGCATGTAAGCATAATTTCCTGTGTATGTTATGCTTTTCATTATTGGATCTTAAGATGCCCAATATGGCCTGCTAACATTGAAACCCACAGACCAAGATGAATTTTCACATCGAACAGGCAGCTGTGAATATTGGTACAGAATATCTAATTTAATTTTCTGTCTCTTTATTTGAGCATGCTGTAAGGGTGAATTATTCTGAGCAAAATGACAAGCAGTAAGGATTTAAACCGAAGTCAGCATATCCTCTTCTCAACCTGCAATCAGGTTTGTGAGACTTGAATTATTTCAAAAGAATTGAAAATATGAGATGGGATACAATAAGATAATCCTTTATTTGCACGACAAAGGGGAACTATACAGCACCGAAGTGCTTACTGCAATATTAACGTAACTGAGTTTAATAGATCAACTAGAAGTACTACACATTAATAAAATTATGTATGTAGATTATGAGAGTTGCAGCACTCTCTCAACAGAAGTGTCGAACATTTCATTAAATCTTAGATAAATACCATATAACTTGTTTCTTAATAACTTGGTCTTGATTCCTTAACAGATTTAGTGACAGATTTTACACATACTTATATGTAGTGGATATTCCATCCATCCATTTTCTACTGCTTATCCTCACATAGGGTCACAGACAATTTAAATTAGCACCTAATCACCATGCATGTTTTTGGATGGTGGGAGGAAGCCGGAGTACCCGGAGAGAACCCACACAGAAAAAATAGTAAAAAAAATAGTAATAGTAAAAATAGTAGTATCAGCAGCATGAGGTGAGATGTGTCTGAGCTGAATTTGGGGATGCTACAGGTCATATAAATTATTGAATTATGATTCCTATAAAAACAAACAATAATGCATGCAAATTACATTAAATCACTTTTAGTCAAAGTCAGTGACTTTCAGCAGTATGAGGTGAGTCTGAGCTGAACGTGCTAATGCTGGTGTTGGACTTTGTAGACGGTCCCTGCATTGTCTCCTCAGCAGCCGGTGCTCATTAGGAGCAATGTTTTCCTTGGAGCATCGGGGATGCATTGTTTCGGTGTAAATATGGTTGTAGCTCATCATGTGCCTCACCAACATTACAGAAATGCATCGTTTGCGTCTTTTGATCCTACTGGATTTGACTTATTGATCCAGGAAATTCAAATCTGCCACTATCTTTCTAAAGCTGGTTTCACACCAAACACGGAAAGTGTGGTGTGCTTCGCGGGGTGGGACGCAAGCGAGCGCAGAACAGGATCACCGCAACCACGTTGCTAGGCTACGGATAGCTTTATTCATGCTAATGGGGAGTAGGCAGGATGTGGGAGAGTTTCGGCTCGTCCAGGAGCTACAGTCTCGTGTCCCAGAGATCGTCAGATTGCTATACGGCAAGAATCAGCCTTTCCTCCATCCTTTACACACATCCCCCCTTTCTGTGCAGCTCCTGGCATCTCTCCTGCAGTGTGCAAAAGCCACCTTTGCGCTGCGCTCACCTCAGCACAGACTGCTGCACTTTGCGCTGCGCAACCACATACACTATGAATGGGTTTCTCTCGGTGCACCTGCGCCCTGCACGTTTGTTTTGAAACCAGCTTAACTTTATGGAAGTGCTGCAGTTGCCGCTTTCCTTTGCCTTGTTATTGGTAGTTTCTTTTACTGTCACCCACAGGTCACGAATAGAATCTTGGATAGCTCAAAATCTCTGGTGTCTCTCTGCCCTGTGCTTGCCAGACATCTTTTTACTAAACAAGAAATATTGTCATGATTTAGCTCACGAGATCTCTTGCCACGACATCTCGTCACACCCCTAGTCAAGATATCTCCACAGGACCTAATCTGTGCGTCACTGTTCTAACTTTCCAGGTTATCTGGAGAGAAAAATGTTCTATTCAACTCCTACATTCCGGTTTGTACTTCTATCCAACAGATGCTGCAGCAGCCTTGTTGTTTTGTGCTCTGTGCTGCAAATGCAAACCTGAACTTGCACAGCAAGATATAATTCAATAGTTTTGGACATTATATTAGAGCGAGAGAGAAGGAGAACCTTCCACAGCAGCTCTTTAACAGCTCCACCTGAGCAGTTACATCACAGCTTTAAGCAGTCATCTGTGGTTGTATCTTATGCTTTTCTGTAGCAAGGATTGTAGTTGTATTATAGAAAACAGGAAGTTAAAACCGTCTTTTGCTCTTTCAACACTGATGTCTGTTGGCTTTGTTTTTTTTTTTTTTAAATAATCCAGCTCTGCTTATGACCGGGACAACAAGATTCGTGTGGCCATTAAGAAGATCAGCCCTTTCGAACACCAGACATACTGCCAACGCACCCTGAGAGAGATCAAAATCCTTCTGCGCTTCAAACATGAGAACATCATTGGCATCAACGATATCATCCGCACACCAACCATTGACCAGATGAAGGACGTGTATCCTTTAAACATGCACTTATCATCATCATCTGTATTCATTTTAATGTAGTATGGACTTCAGGTTAATCGGAACTGACATTAAAATTATTTTTCTTGGTTTACACAGATATTTGTGATATTTCAAGCATTTAAAAATACTTTCTTGTGTTAATAGTGAAGTTAGACGGCAGCATTTTTGATTGAATTGAGGTTTTTCAGTTGTATTTTATTACATAATCGCCACCTGTCGCCATATATTTGGCAGAGACGCTTTGCTCTCGCCCAGCAGCAACAGAAGCAAACTGGTCGAGTGCATAGTTACTCTCAGTTTCATAACGCAAAGTGTGACCGAAGCCTGCAGCTATTCAGCTAACTGCTTCCTGCTTGCCGATCAGATGAGCGTTCATCCTATAAAAACAGCAACACCAAACCCTTCCAGATGAAATATCTCTCCTCCACAGAAATTGGTGTTCCCTCACCCCGTTACAAGCTGTACCAAACATATTTCAGCTCATTTAATCGCCACAATGACCTCAACTACTTTGAGATTAAACTAAATTGAAACAAAATACTAATCAAGTCAGCAGCTTGGCTGTCTTCTCGTGGCTCTGCCAGCCTGAAGGAACAGCAAAATAAGAACAATTATTTGAGCGAAATGATGCAAGGTTTTTCCATTTTCTAAAACATTTCAGTTTGAGTGTGGTAGTAAAACCTAAATGTAGTAATTATGTAGAGCTGGGCAGTAAAAAACTGTGGAGGAAGGCTGTATGAATATGTGGTATTATTCCAACTGACATGTCTGAAATTAGGCTGGATAGAGAGTGATCACATCGCTTTTGATCACTTTCACAGTTGATTGCCCAGCCCTGTTGGATATCTAGTTATCTTATTTTGAAAGTCACAGCTGTGTAGCCCAGATTTAGAATAAAGAAGTGACTGATTAAAGCATCCACACTATCCAAGCGTTAGTCCTTTAACCAGGTGCCATGCAGATACATTGTCCAGGATCTCATGGAGACAGACCTGTACAAGCTCCTGAAGACTCAACACCTGAGCAACGACCATATCTGCTACTTCCTCTACCAGATCCTACGAGGGCTCAAGTACATCCACTCTGCCAACGTCCTGCACCGCGACCTGAAGCCCTCCAACCTGCTGCTCAACACCACCTGTGATCTCAAGGTGGAATCTCAAAGAGAGATTACATGGGGCTGATTTTCAGTTTCTGATAATGTTTAGGAGCATTTGATGATATTTTTTTTCATGTCAAACATCACATCATTCAGCCTGGATTAAATTGTTTTAGGTTCAGTTTTAGTGTCGCATGATGACCTAAATACTTGCAGAGAAACATTCATTAAAGATCAATATTGACACAATATGTCCCTCTGATCTTGTTCTCCAACCTGTTCATGGTTTTAAGTTGTCCATGAAATGACATCCGGCTTGTTTAGGTCTTCTACTGTTGTAGTCATTCATCGTCTTTTCACTCGTATTTCTGCAGATCTGTGATTTTGGTTTGGCTCGCGTGGCCGATCCGGACCATGATCACACCGGGTTCCTAACAGAGTACGTCGCCACTCGTTGGTACCGAGCACCTGAGATCATGCTCAACTCCAAGGTGAGTGTCTTCACCTGCCGTAAAAATGCTGACAAGGATAAAACAAAAGAAGTGAATATGTTTCCTTTTTGTTTTGCTGGGACACTTGGAAATTTAATCTCTGTTTGTGGTTAAAAGTTGAACATGTCTTTATGTCCTTCACCGTCAGGGCTATACGAAGTCCATAGACATCTGGTCAGTAGGTTGCATCCTGGCTGAGATGTTGTCCAACAGGCCAATCTTTCCTGGGAAGCACTACTTGGATCAACTTAATCACATTTTGGGTAAAAATTCTCCTTATGTGCACTGTTTGTAGGATTGGTGCGGTGCTGTAATAATGTTTAAACTATCAAACACAGCTGAACTGTTCTGTGTTTTTTTTGTAAATGTCTTTTTAGGATAGTCAATCCAGTATTTGTTTAAGTGAAACTTTAATGGTGGGTTTCAGGTAAATAAGGTTTGTTGACAAGATGGTTTCAGAAGATTTTTTTTTACAGGTTTTATTCTTAATAATAATAATAATATAAGTATTTTCTGAATGAGTACACAATAAGTCACAATAAGTACATTTTACTGTAGCTTATGTCAGTAACTTCATGTTTTCTTCATTTTGTGTGCAGTGCTGGTTAGTCTGCATAAGGGATGTAACAACCTTAGCTGGAGTACTGTGAATGTTCACACATTCTGATACTGTAGCTGTAAATGTTCATTTATAAAGCTGGACTTCTTGGTGCTAGGCCACATAGTGCTTCTCCCTTCTGTCGTTTTGTCGTGCCGTCATACTGTTACCTACTGAAAATTTAAAGCAGTGGCTATGCAACTGAGTTTGGAGTGGGATCACCAGAACCACTCAGTACTTCTTATCTTTGTCCTTCAGGGATCCTGGGTTCTCCGTCTCAGGAGGATCTCAACTGCATCATCAACATTAAGGCCAGAAACTATCTGTTGTCGCTCCCTTTTCGCTGCAAAGTGCCGTGGAACCGCCTCTTCCCCAACGCTGATCCCAAAGGTCAGAGCCAAGACCAACATGTCTTCCCACTGATCATGGGATTTCCAAACTTTAATAAATCTTTGCAAGGTTATACTGCAGAAGAGGGGAAATAATGTAATTTCCACAGTGGTAAAACAAGCAGCAAAGTTTGGGGGTGCAAAACTGGATTATGCTGAGATTTTAAACATTCAGCAGATCAACAAATTAATCCCAGACAACTTCATATTTACTATAATCAGTAATGCCTCAAGAAATGTGTAAAAGTCAAAAGTAAGTCTTGTAGCTTCAACCTGGTGGTGATCCAAACAGTATGTAGGATGTGATGGTGCCATCTAGTGGGCTTGAATGCTCACTGTTTCACATTCATGTTGCATATTCTCATCGTTTACTGTGCTGCAGCTCTGGACCTGTTGGACAAAATGTTGACCTTTAACCCTCACAAGAGGATTGAGGTGGAGGAGGCCCTGGCACACCCTTACCTGGAGCAGTATTATGACCCCACAGATGAGGTGAGATACCCTTCTTGGCCTGTTAGATGGCAGCTTTGTATGTAATTGTTTACTAATCAAGACATGATTTTCAGAGTTCTTGGCATCCTCTGTTCCTTAAATATTATATCAGCAATTCACATCCACAAAAGTGAGCTTATTTTGAACATGGTGCTCGAGTTTTAGCTGCTCTGTTGTAAATCACTGAGTGGGATCAACACCAGAAGTCTCCACTGTACATTTCCATCAACATATTCTCTCTGCGCAGCCTGTTGCCGAGGCCCCGTTCAAGTTTGACATGGAGCTGGATGACCTTCCCAAAGAGACACTGAAGGAGCTCATCTTTGAAGAAACTGCACGTTTCCAGCCTGGATTTAGGTCCTAACATCTCGTTCAGGTCAGTCTACATCTCATGCAGTCCAGCTTATAACCTGGAAACCAACAGATCAGAGTGACAGGTGCTGAACCATGTTAACCTGAGCTGCACTGACGTCTTGAAACAAACGACTTTTCAAGGTTGAACCCTCATCATGACAAAGACTTCAAACACTAAAGTGAGTAGTGTTAAAAACCTCACTTTTAGTATGCCACAATGTAAGGATTTAAATTTAGCTTTTGTAGAGTATGGAGTAGAGATTTTTCACCAGGACAAAAACACCAAGCTGATAAGATAAAACTACTATATAAACATACAAATATAAAAAAATGTATATGTATTATTCATATTTTGAAAAAAACAACAGATATTTGCAAACAGTAAGGCAAAGGTGCAAATAGTGTTTTAATTAATTAATTAGTTTGCATCCAATGCCAAACCTGAGACAGTTCTACATGTTTTTTTTTTTATTTCAAAAATTTAGAAAGATATCTAATAATACACTATATTGTCAAAAGTATTCCCTCATCCATCCAAATAATCAGAATCAGGTGTTCCAATCACTTCCATGACCACAGGTGTATAAAATCCAGTGTATAAAATCCACCTAGGCATGCAGACTGCTTTTACAAACATTTGTGAAAGAATGGGTCGCTCTCAGGAGCTCAGTGAATTCCAGCGTGGAACTGTGATAGGATACCACCTGTGCAACAAATCCAGTCGTGAACTTTCCTCACTCCTAAATATTCCACAGTCAACTGTCAGCAGAACGTGGAAGTGGAGATCAAAGCAGGAAGTGGAGACGATCGTGTTTAGAGAGCAAAACGGATGGCTTCTGGACAAAAAGTAGTGATTTTAGTAGGAGTGGCCTCTACTCTACCTCTGATAAAACAAGATTGGAACAAGGAAAAAACAAACATTTTTTCATGATGAAACAGAGTCTCTTCTTTCATTTGAGCTGTTCAGTGTTTTCAGAGTCATAGTACAAAATATTCTGTGGGTCTGGAAATATGACTCAAAATGGGCAGAAAACGCTGGCACAAGGCTCTTTCTGTTTTATAAAATGGCTAGCACTCAAAGAGTCAATTAATACTTCTAAATATTTATAAACTGGGATTTTTAGTATAAAACACACGGTCTGCATTTAACAAACAATATTAGTCAAATCTTACTGAAAAGAATATTATACCACTTAAATTAAAAAAAAAAAAAAATTAAAGTGTGAGCCACCAGCTGCTTCCTGACAGGCCTCTTGGTGAGAGAATAACTATCAGGGGTACAGTTTAAAGCCCGTTATCTGCTTCGTGTCAGTGTCATGTAATTACTGTGTTTCCTCTCTGCAGCATTTCGATGTATAACATGAGTCTCCAGAAAGGGAGCGGAGTGTGACATCTCCTTAATTAGAGCAGCAGAAAGCACAAAGATGCTCTCTGCTTTTCCCAAGATGTATTTTCACAACTAAAAGATACAGAAATAACTGAAATTAAGTTTAGCATTTACAGTTTGTAGTTCATAACATAGTAACGAATGAGTGCTGACACAATGCATAACTTATTAAGGTAATTTATGACATTGTGTCTTGGTGGTTGCCTGTGTTTTTAGTTGTCAATGAAGAATTTCTTTCTTGTTCCTTTCACTTCTTCTTACTTCAAATAATCCACAAATGTAAATAAAATATAACTATAGAGGATGACATCCTAAGAGAGAAAGTAATGAATACCACATTTAGACCATTTTCAACGACATCACACAAACATCCACCACTGTTGTACTTTTTCTTCTGAGGAATATTTTATACAGTGTTCTGTCATCTTATGCGAAGGTAATATAACTCGTCAAATAAATTGCTGGGGCTTCAATTTAGTAGTTTTTTTTTCTGGTCATTTGTCCCAAATTCAACGGTTTGACCATGCAGTTCTTAAGGTGGTTAAATAGCATTAAATCTTCATATAAAAATAAAATCAAATGTGATGTTCTGACACATTTTTTTGTTTTCAGATGTGATTTGATACACAAAGTTCAATACAAAGTACTTATGGGAAATACAAAGATGGCATCTTCTTAAATAGTAAAGAAATGCAGGACAGGATCTTTGTGAAGAGTCCTTAGTATTCAGACAAAGGCGGTGGAGAACAAAAACAGATTTTATCAAGGACAAAGCGTCATCCAGTGCAAGAGTCCCATATGGAAGATGTGACATTTTTCTTTAACTTGATGTGTTGAGGTTGCAGCTCGGGAGCTTTTTCTTTCCTCGACTTAAAATTGCATCAAAAGTGCAACAGACTGCTTGAACAGTTTGCTACGAGTGAAATCACTACAAACAGCATTTATCTGCATTATTTGATATAAATATGTGACAGCTCACCACATGGTCGCTGTTTCTTCTCCCTCCAGATGACTCTGTGGACTGGCCTATGCGTTGCCACCGCTCCTCCTCGCCTCCACACTGTTGCTGTGATCTTTTTATTTTTCTCACCTGTTGTCCACATCACCTGGATTCCTTGGGTCTCACTCGTCAAGTCCAATTTGCTCAGGAATGGCGTCAGGAATCAATCAATCAATCATTCACTTGTTCCTCTTTTTCTTTTCTCTCGCTCTTTCTGAGGTGGGGGGGAGGGGGTTTGCATCACAGCTTACAGTTTGTGGGGGTTGGGGGGGTGATTTTGTGTTTTAAGCCAAGATAAACAATTTTTTTGTGTGTGCCTCAAAGGCGTTCGGCTTTGGCTATTTGTATTCAAGACCTTCTTATGTCCAGTTGGATGACAGTGATAGACTAGCTGTTGTGTGCTGTTTTTGGTGCAACTGTTGTGGTTATAACTCTGTCTACACTGCACAAACAAACAAACAAACAGTAGATTTCTTATCAGAATCATCCGTCACAACAGAAGTGGTCTTTTGAATTTTCTGACCTTTGTCGCACTGTTAGAAAGGGGATACCTTGATCTCTTTATCATTTTTTTCTCTCTTTTGAAAGAAAGAAAAACCTGAAATAAATCCAACTGATTTATGCAAAGAATCATAATCAGCCACAGACTTTGTGGGCCAGAAGCATTGCTTGGTGTTGATGAGGATTCTTATTTTAACACAATTTTTAAGAGCTGTTTTAATCCTTAACATACACAGAAGGCCCTAATGCAAATATATACATATAAATATATATCTATATATATTTAGCCCAAAGAGTCTTAAAATATGTTAATAACAAGAGTGATGATAGAAGGTCAATCACATCTTTCCTTATGATCAAACAAAAAATGTCCTTTTTCATTTCTCATCTGCTTCAGTAAAATGTTAGGTTGTGTATAAATGCGCCCAGTTTGAAGGATTTCGCCATTGATTTCTGCCTTAGTTGTAATCAACCTTGAGGAAATGTCTGTTTTGTACAAGTTTTGATGTACAATATGATGTATTTTCATTGGGCAGGAAATTTGGAGAATTCACATAGAAGTTGTTTTTTTGTCTGGAGGAAATGTTGTCGTGCCTCCTTTTTTTCCTTCCTGTTTGTCTCTCTCTCTCTCTCTCTCTCTCTCTCTCTCTGTCGCCTTGTTAGAATAATACTGTGCCCTTTTGCATGACTGTTATAAGCTCCGTATACAAAGACGACGATGTTAAGTGCCACATGTGCCGGGCAGATCCACAGGGAGAGCGCCCAGGCTCTTTCTGTTCTACCTTTCTGTGGTATGTCATCACATGGTGCTTTTTGTCCTTCTTTCTTTCCTTTTTTTTTTTTTGTTTTTGTTTCCGTCATAGCCAAACTCCCATCATGCATGCGAAGACGTGTTGTGGTTGCAAATAGGAGAATAACCATATATCTGTATTTATATCGATCACATGAAATGGCATCCAGGCGTGTTGAAAGGACACTTGATCACACTGATAAAAGTACAGCTTAAAAAAGAAGCAGCAGAAGTTAATACTGGATTTTTAGTTCTTTTCAATAACTACTCATAAAATACTGTTCAATCTGAAGATTTTATTTCAATAGTTTAAAGAGTATATCTGCTTAAAAAGAAAGAAAATGCCAGAAGCCTCAAGGCTTCATTTCATTTGAGCACTGCAGCATCTAAATCGTTTCAGCTGGTTTGCGAGTGAGCCTCAAATATATTCGTTTTCATGGTGACGCCTGTACGTTGCTGAGGTTACAGTACATCAGCTTCAAAATAAAAGCTCATCCAGTGGTGTGCGAGCACTCTAATGAATGAAACAAGGTATTACTTATGACGCTAAAGCATCACAAAGTCACAATCCACCTGAAGGGATTCTTCAAGAATCTCTGTGCTGGCACTTAAAGTGAGAAATTACAGGTTTAATCATGTAATATGGCAATTTCAGAACTATCAGTTGACTTTTCATTCTTTCCAGTGACACTGACATATATGATCAGTCTTTTTAGTGTTTCAGACTGAAGATGAAGGTGAAGCAAAAACATTTTTTTCTTGTTCTTAATTTGCATACATGTCAGAAAGCAGGTTTCTCTTGAGGGCAGAGCTGCTCTGGTTGAATTAAGTCACAGTGGATGTTTAAATTTGTCTTTTGTTCTGGCTGAATAATGTCAGACTGTCCTAAGAGAGGAGACGAATGCTGAATTGCACTCAAGCCATAATCGGTCGCTGTGTTGCAACTCTGACCGCACCAGTGATGTCATGGTGGAGAGACGTTAAATCTCAGAGGTCTTCAAAAAAAAACAAAAAAAAAAAACAACAGAAAAAAGACTTCAGACTGTAATTATCTAATCAAGAAAGCTGCTGACCGAACGTGACAAATGTGTGTTTTTGAGTTTAATAATGCTGTATTTTACAGGCCCGTAAATTTTCCTGAGACGTTTTCTGCAAAGAATTCTATAGGTAGATTAGGAAAATTAGAGACGATGGTCAATGGAGCTACAACAAACGATTATGTCCATCATTATTTTCACGATTAATCATTCAGTCTTAAAGAAAATAGTGGGAAAAAACTCATTGTTTTTTGTTTTTTTTATCCCACTAGCAGAGTAAATCTCAGAGATACTAAGTTAACGATGATACGAATCAAGTAAAACAGCAAAACCTCTTATTTTGAGAAGCTCTAACCTGCATATGTGTAGTATTTCATCTTCATAAATGACTGAATCATTTAATAGAATTGATAATCAACTAATCTGTACACCCATAGTGTTAACTTGGTCCATTTCCATGAATTAATTCCAAATAATTTGCTAAGATAATGAGTCATTTTGTCAGCACACAACAGGTCAGATGAAAGGTTTCCAGTAATAAATTAATGTGTTTTCAATTCCTCAATTAAATTTCATCTTTGTCTCTATTTCCGTATAATTAATGTGAAGTTACACAAGAAACTTTGAAGAAAATAACCAACCTGTAAATTTATAGCATTACCAGAAAATACCACAAATGTTTTATATAAAAAAAGCAGTTTAACTCCTCTGATAACATTTGAGAAATGACCAAATCCTCCTGCAGAAGTTACTTTTTGCACTCTCAAATTTCACCCGAGCAGACGTTGAACGTGAGGCAGAGACTCGTCTGTCACATGGTATATGAAATGCACTTGCTTCTCTTGTAGGTGGGATGGACTAGTAATCAGAGGTGCCTGACTTGCCTGTAGATAGTTTTTTTTGGGGGGGAGTGAGGTAGGAGCATTTAGTCAGAACATGAAGGGCACAGGAAACCTTACTGGGAATAGTTGTATAAAAACAAAAAAGCTTCTGCTGAGTTCTTTGTGCAACCTGTCTGTTTGTGCCTTTTTTGATAGTCTTGATATCCAAGATTTGATGTGCAGCTTTTGTTCAGTCGGGAATCCGTTTGTAATCGCATTATACGCTCTTAAAAATGAACACAATCAAGTCTGGGGTGGGTGGTGGGGGTATCTTTCAGTTATGTAAATTTTAAAGAAATCTGTTGTCACAACTGTGATTTGTGACTGTATTGAAAAGATGAAAAGCAAACATTTTTTGTGTTACCCTTTTTTCCTTTTTGTTGTTTTTTTTTTTTTGTTTTTGTGCAGATATTTTTATTGTAAAATGATTGTTTCTATCAGACACTAATCTTGTTTGAATTGTCTCCGGTGGAACTTCTTCACTCTGTATGTTTTGATCAGTATAAAACTTTAAATTGTGTAGTTAACATTTCTGAAAGAGAAAAAAAAGATTCTTGGTTGTGTTTTAAAGGTTCCTGTTTGACCTGCCATAGACATCGTTTGAATTGATCGGTCAGTTTTATTTTTTTTTTTGCTGTCTTGTGAGGGATTTTGACTTGAACGAAACATTTCTTTGCTATTAAAGACTGACTGCCACTTTGAAAAACCGTTTCTTTTATTGTTTTTATGGGGGATGTTTTTCCAACTCTACCATTTAAATAGACATTCATTAAAAACACTGACGTTGCTCTAAGTATAAAGTTTAATTATATTTAATGAGAAGAGTGAAAATTCTTGATTTAAAAACAGCATATTACATAAACATGGAGGTGTGCCTGCCTGTCTGTATTCTCCCCTGAATGACTTCTAGGGATCAAAAAGGTTTTATTTAAGTTAATGTTTTTTTTTAATTATATTCTATATTATTAAACAGACTCTACAAAGTAATTAATTCATCAAATGCATGTAATTGAGTAAAAAGTACATTATTTGTCTGTAAAATGTAGCAGTAGAAGTATAAAGTTGTAGAAAATGGAAGTATACCTACCTCAAAATAGTACTTATTTTATTTCTTTTACTTATACTTGCTACTCATCGTACTTTATTAAGTGAATGCATGTAGTTACTTTCCACTACTGGAAAATAATGATGCAATTCCCTGATGTCTGGATTTATTTATTTTAAATTAGGAAGGAATTACTTGTTTCATGTGTTAAATTTTAAGGAATTTAATAGTTTATTTATATAAATTTGGTCATCACGTGGTGCAATCTAAAATATGAATGATGGGGGATAGTTTATGCTGTAGTGTCTTTAGGGGGCGCTGTTGTACCAGCTAATAACATCTACTGCAGTCTGTCCTTTGTCCAGTCAGCGGTGTGATTCATATCCTGTCAATGTCATTCACTTAATGTGGCCTACAAGCTATAAAAACGCTTCAAAATCAAACGAATTCCCTTTGATTTAAAAATAAGTAAAGAAATATAATTGGAAAAAAAGGTGAACTTCATGCTCTCTATTTTTAATCCACATGTATTAACTTGTTAAATAAACAAACATTAATACGTTGTTTCATAAATGCTGGGTAGGGTAACAGAAGACATTTGAATAAAAATCAGTATTTTCACACTGATATCTCATAAAAATAAAACAACAGTAAGCATCGATCAATAGTATTGATTTTTCGGGGGGTTTGTTTACTTGCTCTTCTTAACCACGTGCTTGCAATGCGGCCACGCATGCGCATTATCGGTTATTGGCCTTTGCTGTTGGCACGCGTCTGTCTCGTTGGCGCGCACAGCCAAAAACAACACTCAGCCACGCGAGTGCGCTGTTCAGCGTCAGGCCTCCAGCTGATTGGCTGTGAGTGTGGAGCCCCGCCCCATCTGCCAGCGGATTGATCAGACGGAGATTCTGCTTCTTTCTGATTGGACGCTATTTGTAGACCCGGCTGTGTAGCTAGGCTACTGTTGCCTTCGCGTACCTCTCCAAAAATCGAATTTAAGAGTTTTAAAAGATTAAGTAACGCGCTTTCAGAAGTTTTGATAATATTTAGCAGCTAAAATGTCTCTAACAGACTCAGTAAGAACTAGTGAATATTTATTTACTTGATAATCAGCGTGACAAAGCACATTAAGGTTTCAAAGCCTGAAATACATGTAGTCAACACTGACTATAAATAATGAAAATAGCCAAATGCACCAAACTGTTGGCTACTTTTTGCTTTTTTTCAGTTCCATGTTGGTTGTTTGCTCACAATGACTGTTAAAAAAGTGACAACAACCATCTAAGTGACAAATGAGCAACTCCATCCACTGAGGAAGAAATAAAAAATGTGGATGAAAGCTCCAAAAACAAGTAAGCTGCATGTGGTTTATCTAAACATATTCCGATTTGTTAGACCATAGCCCCCTTTTCCGTGATTTCACCGTCTGACTGTTTCCTTTTGGGATCTTGTGGAATCATGAAACAACGTGGAAGTTGTTTACACGTGTTCCGCGTTGTTGTTCTTGTGCGCTCAATTTCTCAACTGTGATATTTCCTGCAGCACCTGAAGGCAGCGCAAATGAAACACCGCTTCTTCTGCACTTTTTGTACGTTTGTTTTGATCGAAACCAGCTCAGTGGGTTTACCCATCTAGACTGTTAACATTTAAGTACGGAGTGAGCAGTGTTGCTCGACATGTCCGGTGTCGTGAATGTATTTGTGCATTATTCAACGCTCGCTGCGCATCACGGAGCTAATTAGGATTTCAGTATAAATAAGGCCGCCGACGGGACAGCTCGGCCTGTCCTGCTGTCAGAGAGCTAAAAGCCGCTTCAAAGAGCTCCAAGCTGCATCAACATGCACACACTGTGACCCGCCTCACGGATGGGACTCCTCTCAACCCGGACCCACGGAGATATCCCGCACGTTTCACGCAGAAAGTGTTTGGCTCATGAACGCAGCGAAGATCCACCGAGGAGATTGATGTTTTTTTGGACTTTTTAATGGCACTCGGCCCGACCTAAACAGGCTGCTGCTACATTTATGGGACGGCGAAGGCCTCTTTGTGTCATTTTTTTATGTTTTCTACTGACACACAGAGACTCCTGCAGCTCCAACGGAGGAAGAGGTTTCCTCACCGGGTTGTTTTGGTTTCCAAGGGGGGGAAGGCGCAGTGTTTCTGTGGTGAGTGCAGCCCCAGTGACCTGCTGGAGGACACGCGTGTGTTATCAGCAGAATCACCATCATAACAGCGCTATAACGTCCTCTTAAGATACACACACACACACACCTGGGATGCAGGGAGAGCCACAAACACTTAAATATTCCAGCAACAATCTATGTAACATTTGAATAATACTCAGGAAAACTGATTTATTTATGCTCCTCTCACAATGACAGTTCTGTCTGGTTTCTGTTATTACTGTAATCCCTCGATGATGTGTTAATTACAAGGTTACAGTGTCTCCTTTAATGAGACACCTTTTGCAATTTGATCCTTCGAGTTGCATTCAAGAGCAAGTAAAAAAAACTGATGCGCAGCTCCTTCCAGATGATAATGTGTTGTATCCTTGTAAGGATTCATCATCATCTCTTTGGCTGCAGATTTTGGGTCAGTGTTTTTTTTGGGGGGGGGTTGGCGCCACGTGAACTGGCGACAAAAACAGTAAAAGGGGTGGATTTTATGACACTGACGCGCGCACAGCCGAAACTGCAGCACATGAAATATTGTGTTGACATGGATGCATAAGGTGAAACAACACCGAGGGTCTGCAACGGATCTCGTCATTGCGTTATCAACATATTAAAAAAAAATAATAGTAAATACAAACAGTCAATGAGTTGTTGTAGCCTGGAAGCTCGCGCGCGTCCTCGACGTCAGGATAGCAAGGGTAGCACGAGGACAGGTTTTTGTCTGTGAGGCAACCAGATGATGTTTAATGTGAGGCTTTGTTTTAGGCTCCATGTCATCACTCATGGTGTTATGATGTTAGATGTGGACGTGTCCAATGTGAAGACGATGCAGTGCTGCTATGAAGCAGGAGGTGGAGGAGGTGTGGGCGATCAGGCTGCTGTTTTGCTCAGAGAGCTGAGTGAATATTTTTCAGAAAAGAAAAAAAAAAAATCAACATGTGTGTGTTTCTGTTGCCACTTGACGTATCAGACTGTATGATTTGTTGTGTTTGACATCCACAGAAAACATCTCAGTGTTATTTTTCTTATAGGAGTGTAATCCATAATGTCACCTAATCCTGTCCACAGAGAGATAAAATAGAAATGTACCATTTTGGTCATTTGAGTGAGGAAAATAAGCAAAATATGCAGAAAGATGTAGCTGAACAACAGAGCAGGATGAATATGAAGTATTATCTTTCATTTCAGTGAATGAAGAGGAATTGGATTCATATTCTCATCCTGTATTTATTTACACATCCGGGTATCTGCGTGCTCCCTCCTCCTTCTCAGTGGTCCGTTCATGTCACATGGGAAATAAGCTCCTCAGAATAACAATCAACTTTCAGAGCTTTGTCTTTCTGACACTGAAACTGTTAAATACAATAAAAACACTAAATCATTACTATATATGCCATAGATAAAATGGAATAACAACAACATGTATTGACATAAAACCAATCACCAATGAAATTCCAAGTCAATTGATGCCTTTCTACAATACAGGGTCGCACAATGAAATCTAGATTAGAATAGAATAAAGACAATAAAGAATAAAGGCCCGGGGCCTTGCTGTGTGGAGTTTGCATGTTCTCCCCGTGTCCGGGTAAAAACATGCATGGGATAATTTAAATCGACCGTAGGTGTGAATGTGAGTGTGAGTGGTTGTCTGTCTCTATGTGTCCTGTGATGAACTGGAGACTTGTCCAGGGTGTACCCTGCCTTTCACCCTAAGACAGCTGGGATAGGCTCCAGGTAGAAAATGGATGGATATATTATACACAGCTAAACACACACATATATGTAATTATATTATGTCTATATATTATATATTTCGTGCAAACAGTAAGTATTTATTCTTACCTATAATTTGTTAATGTTGCCCTAACAAATAAATTTCTCCAATGGAGGATCAATATAAAATATTCCATTTCATAAATTTACACACGTGCACAAGGGGAGATGACTATGATAAATATTAACAAGTGTAAATAACAAGTAGAAAATGACACAGAGCTAATACAATAGCAAATTCATTCCAAAGAAAACATGACATCAATGGAGCGCCAAAAAAGTAAACAATTTATTTCCACCCAATGCTCCTTCAACGTGATTTTCATCTTTCCCACGGGAACCTGAAAGCAGCACAGCCTCCCATTGGCCAGCCCTGTCTGTCACTCACATCCTCATCTCCCTCCCACGTGGTGACGTTTCCGTAGCAAAGTAACCAGGCCAGCACGCACACAAAAGACACAACAAAAGCCCGTGTTGGGGAAAATGAGACCCGTCAGCACCTAAGGACACAACAATAAGTTCCCATCTGGCAGCATCACACATGGACCACAGCCTGGGACGACGACAATCCTTTATTTAACTTAAAAAAAATCCCTGAAAAACATCTCTTGTCTTTCTTCAGCAAGCAGTTTTCCAGCAAGCTGCGTTTTGCTCAGATGATCCAGGTGGTGAGTACAGCGGCAGCAGCAGTGTTTACCTCAGAAAACCTGGTTCTGGTGTCGAGCTGGATTCACAGACTGCGTCAGGCTCGGAAAAGACAAACATTAAGAATAAAAAACACTGCCAGATACAGCGACAGTGTTGCACTTGAGCTGGTGTCGTGGCTCTTTGTTGGGATAAAGACATTATATGAGAGAGGAGGGGAGGTTGTGTAAGCCTGGCATGTCCAAATTTACTGACTTAGAGTGTTAAAAATGATGGTGAAAATGCATGTTGTGTTAAATGTGTTGTTTTAGGGGTTAGATTACGTGGCGAGGGAAGCAAGTCTTTTGTCTGGACACTTCTTCCTGTTAGTGGTCACCAGAGACACACACTGTGCTGCCTCTTTGTTTTCATTTTGCTCAGTTTGAATATCAGCTCTACCTGCTGTGTTACCTGTCGACTCAACTCACCGTGTTTTCTGTTGTTTGTCCTCCAAAAAACGTCGTTTAAAACAAAAACCGCAGCTGTTAACCATGTGACGAGACAGGCTGAAACAAAAGAAGCACACATCCTAGTGCAGGAAATGATTTCACAGGACCCAAAGCATCTTAATAAAGTATTTTTCAGCTGTCATATTTTAAGAAATATGTGTAAAATGCGAAAATAAGACCACAACAACTGAACACAAATGACACCATGTGCTGTCAGATGCTCTGAGGTGAGAAAACTGGCTTCACAGGGGACCAAAACAAAGAAACAGCCCATCAGAGGTCCACTTTATCCTTATTTGGTATTTAGGTAGAATAAAGAGAAGCAAGGTGTGTGCAGCGTGTCGTGTCGTCTGTGCTGTCTGCCTAAATGCAAATAATTGTGTGTGAGTGAGAGAGAGATGCACTGCACAAAGCCAATGATGGTGCTGAAATGTGGCACAAAAAACTCTGTGTGTGTGTGTGTGTTTACCTCTCCCCATGCACGTGCAGCCAGGGTTAAACTGGGCTAATTCAGAAAGGGGATTTTGTCCTTTTCATGCAGGGATTATGCCTCAGGCAGATTATACAGTATAGGTACAGTATGTAAATATGGCTCGTCTGGAGGCCACAGGGTCAGGCCGTCATATTTTTTTTGTTTTGTTTTTGCGCCATCCCCTGTTGTGTAAATGTGTGTGTGTTTGCACAGAGCAGTCATGCCTCTCGTCAGGTTCACGGCTGCTTCCTGTTGAGTTGCGGAAACTCCTTTGTTTTGTCGTCTGGCTTTTGGTTTCTGTCTCGGCGCTGCTGCTGCTCTTCCTGTTGCAGCAAATTGAGCTCTACTGGAAACTTCTGGTGCTGGTTGTCATTGTTTTCAGTGTCAGGGATGCACCAGGCTTGTTGTTGTTGTTGTTTTTTGTTTTTTAAACAAGGTGCAGACTTTGTTGTGTTGGTGGTGGACACTCAAATCTGATGTGTTGTGAAATGGGGCTGACTGCATAATGAGTACTTTTACTTTAATTGGCATAAAATCATACAAGAATCATACAGTTTTATAAATACACTATAAAAGTCTCTTGAACTACATTTGATATTTCTTATTTTACTGTCATCAGCGTCTCTTGTTCCTTGCCTGGGAAAGACAGATTTCAGAAAGTTTTCTGCTGTGTTTTGTGGTAAATATAAGAAGTGAAAGCCACTGTGGTTGAGAAGATACATGACACCATCTGGTCTAATTTTAACCAACAACAAAGGAGTTCATAGTCCTGCCTGTACTGTTTGACTGACAGGTGATCTGTGACAAGTAGTTCACTTCAGTTACACAGCTCTGATTCACTCTCTATGGTGGCACCATGGCGATAAGTAAGATGAGTTTAGTTGTTTCTCTACTAAATCTTGTTTATGTACTAAATATGTCCCCACTAACTGCCAGTAACTGTAACTGCTGTGTGGCTAACTGTTAGCGCTAACCTTAGCTTGCTAATGTGTCACTTTAGGTGAAGGTTACAGTAATGCAGTCTTAAGTTTTTAAATTACAATCCACAATAATAATACAACATACCTCAAATTATTTAACCTCATGCCAGTAACATTAGCACTAAATGAGTAAATAATGTCAGTTGAGTTAGCATAAATTAGCATGAGGCAGATATTTCCCACTCATTCTAAGCTGTATGATTACTCCTAATAAAATACACCTAGATTATATATTTTGTGAACGTAGGAGTTACTTTGTTGTATCTTAATGTGTAAGTTTTGGGAGCTATGTTAGCTGATGCCACATTGACTTTCTGAGTTCATTGCTCTTGATTGGACGCCATATTTGTTTCTTAGCAAGACTTCCAACTTCAGACTTAAGCAAGCTTCTCCAAAGTCTTAAACAGCTATTCATCTTTTAATTGCACAAACTGAAACTGTAACTAAAATACAATCCAGCATTTAAGCGCTTACCAAGGTAAAAGTACTATGTAAGTATTATTAGCTAAATGTAGCCTACTTTATGTGTCTACATGGTCATTACGCAGCAGAAAATGCCTTTGTCAGTGTTATATTGCTATATGTTATTATTGAATCATTATTACTGATGCGTAACTAGCAATACTATATAACGTTGCAGCTGAATGAGGAGGAGCTAATTTTAACTTTTTAAGCCGGGCTACTTTGTCTGTGTAGTTTTTGCTAATCACCTTTAGCCACAAGTTATAATTAGAAGTTAATTGTAAATAAAAAAAAGTAGTGCAACAATAGCACAAGCAGAGAAGCTTCACGAGGTCAGCAAACTGACTCAATAAAGTTAATTACACTTTAATATGTTTAAGGTGTGCTAACATTAGCTAACCATGTCAGCGAACATAGCATAGTCACCTTATGCTATGTATGCTGAAATTAGCTCACCATGTCAGCTAACATAGTATAGTCACCTTATGCTATGTATGCTGACATTAGCTCACCATGTCAGCTAACATAGCATAGTCACCTTATGCTATGTATGCTGCCATTAGCTAACCATGTCAGCTACCATAGCCACCTTATGCTACATGTGCTAACATTAGCTAACCATGTCAGCTAACATAGCATAGTCACCTTATGCTATGTATGCTGAAATTAGCTCACCATGTCAGCTAACATAGCATAGTCACCTTATGCTATGTATGCTGACATTAGCTAACCATGTCAGCTAACATAGCATAGTCACCTTATGCTATGTATGCTGACATTAGCTAACCATGTCAGCTAACATAGCATAGTCACCTTATGCTATGTATGCTGCCATTAGCTAACCATGTCAGCTACCATAGCAAAGTCACCTTATGCTATGTATGCTGACATTAGCTAACCATGTCAGCTAACATAGCATAGTCACCTTATGCTATGTATGCTGACATTAGCTAACCATGTCAGCTACCATAGCCACCTTATGCTACATGTGCTAACATTAGCTAACCATGTCAGCTAACATAGCATAGTCACCTTATGCTGTGTATGCTGACATTAGCTACCATGTCAGCTAACATAGCATAGTTACCTTATGCTACGTGTGCTAATATTAGCTAACCATGTCAGTTACCATAGCATAGTCACCTTATGCTAGTAGCTGGTTTAGTGGTGAATGTTAGCAAGTCTCTGTTAAAGAAAGTTGCAGCTGACAAGCCAGATTATTTTTGGTTCAGTAGAAACCTTAATAGCACCTTTTGTACAGAGTAGAGCAGTTTTATTGTCGATAAAGGTTCTAATAATACAAAAATTAAATTATTAAATTAAATTATTAAAGAGTAAATATATTCAATAAAACCAGTTAAAACTAGTTACTTAACTGCAGGGCTGGTGAGCTACAACTGGAGCAAATGTATAAATCAGATCAGATCAGATCAAATCAAATAGATTGCAACACAGTGCTTCACATAGAAATGGAAAAACAGTAAAGAAAACACAGCATGACAGTATGAAACTGTGGAAAAATAAACTAGTAAAAGGACTATTCTGTGAAGAGACCTCTGTAGCCTCAGACTTCAGTGTCCTGTAAAGACACCAAACATCCATCATCTCAATGTTTACAGGAACAACACTTAAAAAATATTTCCTTTGACAGCTCAGCCTTTTAGTTCCCACTCACCATAAACCACAAACACACAAACAAAACAATTAATAATGATAACTCAACAGTCAAGATAAATAAAAAGGGTCATTAAAGGCAGCAAGGAGGCAGCGGGGTGTTTAAAAAAAAAAAAAAATGGAGGGAGATAAAAAGAGATTATTTAAATAGAAATGGGTCAAATGGAACAAAATTGGTCTGTTTGACGAGGTGAATGCTGGTCTTGAAAGTTTTGTTTTTAAAGAGTGTGACATGTCTTATCATTTGAAATGAATTATTGTGTGAGCCTTCAACTTAAAAAAAGTTTTTTTTGGAAAAACAAATATCAGGTGGATAGTTGGTGTTGTTGTGCACCTGCATTTTTGTCAGCGAGATGAGTCCCTCATTCATTGTCTTGGCTGCATTGCCTCAGCTGCTATTCTAGTCTGTCCTGCAGATGAACTGAACTGGTATGCATTTGTTTCTGATGAGTCCCCTGCAGGCGTGTTGAAGTCATCTCAGCCATAAAAACATGGTCAGGCTTCTGTGGAGATATTTTTTGTTATGCTATATGCTATGTCTGCACATTAGTTTTTGTCTTACTTTTTGTTTGTTTGCTTCAAACTTTTAAAGTGTGTTTCCAGTTACATTTTAGTACATGCACATTTGAGGTACTTGTACTGTAGCTTAGTATTTCCATTTCATGATGTTTCATACCTTTACTCCAATACATCCATCTAATAGCATTAGTTAACACAAAAAATAAATCAACCAGTGAATTATGTGTCTGTTATTAAGGTAAGCAGCATTATCATTAAAATTTACTCCACCTTTATCAGCTGCAGCATTAAAGTGACCACCGCGTATTATAATCCAGTAAAATAACATATTATTATTATTAAATGACAATTCTGCATTGCAATTTTGCAATTTTTGTGTTTTGTACTTTAAGTACATTTTAATGCCAATACTTTTGGACATTTAACTTTTACTTGCTCCTTGTTTTATGCTGTGTTTGTAGCATTTCTTCCATGACTGCAGAGATCTGGGAATTAGGTCACTGAAAAAACAAACTGAGACACACAGGTTGTAAACAAACCCAGACAGAGTTTAGTCAAATTTGTAAATGAAAGCAAACAGTAAAATAATTACTCAAACTGTCTGTTGTTAAACATCCGTTGCAGTTTACAGACTGACCTACTGAACTTACTGTAGTTGTGTACAGTTTCCTGCTATGGTGGGTTATTACCAACTTCCCAGATGTTCCCACACTCTAAACAATGTGGTTCAGATCAGCTGTTCGCAAATGTCTGCAAATGTCTAAACAGTATTATTTCTTCCCCCCCATCGACTTTGTTGTTGAGTGCAATCTCTTCATCATCAATATAAATGATATCCAATACTACACAACCACGACCAAAATAAATATATACATTTATTGCGGTTACAATAATCTTATCCTGTTTGCATTGGTCTAGTGAGGCTAAACAGACTAAGGAATAAAAAAAAAACACGTGAAGTTTTACATAATCAAGAGTTTGTTTGGTGTCATAACGTTTAGTTACATCACCGCATAGCCATGTTGGCAGTCAGCATCATGTGATTGTAATCACATAATAGATTATTGTAATCAAATGATTGCGCGAACAAATGAGCTGCATTTTTATTGGAAATGCAATCAAGATCATGAGTTCTAAAAATAGGAAGTATGAGAACACGGCTCTCATCACATCTCTTTTTTCCTTTTTTCACCCTGCAGGTCTGATTTTCTCCTGTGGTGTCTGTGTGGAGCGTGCCACACACCCACTCCACAACAACGACGGCTTTTGCTTGCATCTTCCAGTGCTTCTTCTGTCAGCAAGTCCAGCAGAGCTGCAACTCTTCCAGTGCCAGCCCTGACACCAGCGAGGAGCCCTGCCCCACTGACATGGTGAAGATGACCAAGTCAAAGACCTTCCAGGCTTACCTGCCCAGCTGCCACCGCACCTACAGCTGCATCCACTGCCGGGCACACCTGGCCAACCACGACGAGCTCATCTCAAAGGTACAGCAGCTCCCTCCTCCTTGTCCTCCATATTAGCTGCCTTTCAGTGTTTCACATGACATTAAATTAACCCTTGACTAAATCCCGCCCCCTGCTGCCTCTCCATCAAGCTACCTTTGACGTCACTAACTGTGCTCCTTGTATAAATATTGTTATATTGTTTAAAAAAAAAAAACTAAGCAATTTTGGGGAGAAGCAAACAGAAGGATCTACATTTTATGCTCGAAGGGTATATCCAGGATGTCAAACTGATTCTGCAGTGAAAGCAGGTCAAAAAGACAAAGTGAGAAGCTAAAGCCTGCAGATCACAGTGTGAAAGTGAACCACTACATCACTGAAGACCATGAATTTAAAGACAAACTCTTTTCCCATCAAGCCGAGAAGGTCTTTGTTAACCTTGTTGTTACAAGCAGCATGTGTATATTTCCAATACTAGCCAATTTTGGTTAAAATGTTTTAGCCCCACTGGGTTTTACATACAAAATCAACATTTTAGAAAATTATTTCCCCTTCAAATATCTCTGGATAAACAGGTATGTATATAGTATACAGTCCACTTAAATCCACAAAACCAGCCTTAAAATTAGGAGAATCTGACACGATTGCATCAGAGTCAGTTGAACACATCCAAGTTACGTCACGTCAAGTCAAGTCTATTTTATTTGTGTAGCCCAGTATCACAAATTACAGATTTGCCTCAGAGGGCTTTACAATCTGCACAGGATATGACACCCTGTCCTTTACAAATGACCCTCACATCGACTAAGGAAAAAACTCCCCCCAAAAATACCCTTTTAACAGGGAAAAAGAAATGGAAGAAACCTCAGGAAGAGCGACAGAGAAGGGATCTCTTTTCCAGGATGGACAGACGTGCAATAGATGTCATGTGTACAGAGTAACAACAATGAAAAACACATTAACACTACATATAACAGCAATTAATACATATAGAATTGTATGAAAGTGTCCAAGGGGATGAAGAGCATCATCAAGCTGTCGGCAATGGATTCTGAGCAACGCGTCTTCCTCCAGATAGATGCTGGAGTTGGTTGATGCTACACGATGATTGTTCAGTCTGCAGGGTGGGACTTCATGAAGGGTCTGTTGATCTGTTTATATTGATACACATGCCTGACATATGCAACAGACTTGGAGCTCATTTGAAGTTTGGCTTTAGCTCTTTTGGTCTCCACCAACTCCTGAGAATGATATCTGTCTCTTTAGATGCTAAATGCTTCATGATGTTTCCCAGCCAGTTGCCAAACTTGTGTGTTTGGTGCTGTACTAATGTACAGTGGGTTTATCTGTTTAAAAAAAAACAGTTTGAGACCAAACTTTGAGAAATTTTGCTGTAAATCCAAAACAGTCAGCTAAAAGAGACTAAAAAACTAGTTTAGGCTGAATAGTTGGAAGCAAATTTCCTGTAGGTTTGTTTCCACCAGCTACTCACTCTTCTTCACATCAAGACATTTCATTCAGTATAAGTGGAATAAATCTGCACATTCACGTAGGAGCAGACTGAGAAACACCAGCAACACGTTGTGGTTAGTAGCTACAAAGTTTCATCCAGTTTTTCATTGTTGACATCAAACATTGATAAAATGGATGATCTGGAACTCTGTAATCAACTTTGACATCATGTTATGATAAAGTTTGCATCCTTGTATTATTTTGGACATCATTGAATCTAAACTCAGCTAACTGTGACCTCTTGGTGATTGAGTGTTGTCCTATGGTCTTAGTTGTGGCAAATGTCACAGCAGCAGGGTAATTTTATTCGATGCTCACCTGTCTTACTGCATATCCAAAGCTCCCGTACCTGTCTGCTTTCGCGCCTGTATTTTATTTCTGCCGATAAATTCTCAGAGGCTTCGATGACAGCCGCCGGCGGTGTTGTTACTGAAGTCAGTTTCCGTGGTCAGCCCTTTGAAATGTTACTACCTCAGGTATTCTTGTTTCTTTTGGTGAAATGTAAAGCTGTCTGACTGAAACATCTGAGGTTTAATTTCAAAATATGAGGCGGAAAATCAAGACTATCAGGCTTCAGATTGGCCTCCTGCCAAAGAACTAAACTGTTGTTGCTTTTGTTGTCATTTGGTCATGTTCTGTCCTCCTAGTCACAAATATATTTATGGCTCAAAGGTGTCATTAGAGTCACAAATAGTGATTATTTTCATTATGTTATGGATTATGTTCTCAGAGCCCATTTGTTGCCTTCAAATTTAGTTTTTAAATTCACTAAAATGACAAAGCTTTTGAAAATTTCTGATAATTTAATGTTAACCAACCAACCCAGTTCCTGCTAAGATTTTAAAAAGCTGGTTTGTCCTCTTCTGCTTCTGTGGAAATAGTACTTGTCAGTCATTTAGTGCAGTGCTCCTGTCAGACTGTTGTCTCTGGGAAACTGTGACCTGAAGTGAATCCAAGTTACAGTTTTATTATGTGTCAGAAAGATGTCTGGAGTTCTTCTCACATTAATATTCAAGGGAAATGTCTTAAAGATGCACCAGAAAAGATTACCAATATTATTGTGAGCATGTCTTGACATTGAGCTCTGAGATATAAGGTCTGTTTGTGTCCTATCATTTAGTCTCAAGTGTCTGTAGATTTGTTTCAGCTTTTAAGTACATTTTAATCCATATGTTTATGAGAGATGATACCCTTGAGGTCGAGTGATGAAAGGTTGATTTTTAATTGACCTTAATGTTGCCGTATTGATTCTATTTCTTCTGCTGGAGTCAAAAGCTGTTGCTGCTCTCAATTAGAAGCCTTTACTCCACCTGAACGACCCAAAAAAATGTCAAATGTTGACTTGCGGTATGTTGACATGTTTTAAGGGGAACCATGTTAAAAGATGGCACCTTCGTAAAGTTAAAATTATAGTTCAGAATTTTGGATATAGGGTCTCATTTCCAAGTGAGTTGGAGTGTTGGAGACATCTGGAGACACTTTTCAAAAACTTTCATTCAGTCCTTCTAGTTGCAGAGTACACTGGTGCTAGGCTAACGCAAGTCAATGGTTCTAGTTAGCCTGCCATTAAAAACAGTCTT
The DNA here is from genome assembly GCA_029721515.1 of Synanceia verrucosa. Lineage (NCBI taxonomy): Eukaryota > Metazoa > Chordata > Actinopteri > Perciformes > Synanceiidae > Synanceia > Synanceia verrucosa. The sequence continues at coordinate 10,419,656 of CM056551.1, read as the reverse complement.
ATCCACTCCACAGTGCACCCGAGGCAAATCAGTGATAACGCCAGACTATCGATGTAAATGTCTGCGTTGATAGAATAATTTTAGACATAAAACTAACCTCCAACACTCCGGCTCACTTGGAAATGAGGCCCCATGTCCAAAATTCTGCGGTACCCCTTTAATGAATCAACATCTTCACATCTAAAGTTGTAGGGTTTCAATTTTTATCCGGTTTGATATTAGCACTTGACAGTCCCACCTAATAGGCCTATGTGAAGGATCTTCCCTCTTATCTCTTATCAAGCAGTTTGAGCCTGAAAAACCTCATTTTTAATTTCAGATTCCTCTGTCATAAATGCCTATTGATAGGTTTGTTCCTGCCTGTGTGTAAATCCTCCCACATCCTGTCCTCAATAAATATCAGTCCTGGCAGAGGAAAAATAACAAAACAAAAATAACACATTTACATTCAGTGCACACAGTGGGATGCTGAAGATTCAGCCCGTTCGTCCAAAATGAAACAGTCCCGCCGGGTCTGGTCATTTATCCGCCCACGGATGGTGACGAGTCTGAGTCTGAGTGAAATACAAACGGCTGCAAGGTGCATCCTCTGGTTTGTCATGTCTGGTTATTGAAGTCCACGTTTTCCAAACAACTGCTGACATTTGGAGCCACAAACATGCGCAGCTGCCAGAGCGCTGTTTTGACCGTAAGTCAACAGCTGCTGAGCAAAGAGTGAGTAAAGTTTCTAAACGATAAGATGAGCCAGAGTTGACTGAAGCAGTGACCTTTTGTGTGTTAAAATAAGACGATGTGTCAGCGTGCGTTGCACTCTCACCATGCACTAAGCTGATTATTCAAATGGCAAAGATGATCAGTCTGCACATTCGCTATCTCTCCATGTTGAAATTCATTTGCCTCCTGCTGCGGCTCGGAGTCTTGGAAGCTCACCGCTTGTTAGTGTGAGGAGGACGATGAGCTCGGTAAACAGCTCTACCACCAGTCTGTTTTGGTCCCTCCAGCAGGATCAGAGGCCTCAAGATGGTGATTTTGTGAAGTTGTGAAGTCTGCACAACAAGATCGCACAGGCTTTGAATTGTTAAAGGCCGTAGTTAATCACACTGATGAACCTCTGGCCCAAGAGAGCAACTATCCTCATTTATCCTCACCTCACTTAACCTGTCTAGGGCCTCGTCAGATACATGGATTAATTATCACGCAGCAAAGACGGTGTGACAAGTTGGATGATGTTTTGTTGGCTCCTGTAAGTTGTTGCTGCCCCAGCAAAGTTTAACTGGATGCAGCCAAAGAAAATAATGAGTCAGAGTCTGACAAAGGAGGGTTGAATGTCCTTCAACTGAAGTTATTCTTCAGAGAAGAAATATGTGAGATACAGAAGAATCAGGGTATCAGTTTTAAAGCCTTCAAGTGTCATGCTGGTTTAAGTCATGTCCTTTTTTTTCTTATCAGGAAGTTTGTTGGGTTTGAGGCAAAAAACAAGAAAGAAAACACCACTAATAGTAATTAAGCTAAATTTTTATGTCAGCGTTAATAAAAAGACTATAGCTTTTGTGTTTGTCTTAACACAGGATTTTATTTTGGTGGATAGAAAAAAAATTAATACGGCTGAATCAATTGTTCTGCTGGTCAGGCTCTTGACTAGGAAAATAGGGAAAAACTCCAGAAAATTTACCAAAGCGAGTATTTTTGGAACAATGTACAAAAAGATTCTTGTCAAGTGATTTGACCATTTAATTTACTAACAATCTCAGTTCTACAATGAAGTAAAACTTTGAAAAACAACAAACTGAAAGTTTCATACTTTCCGGCAAAAACCTTTATTGTTATTGTATTCTAGTGAATACAATGAAATTGGGAGCACCGCTTCAACTTGGTGATATACAATTACAAAGAAAACACAGTAGTATAAAAACATAAATAGTTCATATAAAACATAAAAATGTACTGTGTGATATTTACAGTTATTACAGTGAAGCAACTCTTGCAGTTATTTAAGTTGTTGAGTTAAAGCTTATTGCACACATACAGTTATTGCATGTTATACATTTTTTTCCTATCATCCCTGAGTGGTGTGATTATTATTTATCACAAATACACCATCAGAAGCTGAATAGCTGAACAGTGAATTGCTGGATGGGAGACCAGATCTCGTAAGCAGGTCTTTGAGGACACATCATTTCTTGTGGTTCTTCATGGCCTGGACTGAACAGAAGAGCATGTAGTAAAGAGGAACAGAGCAAAATGCCTTTTAAAGATTATTGGCTGTGATGCATCCAAGTAATATGCCTGCCTCTCGCCAAAACACCAGCCAGAGGTCAGCTGGTTTTCTGGACGTCAGACGGGATTGAAATCATCTAAAGAAGTTGCACATTGTTAACATTGTAACATTGGTGGTATGTTTACCCAAACCCCAGCTTTCCTTCCCCACTTTTTTTTAAAATTTACTTTAATTTGTCTTCAGCTGCATATTTGACGTCTTCAGTGGGAATTATCACGAGCACTGTTGCTTTCTAAGTAATAAGTTGAGAGCAAGATATTCATCAGCTCAACCATCTGAGGTCACCGTGGGGAGAGGCTGGAAATGTTAACAAGGTGTTATGCTAATGTTTGTTTAGAGTCACACCATGGTGTCCTTTCATAGTGGGAATGCTGGTGAACCAGTAGCACCAAACTGGGAAATGCAACTAGCTTAGATATAATTACCACTCAGTAGGCGGTCCTGTCTACTGGGAGTTCCAGTAAGTGCTGAACTAATTGTCTGCATCAAGAACCAGTTTGGGTTTTGGTTTACATTTACATGAGCATCAGTTAAACTCTTCTTGTACTGTGGTACATTTTTTTTAGTTTATTTTTGTCTTTTCTCCTGCAGTTTGTCCAGAGGGGAGAGGCAGGAGACACAGCACAGTCTGTTGTAAAGCCAGAGCTAACAATATATTTATCAGCATCAGCATAGATGACGGTTGGATGGATTGATAAACTTCACTGATTGTTTGACTTAAGTGGAAATTTGTCCTCTAAAATCCTGTCAGGCTTTAAAATATTTAAAAAAAAAAACCTGAACCTAAACACATCCTTTGCTTAAACCTTTCTGTTAATCACTTGGTGTTTGCCTTAAACAATAGTTCAGAAAGACTGCCCTGCACATGTCAGAGCAAGAATACACATTTTATTAAATGCAAACCCAAAGAGAAAAAAGACCATGTGTTAAATGAGGCGATCGTTGCATCATCTAGTCACTACATTGATAAAGAGATGCATCAAGATGTGTCAGGGTATCATCTAAATCTAGCCTCCACTGTGTCCCACTGTTACATAACATCTCTCTAACCTGTTTGGAAACTGCTGCTGCCTCAGAATCTTGTTTGTAATCTGCCCTGTTGGCCTTCAGGGAAGTTTTGGCAAATGTCTCACCTCTGTGAAAACTTGGCCTGTCTGCTTGTGTCTCATTGTGCCTCAGCTGTGCAGACGTTTGTGGACGGGACCAGACATGAACACATTTTCCTCTGATATTAACAGAACTCGAACTTTTGTGCAGGTTTTGGAAATGTGCTTTTGATCCACTTTGTTGTATGAACTCCATAGTTATACCCTGACTTTCTCAGTAATAAATATTATAATAAATTATATTATTATAATAGCAAATAAATATTGTTTTCTTTAGAAATTATTTCTCGGAATCTCAATTGTGAATGAGTTGAAAGTTACCGTCAAAACGTTTTCCTTATATAAGTCATATGCAGGTATTAGATTTAAAGCTAAGCTGATATTGATGAGTCGTGCAGAAATTTCTTTTGTTACCTCCGCTGAGGAGGTTATGTTTTCACAGGGGCTTGTTTGTTTATTTGTTTGTTTGTCGGTTTGCAAAGTAACTCAAAAAGTTATGGACAGTTTTTGACGAAATTTTCGGTATTGACCGGAAGTGACCTAACTTAAAACCGATAAATTTTTGATTGTACCGTTGAATCAGATCCGATCACCACCAAAATTAATCAGTTTTAAGTTAGGCCACTTCTGACCAATCCTGAAAATTTCATCAAAATCCATCCACAACTTTTTGAGGTACTTTGCAAACCGACAAACCAACAAACAAACAAACCAGCCCCGATGAAAACATCCTTGGCGGTGGGGGTAACTTTAAATAAAAAAAGTTGCCCCTGCCGTGGAGGAGGTCTGCGCTCTGAGTGCTTTTCTACTTTATATGTGTTTTCATTAATCAATTTGAGAACTTACTAAATGCTTGCTGTTTTCCAAGCAAAAAGTCGAAGAAATGCACTCAACATTAAAATGTTTTCAGGTTTTCATTGCATATTCTGGGGCTGTTGCCTTTTTACATTTTACATAAAAACTTAATAAAACAGTATTTTCTGAAATTTTACTTAATTAATTGAGGAAATGATAAGCAAACTTAAAATAATCAGTAATCTGGTCAACATTTAAAAAGTAAAAAGTGTTCCTGCTTTATTGGGCCAATGCCATTCTGTGAATTTTGACAAATGACCTAATTAGTCTAAACAATCCACTTAAATAATAAAGTGGATTTAATTAAGGGATCTTCTCCTTCCAGTCTGGGTTTGCACAGTAAACATGTTGCCCTGGTGCCGGCACAGTAACACACCGTATCTGTGTGACAACATCTGGCAACACTGTTTAATGGACAAATAATCACTCCTGCAAGTTTTTTTCATTCAATTCTTGCATACAAGCAGTGATTACAAACAAAAGATATATCTGATCTTGCACATTATGATATAGATCATTATCTGAACATTAATATATTGATATTGATTGTGGTATCACAGATGTATTAATAGAGCCCATTCTCTGCCACATCTCGTTAGCATTTGTGTGTCGTCAGTCGTCCAAGGCAGCATCACCAGTCGTCAGCATCAACCCTTCTAAGCCGATTATGTTACTTAGGAGAAGATGACACCGTAGTCTGGCTTTTTCCACTACGTGCTGCCAAGGGCCACGCGTCCTGTCCATGTTTGATTGTCACCTAGTATGAACATTTGTGACGTGACACTCCAGCAGCAGTTTCTCATTAACTTTTTTTTTTCTACTATGCACCGAATAGAAAAAGGGGAAACTGGTTACTGGGCCGCACTAACAAAAAAGGGAGGTGTTGGAGGAGCTCTGCAGTTTCTGGCAGATCGCTGATGCTGGAAATCTCCTGAGCCAGGTATAAAAAAGTGTTTCCCCTCCCAGAGCTTATGCAGCGAGTCTTCAAGGCACGCCAGCCGGTGAGCAAAAGATGCAGATGGAGCAGCCTGAAAGAGAGGATTAACCTGAGCATACAGGCCAGAAGGAAGTATGGCAGGCACAAACACCCCCTCCTCCTCTCAACCATTAAACTAAATATGGCAAGCTTATGAAAAAAGACTGTATGCTGCAGACTTGAAGTTTTCTTCCTGACAAACCTTCAGTTAATGTCAGATATGGGATTGAGTCCCCTGTAACTTTCATTGTCGATTCATCTGACCATTGTTTTCTTTATCTGAACATTTATAAAAAAATATATATACATAATTTTCCCAGAGCCCATGATGATGTCTGCAGATGTTTGATTTGTCCCACCAACACTCTGAAACAACAGTATTCAGTTGACAGTGAATATGACCCAAACGAATATTTCCCCAACGAAACCTGTAATTCCTGAAGTTAGTTATTTGAATAACACTTAGCTAATATTATTCTCTGTATGACTTAAATAAACACTAGGTCACTAGTGTGAGCTAGTTAGCTGGTCATGTTAAGTTTAGAGCAGACAATAACTAACTCGTTGTAATTTTGCTTATGTTTTTTTTTTGTAAAACTTTATTTAAAGATGCCAACCTTCACACACTCTTTGTGTCAGTCCTACTTCCATGCACACTGTCCCACTGCAGTTCCTAAGCTGTGATTGGTCATGAGTGAATGGTCAGCTGGACAAGGCCGTTAGCCCAGAGGCCAACAGCTAAAACTCACTGGCTTCATTTCAGTCACACAAAATCATGCTGAAAACAAAATGTGCAGGCAAAAAATCTGAACTGACATGTGGTATTGTCACCCTGAGCACGCTCCTCCCACATTGCCTTCAGTTGTTTTTTTTTGGTTTTTTTTTAATCAGATATGGGTTACATCCTTCAGCAGATAGGAGCATTGTCATGAAATCAGATAGCAGCCTGAGAGCAGAAGGACCTGCAGTGTGAACGTGGTCCTGGAGCGGGACGATGCTGCCTGAATACAGAGGAGGAGGCCGAGTGTTTTATTCAGCACCTTGGCTTCGTCCCACCCATCAGGCTGATCGAAACCCCTCTAATGGATTGATCACTTTTCTTTTTTGACATTTACAGACGCACTTCCCTTTGGGTCTTTTTCTTCCAGCTGGACGTTTGCCCAGACTCTGATGGTTTACATGTGACTGACGTAACAACGGTCAATTTGTTATTACTTTCTCTCTGTCTTTTTTTTTTTTTTTTTTTTTTAAATATAATTAAACCAAGGACATTCAGGGTCAGTAAGATGGTATTAAACTATATAGGAGCCACACTAGCAGAGGGGCTCTAGGGATGGCCCACTACTTTAGTGCACAGTGAAAACTTTAAAAAGTAGCTACTGTTAACAACATATATATATATATATATATATATATATATATATATATATATATATATATGTATGTATGTAAACATCTGATATTTGCAATCTTATACAATGTTCTGTAATGCTTCATGCAGCTACCCCAACCTAAACTGCTGTGTCGACTAAAATGATGAAAGCACAACTGACACATTGCTAGCTTCTTATTGGTTAGGACTAGGGCTGTAACAACGAATCGATATCAGATGTTTAATCCTTAAACTGCATTTAAATAGAGCTTTTTTGGGTATAACAGGAATCATTTAAGATGAACCCTCACCTCTCACAGCCGGGCAGATGGTAAAAGTCGACCTCAGCAGGTGTGTGAATAGCTTTAAGTTAAACTTTATTACAAGGTCCAAAATAAAACTCCCCCTTTTTTGTAAGTTTAGGTGAGATTGGATACATTTCATCTGCCTGGTCGGAGAAAACGACACTATCTTCAGTTGAAGCGATATTTTTTTTTTTTTTTAGCCTGTCGATGGTTTGGATTTGTATTTTTTGTTTGGCTGAAGGAGCGCATTCATCCAACCATCCATTTTCTACCGCTTATCTTCATAGGGTTGCGGGGGGCTGGAGCCTATCCCAGCTGTTTTACACATTCACACCTACAGTCAATTTAAATTAGCCAATTAACCTAATCCCCATGCATGTTTTTGGATGGTGGGAGGAAGCCGGAGTACCCAGAGAGAACCCACACAGACACAGGGAAAACATGCAAACTCCACACAGAAAGGCCCTGGGCAATCGAATCGAATCGAACCTGCTACCTTCTTGCTGTGAGGCGACAGTGGTAACCACTACATCACCGTGCCGCCCTGAAGGACAAGCATTTAAAACAAATGCAATTGGTGCAGCTTAAGGAAAAATTAGCTTGGTAACCATGCTCCCAGCAGCTCATGTTTTATTAAACATGAAACCTGTGGGAGTACTTCCATCCTGCATCTGATTCTCTCTGCACTTACATTTTGGAAACAATCCTCCATCTAATAGGATTGTAGGGAGTCTGGAGGGTTTTAGTGCAGCCCAGAAAGCTGTCTGCATTAAAAAAATAACAGGATTCAAGTGTTTTGTCTTTGTTTCTGTTGATCATGTAGGATTTTGCATTTACATTCTTAAAGGGGTATGTGACAAGCATCCTCCTGCTGCTCTGACGGGTTTTTTTTTGTCACCAATGATTAGCTAGAACTTAGAACTTTTTCCACTTCTCATACAAAACTGTTATTGCAGCCTTGAGTACTGACCAGTAACGACATTGATCCAAGAAGATGTCAGCACTAATCATACATGCTTTCATTACTTATTTTGTAGTATGGAATGTTAGAAAAGGTTTGAAGAAATGATATTACTCAAACAGAGAACAATAATTTTCAAAAGTATTTCTGGCCGATATAATCTGATACTCTTCTTCTTTTTTTTTTTTTTTGCTGATATCTGTCCAATATCAATATTGGATTGGGACACCCCTACTAGTGATCAGCAGTGGTGTGAAGCTCACAGTAGCTTGGGCAGAGAGACCAAAAAAAAAAAAAAAAAAAACACTGCCAAAATAAAAATAGACTTTCAGGAGACAGATAACGGCAGCCGGAGACGGAGCCGGCCCTTTTTTTGCCAGTGGTTAAGTTGATGGCTGAGCCACAGTGAAGTGCAGATATGACACCCAGCTCTTGTCACATGGAGTTACCTCCCTCCCCTCCCCGGACTATAAACACTGTGGAGAGGACTTGTTATTGACTCCATGGGGATCGACCTAGTTCCCTCTGGCAGCTAAAGGTCACATGTCTTGTGGCTCTGGACAGTGTGTGTGTATGTGCAGACTTCAATTTAAACACAAACAGTGGAGTTCGAGGACCTAACAGTGAGACATCAACACCTACATTGACCAAAGGAGGCAGGGTGGGGGGCAGAGAAAAGAACAATAATCCTCTTATTTCACTCTTGAATCAGTTCAGAGCCTGAAATAAAACTTTTGCAGTTTTGACAAATGCTGACGACACGCGGACAGTCTCTGGAAATCGTCCCCTGAGCCTCTACGGCAGTGGCTGTGGTCAGCGGAGGAGGAGGCAGCTGGTGCTCCTATTAGACGGTATTAGCTCAGCGCCCTCAACCGCAGCCACAAACTTATCTGCCGCACTCATTTGCAATGGAAAAAGCAAAGCCGATTGGGGCCTGTCTGCCAGCCCGAGAAGGACGAAGCTGGAGGAGAGAAGCCTGGCGGCTCTGTCGTCACCCACTGTGACGGCTTTACTGCTCTCTGTTTACAGACAGTAACGTCATGTGTGCACCCAGCAGGCAACAGGATATTTATAAAGACAGTTTTTATTTAACCTCCTACATTCATCACATCCACAAGATTGATTTTGTCTCATGCTTTGACCTGTTCATTATCATTTTGGGTATTTGCAGTAGTTCATCAAGTTTGGTTTTGGAAAAGCAGGAAATGAGACGATATTCCATTTGAGTTTTTGTTGTTATTGTTTCTTGGGAACGTCTTACTAGTTGGTCTCTGACATGTTTTCATATTGATCCATATTTTGTCGTTTCACACCAGTTATTCTTGACCATCTTGCATCAGGACAATTTGTTGAGGTTTTACGAGGCGTGCACTGCAACTTGTCAGCAACCTGTGGTGACCCATAACCAGGGATGTCCTGATACAACTTTTTCACTTACGATACGATACCGATATTGCTGCCTTGAGTACTGGTCGATACCAATATCAAAACGATATGATGTCAGCATGAATCATAAAAAAGACTTTTATTTTGTAGTATGGAGTGTCAGTAAAGGCTTGATCAAGTGATATTACCCACATAGGTTACATCAATTTTAACTTTAAACTTGAGAATATTCCAGAACTGAATGAAATAAATAAGATAAGAAATAGAAGACCCTGAAAAATAACCTTAATAAATCCAATAAAAACAAAATATATATATATATTTTAAGTGCAATATAACCACTATAACCGTATTCTACAATTGAATAGAATAAATTAGAAGACCATGAAAAGTGCTGATATCGGAGATTTCGATACTCGGACCGATATTCGACATCAAAATTGGATTGGACACCCCTACCCATAACACCTTTATTACTCTGCATGGACCTGCAGAGACATTTAAAGTGCATCTTAATTCCAGCCTCATTTGGAAGGATTTTTTTGTGGGAAACACTGAACGTAAACTGAACAGCATTTGTTTACAAGAAAACGCCACAGGGGGCCTTTAAACATAACTTATTCCTCCATGTATTCAACAGTTTTTCGACATCAAATCAAGGCTCAGTATTGTAATCAGCTTCATGTGTGTGCAGTTTACACAGTGTCCCGCTGAACTGTTTGTGTTCTTATTGATATTTCACTCAGAAAGCTCAGATTATCATCACTGTGCCGGCATTAACGTCTCTCATTGTATCAGCTGTTAGACGCTGTTGTGACAGCTCCTTTGTTGTTCTACTAATACACTGAATATCTGTAACGCTGCACACCAACAAAGAAGCTTGACGTCTTTAGTTTGCAGCAGCGAAAAACTCGGAGGGGGGGGGTTACTCTTGGCAGGCTTTTATCTAGATTTTATGTAATCTCATTGATTTGATTTGATGTAAAAGAGACAATCTCTTATTCACGCATCAACTTTTTGCAACATGCAGCCGCCTTTTCCACAGTTTTCTGAAGCATGAAATTTAAAGTCTGTCCTCATGTAACAGAAGACAGAAGCCCAGCATCAGTTTTAAACAACACTGTCCCTCTTGTCATTGGTGAGCTAATGCGGAGCCTCGTTTATTTTTTACCTCTGACCAAATTAGTGTGTGGGAACCTTGACGAGGTGGAAGAACAAGTGTGCTCAACAGTCACTGGGAGAAAAGCTCCCCAGGGCGTCAGTTGCTGACATTTTCATACTCAGCATTGTTGTGCAGCTCTGTAATGTGTGCTTACATGATTTTCTCTCTCTCTCTCATTTCAGTCCTTTCAGGGCAGTCAAGGAAGAGCCTATCTGTTTAATTCAGTGTAAGTATGAGACACAGTCACTATTCACCTCCTCTTGTTGCTCTGTTTGTGCTTTCTTTTGTTTAGTGTATAATTTACAGTGTGTGACCTGGGGCCAAAAAAAGATGTTGCATGGATTCACAAGATGCTCATGTGTGACAAACTTTAAGCTTTAAACCCTTTAAACGTCCCTCTTTTATGCAAACCTATTGCTTTGTTTCCGTTTGTTTAATCTTATTTTCTGTGCAGATGTTTATTGTTGCTGTGTTTTAAGACACATGCACAGCAAGCACCAGTACTAGCCGTAAACAAGTTAAAAAACACATCCACCACTGCATACTTTACTGCCAATTTTACTCCCAGCACCACGATTCCATTATCCACTTCAACTAATGCATCTCACTAAATTAGATACAGTCAGTGGATGCTTTCGTCCAAATTCCCCTAAACCCCTTATAAATACCCACGTGGGGTCAATGAAATCAATGAATCCTCAGAAAGAGACATTTTCCATACACCTGTGGGGTATTTTATCAGTGCACTAACTGTTACCAATCCTGCTAGCATGGTGTTCACGTACATTTCCCTCCTGTGGGAGTAACTAACACACATGAACTGGACCACAGCGTGACTTATAACTAACATTAGACAAGGGTTGGTGTTAGTGGGATGCATGTGGGTACTAAAAATAACATTCATGTTGCCATATTTTTTAGTAAAACACTCATAGATATGTTTCAGATAGCCAAAAATCAAGATGAAAACCAGTCTGACTCCAGTCTGCTCCCAGTCAGCACCGATATGGTGATTTGCAGGCCAAAAGATGCCAAGACATTTAGGTTAAAACTGAGCTGAGGTCTACATTATATAAATGTTTCAACTGCAGTTCAGTGTATTTTAATGTGAGTCCTGACTACAAAAATATGTAATATATGGTCAAGTGAAATGCTGTTGAAACAATGGTTTTATGTAACCAAAATCATTCATGTCAGTGAATGCAGCAGGGGCCATCTCTTTAAACCCATGAGCCTCTTTTAGTGGTTTATTTCTTGCTCGGTTGGTTTTTGGGTTCTTGGCTCTCAGTCTTCATGAACCACACAGAAGTTTCTCTCGTCTCCAGAGGTCTGAGACATTTTCAGGTGTCACGGTGCAGCAGCTTTGTGCCACCCGACTCTGAATTACATTGTTCTAGCCTGCCAGAATGAATTGAATGAAATAAGCACTCCACAGACTCCAGAGAGTCCAAATATGTCATTCTCATCATGACCAACCTGAAAGCACCTGAGGTCTAGTGAGCAATGTTTAAGGTGCTAAAAAGATGTTTAGCATAAAAACAGACACATTTGGAGGGAAAGTGAACAGTTTGCAGACGTGTTTACATATAATGATTGTTTATTTGTCTGTGGTATTTCCTTTAATTACAAGCTAATCTGCAACACAGTGTTTACTGTGAGGGTGGGGTGTAATGTTTAGTAAGACAGAAATTGCAATTATATGAATTAATTCCACAGAAGAAAATGAAATACATTCCTCTGACTCTAACCAAGTGAAAAAGTTTTTCCAAAATGGTGAGATCTTATGAATGCCAGCATTAACTTTTTGAGTGCCAGCCGTTTTTTAAAACAGAAAGTGCCTTGTGCCAGCGTTTTTGCCCATTTTTCAGTCATATTTTTAGCCCCACAGCATATTTTGTACCATGTCTCTGAAAACACAGAGAAGCTCAAATGAAAGAAGAGATGCACTATTTCATTTCGTTTGTTTTTACCTCGTTCCATTCTTGTTTTGGCTGAAGGAGAGTAGAGGCCACTTTTTGTCCAGAATCTGTTTGTTTTGCTCTCTAAATTTGATCATCTCCACTTCTTGCTTTGATCGCTGTGGCACATATTAACTCTTTATCACAAATCAAATCAAATGAAATCACAGAAGCCCCGAAATGACTCACATGCTGTGGGAGACCGTGATCAGTGACCAGCTGCAAAAAAAAAAAAACTAAACATTTTGACGTAGTATTACGTCAATGGCACTCAAAAAGTTAATATCCTACGTGGAGGAATAATGGATGAATATTTTTTTGATCCATTTTTATTTCCAGTTTCAATTATTTATACTGCACCAAGTAGACTTTGACAGGGCCTGGTCTTCACCGTGAGTGCTTTTACTTTGAATATTTGAGTTCTGTTTTTACTTTAAAGGAACATATTAAGGTCATTTCCACATTCATATTTGGGGTTTCTACGAGAACATTTTTTTATATGTTCTGATGTCTGATATATTTTTTCTCAGAATATACCTGGATTCACCCTCTGTCTGAAACGCTTTGTTTTAGTACCTGTCTCTTTAAGAACCCTCCTGAAAAAGCCCAGTTCTCTGATGGCTTTTTTAGAGGTAGTTCTAAAAATAAAAAAGATATATATTTTGAGAAGCCTGCATTTGATGTCGGGAGGGGAGATTAATGTGAATGAGCGTGAGTTAGTGATAGATATCCAAATGTTTGTGCACTAGCACTATACAAGTGAGCTTTTCACATGTCCCCTTTAAGTCAAAGATCTGAGCTCTGCTTTTTCTGCTCCCCTTGACCTCTGTGAACTTTTCTCTACTTCCTGTCTTCCCTGCAGGGTGAATGTCGGCTGCGGGCCAGCTGAGGAGCGGGTACTCCTCACAGGTTTACACGCTGTGGCTGATATCTACTGTGAAAACTGTAAAACCACGCTGGGCTGGAAATATGTAAGTCAAAATCTTTTGCCCGAGTCCTTTTGCCTTCCTGTGTGAATGTTTCTTGATGCACCACTTAGCGCCTGCTGCCCTGCTGTTGTGCAACTATGTGGTTTCTTGGCCTGAGAGACAAATTATGCTATTACAGGTCAAAGGAGCAAGGTTGCTCTCATTAAAGCATTGCTTGTTAAAGCCATGGTGACACTTTTTTTTGCTTGGGATTGTATTTAAGCTCAGGATTGAGCACTCTGTGGTCTCCTAGCACGTAAGGTAATTACAGTGCCAAAAGGTTGGCTGCAGACAGCCAGACTGGTACCTCTAGAGCATCTACAGTGATTAAATGTCAGGCCTTTTTGAAGCAGCTCGTCCTGGTAATTGTCTGAAAAGGCTAGAGAAGGGTGTAAAATAACTGAACAAAGTATGAGTCCAGGACTCACTTAAAGCCGCTCCTTCAGTGACAAAAACAATTAGAGAGTCTCACAAAGGCCCCGCAAGCAAAGTGGAGCAGAGTTGGTTTACAAGGCCAAGCAGACCTACATCAGCATCCTGATTCTCCTGGAGCTCAGCAGGACTTGGACGCATGTCGGAAATCATCCTGCACTTCCAGGAGATGTGTTGTCAGACAGGAAGCTAAGACATCTGAAAGATGTGATTTCGTCACTGGAGGAAAGGTGTCATTGTCTGCGTCTCTAAAGTCCAGCTTTTATGACATGATAACGAGGCCAGATGACTCATCCATCCCTCCATTTTCTACCGCTTATCCTCACATAGGGTCATGGGGGGCTGGAGCCTATCCCAGCTGTCTTAGGGTGAAAGGCAGGGTACACCCTGGACAAGTCTCCAGTTCATCACAGGACACATAGAGACAGACAACCACTCAAACCTACGGTCAATTTAAATTAGCAAATTAACCTAATCCTCATGCATGTTTTTGGATGGTGGGAGGAAGCCGGAGTACCCGGAGAGAACCCACACAGAACTCCACACAGAAAGGCACCGGGCCGGGAATCGAACCCAGTACCTTCTCGCTGTGAGGCAAGACAGTGCTAACCACTACACCACTGTGCTGCCCCCAGATGAATCAACGTGTGCATATTTGTTGGGGCTCAAAAAAAAAATTTGGGGTCATTATTTATTTATTTATTTATTTTACTAAACGATGCCTCTTTTGCAGTGTTATAAAAGCATTTTTAAAAGCATTTGAAGTAGCTTTTGACAACTACTGTATTTTTTCAAGTTCTACGATAATTATTCGCTTGGAATAAAAAGAAAAAGTGAAATCACTTACCTTCTCAGTTGTCATGAAGATACTGCTGTCACATTTATATAAGTTTATTATATTGTATATATGTGTATATATTATGAGTTTTACCATTGTAGTTAGCTAAGGTGGAGCTACTTCTGAACTAATGTCTATTTTCATTATGGATTAATGGTTGATTATTTTCTCCATTAATCAATTGTTTGAATTGTAAATATCCTGAAAATAATGAGAAATGTTGTCACAATCACCCAGAGCCCACCTTCACAATGTTTGAGTTTTCTATTGTTGGTCGCATAACACATTTAGATCCTCACTCTTACTACTTGTGACGTTGGAACCATTAAATCTTTATTTCTCTTAATCAGCCAATTGATCTCCAGCTGTGCTGCTGGATATGGATTTTAACAAAGCATTGTATTTATATAAACTCTTCATATGTTTTGTATGCACTTTTTTAACTCATTGAGTGCCAGTCCTTTTTTAAAACATGAAGTGCCTTGTGCCAGTGTTTTTAGCCATTTTGAGTCATCTTTCATAATGCACAGACTATTTTGTACTATGACTCTGAAAACAAAGAATAGCACAAAGGAAGAGAAGAGACTCTCTATTTCATCATGGAAAAAAAACTTTTACCTTGTTCCATTCTTGTTTTTTCTAGAGAGTCAAAGATCACCACTTTTTTCCAGAATCAGTTTGTTTTGCTCTTTAATCTCGATCGTCTTCACTTCCTGCTTTGATCTCTGTGGCGTATACTGTCTCTTTATGTCCTGACTACATCTCCCAGAAGCCCCAAAATTACTCACAGGCTGCAGGAGACTGCTATCTGCGACCCACTGCCGAAAAAAGGAAAAACATGTATATACGTATTTGGCACTCAAAGAGTTAATAAAGTAACATAAGCGATCAGAAGCATCACTGCTTGTGACTTAATTTTTTTTTTTCTCTCTCTCTTTTCTGTTGGTTTTGCAGGAACACGCATTTGAGAGCAGTCAAAAGTACAAAGAGGGAAAGTTCATCATCGAGCTGGCTCACATGATCAAGGACAATGGATGGGAGTGACGCTGCTCTTTTCTTGTTCTGACCTTGGAATGCTCTTAATTGAACTGCGTGGAGCGACAACCATCGACCACCCCTCCCGAACCCCCTTAAAAAAACAAAAATCCTCCCCCCTCTCGCCTCCTTCACGTGCACACACACCCACCTGCTCATTGTGAAACTGAACAGAACAAAAAAAAAAGTCGACAAGGAGATTTTTCAACAACTGTTTCAAAATCACGTCGCAGGAGTCCTGTCGTTACTTTAAAGATTGTGTGTTCTGCATCGCAGCGCCGGAGCTGTTTGGGCTTGACCCTCGCCCACTCACTCTCACTCCCACCGAACCACGCTTACAAGTGATTGTGGTGACATGGCGACCACTGTGCTAAAGGAGAGGGACTTCACTGAGAGGGACATGTCTTTGTTTTCTTCATTTTGTCCACCCAGCAAGACGGATGGCGGTTATTTTAATGTTATTCGCTATAGTTTTAACTTCTGGTTTTGGTAAGGTTTTGGTTTGATGGCAGATGGATGTTACTGGTTAGCATTTTATTTCCTTGTCAAGTCTGTCTTTTTTTTTTTTTTTTTTTAAATCTCTGCTTATAGCTGAGCATGCTTTTCTTTGCTAATGTCCAAATGAGCAATCAGGGACGGGTGAGGAGCAGAGAGGAAAGGGAGTTTATTGTAGTTACAAATATGTAGCAGTAGAAGGTTGGGATTGCAGTCGTGTGGGATATTTTTTCTGTTTTTTTTTTTTCTTTCTTTTCCTTCTCTCCCCCTTTCTGGTACTTTTCACGACCCCAAAAAACACTGAAAGCAGCACCTACTATCAGTTGGAATTAAATGGATATATATACACACATATATAAATATATAGATATAAATAAATATGAATATTTGTAGTATTTGGTGAAGTGCGATTGTGGCTGGTCCCATTTTGCAGCGAGAAAAGAATGAGAATGAGAATTGAGTGAGAAAAGACCTGAAAAGAAGCAGAGCAGGTTTCTAGACTGGGTAACCTGACATCAGTGGCCACATGTCATAAAGCATTAAGGCAGACTGTATTATTCCATTGTCTAGTAATGAAACAAAAAGAAACTCAACTACATATGAATATATATATATATACACAGATACTATGAAAACGTTCGTAGTACGTAGATATCGGAACATGGATTCTAAATATATATTTGCTGTCATGCACATATGTATATATGCATATGAGTGTGTGTATATATGCATAGTGTGTGTGTGGTCACGCATTACACAGCGACATACTTGAACGATGAACGTTTGCACTTTGCAGAGGCCTTTGGTTCATCTCAGTTTAGAGGCAAAATGTTTGTTCGCTCTTGCCTGTTATTTTTTTTTTTTTTTTTTTTTTTAAATGGCCTTCTCACAGATGATTGTTGGAGACAGAAAGACAGTTTGACCTGGACGGTTTGAGGAGTTTTTTTTGTCATCTCTGTTTCTAGATAGTTCGTTTTAGATGAAGCGATATTGACAAATTCTGCTTTTGCTTGAGAAAAGTGCAGTTTCAGATGATTCTATTGCTGCTATCGTAGAAATGCTGTTTCCTTCTCGCTCTTGTAGGTCCTTTGCACTTTATACTCTTGTCCGTCTCGCTCTCTCTCTCATAGAGCGTAATGAATTGTCTCGTCTTTATTTGCCTCTAAGCGGGATGAATCTCGTGCCTCTTCAAAACATGATCAGCCTCCCCTCTTACTTTCTGTTGTGCAGTGCATAACTCTGAAAACCTTTTGCGTGAACCAACGTGTCTTCCCCCATCCTGGTTCAACATGGCCCTCAAAAACAATGTTCAAAATCCTCTTAGCGCTCTTCCCTGTTTTTTTTTTGTTTTGTTTTGTTTTTTTTTTTGGGAGGGGGCGACAGCAGAGACTTGGTATACATACATGCTTATATTTTCTATGTTAAGATTTAGAGGTGTAAACAGAAGGCTATGGCTTTTTATTGGAGGGATAAGGAAATGATGGCAGCAGGTGGAGGTGAAGGGATCAGAGAGATTAAAAAAAAAAAAGTCAGCAGTGATTGATTACTTTGCCGGCAAGGTCAGTCAGATCACACAACCTTTTATCCTAAAAACGACAACAATGCAAACCCTTATTAGTTAGCAGTGAGTATCTACTTGAAAACATAAAGACATAAACAGCTGAGACATTGGCCCGTGTTACTGTTTTTGTACATAAAGTAACATATTTAAGGTTTTATATGTATTTCTACTGGGTTAGTTATTTTACTTCCCCAACTTGAAGCACTTTTGTTCACTGTACCTCTTTGTGTGTGTGTGTGTGTGTGTGTGCGTGTGTGCGTGTGCGTGTGTGTACTGAATGTTTATATTAATTTCTTATTTCTTTTCCTCAGTTTATTTCTTTTGTTTTTTTCTCTCTCTCTCTTATTTTGGTGTGGAAGTGTTTTTATTTGTCCTGTCCTGTTTTTTTTTTTTTCTTTCACAGCTGTTTGGTTTCTCTCCCGGTGAGCTGTGAGGTCGAGAGCCAGGTTAAGTTTGTTTGGAAGTGATTTATTATCCCTGTTTTTTTGTTATCCTTTTAGCTTGTTTATTTAGCTTGTGTGGTGAGAACCCGTTAGAGGGCCGATATTTAGGTCTCAGCTGAGCCATGTAGACATTGAGGGTGAGCTGGAATCTCCCATTGTGTTGCAGGGAGAGCCTTTACCAAGACCCTTTGGCCACCGCAGTCAGTGTCTCCTGTATGTAGGGCTATCAGGAGATCAAACACACCCTCTGGCATCCATATTGGAGGTCCTTAGCTTTTGTTGACAACGCTGGCTATGTGTTCCCTGATCTAATTGATTTATTGTTTTGATGATGTTAGCTAGCAAGCTAACATTATTTTGATTGAGCTTAGACACTACTTTGCAGTTCAGGAGTTGAATTCTTTGAAGTTTGCATTTTAAGAGTCGAGGTCTGAGCTATTTCAAACACTCCTTTGGTTGCAGTACTCGCTCACTGCACACTCCTTGTTTAAAAAGCAACTCGACAGCAGCTGAAAGACACCCAGTGGTTTAATTTCTCACCTGGCAGCAGTGATGTACAGATGAACTACTGTACAGGGGTGTGTCAGTGTGCTGTTACATCACTGTTGGGTGTGGCCACAGGTGCTGGGTGTTATGAAATACAATGTGACTTCACTGATATTTGTGTGTCATCAGTGCTGGTGAACTATATTTCATGAACTGAGCTGACTACCATGTATTCACCACCTTGTCAGTCATTTCCTGGCAAATACACTTGAAAACTACTGAGACTGAAGGTTAATTATTGGTCTTGAAAACAGCAATCGTCAAAATAATTTCACCACAAAGTCCGTTTTGTAGCTGATTTGGAGAGTTTTTATAGCACGTGATCTTCCTCAGCAAATGGGAGCTGAAACTTAAGTGACCTGAATTTTCAGTTTTTCTGAGCGGTCATCTGTGTTGGCTTAGGTGGAAGGGAAATGTGAACTCTGACAACTGTACAAATGGACTCTGAGGTGACTTTGGCCCTTACGTCCTCTGAAGAACACACTTTCTGTGCTGTATCCTTTTGAAGGTTGCAGCTCCTGAACTGCTTTCACTGTCTGAGATGATGAACATAGCTGGCAGAGAATGTGGAAACCCTTTCTTTTGTTTATTTTGAACTTTGTCCAGAAGAATGGCACAGGTAACTATTCGAAAACAAAAGAAAATCTACCTTACTAGACCGTTATCTTCTGCTTCAATTGTTTCTGAATGGACCGACAGTTGTCCAACTTATTAACTGTTAAATGCACATAGTTTCTCCAGTGCACCTCCAAGATGGCGCCAGCAGCGGCTGCCTGCAGAGCCTCTATACTCTCCTTTCGATCAGTCAGTCTTAGTTGAACCAACAAAAAGCAGTTGCCAGTGTCACCGCCAGTGTGTACCAAATAAGAGCCAGGTTCTATCGAATGCATCAGTGTCGTGTCAGTGGGCAGGAAGGAAGCCAGGGGTCGAGTGTCTCCTGGAGATTCAACTGCTATACCAAAATTAAAGGTGAGCTATCCTGTCATGTATGACATTGTATTTCTGTAGAATGTTTTGATTCTCTGAACTTAACAGCATCAAAGCAGCCTGGATGAAAAATGTAGATAATTGCTGCTGAAAAACTGTTTACTTTTTATTGTTATGTTGTTTTTTTGTGACACTGGCTACCTACTTTTGAGCTCTGTTACTTTCTAAAAATGTACCTGAAAGGATGTTCATCAAAGGCAAGATGGGTATACAGGGGAAAAGACTGTACAAGTTCTTTTCTTAGGACTGTTAAACTACAGTTTATGGTCTAAAGCATGTTGTATTTATAATGGCTATATGTCGTGCCTGTTTTATTATTATTTTCCTAAATTTAAAAACAAAAATATTCTATGCTTTTTATTTGACTACACTGCTTCGCATTCTCTCTTAGTAAAGCCATGTCACATGTCTGTTTTCACTCTAATGTAAACTATATCACAATAAATTTTCAATGGCATTAAGTTGTGCGTTGTGTGAAATCGTCAGTCATTTGTAGGATGTGACTAATATTGGGATTACTTTCTATTTGTTGAAACTTAACTATAATAGCAGCGTGGTATCAATAATTTGCAAACATTTTTACAACATTTGAGTACATACAGTACATTCTGCTGCTAAATTTTTGTCATTATTCTGTGCCAGTCACCTTAGCTAATATATCAGTTTGTGTTTAAACAACTACAGCCACACAGTTTGACTTGTTTCAGGTTTTATATGGTAATTTGTGAATTGAACCTTTGTTTTGCGAAGGTCATATTTTGTGTGGTTTACAAGTGAAATTATTAAAAAAATCAGCTTGACAATTTGCATGAATAAACAAAAAGAAACTATCCAAACATAAAGAATTATCCAAACATAAAGAACTATCCAAACATAAAGAATTTTATATATATATATATATATATATATATATATATATATATATATATATATCCCTGATCTAATTGATTTATTGTTTTGATGATGTTAGCCAGCAAGCTAACATTATTTTGATTGAGCTTAGACACTACATCGCAGTTGAATCCTCTAAAGTTTGCATTTTAAGAGTCGAGGTCTGACCTATTTCAAACACTCCTTTGGTTGCAGTACTCGCTCACTGCACACTCCTTGTTGTGTGTATATATATATATATATATATATATATATATATATATATTAATCACAAAAGTCAGAAAATATATGGAAAGTCACGGGATTGTCACACACATTAAAAAAAAACAAATGTTGCAGGGACACAGAGCTGGAAAAATAAATTGTCAGCGGTGGTTGTGAACTGTGTAAAAAAAAAAATAAATAATTTAAAAATGATGAACTGTTTAGCAGAGATGCCACACTTCTCATTAAAAAACAGCAGAAAATGCCCTTTGACTTTAAAACAATCACTGGGGCATGAAATTCACTGGCTAGTGCAGCCAGTGAATTGGTGTGGGTCTCAGACACTGATATAATTCATTGAAAAGAGACCTGCAGAGTTTTCAACTGATGTCTTTTTTGTGACTGTCTGAAGTCAGCTGTAGTCTGCAGCCAGACGTCCTCTTCAACAATTTATACATTCATGATACACTCCTTTATGATTTTCTTGAAACAAATTGCACATTTTTTTTTAAAAAAGTAATACTAAAATGTTATCTACTTATTTATTTGCCATCATGTAATTTGCAAAGAGCGTTATTACTAAAAGTCAAGTAAATGCTATTTTTCTTCTGTTTGAATCACTCATATGTTTAAAGACTAATCTTTGCCCTGATAACAAGAGATAATTATTACCTTGTGATTTTTAAGGTTGTGGTTTTAGTTACATTCCACAATTTAAAATAAAATTGTAATTGGTTGAAGTACTTTTAGATAAGTATGCTTCAGTACATTTTTGATTCCATACTACATTATGAGCTTTTATGACACATGACAGTAAATAACAACGTTATAACTGTTTTGTGGTTCGTGTGTGAGGAAGAAAATATATAAACTTGATTAATCGCTAAATGGTTGTGCATGTTTAATGGGTTATCTTATTAAAAGTGAACTTTTGATAATGTTGTTGGCAGCCGGCTGCCATGGCTCCCACAGTCCAACCAACAGGAAGACACTCTCTGTAAATGTGTTTTTTACAAAAACAAACGTTAAGGAAGACTGCACACCATCGTCTCCATCAACTGAGCCCACTCAGCCCACTTCCTCAGACTCATTTGCCCACACCAAGTTCAGCCTGGCCCGACGGCCACCAGCTACCAGACATCAGTGCTCTTTCCTGGTCAGCCTGACGCATTTTTACCCGCCAATTTATCTGCAATTGAACCACTCTCAGACAATTTTTTTTCTTCTCTTTTTTCTCCTTTGTCTGCATTGGTTCTCATTGTTAAACACCACAAAAAGGGTGTCAACCTTTTATGAGATTATGCATATTTTAGTCTTGCAGCAAAGTCTATTAATATTTGGTGAGTGTGTGTGACTATCACTGACCCTGCCTGGAAACAAAACCATCAGTCTTTATTGGAATTTATTTCCTATTATAAGCCAGAGAGGGAAGTGTTACACCTTGGTGATATGAGGGGAAAACAAATGACAGACGGGAAAATAAGACAAGACAAAAAAAAATCTCAGACAAATTTAAAGGCATTTCCAAAAATGGTAAATCATTGTGTTTCTCCTCAGGATGGTATGGACAGTGTTTTGGTCGGATTGAAGTGCAAACAAGGATGCGCTTTTCTGTAAAATGTGCAGATACTTCCCCAGCAGCGCTGACTGGAAGCACCCACTTCATTTCCACTGGAAAGGTTTTAAATCGTCAAACCAAACTGCAGGCCAGTGAAAGACTATTCAGCTGTCAATAGTTCATCATATCAGAATGAACTCTTTGTACCTGCTCAGCTTTGACAGAGACTAAAAATGAAATCACTTCAGTGTTCAACACCAAGCCCCACTGTCTCCTGCTGGATTCATCAAATGTAAGTAAGCTCTGCTTCAGTGTTATGTTTTATTGAGTATAGTTTTTGCTCAGCTGATGTTGCTGCCAGCTGTGTGTGTCAGTGTGACCTCTGTGCCCGGCTGTGTTTAAGTGTTTACCATGCTCCATCCATTGGCTTGATTAATGATGATGTGGTGTCTGTCGGCTGTATGTGTGAATATGTGGCTGCTGTGCCCAGCTCTTAAAGCTATAGTCTGTCATTCTGTCAATCACTTTTTGTTATACGGGGTGAAAATGGTCCTTACATAATGTAAAAACTGACCAATCAACTGACACTCGGGTCCAGTGGAAGGCCTTCATGTCTCCTCCCCACTGTTGCTGTAAATATCCAGCACACTCCTCTGCAGAAATACAGAGTTAACAGGAGAATCTGTTCTGTAGGGAACAATGTTAGAGAAAATGCAGCCAAAAATACCACTTCCAGTGTTACTTCTGACAACTCACCCTGCTAAACAGACAAAGAGAAGAAAGAGGGAGACAGAAAAGACTGAAAGACAAAACTCTGGATAAAGATAAGAGGACAAACCAGAGTGAACATCAGTGGAGACACTGAGACATCTGAAGGGACTGAAAAGTGATGCAGAAGTTGCTTTCTTTCTGGTGGACAGGTAATTATCTGTTTAGCTTCAGGAGGAGTTATTATTTTCAGGAAATATGTAATGTTTGCTAGCTTAGCTATTGTTGTAGTGTGTATTAGCCTGATGCTAACGTTAGCTTCTCTGTGTGTGTAAGCTGGTTGTAGGTGTGGCTTGTATTAAAGAAGTTATAGGAATGACATTTTGATCATATTGACAGTCATAGTCTCCAGTGTCTGCATTATAAAGGTGTTCACAGACTCCAGCAGACTGAGTGGAGCAGAATCTGGATGTCCGTTCAGCTAAAAGCTTCCATTGCTAGCTCTTTAACATCACAGACTATAGCTTTAATGTGTGTTTTTTTTGTTAATCCAGGTGCTCTATCCCTATCATGTCTCATATTGCCTCACTCACACCTGTGCAGTACCAGCAGGGGGGTGAATCACTAATTTAGGATTAGGCAACAAAACCACTGAGTTAGGTTGACTCCATGGTTGGACTTAAAACACTGTGTGACAACTGTCACTACAAAACATGTTTAGTGTGTCATCCATGAATTTTAAAATGTACTATTTTTTGATTGAGATGCCAAATTCCAGTTATTTACTGTCATTCCTGAAGAGAATTCATTTCTGACTTCTCAGAGAATTCCAGTTTTCTGGCTCAAATTTGGGTCTAAAAAGATGAAAATTTTGAAATTCCTCACTCCTGTTCACAATGGTACAGGGAAAGAAAGCATGAATTAAAGGTCTTCATGATGCTGCAGGTTCTTTGAGACAAACAGGGCAGGTGCTCTTAAATTTTCTCTGTATTCAGGTGTATGTATCGAGCTTAAATTTTGTAGTTAAACTATGTAGTTCACTGAACAAGCATCTATTCAGCGTGCAGGTGCTGATGATATTGCATCTTAAACAAAATATTGTTCAGGCAGGTTAAAGGCGACTGAGGTGGATGCTTTTACTCACCTTGAGGTACTTTTAGTGCATACATATTTCAGAGCGGCAGGCCCCCAGTGTGAATCGAATCTAACCTCTACTTTGTAGAGAGGTTGTAGGACCACATCCTGTATGCATAGAAACAGAGAAAGAGAGGGAGTGTGGAGTTTGTTGTTGGCGTTGTTGTGATGGCTGCAGATAGACAGGATGTAGTGGTGTTGGCTGTTTATGTCAGCGCCTGTTATTCTCATGCTCACGTCTCCTGACCTACTTCTCTGCATTCTGCATCGCTCGGCCTCCACATAGTTCTTCCATGGGGGGGGGTGTGTGTGTCTCACACTGGGAGAGGGTGGTGTCATGGTTCAGGCTTCCAGGGGCTTTAGCTCACAGGAAGGAGCCAGATAAGGATAAACAGTAAGTGTTTGGGTGTGAGGGAAACCAGACGAGTGAGTGATGATGAACCTTTACTCATCTGGCCTTGGCAAAGTTTAGATGGGCTCTTCTGTATCACCAGATGATTTAAAGCAGTAGCAGTGGTGGAAGAAGTATTCAGATCCATTACTTTAGAGGACAAACAAAATCCTACCAGTACAGAAGTAGCAGTATCAAAAGTAAAAGTAATGGTTAGCTATGGTGGAATATAACCCACTTACAGTTACAATTTTAAGATTATTAAGTATTTCCATAGGGTGGCACGGTGGTGTAGTGGTTAGCACTGTCACTTCACAGCAAGAAGATACTGGGTTCGATTCCCGGCCCAGGGCCTTTCTGTGTGGAGTTTGCGTGATCTCCACGTGTCTGCGTGGTTCTCTCTGGTACTCCAGCTTCCTCCCACCATCCAAAAACATGCATGGGGATTAGGTTAACTGGCTAATTTAAATTGACCGTAGGTGTGAATGTGAGTGTGAGTGGTTGTCTGTCTCTATGTGCCCTGCGATGAACTGGAGACTTGTCCAGGCCTTCCGCCAGCTAAGACAGCTGGGATAGACTGATTGTACAACAAGGAAACATTAGAGATGGAGAAGATGAAACCACCAGTGAAAAAAACATAATTGCTGCTTTTGCCATTTTGCACCCCGTCGGTGTGATATTAGCTGTCAAAGGATGTGGAGCCAGTGACCTCCTGTGACTTGTTGCTCCTGCCACTTCATTATCTCTTCTGTCACTTTGCTTTTTTTCACCCTGTCCGTCCGTCCATCCGTCCCTTGCTTGCTCCCACTCTTCAGCTGTAGGTGGTTGCCCTGGGATGCAGGCCTCACAGCAGGCTCCCATGTCTGCAAGCTTTAATGCTGCTGCTATTTCAAGCCCTCTGATGTCATCTGAAGGAGGAGCTGGGCCTCATCCCTGGAGCAGTGAGTCAGAGCCAGAGAAAGAGGAGGAGGAGGAGGAGGAAGAGGTGTACAGCATCCAAACATCAATGGAGGTGCAGTGTTTGTCCACATGTTGCTGAGGAAATCAGCAACACAGTTGAGAACCAGCATACATATATCATAATCTGGCAATTGTATATATTACACATCTAGTTTTTACTCTACATTTACACAACCAAAGATTTTTTGGGGAATATGATTCTGGCAAAGACCCTAAAGACCTGTGTGATCAGAAGCAACATAATTGGCATATTTTTTTGTTGTTGGCTACACTATGTTGATAAAATAACTTCTAACTTTCATAAACTATTAACACAGTCCATCATAGCGACAGTTTCTGTCCTCTTAACGGGGATTCAGATTTAATTTCCAGGTATTTATTGTTCAACGGAACAAAACTCTTTGTCTCCAAATAACATTTGGTGTTAAGGTCACAGGCAGAAAAACAGACATGGGAACTGAAGGAGATGTTGTTTTTCTCCTGTCTCCCTGAGTGATGTCATCCTCATTCAGACTCTGCCTACACAAAGTCGTGGCAGTGCTCAGCATCCACTGTCGCCATGGATACAGCACTGCATCTGCCACATTATCCCACCGCTGATCCACCAGACGCCACATGGGCAGCTGTTGGTCAGTGTGTCAGACTGACAGGCGTCTTGTCCAATGAGAGAGCAGGCGAGTGATGTCATTGGAAGGACAGCAGAGATGTGCATCCAAACGCAGTGTCACAGATCTGCTGACGCACTGACTTAACAAGGGAGGCTGTCACATTAGCAGTTATCGCTTTGAAAGAAAGAGGTGAGGGCAGACATCAGATGTTTTACTGCCATCTTGAGCTGCTGCCAGTCCTTTCTTTGTACTGCCATAACCAGTTAACCCTAGATTTGTCATGATGGGGGCATTTCTGGGTGGGGTTTGGCACAGGCCGATAACTGGCTCAAAATACTAAAGGTCTAGGCTGGCCAAAGCTTTTCTGAGGCCCTGAGCAGCTTGCAGAGCACTATACCTGATGACAAAACCACTCAAAGGAGAGTAAAGTACCTGTTAAAAAAAACATCCGTGCAGTGTTATTTTTAGGAGTCATGTAATGCAAATATTAAGTATTAACTCAAAAAACAGGTGGAGAAAATTCTAACCTAAAGCTGCTTTCATCAATATTTCTGCATTAATAGATGGATGGGAAAGGTGTCGCCTCAGTTTTAGGAGTGTTTTAGTATCTTTTAGCTCATTGTTTTGGTCTTCTGGTAGTGTTAGCAGTGCTAGCAACTAGCTGGTGAACATAGAGAAGAATTCATCAGATGGACACTGAAATAAAAATCACATATATACACTATATTGCCAAGTATTTGCTCACCTGCCTTGACTCACATATGAACTTAAGTGACATCCCATTCCTAATCCATAGGGCTCAATATGACGTCGGTCCACCCTTTGCAGCTATAACAGCTTCGACTCTTCTGGGAAGGCTGTCCACAAGGTTTAGGAGTGTGTTTATGGGAATTTTTGACCATTCTTCCAGAAGTGTATTTGTGAGGTCACACACTGATGTTGGATGAGAAGGCCTGGCTCTCAGTCTCTGCTCTAATTCATCCCAAAGGTGTTCTATCGGGTTGAGGTCAGGATTCTGTGCAGTCCAGTCAAGTTCATCCACACCAGACTCTGTCATCCATGTCTTTATGGACCTTGCTTTGTGCACTGGTGCACAGTCATGGTGGAAGAGGAAGGGGCCAGCTCCAAACTGTTCCCACAAAGTTTGAAGCATGGAATTGTCCAAAATGTCTTGGTATGCTGAAGCATTCAGAGTTCCTTTCACTGGAACTAAGAGGCCAAGCCCAGCTCCTGAAACACAACCCCACACCATAATCCCCCCTCCACCAAACTTTACACTTGACACAATGCAGTCCAACAAGTATTGTTCTCCTGGCAACCACCAAACCCAGACTCGTCCATCAGATTGCCAGATGGAGAAGCGTGATTCATCACTCCAGAGAACACATCTCCACTGCTCTAGAGTCCAGTGGCGGCGTACTTTACACCACTGCATCCGACGCTTTGCATTGCACTTGGTGATGTATGGCTTGGATGCAGCTGCTCGGCCATGGAAACACATTCCATGAAGCTCTCTGTGCACTGTTCTTGAGCTAACCTGAAGGCCACATGAAGTTTGGAGGTCTGTAGTGATTGACTCTGCAGAAAGTTGGCGACCTCTTCACACTATGCGCCTCAGCATTCACTGACCCCGCTCCATCAGTTTACGTGGTCTACCACTTCATGGCTGAGTTGCTGTCGTTCCCAAACACTTCCACGTTCTTGTAATACAGCTGACAGTTGACTGTGGAATATTTAGGAGTGAGGAAATTTCACGACTGGATTTGTTGCACAGGTGGCATCCTATCACAGTTCCACGCTGGAATTCACTGAGCTCCTGAGAGCGACCCATTCTTTCACAAATGTTTGTAAAAGCAGTCTGCATGTCTAGCTGCTTGATTTTATACACCTGTGACCATGGAAGGGACTGGAACACCTGATTCTGATTATTTGGATGGGTGAGCGATGTATATAGATGATGTGCACAGTAGATGTGTTTTCCTTATAGTGGAGAGCTTCTGTTGTTCACTTCAACATCTCTCTCTGGACTGTGTAACATCATAAATGTTTCAGATTAAAAAGCTACAGCTGGGATAAACCCTTTGCCCTCAGCTGTGGTGCAGAGAGGAAGGGAGTACTGAGAGTTACCTCCTTTTCCAGGATGGGTGATTCATTTCCTTGTCTTAAAAAGTAACAATTGCTTTCAGCTTCAATGAAATGATGAAATGGTTGCTGCATTTAAAATGGAGGGCTGTCCTGTGAAATGAAAGCAGGCAGACGGCTCATAGGTTTTGATTTTGAAAAGGAGAGATATAATAAGCCTGACCACTGGTGTTGACAGCAGATCCTGGTAAGACTGAAGGCTGGATGTTTGTTTGAGCTCAGGAGGGAACATCTTTGTAGAAACCAGACGCTTTTTGGCCAAACACAACAAAGAGAGATATGATGTCATTCATTGTTAAATCCACTGTTTAAAGCTGGCAGTAAAATCCACATGAGGATGTGGTGCGCGATCAAGCTGTTTTAATACAATGCTGACATTTATACTGAAATGTGCTGTCTCAATATACTAAATGATGACTTTGAATACTTGGTCTTGTTTACCTCTTTTTTAAATAACCTGGAACTATGTTAATTTTAGACTGTTTTATTTGGACGGAGTTGTCAAGACAACAACAAAACAGTTTATAATTTCTTCAAAGTATGAAACTGGACTTGACAACCATGCTTACACCAGAGTAAGGCTCTATTTAGGCACACTGGTGCTTTGAGCTGAGAGCTTTAGTGCTTAGTAACAATTCTTAGGCTACATGGTGTTTGGCAGGAAGGCCATCACAGTGGTTTTGTTATTGACTAATGTTACGTGGTACGTAGAGTATACTGTGTGTGGGTGTGTTGTCCCCTTCCCCCCTTCTGGTGTCAGTGATTGCAGAGTGAGCACAGGTGAACTCACTCTGATCAGCTCCTCCCCCTGTATAGAAGCCCAGAGAGGAAGCTGGAGGCTCTCTCTGCCTATTGACAGCTGCTGTGAGTCTATTTTGGTGAGGTTTGCTCCTTTTGCGCCTAAAAATGAGGGTGGTGGTTGGGTACCCCTTCAGTTTACCTAGAAGGTGGGGTTTTAGTTAGCTGGTGGTACTTTTGTTGTTTTGGGTTCTTTGTCCTTATGGTGCAGCCTCTGCCTTTTGTGCAGGCTTGTTTTCAGTTTACCGTCCTGTGTTTGTTTTATTAACAATAAACCTTAACTTCTACTGCCAGTCAGCGTCTCTCACTCTTCCTTCAGCCCACTTAACATCAGTTGTTACTCCCTGTCACCCACTGGGATGTAACAACTAACGTATGATATGTACTCCATTATATTTGATGACATTAATACTGCCTGTTGTGTTTACATGCAGGTTTTTTTTTCACATTCCAATGTCTAAATATTCTTCAGAATTAAAAATGTGTTGGCATGAGAAGGGATGTACTTGCATTGTTATATCAGCCTTATCAAAATCACATTTTGATCTGATGATGGCTGTTAAATCAGGGATTGCCAAAGTTATGATAATCAATCCCGACAGAGCGTACATCTTTGTCCCAAACTTCATGGAAATCCATTCAGAACCACAAATGTCAACCTCATGGTGGCCCCAGTTGAAAGGTCAGGGGATCACCAAAGCCAGTAACATTCCTTCCCTGGGAACCGTCTGTACCAAATTTCATGGCAATCCATTCTCAAAATTGTTGAGCTATTTCAGTCTGGACCAAAGTGGTGGACAGACTTGGTTCGTTTCAGTCCTAAAACATAGCCCACTTAGTCCTGCATCAGGGTCAGTATAACATTAGAAAAAGAAAATAGTAGCACGAGGACCGTGCCAAGGCTAAGATTTTTAAAAAAGGTAACAATAGTCTCTAAAAAGCTGGAGGAGGATGCTGAGCTCGAAAAGAAGCTGACGGCTGAGTAACACAACAGTCACCCACTCGCTCTCCTCCTCCCTCCAGTATCTCTGGTGAAGTCTATTCTCAATGGTCGACTCAAAAGGAGGCCTGAAATAAAAAGTGAGAATGAGAGGGTGGAGATGATGATGATGATGTACACAGGCTCACATTGCAATTTTGTGCACGTACGCTGAAAGATTCCTGGTCAGTTTTTATTACAGTACTGAGGATGTATGGCTGCTAACTTCACTGTATGGAGACTTTGTCCTCTACTTGTCTTGGCCTTTTATCTAGGAGATAAATTGATTCTAAGTATCCCATATAACATGATACCTAATAAGTGTGTTTATTGTGTTCCTGCCCATTAAAATGACCTTATCTCAACAGAAACTAGAAGTTGCCTGGAGGGCGAAGCAATTTCCTGTCTTCCTGTTACAATTAAAAAAAAATAGGATATCTCTCTGCTTAGGAAAAGCAAGTCGTGTTGGGGGAACTGTGCTTATTCGCTTTCTGTCAGTTAGGATTGATATGACTCTCTAAGACTATACAGCCGCTTAGCTTAGCATTGCTTATCTGTCTGAGGAAATCTGATGATTGATAGTTTAACAGCCAGCCAGCCAGCCAAGAGAACATAATGAATAAAAGGCTTTAATAATCACATTTATCTTAAAAATATGCAAATTAGTTCATACATACTCTTCCTGTTGTTTTATTGCATTTAATATTTACTTGTTTATGCAGTTACAACAAGTTAATTTCTCCCAATGGGGGATCAATAAAAATATTAAATTCTAAATAAGCTTCCTTCAAAATCACATTGAGCATACAGTGTTGCATGCTGAGCAGCAATATTGTGCACTGCATAAATTTAATGTCGTCAGAGATTTTCTTTTGATATTTCCCTGAATATGCTTTGGAAACTTGGAAGTTTACTAACTAGTGTAAAAACAAGGTGGCAATAAAACACCAACATTTCAGCTTTTGAAAACTCTGCTTAGTATTACTGGCAAAGTAATACTAAGCAGAGTGACAGACGTGGTTCACGGTGCTGAACCATCTCATGCTGGTTCATAACACTTTGGCACCAGCTAGACACATTCAGCAGTGAGAGAAACTTACCTGAAAGTGTCTTTAAGATCAACAAAAATGTGTAAAAAAATCAGTGCCATTCTCTTGGTGTCCAAACAGGTCATGAAGGGCCAGGTGTCATCTGTGATTGGAGGAAATCATTTGTTACACAGACCCATGGAGCGACTGACAGATGAAGACCGTCAGATGTCAAAGCTTCGGAAAATTTATGTTCACATCCAAATGCTGTTTAATTTGGCTCTACACAACAAATTCACTGTCATGATGGAGGACCCTTGGGAGGAAAAACTATTAATATATACATATTAATATAATGCAGTTACTAAGATTAAAAAGTACAGAAAACATAATGTCAATGAAAACAAAAGTGCCACAAACATAAGCCTTTGTATTGAGTTGCACTGGATTACGGGAATACAATAAACTGGCAACTCAGTATGTTTTTAACCATGCGAGTGCATGCATTATGTGAGCAACATACTGTCTACAGTTACTGATCGCCTGTCACTCCCCGTCTCAAGTCGCTTGTGAGGACCACAGACCTCAATTATTCATCAAATTCGCAACTTGCTGGAATTCATTTGATGCCGCTGTGCCGACTGGACAGCTGAACGAGACTTTCCCCCATGACATCGCCGCTCAGTTTTAGCACTCAATATGTGAAAAGGATAACCGTGTAGGTGTGGCATTTATTTTCCACCTCTCGTATTTACAAAGCTTCGTCTCACTCAGGCGAGGACACTCATGGGGGTATTCATTCAGGTAAAAGCCCAAAGCTTGGCAACTGCTGCCAAGAGTGCAGCTAAATAATGTTGCTGGAGTGGAGCAGCTTCAGGGTGATAACCGAGCATCCAATAAATTACGTGTTATGTGACACTGGGGTGCTATCAGCAATATAGCTGCTTCACTCGTGCAACACGGTTCCTAAAAAGGACTCAAAACCAAACCATGAAAGCTTTCAGATTTGCTGCTCTGAATGCTCAGGTGTTTCTGGGCAAACATTTCAGTGTTCAGAAAGTGATGGCTTTTCCAGGAACAGGTTGTTTTGAAAATCCATTTCAAGTCCATTGAAGCCATTTTTAGATTTTTTTTATGATACTCAGGGCTTGTAAAACTCAACACATTGAAGCACATTCAATTCCCTGTAGACATGTCAGTTATTCAAGGGGAAAAACAAAAACAGAAAAGGGACCACATACTGACCAAGCTAAACATGGTGAAACACAAATTCTTCATTAGGCTATGACAACAGAACCAACTTAAGCTACTTACGTGTCACGTGGCAAAATAACCTGACCACCAGTGTGGACAAAACAAAGTGACCATGAGTGTTGTGTCTATGTGTGGCTGTGGGCCACCTCGACGATAACTCTTTCTGTGGAGCACTGTGCTAAACGATAGTGGAAACTTGATGAGCAAATCCATTAAAAGCACTTGGGAATAGAGCCAAAGTGGAAGCAGCTGAGAGATGAAACTCCACTGCGTGTCGTCATTCTTCACCAGAGAATGAACACAGTCTGGTGTTGGGAGTTAATCATGTTCACAAATACTGATAAGACCTTCCTGGACCAAACATTGATTAAACCGTCCAGGACAAAAAGATATCGATCAGATGGTTTTAGCCCCAGATATTGATTGGACTGTCTTGGATGTCGAAGATGAGATTAACTACACTGAATTTCCTCTTAATAAGTGCTGATATCTCTATATTGCTGCCTCAGCGAACCCTAAAAGGTGTTAATACAGTCCATGACAGACGATGGACATAATAAGAATATGATGCCATCTTTTTGTAAAAAGTAACTTTAATGGTTTCACAATATGCCAACATGGCTGAGAGATAACAGACACATGTATGAACGAGATACAGACCGACCAGTAAAAATACCGATTGGTGTTACCAGGAGCTGAAGTCTCCAAAGCTGGTCTTGCCTTTAGATTTCTTGGATGCTGCTCCGCTGGTGGACGGCCCGCTTTCATCTTCAGCAGCTGACCGTTTACTAAAAGAGAGAGGAATATAATATCACAATCAGCCTTTCGTGTTTGTCACCAACGTCACAGATGTGTGCCTCTCATACATTATGAGTTTCTCTGATCCGGTATTCTATAGACCTGAGCGTTTCTACCTTCCCTTTACCTCTCTCACCTTTTCTCTTCATACTGTTTATGCATAGTATAGAAGTATTTCACATTTCTTCTATTTCAAAACAGACTGTACAACAATGAACAATTTTCCTTCAAATAGACATAATCACACATTATCAATTGATCTGCAGGTTATTAAGTATGTCATTGCTGCTTGTATTTGTCCATTGATCAGAATCATCCTGGAAATACATACAAGCTCTTTGCCACCTCCATAACCTGTTAATACTTCAGGTATTGTGTATAATTTGTTTTACACCTTATCGATAATCACTTATTTTTACACTCTTTCCCTCTTTGTGCTACAACTGCTACAAAACCCTAAAACAGACCACTGATGATAGCTGAAACATCCAGCGGGCCGTTTTCACATTTAACTGTCTGGACAAAATGGACAGACTGATATTGGGAGCATTAAATGTGTGACCATGATGTGAGGAGAGGGATAAGATCAGTAAATTCTGAAGATAAAACATAAAAGAGAGAAAAGTCTTGAGCGTAATTAACTCTTAATGCACACTTCAGCCGAAATACAACATTTTCAGTTCAGTTAATGTTCCTTCATTTTGCATAATGACACAAACTTCAACATTCCCACAAATTAGTTTTGAATAAAGTTTCTTCCATGTAACATCTTTATCTCTTTACTCAACAGACTCCAACTCGAAAACTGAATAAATTGCTGTATGTAGCTATAAGGAATAGGGAATGAATGTCATATTTTATTTTATATTTGACTGAGAGATTATTTTGAACAATAAACTTACAAATTGCTCTTAATATTGTGCCAACACTGGTGGTGTTAGACATTAACTTTGTTGCAATATCACATAAAAACTACACAATATACCTGAACTCAGCGGAAAATATGATCTGGATAATAAACCTAAATTATCCCTATGGGGGACATGGGTAATCTTCTACATAACTGGCAATTTTGCACATTCAGTTTCTGCTCGTTCTGTGTCGCTGTGCAATCATGTTTTATCATCCATTCATTTCTGTCCTGTTCCTCGAGACGCTCACATCAAACTGTGTGATGTAGAATTAACTTTTTATGACAAATTCTGCCTGAAAAGTGAAAAAAATATTGTTGTGCTCATCCATATTGCACCCGTCACTGTGATGCCTACTGCAGCAGAAGCTGAGTGTAATTTGGTGAATAGTAAATCAGAACGCATGTGAGTGTGTCCTTACGTTGTTGCAGGGTTGATGTATTTCCCCACACCTGCTTTGAAAGTCTTTGGCGCCTGCTCCTCCTTAGCTTTCTTCTGGGCCATGCTGGTCTGCTCTCTCTCCTCCTCCTGCTTCTGCAGCTCCTTTTCTCGCTCTGCTGCA
Source organism: Synanceia verrucosa (assembly GCA_029721515.1). Taxonomy (NCBI): domain Eukaryota; kingdom Metazoa; phylum Chordata; class Actinopteri; order Perciformes; family Synanceiidae; genus Synanceia; species Synanceia verrucosa. The sequence goes on along the minus strand of CM056551.1, from coordinate 10,385,066 downwards.
ATCTGAGAAACATAAATCATACACTGTGAATCCCAAAATTTCCACTTCAGATCAGTGGACGCGGAGGTGGAACTTGTTGTTCATCATCAGTACTTGTTACACCAGGGACAACAAGCTCCAAGTATATCATTTTTGTAGGGACACTGAAAGCAGACAGTCATCTGACCAGTTTCCAGAGCTGTGTGTATACATATTGACATGAGTGTTTGAGTAGTTTACACATGTAATTACTAAGGATGCACCAATCTACAATCAATCTATCTTTTTTCACTTCCAATTTTGATATCTGAGGTTTGGTATTGCCCAATACCCATACAGATACTGAATTACCTAACAAATTATGTCTCATTGTGTGAAAACGACTGGAATTATTCTTTTGTACAAGGCATCAGACTTGACTAAAACTCTTCTCTCTCTGCCTCCACATAACATACTGTATGTATGTATGTATGTATACATATATATATATATATATACACACACACACACATATATATATATATATACACATATATATGTGTGTGTGTATGTATGTATACATGTATATATAATATATACATATATGTATATATGATGTCACTTGTCACAGATCCGTCCCTATGGATCGAGCTCATTGTCACCAATTCCCAATCTAGAATTTTCTTCAATATCGGTAATGATACCAATATTGAAACGGTGCATCCCTAGCAATTACATTCAAATGTTTTGTTTTAATTGCACTATCAAACACTACAGCTGGGTGACACAAAGTAAAATAATAATCATAAATAAAAAATAAAACTGCTCGACAAAAACGTGCCAAGCAGAGGAGATTTTTCTATACAATTTCTCCAAAGGTACCAATAGATCTCTTTAACATCTGTGGCCATACAGGCCATTCTGACCATGGGCATTCGACTTAAATTGGAGGATTTTGGTATCAATTTAATAAAGTCACTTTGATTTATTGTGTTTACATTTTATCTCTAAATATTTAACGCTGCACTGTATGCACATACATTCACTGTATGTTGAAATCACATGGCGTCTCTGTGTGGAGGAAAATAGTTACAAAGTAACAACACAGTAACAGACCTGAGCGTCAGCCTCTTCGTACGGGTCCACGAACACGGTTGCAGATATGATCTTGATCTCTGACTGTAAAACAGAGAAGGTGAAAAAATTAGGACCCAAAAAGCACATGGCTACCCACAGGAAAACTAAAAATGTTTGTGATCTGCAATAATGAGTCTCTAAAACAGCATTCACCTAAAAAAACACATTTGAAAGATTAGTTTTTTATGATTTGGGAACATGTATACGCAGCATGCAAATGCCATAAAATTGCAGTGTGGTAATCTCTGTTAGGGAGGAATAATAAATAGTGAGATAACTAAGAACACTTACATGGAATTACCTGATTTTAAGCTGAATCAACTAGACCCTGGATTTAAAAACTAGATAGCAAAGGTAACATCTTTATCAGTAATATAAGGGACAATTAAAAGACAGCAAAAGAAAAACAGCTCTGTAGGCAAGAATGGCATTTTTAAGACCTAATTGTGTCATAATTTTGACCAAGTTGATACCTGGATAGCGATGGATGACCTGGTGCTGAAAAGAAGCCTATTTACAGAGTGAAACAGAGGTATTATATTCACACTGGGTAAGGGCTTCATGAAGAAATCTCATTCCACAGAATATGTTAAAAATCAGGTACACCTATTGTGACTTCAAATGAAGTGCACCAAAATCCCATACATGGAGGGAATTTTTGATGGATGTGTCTGATTAGATGTTTTTCTATTATTACCCCAAAGCCCATTTTACAGGAGAGGATTGAAAGTGTGGGACTGTGGGAGTCAGGAAGCCAAGCACTGGCATCATATAGTTTCAGAGACAGCTGACTTTTATTCAGGGCACTTCCACATACACGTTTTGCCCTCCTCAGCTGCTTTGACTCTACAGTTGTGTCCTGTTACTCTGAGCAGTGTTTTTTTATTATTTAGATTACAAAATCCTGCAGAAGAATGTTTCCTTGCAAATCTCACTTCCTACCTTTGGTTTGTCCGTTTTAGGATCACTCTCCACATTCTCCATGGCTGTGAGTGCCTCAAATCCACCAACAATCCTGCAAAAGAGAGAGGGAAAAAAAAAAACATCCTTCATGGCATGTCCTCTGTACATCTGGGTAAGAGCAAGCAAGACCTTGTCTCTCCACACAGGTCCCATATCACTTTGATTTTCAACAAGGAAGGTAAAATAAAAGGCAGCATATCAATCCACATCTGAGTGTAATTCCTAACAAATGCACTGGATTCTCCTGTCTGAGTAACATTTGCTAATCATAAACCTGTTCACTACCATCTCCACCTGTAACGCTTTAGTTTTCGTATAATATGTCTATCCTTCAGCTGCTGGGGGATTTGTGCAGATCTCATTATATTCCTCAGACAACAGTGAACATGAGTTGCTGCTAAAAGCAAAGCATGTTTATAGTCTTTGCTATCAGCTCACTGGCCTCATGGTGTAAACACAGCGGAGAAAGCAACCGTTGAAGATTAAGAGTCTGTCAAATACTGAGGGCCAAGAGGCGATTCGGTTAGCGAGTCCCCTGCTGCAGACTGAGCACTTTAAAGAAGTTTCTCTCACTTTCGTTTAACTGTGAAATCTTTATCCAGCTGCTCATGTGGGGGCCTCTCTGTTAGCATGCAGAGCGAAGAGATACACAAACAGGGCAGCCAATAGCTAGCTGGGGTTGCTTCTCATGTACACCTGCATGTTCAGATGAACCCACCCTCCATGACTCACCGACCTATCACACAAAACTATTTTTCTAATAGTTAATTACTAACTAATAGTTAATTACTAGTATTAACATCTACAGTAAGTGACTGGGCAATTTTTCCAACATATATACTGTATGATATAGCTAATTTTATATCCAGATAACTATATATATCCAGATATAGTATTTTTTCAGATGTAATGTGATTGGTAATGTTATTTTCACTTTGCATTGCTGCTTTACCTCTATTTCCTCCCTAGCGACCAGTGCTATGAACTAATCCTTGCGGGTGACATAAAAAGGCGACCAAAAAGCAGTAACGTTGCTGCAGCTACAGTAGCCTTCACACCATTATGTCTATGCTTCACATAGTGAACATGTTTTGAACTCTCATGATACATTTGGATTATCCAGCGCTCATTCTGAAGGTACACTGTGTAAAAATTCTTGTCACTTAGTGGTGAGACATATTCGAAGCTTGTTGTATACTGAAACGCACACAACGGTGTCTCGTATAGACCAAACTTCCTCCAAGAGCGTCTACCTTCTACAGCCATTCTTAACATTTTATTGGTCAACAAACCTGTAAAACAAACTTAGCAACTCAAATGTGAAGAATCTAGACTTGCTAACAAGCTATAGCATTCTAGTGGTTGACATACGTGTCATTGTTTATACTATGACCAAGTCAGAAAAATAGCAAACGGGTCAACAGCGACCAGGTGGAAGAGGTTAAAAGCTCTATATGCCGTCTTTGTTATCACTGTTTTGGTAGATAAAAAAAAAAAAAAAAAATTTAAAATATCCTGTAGGGTGTAGACTCACACCCATGTCATACAATTAGCGATTTCTAGGCCTACGAT